>CM077649.1:10012500-10602500 GCA_039707465.1 Rhabdophis nuchalis
ACTCATTTCAGCACAGTCAATTATTTTTTTGAATAACTTCCTTCTGTGTTGGTATTTTCCAATTTTTTCAGTTTTTTGCAAATACAATTCTAGCTGCTGTTAACACATTTACAATCAGATATTTCAAGTCTTTATTACATATTTCTGGTATAATTCTCTGGTTTAAAGTCTATGTGTTTTTGTATCATTTTCTCCAACCACCTGTGGATTTTAGTCCAGTATCTTTTTGATCATATGATCATAGGGCTGCTAAACAGTCACTGTTGTAAGTCAAGGGACCTAGCTATCTGCGGGATCGGATCCTGCCTCATACATCCTCACGGCCAATTCGCTCCCACAGAGAGGGACTTCTCCGGGTGCCGTCCACTAGACTTTGTCAGCGGGCGACGCCCAGGGGAAGGGCTCTCTCTGTGGCGGGCCCAGCCCTCTGGAACGACCTTCCCCCCGATATCAGGACGACCACGGACCTCCGCTCCTTCCGTCTTAAATTAAAAACTCACTTTTTCTGTCTGGCCGGCCTAGAATAAGTCTCTCTGTCTTTGGGGTTTTTTATTAGGAACTAGGATTGTTTAGTTTTAATGGGGAATTTTAGCGCAGGTTATGTTTAATTTGTTTTTAGAATTGTTTGTATGTATTTATTGTTTTTATTCTACCTGTGCACCGCCCCAAGTCCCTGTGGGGAGAGGGTGCGGTTTTATAAATATTAAATATTATTATTATTATTATAAGGACTACCTGTGTTTACCAATATTACCTTATTAAAAAATTATGCATTTGGTACTGCTACCATTCTCATGATTATTTGATGGGATCTTATATTATTTTTTCACATAGACTGGCAAATAATTTTTATTTTGAGGATCTTGAAATGATCCTGGGAGACCATGAAGTGTCCTAGGACTACTTTAGGAAACATTAGAAAACACAGATTGAGGCTATGAATATGCAACTAAATTGCATATTGCTTGCAATAACAAAGCAAGTATATGGTTATGGAAATACAGGTTGTCCTTGATTTACAATAGTTCATTCACTGACTGTTTGAAGTTACAACAGTGAAAAAATTGATTAATGGCCATTTTCCACACTTACAATTATTACATTCTTGGGGTCACATGATCAAAATTCAGGCACTTGGCAACTGACTCATATTTTTAACTGTTGCAGTGTGATTCACTGGCTATGGCTATCCTCAGTTAAATAATTAGAAAGGTAGTTCAACGACATTGGTTGGTTATTGAGAAATCTTGTTGGATGCAACTTCATCCCATCTTCTGAATGTTCTATATGATTTTATTCAACCATTAAGGAAGTCAGTTTGGTCAAGTGTTTTAACACTTTCCAGATTAGAAAGTAGGTCACTGTGAGTTCTAGTTCTGCCTTAGGCATGAAAGCCAGCTGGGTGATTTTTGGGTAGGTGCTCTCTTAGCCCAAATCGCCTCACAAGGCCATTGCTGGTGGGGAAAATAGGAGGAGGCAGGTGTGTGGATATATTTGCCACCTTGAGTTATT
The DNA here is from genome assembly GCA_039707465.1 of Rhabdophis nuchalis. NCBI lineage: Eukaryota > Metazoa > Chordata > Lepidosauria > Squamata > Natricidae > Rhabdophis > Rhabdophis nuchalis. The sequence goes on from CM077649.1 coordinate 10,014,013, forward strand.
TGCATAAATATAAAAGTGGGAAATAACAAACAAACAATTAAAAAAAATCTGTATGTCATCCTTCAAATCATGCAATCAAAATAATTTTCAGAACAAATACATACACAAATTCATGACTCTGTTTTGGTAACAGGTCCGAACATCTTTGCCTCCTAATATTGTTCAAAAAATGGATGCTGGTATGATTAACATTTCAATAGTAAGTATTGTCCCAGGAAGCATTGTGGTCAACTTCAGCCTCCTGATTCCAACAGACATGGATGCAAGGAGTGTTTCTGGGTCTCTTCTCGAAGCTTTACGAAACAGCCGCCTTTTCAAGGTTGATAATAGCAGGCTTTCCATATACGGTAAATAATAGTTTCTTTTAATTTCATAGATTAATTTCATAAGCGGTTAAAACTCAGACTAATATTCTCCAAGGGCAGTGGAATTCCAAAATGATATTCTAATTATGTTTACTCCACTCATTATATTTGCATACAGTATTTACTTCTGATGAACTTTGTTTGATTAATGAGTTACTCATGAATCAAACAAAGTAGTATGGTATTACAGGGGTCTTCAACCTTTGCAACTTTAAGTCTGAAGGTCTTCAGCTTCCAGTATTCTGGGAGCTGAAGTCCTTCAGACTTAAAGTTGCAAAGGTTGGAGACCCCTGCCTTAGGAGAAACTTTTTTTGAAGATGTTTGATTCTCAGGCATGGTGAAATAGTGGGAGAATTCTGGGAGCTGAAGTCCTTCAGACTTAAAGTTGCAAAGGTTGGAGACCCCTGTGGTATTAGGACGATGTTCATTCGAAAGAACAAAAGTACCGACATTTTAAGTATAGAAATAGCAAAGTATTGCCAGCATGCTAAATAGTAGTCACAAACTCATGTATTACTTCTCTCTTTTATTATATATTTAAAAACAGATAACAATGAATGTGAGAGAGAGGAAACAGATTGTTCCCCTAATGCGTCCTGCTACAATACTTACGGATCTTATGAATGTAAATGCAAAAAAGGATTTGTCAGTGTAAATGCTGAGAGACCTGGGAGAAACTGTGAAGGCAAGGTTTCAATATTTATTTTCATTTTCTTCCAACTCTGCTATTCTTATTGCCATGGAATTGTTACTTCAAACTTGTGGTTCAAACGTCAAACTTCAGACGCTCTCAGAAGTTCTTGTTCATGGAGTGGGCAAGATCCAGTTACTTGAACCTGTCCCTACAAAAGGCCATTCTAACACCTGAAGTTTCTTCAACTTCATTTGGCTGTCTATATTGAGGTAGCCACAAATCTTTTCTAATGAAGTACTGATTTTCAGATTCCTCCACTACTGAGGGTGCCTTTAAACCTGACATGACTCTTCTTGGGAAGAAAAGTTGTGGTTGGCATTGGGAGATATTGGATGCCACCCACAAGAGCCATTACTAAGAATCCTAGAACTTGTAATCCACACATCAGACTAAGACAGGAGAAGGCTGGCTTAGAGACTGATGTGCTCTTCTTTAGTATCATCCTCCTTGTCAGGAAGATAAAAGGAGGTTGTAGCTGACTGATAAAGGAAACTTTTTGAGATGGTGGTAAAACTAAAATTCTTTTACATTGGTACTCTGATAAAACTGACATAGGAACTGAATGGTGTTGAGGGGCTGCAGATGGATAGTAAGTCCATCTTCTAGCCCAGGGGTCAGCAATCTGCAGCTCTGGAGCCGCACGTGGCTCTTTCATCCTTCTGCTGCCGCTCCATCACCGGTCGACGCCACAATTTTGAGAGAAGCTTCCCGGGGGGGAGGGGGGGGGAGAGAAGCACAGTGTGCCAGGAGAAAACTCTATGGCAAAGGGAGAATTTTCCAGTTGTCTCCACAATTAATAGGGGTTTCGGTTATGACAGGTAGAGGAAAAAGGACACCATGCCAAGAGGAGACTCTATGGTGGGGGAACTGGACTTCCGGTCAGCTCCAGAATTGAACCGGGCTTCTGGTTAGGACCTTTGTGGCTCCCGGTGTTTTCTTTTCTGTGGGAAACAAGTCCAAATGGCTCTTTGAGGGTTTAAGTTTGCCGACCCCTGCTAATCTTCCCTTCAGTGAAACAGGCTCCCAGTTTCTCTTGAGAAGGAAGAAGAGGAGGAAGGGGGAGGTTAGGCTTTGTTTGAGTTTTGATGGGCTGACCTGCTGAGCAACACCAGGCCTGTGTCCTGATTCTTTTCACAACAAGAAGCAAACTGAAAAAAGCAGAGGTTTTATGGGATGCTTGTATTTATTCCCAACCTGGAAGGGGTTCAACTCATTCCTTTATCAAAGAAAGCTGTGAGCAAACATAAGCCTAAGGTACATGTAATTATACGAATGAATAGTCAGTAGCCCTTTTCAAGAATGATCTGCAGAATTTCTAATATCATAACAATGCTACTGAAGTGATTAAGTGGTAAATGAAAAAATATATTAGACATCTTACTGCTATAATATAAAATGCTGATTAAGTATCCTCCTTGAACGAAGCTTGAATAGATTTCTTAAAAAAAAAAACACCCAACCTTTAGCTGTTCATCCCTTTCAAATAATTAAAGTAATATTTAGAAACATATAAAAAATATCCCAGTGAATTGATTGGGTATAAGAGCTGTGGTGGCACAGTGGTTAGAATGCAGTATTGCAGGCTAGTTCTGCTGCCAGCAGTTGAGCAGTTTGATTCCCACCTGCTCAAGGTTGACTCAGCCTTCCAGCCTTCCATCCAACCACTTATAGAGGGCTGTAAAGCACTTTGAAGCAGCCTATAAATCTAAGTGCTATTGCTATCTCAAGTGATTTCTTTTTCTCATTGGATAGGGGGCTTTTATCTGCCTCACTTCAAATTTTATTCAGTCCACCTTGGGAATGACCTCTCATAAACACAGTATGCAAGTTAACAGTTATGTAACATTCTCAAAATTTGCTAGAAAAACACATTTCACTTGCAAGGTTGATCTGACATCATTGAGAGATGAAGGTTCTTTTATGGTTGTCAGTAAGGCTCCCATAACTTTGAAAAATTGTAAGCCAACATACAACTGTAAACACATATGTTTCCAAATGCATGAACTTTGACTACATTGGGGGATTGGGATAAGACAATTATTTTATGAAAGAAGAGAGGGTGTTTTGGTTTTTTTGGTTAATTTACAGAGTGGGCAAGTTTGAAGCTGAGACAGTGAGCATCCATTGGCCGGCATTCTCTGTGTTCCGCTAGCTCAGGCTCAGCAACATTTGGGTTGAATAGGCTCTCTGTGAGCGCCAAACCTACAAATTTGCTGATAATTCTATGCTGAAACCACTTTTGCTCTGCAGATGGGAAGGACAGAGTAGAGGAGGAAAGGGTGGTTTAGGAGTGCATGCAAATGATTTCCAAACGGCAAGTCTTCTTGAAGGATGGATCTTCCATTCAAGATGGCGGCGCGCTTAGGCGCTGCGGCTTTGAGCTCCTGGTGTCACAGTAGAGTTAGGCAAAAACTAGTCTATACCCGCAGGGAGTTATTAAGTTATAATTAAAGATTGGATCTTCTAGTCGACTCGATATTACCAGCAACTTCCAGCAGTCTCATAATATTCCGAGGGACATAGTAAGACTGCCAGGCTCTCCATGGATCGTTGTTTGGCCTAGGAGGCAGCGAAGAGAGCCGAAGCAGAAGTGGGGATGCAGAGCAGGTTTGCTAGTTCGATCACGGAAGCAGCCTCACAGACCAGCATTACTGTTAAATGGGTTCGGAATGAGGAGTCCAGACCGGTAAGATTCAACGGCTTTATTCTTTTTAAACAGCAACAGATAGAACTAGTAACGATAGAACAAAAAGCGCGTGCCTACTGTCTGACAGCTCCTTTATAGTCGAGCTGTCAGACAGAGAACCAATTGGCGTGTCTCCCGCTCTCGGCTGCAGCCAGTTGCGTCTTAACCAATCAGACGCGACTGGCTGTTGCCGGGGAATTCAAGCGGCTGTCTGAATGCAACACTCCTTCCCCCCCAGCGAGTACGCATGCGGCAGGGGTGGGTTTCAAAATTTTTGGAACAGGTTCTGTGGGTGTGGCCTGCTTTGTGGGAGTGGCTTGCTGGCCATGTGACCGGGTGGGAGTGGCCAACTTGGAAAATGTGAAACTTAACAATGGTCTTGGTTAACAACTAAACTTTTGGGCTCAATTGTGGTCATACGTTCTTTCTTTCTTTCTCTTTCTTTCCTTCTCTCTCTCTTTCCCTCTTTCTCTCTCTCTTTCCCTCTTTCTCTTTCTCTCTTTCTTTCTCTTTCTTTCTCTCTTTCTTTCTTTTTCTCTCTTTCTTTCCCTCTTTTTCTTTCTTTCTTTCTCGCTTTCTCTTTTTTTTTCTCTCTTTTTTTCTCTCTTTCCTTTCTGTCTCTCTTTCTTCTCTCTCACTTTTTTTCTTTCTTTCTTTCTCTTTCTTTCTTTCTCTGTCTCTCTCCCCTTCATCCGCCCATCTATCACTCTGTGTTTGTGTGTGTGTGTGTGTCTGTCTCGCATTCACGCACTTATCACTTTCTGCGTCTCTCTCTTTCTCTCCCTCCCTCCCTCTCTGTCTCTGTGTGTGTGTCTGTCACTCTCTGATTCCCCCCTCCCTCCCTGTCTCTCTCTGTGTCTGTGCCTCTCTCTGTCTGTCTGTCGTCGTGCCCGCCCGTCCCCCGCGGAGCCTCTTCATCCCGGGGCCGCTGTGCTCACTCACCTTAGCCTGCCCTCCCCGCCGCCTGGCCGCCTGCAGCTGAGAAGCGTGTGTGTGTGTGTGGGAACAGGGAAAGTTTTGCCGCGAGTGGCGGGGGGTGGGGTGAGGGTTTGCGCAGCTTAGCGCGCTCTTGTTCCACTGCCCCTAGCCGGCAGGCTTTAAAGGCCGAGCGCTGTCCACTCCAGCCGGCCTCCTCTCGCGACGCCCCCGACCTCGCCAGGCCCTGGCTCCTCCATGCGGCTCGTTCCCGCCGCTCGCTGCCATCACAGCCCCCGACCTCGCCGGTAAGCCATGCGCTCGTCCCATGGAGGCCCTGGCTTGCCTGGCGAGGTCGGGGGCGTCGCGAGAGGAGGCCAGCTGGAGTGGACATGGTTTGAGGCGCTGCGCCGGGCGCCGAACGCCGCAGCGTCAGCGTTCGGCGCCCGGCACAGCGCCCCAGAGCGTGTCCACTCCAGCCGACCTCCTCTCGCGACGCCCCCGACCTCGCCAGGCCCTGGCTCCTCCATGCGGCTCGTTCCCGCCGCTCGCTGCCGCCACAGCCCCCGACCTCGCCGGTAAGCCATGCGCTCGTCCCATGGAGGCCCTGGCTTGCCTGGCGAGGTCGGGGGCGTCGCGAGAGGAGGCCGGCTGGAGTGGACATGGTTCGAGGCACTGCGCCGGGCGCCGAACGCCGCAGCGTCAGCTTTCGGCGCCCGGCACAGCGCCCCGGAGCGTGTCCACTCCAGCCGGCCTCCTCTCGCGACGCCCCCGACCTCGCCAGGCCCTGGCTCCTCCATGCGGCTCGTTCCTGCCGCTCGCTGCCGTCACAGCCCCCATCCTCGCCGCTCCATGCCGCTCACCCCCGCCGCCGCCGCTCCAACCCGATGGCTTCGCACACCGCGCGCGAAGCCCCCCCCCTCCCCGGCAGCTTCAAAACTAAAGGGCCCAGGCTGGGCCTTGAAACTTTCCCTGTTGGCGCGGCTGGGGGGGTGGGGGCGCGGGGGCCTTCGCGCAACTAGAGCGCCTTCCGCCCCCCCCCAGCCGTGCCAACAATGGAAGACCTTCAAGGCCCGGCCCCCGCTCTTTACTTTTGAAGCACGCCATTTGCACGCGGCTAGTGGCGGCGGGAGAGGCGCCCGCCACCGCTAGTCGGGTGCGAAGCCTGCTTTTGGCTTCCACAAGGAAGGAGGCTTCGAAGCTAGCCTCCTGCCCCCCCCCCCTAAGCAAAGTTGCTTACCTGGGGAAGGGGAGCAGCTTGCTGGAAGTCAGATGCTCAAAGAAAGGAGGGCCGCGCGATTAGGAACAGACTCGCGCAACACTTTTAAATAGGTCCAGCCTGATCACTGATTGGCTGCTACATTTTTAAATGTAATCAAGCCAATCAGTGAGCGTCGGGCTGGACTGGAGCTAGGGCTGGGTGTTACTTCCGGGTCCATGGTCCAACGGGATCGGCCAGGATCTGTAAATTTTACCATCAGGCTCACGCGATCCTGGCCGATCCCCCAGAAACCCACCCCTGGCATGCGGGCCCATTAGCATACGTACTCGCTGAGGTAGGCGGGGCTGCGTCGGCTCCGCCCCGAGCGCCTCAGAGTTCCTGCAGAAGTCGATGGAGGAGGACGTGCCCGTTGCAGCTCCTCCCTGACGGGGGTGTAGCTCCGGGCAGCGTCATTGCGGCCTGCAATTCTGCCGGAAGCCTTCGGATCAGGTAGATGAATGTGAGGGGGCGTGTCGTTCGGGGTGGAGCTGGACTTGAGTCCCTGGAAGGCAGGGGCTGGGTAGGCCGGGCTTGGGCTAGTGAAGGCCTGTGGGTGTGTTGCAATTTGTGCGTCGGTGTGTGTCCGTGTTGTTGGTGACGCGTCGGTTTGTGGGCGCCCCAGGAGGAGCTGTTCGGACACCGGCAGCCCTGGGAGCCGTTCAGGGGTGGAGTATTGGGTCGGTGGTAGGCTGGTCCTCTCGGTGGTTGGTGGCACTGACGTCTGGCAGGCTCGGTGGTCGTGTTGGTTCCGTCAGGGCTGGAGATGGGGGGCGGTGCCTCAATTGATCCAAGTGGCGCCGCCACTCAGATCCATCTGGTCATCCAACCCTGTAAGAACAGGGGCCTGTTAGTTCTCGGACGACAGCGGGGACCCATCGTGGATCCCCTGCAAAGTTCCTGGCGAAGACGGTGTCGCCCACGGCGAACTGGCGAGGAGGGGGGACCCCCAGGTTGCACGGCTGCACCTCGTTATAGAGGGGGTGCAGCCTGTCCAATTTGGTCCGCAGGCGGCGGCCCATCAGCAGCTCGGCGGGGCTTTTCCCTGTTGCCTGGCAAGGTGTAGAGTGCTGACCCATGAGGTAAGCATCTACCCTTGAATGCCAATCTCCCCTATCCATCCTACCGAGGGCCTCCTTGGCCGAGCGGACGGCTCTTTCCGCACGGCCATTGGCGGCAGGGTGGTAGGGGGCGGTTGGCGCGTGCCGGATCCCCTGGGAGGCCAGGAATTCCTGGAAGGTGGCGGAGTGGAATTGAGGGCCGTTGTCGGAGACCAGGGTGTCCGGCAACCCGTGCGTAGCGAAAAGGTGCCGGAGCGCGCGCACGGTGCTCTCGGCAGTGGTCGAGGTCATCAGGATGACCTCGGCCCAGCGGGAGTAGGCATCCACCACCACCAGGAAGGCCTGGCCATGAAAGGGGCCCGCGAAGTCAACGTGGACCCTGGACCACGGAGACCTGGGGGTGTCCCAGTCACGGTGTGGGGCGGAGGGCAGAGCAGGGTGGGAGGCCTGGCACGCCTGGCAAGCGCCGACCCAGGCGGCCACCTCGTCGTCCATGCGGGGCCACCAGACATAGCTCCGGGCAAATGCCTTCATGCGAGCTATGCCTGGGTGGTTGGCATGGAGGGACTCGAGTACCTGACGGCGAAGGGGTGGGGGGACGATGACCCGGTCTCCCCATAGCAAGCACCCGCTGAGAAGCGACAGCTCCAGCTGGCGGGTCTTGAAAGGCCGAAAATCGTCTGGTAGCGAGCCCGAAGGCCACCCTCGCAGGACCCAGGTGGAGACCTGGGACAGGACAGGGTCGGCCCTGGTCTGCGCGGCTACGTCCGACGAGGTGAGGGGCAGGTCGGAGTCGGCCACGGACAGGACGGACAGGGCCGGCACCGGCTCCTGGTCCGTCCGGGGGAGGGGGCAGCGGCTGAGGGCGTCTGCGTGCCCCAGCTGTTTCCCCGGGCGGTAAAACAGCTTGTACTCGTACGCTGCCAGGAATTCCGTCCACCTAGTCATCCTGGGGGAGAGGATGGGAGGGGTGGGCCGGTCACAGGTCAGAAGCCCAAGGAGCGGCTTGTGGTCGGTGAAGACGGAGAAGGGGCGGCCGTACAGGTACTCATGGAATCTTTTAATCTTTTAATTTAATCTTTTAATACCCTGCCAAAAAGAAGGCACTAGGATTACTTTGAAGATGGCGGTGCACTTAGGCGCTGCGGCTTTGAGCTCCTGGTGTCACAGTAGAGTTAGGCAAAAACTAGTCTATACCCGCAGGGAGTTATTAAGATTATTAAAGATTGGATCTTCTAGTCGACTCGATATTACCAGCGACTTCCAGCAGTCTCATAATATACCAAGTGACATAGTAAGACTGCCAGGCTCTCCGTGGATCGTTGTTTGGCCTAGGAGGCAGCGAAGAGAGCTGAAGCAGAAGCGGGAATGCAGAGCAGGTTTGCTAGTTCGATTACAGAAGCAGCCTCACAGACCAGCATTACCAAGCATTTCCTAACCAACTCTAGATCCTTTGTTCACAAAACCGATGAACTAGAGCTATGGATGGCAGCGAATAAGCTCATTGGTGACTGGTGTGTGATGATCATCACAGAGACCTGGCATCATCACAGTAACCAATTTCATTGTAATTTTTACAATGACAATAAAGATTATTATTATTATTCATCCACGTGTACCGGATGCGTCTGTGGAGCTAACTAACTGCACCACACACCGCTTTGACAGAAACAACAACTCTGGTAAAAGCAAAGGTGGAGGACTGTCTATTTACACACATAATAACTGGTGTACTAACAGTAGAGTTGCTTATACACACTGTTCTGCAGACGTGGAATTCTCAACTGTCATTTGTCGGCCATTTTATCTGCCTGGAGAGATTTCTGTTATAGTTATCACTGCTGTCTATATTCCACCTGATGCAAATGTTAGCACAACGCTCAAACCAATTTCATTGTAATTTTTAAAATTTTTATTACAATGACAATAAAGATGATGATGATGATGATGATTATTATTATTATTATCATCTCAAAGTTGTATTTACTGTAATTCTTTATGGGGGAAAATGAATTGCAATCAATTTTCAACAACGTTTCTCTACTCTACAGTACTTTCTTCCAGCCTTAATTCTGGAGACGAACGGTCAAAGGAATGGAGCAGCACAGCTTTACCCTTGACCTATCCGTCTACTTCAGACCCCATGCCTTCATTTGCCAAAGATAATTTTCCGTCTACTTCAGACCCCATGCCTTCATCTGCCAAAGATAATTTTCCGTCTACTTCAGACCCCATGCCTTCATCTGCCAAAGATAATTTTCCGTCTACTTCAGACCCCATGCCTTCATCTGTCAAAGATAATTTTTCTATTAGTAGTGGCAGACGCTTGGAAAATGCAACTGCCAACACTACAATGAATAAGCAAAAAATAAATCAAACAACAAACATTGATGATTTACCTCAGAGTTTGCCCTTGATTAAGAGTTCTGCGGCTGATTCAATTAAGCAGGCAGTTCAAGTGCTGTGCGAGTTTGAAAAAATTGTCATCTCCATTAAGAAGGACTTTCTGCACCAGCATTCTATCCCAGAAACTGCCTTGTACCTGGGGAATCCTCGCTGCAACGTAACCTCCAGTAATTCTACTCATGTGGTACTTCAGGCAGGATGGAACGAGTGCGAAACTGAAATGCAAACTGTAAGTCTCTTACTCTACAGTAAATTAAATAAGTTCCAATGAAACATTAAGAATAGGTAATTTGAAATAATTAATATAAGGTTTTTGGAATTATTAATGCTGAATAGTATTATTACCTGTCATTCCACTTTCTTAATAAGAAAAAAAAATCTTATTTTTTAATTTCTAAATTCTTAGAAAAAAGGTGATAGCAAAATTTTATTCATATGCTATCCATAAAGACCACACGGCAGGACAGGATTTGGGGCTTTGATTCACGGTTTAAACAAATTGTTTTTGAAATGTATTTCTCATTCTTTTCTGTAACTGTAATGCAGAGGTTCCCAAACTTGGCAACTTTAAGACTTGTGGACTTCAACTCTCAGAATTCTCCAGCCAGCAGAGCTGACTGGAGAATTCTGAGAGTTGAAGTCCACAAGTCTTAATGTTGCCAAGTTTGGGAACCTCTGCTGTAATGTAATTCTTACTTTTTCCAAGGATCTTCTACATATTAGATTCCTCAGCTGAAATCAACTAATTATGAATAGATTACAATCGATTACAACGAATGGAATACAATCCTTGTATCATCAGCAGGTCCTGCAGGGTTCTTCATTTTACTGTTTTGCTAACTTTATAGCCCAAGCTACACATATCTACTTTTTCCCAATCCTGTTTGCTGTCTTTTAAACTAAAAAAAAAAATTACAAATTTAATGTATCTTTCTCTGTTGCATTTCTTTTACAGAATACCACACACACCATTGCAAGAACTGTTCTTCGCAATGATTATTCTCCCCTTGGGATTATCCACTACTTAAAGATTTCAAGTCAAGTTCACTGTATCTTTCAGAACGATCTCTTAACTTCATCTGGATATACTTCAGAAGGGTAAGTAACTTTTTTAGGAAATAAGAACCAATTGCATTATTTTAGACATCAAATAATTGTTGCAGAAGTCCAAAATACAGAATTTAAAGGATAATTTCTGCAAAAAGAAACGGATATTCAGAGCTGACCTTCATTTTAGGCATTGCATCAAAATATAGGTAACTTAACCACAATTTTTATCTTTTCATGAACTACTTATTTAATGTCTAGAAGTAGCAGCAATAGGGAGAAATTAAAGGCTTAGGGTTATGTTTCCAATTACTAAAAGAGCCATGGTGGCACAGTAGTTAGAATGCAGTATTGCAGGCTAATTCTGCTGACTGCCAACTGCCGACTGCCAGCAGTTCAGTCGATTGAGTCTCACCAAGCTCAAGGTTGACTCAGCCTTCCATCCTTCCAAGGTTGGTAAAATGAGGGCTCAGATTGTTGAGAGTAATATGCTGACTCTGTAAACCTGTTACAGAGAAGACTGTAAAGCACTATGAAGCTGTATAGAAGCCTTTTGCTTATTTATATTTACTCGTATGAAATATTTCAGATTTTATGAATATTTGTAGTCAAATTATGTCCTTCTAAGAAATTTCCCTATAGAAAGGAGTAAAAATAGTAAGGCGGTCCTAATAAAGTATGTGAAATAGAATTTTTAAAAAGCAAAAGCTTTTAATTTGTTGACACCGATATAATAATCAAATTCTAACAATCTTTCAATTTAATTATTCACACTCTGTTAATATTTATGCAACTGTCTTTAATTTCCCCCCCCTAGACATTACACAAGTAACAAGTGGTATCTTTTTTTATTTCCTTGGCTGGAAACTGAACCAGGGGCCACTTTATTCTTTTGTGAAAATCATACTGTTACTGTGCACAGTTGATAAAACTAGCCTACCAATATTAACAATGGCTCATTGCCTTTCAGAATTTATACCATTTTTGAAGATTTACATGGATCTGGACACTTCTTAACAGAAATGCGATTGCTTATTGGCAATTCTCCAATTCCGCAAAATTTCAGCATCTCTGGCAGTGATAATATAGTAATTGAGGTGGGAGTTCAAACAAGAAGCAAGAAACTCAAAGTGGTCGTTGGCCAATGTTGGGCAACCCCAACCAATAACTCAAAGGATCCTCGCTCATTTCATTTTATACATGGCGGGTATAGTATACACAATGTATTAAGATATTTTTACAAACCTTGTGACTAATAAAGACAAAAAATTATAGAGTGGTATCAACTTTTATAGTCTTAAAGTTGAAACACCGGCAATGTAAGTCTACTCTTTTTTGTGACATTTCAATTTATTAGTTAATCCAAGCTATTATTTCTTGGCTTCAGCATCTTAGCTGCTAGGTATATTTATTTTAATTATATTCATCTACTACTTGGTTATGAAAATTATTTAGGTAATATTTATAAAATGGGGAAACGTTTTTCAGAATAAATGCATTCTGAATTTTTAGTTTCTAGTTTTAGTGCTTGAGCTGTTCCATCATTCCACATAGATAATTTTAGCAATCAAATCAAAGACATGCAGAAGTAGGGCTAGGGTAGGAATGGAATGAAAATAAATGAGAAAAACCATTCCTCTTTCTAACATACATGTCTGCAGACTTTCAGTAAATTAAATGGAGGTATATGTTATCCCAGTGGTGAGCTTTGCTTTTACAAACTTCATGGTTTGAGAAGTTGGCAGAGGTAGAAGCAAGGGAATTTTCTTAATGTGTTGATGGAGGAGAGTACCTGTCAGGAAACAGATGACAGGTAACCAATGGCTGAAGGCCAGAGTTGAAGTATCTCAACTTGGGGAGCTGCTTGTTGGTTACTTCTGCAGTAAGAAAGAGAGGGAGAATAATGGCTTCAGTCTCCAGTGGGCAATTGTATATATTATGAAGTATGCTCAAAGAACGATATGATGCTATTATTTATTTATTTATTTATTTATTTACTAGCCGTTCCCGGCCATGCGTTGCTGTGGCCCAGTCTGGTTAAATAGCCAACCAATCTGTGTGTAGATCTACACCTGCACACACAAACACGTGCACACAACCACCGTATAACCCCCAACCTTCCTACCTAATCCCTTTCTCCCTCTCTCCATCTACCTATCTACCTACTGTATTTCTCCCTCTCCCTCTCTATCCACCTACCTACCTACCTACCTACCTACCTACCTACCTACCTACCTACCTACCTACCTACCACTCTATCCCTCTACCTACCTACTGTATTTCTCCCTCTCTCTATCCACCTACCTACCTACCGCATTTCTCCCTCCCTCTCTCTATCCCTATATCTACCTACCTACTATAGTTCTCCTTGAATCTTATGGACAGAGTATTATGTCATCCTTTATGACATAATACCTGTGGCCCACTGCTATCTCTGTATCAATCTACCTATCTTTTTTACAATTTTTTACATTTCCATTGCATGTACCTGGCACAGGTGTGACATCTACACAATCTATATATATCATTGGTGCCGTATTTGAAAAGAATATTGTGTGAAAATTTGGAAGCGATCGGATGCAGTACCTTCGGAGATTAGCGGTTTTGAACAAACTCATAGTTACATTTGTATTTATATAGATTTATTTATTTATTTATTTATTCATTCATTCATTCATTCATTCATTCATTCATTCATTCATTCATTCATTCATTTATTTATTTATTTATTTATTTATTTATTTATTTATTTATTTATTTATTTATTTGAAGTTATATGTCACTTGTTGATGCATATCCCTCCTAGATATTATCAGATCTCTATGAAACAGAAGACATTTATAGACTAGTAAAATATGTTTCTATCATTACTAGAACTATCAGCCATTTAATAGCTGCAATTGGAACAGCATTACTTTGATACTTTCTTTTTGGAACATTACAGTGGTGGGTTTCAAAATTTTTTAGAACCTCTTCTGTAGGTGTGGCCTGCTTTGTAGGAGTGGTTTGATGGCCATGTGACCGGGTGGAAGTGGCTTGGAAGTCATGTGACAGGGAGGGCATGGCCAGTTTGTAAAATGTGGTGAAACTCACTTAACGATGATCTTCCTTAGCAACCAAAATGTTGGCTCAGAAACTCTGGCATTTGAAGCACGCAAGTCTTAAAGCTGTCAAGTGACAAGACCCTGGCACCCCTCACCCTTTAGGAAAAAAAACCCCAGGGTTGTTCAAACTTGACAACTTTAAGACTTGTGGACTTCAACTCCCAGAATTCCTCCTCTCGCTCTTCCTCTTGATGATGTGCGGACGGGCGGGGGGAGGGAGGGAGCTGGAAGCGGTTCTAAACGGCACTGTAAATTTGTGGAACCTCTTCTATGGAAGAGGCTAGAACTGGCAGGAACCCATCCCTGGAACATTACCACATTTTTGTCTGATTATAGACAGAACTGTAAATCCACATAGATCAAATTCCATGCTTCTTTAAATGTTTAACTGAGCTTTCTTTTTCAGTTGCCCAGTTCCAAATACAAACACCAACGTGATTGCAAATGGGATATCCAACCGAGCCCGATTTAAACTGAAAATATTTTCATTTGTCAACGCTTCGGTGGTTTACTTACATTGCAAAATCCAAATTTGTGTTGAACTTCCTAAAAGCACTTGTAGAACGGTAAGGAGTCTGTTGTGTCCTCGACCTGCGACTGGTCTCGACTTACGACCAGCCGCAGGTCTTCCAGTCTGCCGGATAGGACCATGGCAACAGGCTGTAGCAAGCCTGTAAACCGCCAGTCGCGCCTGATTGGCCAAAATGCGACTGGCGGGAAAGCCGATCCTGCCGCGGCCTGATTGGCTCCCCATTTGACAGCTCGCGTATAAGTAGCTGTCAAACGCGGGAGCCCCTGTCTACCGCACTTATTATTTCTGCGATCCGATCTGCAGGATCGGATCCTGCCTCACACATCCTCACGGCCGATTCGCTCCCACAGAGAGGGACTTCTCCGGGTGCCGTCCACTAGACTTTGTCAGCGGGCGACGCCCAGGGGAAGGGCTCTCTCTGTGGCGGGCCCGGCCCTCTGGAACGACCTCCCCCCCGATATTAGAACGACCACGGACCTCCGCTCCTTCCGCCTGAAATTGAAAACTCATCTTTTCCGCCTGGCCGGCCTAGGGTAGTCTCTCTCTCTATGGGTTTTTAAATGTATATTTATATTTAGTGGGGATTTTTAGTTAAGGGATTTTAGCACAGGAATAAGTTTAATTTCTTTTAAATTTGTATGTATTTTGTATATTTATTGCTTTTATTTTCCCTGTGCACCGCCCCGAGTCCCTGTGGGGAGAGGGAGCGGTCAATAAATTCAACATTATTATTATTATTATATTATTATTATTTCTGTAAATAGTTTTCCTGTGCTTTTCTCGCTCTGCCAATAAACGGCAATTATTCTTTGCTAACCTGGTCTGGACTCCCTCTATTACGAACCATAACACTGGCGACGAGGATGGGATTCGTGTTATGGTTCGTAATAGAGGGAGTCCAGACCAGGTTAGCAAAGAATAATTGCCGTTTATTGGCAGAGCGAGAAAAGCACAGGAAAACTATTTACAGAAATAATAAGCGCGGTAGACAGGGTTGCTCAGTTGGAAAACAAAATGATTTTAAAAGAAACAGAACCATTGTTTTATCTGTTCCCAGAATATGGTACTTTATAAACCAAAACAAAATAGTACAGAGCTCCGAGATAAATTTAATCTGTAATTTTCTTCAACAACAACTGGAAATACAATAGTTAACAAAAAGAATATTAAGTGCTGTGTAAGCTCAGTGGCTAAGACACTGACCTTGCCAATCAGAAAGGTTGGCAGTTCGGTGGTTCGAATCCTTAGTGGCGTGTAACAGAGTGAGCTCCCAGCTTCTGCCAACCTAACAGTTCGAAAGCATATAAAAATGCAAGTAGATAAATAGGAACCACCTTTAGGTTCAATGCGCCTTTGGCATTTAGTCATGCCGGCCACATGACCACAGAGACATCTGGCTCTTCAGCTTTGAAACGGAGATGAGCACTGCCTCCTAGAGTTGGGAATGACCAGCACATATATGCAAGGGGAACCTTTACCTTTATCTATGCTGTTTGCTGTTATTTCCATTTTGGTGCTTATCTACATAAGAATCTTAAATGATCTTACAATAAAATCATCATAGGATTCTAATGTAAATAAGCTTCGATCTGTGACAGAAATTCTGCTCAGCAACACAGAAATTCTGTGGCTACAAATCATCTTATGCATAAATGCTTAAACATGCTAAAAGTGCTATAAATACTTTGAATTCTGTCACTGAAGAAAATAGGGGGCTGTGGTTTTTAGAACTTGCTGACTTCTATGGGAATATATAGTAGCTATAGAGAATTTAGCATTTTTCGTTGTATCCTAAGTCTATGACTGCAAAGAGATTTATAGGTAGAAAAGAATCGTGAATATTATTAATGTTAGGAAGCATAGGATGTCTCAGAGATGTAAGTCACCTCTGAATTGGAGTTACTATATGCTATGATACACTAGACCCCCCCCCCTACACTAGACTCTAAGAGTTATAACTTGATAACTTGACTTATAAATATGTGATATTATAGGGCAATAGTGTTTTTAAAGAGGTTTATTACTTAGTAGTCATAACATATAGCACATTTATTCTGAAAATAGTGATTTCATAAGTATGTTTCATTCTCGCAGAATTGCCAGGGTTTCCGTTTTTGGAAAACAGGTGAAATTATTGCTACACCCAAGACAACTTGGGGTCCTCTTCGCAAATTCAGTGGCAAACCACTAGGTAAGTCAGAGCTTCAGTAGGAAGTCACCAGGTAAAACGGTTTCATGTTGAAAGAGAGCACAGAATTATTGAAAATGGACATGTTGTGAGTGGAACCGTACACAGAGCCAACCAAGACAAGAACCTCTCTACTACAAAGCTCAGCTTAGGAACGGGCAAATCTGGCAGGCTTAGTTCTTCTTAATGCTGCATCATTAGGAATGCATCATGTTTGGGATAAGGGTAATTGGTTCCTTTCCATTTCTTCCAACGTGTTACAATACAATACAATAGCAGAATTGGAAGGGACCTTGTAGGTCTTCTAGTCCAACCCCCTGCGTGGGCAGGAACCTTATACCATTTCAGACAAATGGCTGTCTAACATCTTTTTAAAGACTTCCAGGGTTGGGGCATTCACAACTTCTGGAGGCAAGCTGTTCCAGAGGTTAATTGTTCTAACTGTCAGGAAATTTCTCCTTAGTTCTAAGTTGCATTTGGTTAGTTGAATATAATAATTACCCTAAATGTTTCCATTAAAATGTTTAAATATCTTGCACATTTCTCAGAACTGTATATTTTCTTTATGATTTTGTGTATGCCCAGTTTTTGTAAACGATTTTCCATACTGATTTTTTAAACCTAATTTTTATGTATGTAGGCCTTTTAGTCCAGATTTCTGCCTAGGATTTATGTCTGTTGTTACTGATGAGGTTCATTGTAAAATTTAAACTACAAAGCTCAGCTGCTTACTGTTTCATTTGACGTGTTGGCTAAAAATCTGAAAGTACATCAATGTGAACTAAATGAATTTCTTCCCCAATCCCAAGTGTGTGTGTATTTGTGTGTGTGTTGGAGGACACACATCACCAAGTGATGTCTGATACTAAATACTAATTTCTCCTTGCTCAAGCTCTATGATGAGAGGCATCTAGTAGCTAGAATTCATAGCTACAATTAAGACAGCCTGTGACATTGGGTCAACATTTCACAGATATTTCCTTACCAGATTCCTCAACGTCTTCAACAATGGCAGCAATTCATTGTACTGCTTCCCTGGAAATGCTCTTAAAAATCAATATAGTGTTTCACTGGAAAACTTGTTAAAGATTCAGGGAGATATTCAGAGGCGTATCTGCCTTGAAAATAACCCCTCTTGTACTGTATAGCAAAGTCAAACATCAGGAGTTGACCACAAGAAATGTTTTATGACACTTTGAATTATGATGTCATAAAATGTTTGCAATCATTTTTATATCATAAAATTTTATAAAATTTGCCAAGTGTCAATTTTAATGGGGATTTTTCAATTCTGGATGGATTCTGAAGTTGAATTTGAATTGAATTGAATTTAATACTTATAAACCGCTCCCTCTCCCTATGGGGACTCGGGGCGGTGCACAGGTAGAATAAAAACAATAAAAAATATACAAACAGTTCTAAAAGCCAAATTAAACTTAATCTGTGCTAAAATTCCCATAAAACTAACTATGCTAAAAGCTACCCAATAAAAACCCCCAAGACAGGGAGACTATCCCAGGCCGGCCAGACAGAAAAAGTGAGTTTTTAATTTAAGACGGAAGGAGCGGAGGTCCGTGGTCATCCTAATATCGGGGGGAAGGTCGTTCCAGAGGGCCGGGCCCGCCACAGAGAGAGCCCTTCCCCTGGGTGTCGCCCGCTGACAAAGTCTAGTGGACGGCACCCGGAGAAGTCCCTCTCTGTGGGAGCGAATCGGCCATGAGGATGTATGAGGCAGGATCCGATCCCGCAGATAGCTAGGTCCCGAGCCATGGAGCGCTTTAAAGATGATAATTAACACCTTGAAGCGCACCCGGAAGACGACAGGTAGCCAGTGCAGCTCGCGCAAGAGCGGTGTTACGTGGGTAGACCTTGCGGTCCCCATAATTGCTCGCGCGGCTGCATTCTGGACTAGCTGAAGTCTCCGGGTGCACCTCAAGGGAAGCCCCATGTAGAGAGAGTTACAATAGTCCAGTCGGGATGTCACGAGCGCATGAGTGACTGTGCGAAGGGTGTCCCGATCCAATAGGGGGCGCAATTGGCGAACCAGGCGAACCTGGTAAAACGCCCTCCTGGCCACGGCTGTCACTTGATCTTCCATGGACAGCCGGGCATCCAGGAGGACACCCAAATTGCGCGCCCCATCCACAGGGGCAAGATGTTTGCCCCCTATGGCCAGCGATGGAATAAGCTGGTTGAATCGGGCAGCCGGAAACCACAGCCACTCGGTCTTGGTCGGGTTGAGCCTGAGTCCGTTACTTCCCATCCAGATCCGTACGGCTTCCAGGCACTGGCACATCACCGCTATGGCATCGTTGGGGTGGTTTGGGGTAGATATATACAACTGAGTGTCATCAGCGTATAGATGGTACTCTACCCCAAAACCACGGATGATCTCACCCAGCGGCTTCATGTATGTGTTAAACAGGAGGGGCGAGAGGACCGACCCCTGAGGCACCCCACATGTGAGGGGTCTCGCGGTCGACCTCTGCCCCCCTGCCAACACAAATTGCGATCGGCCAGAGAGGTAGGAGGAGAACCACCATAGAACAGTGCCTCCCACCCCCAACCCCCCCAGCCGATGCAATAGGATACCATGGTCGATGGTATCGAAAGCCGCCGAGAGGTCTAATAGGACCAGGATGGAGGAACAACCCCCATCTCTGGCCCTCCAGAGATCATCAACCAACGCGACCAATGCCGTCTCTGTGCTATGCCCGGGCCGAAAGCTGGACTGGCGCGGATCTAGATAATCAACTTCCTCCAGGTGACGGGGAAACTGTTGTGCCACCACACTCTCAACAACCTTCGCCAAAAAGGGAAGGTTGGAGACTGGACGGTAGTTGTTCAAAAGAGCTGGATCCAAAGAGGGCTTCTTAAGGAGGGGCCTCACCATCGCTTCTTTTAGGGAAGCAGGCAAGGAACCCTCACTCAAGGATGCGTTGACAACCTCTTGGAGCCAGCCTCGTGTCACCTCCCAGGATGCCAGTACAAGCCAGGAGGGACACGGGTCCAATAAACATGTGGTGGCTCGCAGTCGCCCACGTAACCTGTCCATATCCTCGGAAGTAACGGAGTCAAACTCCTCCCAAACAAGATCTGTCTCGTGGCATCCCACTGGGCCATGAATGGGGGCTAGCTCGTTCTGTATCTGAGCGATTTTCTCCTGCAGTTAGTCCATTTGAGATACATTGGTTGAAAAATTGTTGCCTTGTGCTGCACCATTTCAACCCATTGAAGGTTACACACAGACAAATAAGAGTTTTAGTACTATATAGATGCTGTTAAGTTGCCCGGTGTGCTACACTGTCCTTAATGAATGCTCTCCCATTTTTCTGCTATCTAAAATCAAGGCAGAACTGAATACAGCTTCAACAATAAGCATATATCAAAATACAGCAAAATATGGTAATCGTATTGTTCTTCAACATCCTACAGAGATATAATTGTATGTAAGGAATATTTTACTTCTAGGCACCCACCACCAGTCAAACTCTTGTGATGCTACCTGTCCTCTAACACAGGGGCCCCCAACCTTTGCAACTTTAAGTCTGAAGGACTTCAGCTCCTAGAATTCTCCAGCCAGCTTTGCTGGCTGGAGAATTCTGGGAGCTGAAGTCCTTCAGACTTAAAGTTGCAAAGGTTGGGGACCCCTGCTCTAACAATCTCAGGGTTAAGGTTAGAGGGTTTTTTCCCTTGTTTTTCTGCTGTGAGGCTCTGTCCATTTTAGCTCTCTTAGCAGCAGTAGCTGCATCTCATTTCAAAATACAGAACACATACAAAAGAAAAACTGGAATCACTCTAGCAGTGAAGATGAGATTCCTGCAGAACACCATATAGGCAATCTATGGTATCATGAGTGGTAGAATAAAATAAATAAATAAATCTCCTTTCCCCTAGCAACTAGGGGAGCTCTTGCCAATCAAAATGAACTACCCTGAAATTATTTGTAGCTCGCTTTTCCCTTCCCTCCCTTCTTCTTCCTTTCCATTCCATCCCATTCCATTGGGACTGATACTTAGAAACTGCCTGGACAAGTCCCTGCAGTTTTTCAGAAGCAGTTTTCCATTTCCTCTATCCTAAGGCTGAGCAAAAATGACCAGTCGAAGGTCAGATGGCTTTATGCCTAAGCAAGACTAGAACTCATGGCCTCCTGGTTTCTACCTGATGCCTTAGCCACTACATCAAACTGGCTCTCAAAGCTAGTCTAACTTGACATAAAACAACTGCAAATGTACCTTATAATTGATTGGGTTTTGTTTTTTTACAGCTTGGCAAATACAGCTTGGTTGCCCATAACAAGAAGAAAATAGATTATTTCTACAAAATGAGATTTATTAAGACTGCAATTTTCTCTGTGTCGTTTATCATTCTAAATTACAAATAAACTACAGTTGTCTAAACTGTACAGATTACAGTAAATCCTTTGTAATGAGTTTATTTCCATGCATAGGATTGCACTCCTGCAGTGAGGCAGTATTATAACGATCTGTTCAAATTTTATACAATAGCATTCCGTTTATAGCAATGGTATTTTTTTCCCAATTTCTTTTGCTTCAGCTGGATTAAAGGAAGAGAAAAAAACTGGTATGGGAGTTGGCTATATCGTCCTCATTGTTATTGGCGTGCTTGTTGTCGCCCTGGCAATAGCAGGTCTTTTGGTCTGCCGACACAAACACAAGGCTGGGACCTATGACATCAAAAGGAGGACTGAGTTTTTTAACTACCGAGCCTTCCATGATTGAAAAACATGTAAGTTTTGCTAATTAGTGAATTATTTTTCTCAAGAGCTAGCTTCCTATGTCCCCCCAAAATCTATTGAAGTGACTGTTTAGAGCAGGGGTGTCCAAACTTGAGAACTTTAAGACTTGTGGACTTCAACTCCCAGAATTCCCCAGCCAGCTATGCTGGCTGGGGAATTCTGGGAATTGAAGTCCATAAGTCTTAAAGTTCCCAAGTTTGGACACCCCTGGTTTAGAGGCTTATAGCTACTATTAAATGGCTGAAGGAAAACGAGTCTGGTCCTTCTTTTGCTTTGCAACTGACTAGAGCTCATGGTCCTGGCTTTATTCTCAGCCTAAATAAGAAGTGCAGGAAATCAGGAGTCCAGGCAGTTCAAATGAATATATGTTTATTGTATGCTAATGCTCTCTACATGAATCTGAACTACTAACAGTCAAGGCAAATTGGTGGTGGATAAAAGTCAACAGAATTCAAGGTAGGCTGGACTTAGATCTCTTGTGGGTTCAAAGGGACTCATAACTGGTGACGCATTTGACCCCTCCCTCAGGCTCAGCCTGGTCATCTCCTGCATTAACCTAATAGTGATAGCATAACTAGACTGAACAATGATCAGTGGGCTGCAAATATGATGTTCTGTCACTCATCAAATGCACTCCTTATTTTCTCTTAGCATTCTAGGACTCTGGAATCTTTCTATAAATATATTGGTCCATGGAATGCTGGAGGTGAAAGACATAACCAAAGCAGCGGATACTCAGATTATCGGGCTTCTGGGAACTTCTTATCACATGTATGTTGCTATTGCAAACCCTTTGCATCATTTCAAGAGGGAAGAAAATTCACCAGTGATTTTGTAATTGGATGCATTTTTGCTCTGCCTCCCAGTTCCACAATTAATATCACTTGCTTTTAAAAAGGTAGAAAACTTTTAGCCATGTAAGAAAGTAAACCAAACATGTTCTTTGATAAGAATCTTCCTTATATTTACTGTAATGTTTAAATACTGGGTGGATCATACAGTGCAAAGTATCCCTTTCTTAAAACTCCTGTCTCCATGAAGTTGCTTCTGCAGATCTCTAATTCTTACGATAGCTTTCAGTCCAACATTCAACTTCACACATCTACTTGGCAGAAAACTTATTCATTCAATTTCTGTTTGGACAGCTAGCATGGAAGCTCTGAATGTGGACTTTCTATTCATTTCTACTGAATGTGGAAAGGAAGGAGAGAAAGGAAAAGGAAGAGGCAAAGAAAGGAAGGGAAAGAAAGAAAGAAAGAAAAAAAACACTAGTATAAATCGATTGTAACACAATAATACTTGGATCTTCAATGATTTTGGATGTTTTCTGAGTCTACAAAATTTACTAGACTTTTGCTATAGGAACAGCTTTAAAAAAATTTACACTGCTTAATACTGCAGTAATTGTAGCAAGTAAAATTGCGCTGTAAAATAGATTGATTTGGACAGACTAATAGCTAAAAGTAAAAACAGAAACTTTGCTTATGTGCTTTTAGAAACTGCTGAATTCTGGGTACGTTTATTATAAATCTTCATTCCAAAGAATGCTATTTGTCTTATAAACATATAGAAAAGAGGAACTATTTTTATAGCTATTGTTTTTGACTTTCTATATCATACTAAAATTAAGTGAACGTTACCACTATTGTAGGTGATTTGTGAAGTGGGTAGAGCTGGAAGAGAAACTGAACAATTTGCTTTCAATATATGCCAAATAAAACCTTAGTCTTCAATTAGATATACAAAGCCTATACACTTACTTTTATGTCTGCTACTTTAATAAATACATTTTGTAAATTTATTTGCCGTCTTTTATTTTAAATATTACTCAGTTATTCAAACCTGATGGGATTTTAGAATCTCCTAATTCAAATTTAAACTTTAAAGTTATATCCACCTCTATGAAAGCTTGCAAGTATTATTTTAATCTCTGTACAGAGACACTCATGCAGATGGACGCCTGAAATGAATATGCCTTATGGAATCCTATAGGAATAATTTTGAATGTAATATCATGTCATAACAGCTGATCAGAATATCTCCATTATTCAAGAGCAAACAGGAGCCCCGAACAGGACTCTCGAACAGGAAAACAAACGTTTCTATTTGTCACAACCAAGAGTGATCTATTTCAAAGAAATGTATATTTCTTATGCTACTACTCAGACTCCCCCTACTAATACTACTTTGGGGGGTTTGGGTGAAGGGTTTTTTCCTTGCTTCCTAAATATGCCTCTTTTATAAATTGCCCAAGATATACATTTTAATCTTTTTTGGACCCTAAAAATTCATTTGTATGATTTCTGACTTTTGTATCCAATATTAAATAGCAACAGCACTGCTATTTACAGTGCTTCATAGCCCTAAGTCAGGGATGTCCAAACTTGGGAACTTTAAGACTTGTGGACTTCAACTCCCAGAATTCCCCAGCCAGCATAGCTGGCTGGGGAATTCTGGGAGTTGAAGTCCACAAGTCTTAAAGTTCCCAAGTTTGGACATCCCTGCCCTAAGTGATTTACAGAGTCAGCATGTTGCCCACAACAATCTGGAGCCTCATTTTACTGATCTTGGAAGGATGGAAGGCTGAATTGTGCCATGAAATACAGGTAGTCCTTGTTTACTGACCAAGTTGAGACCATTAAGGTGGTTTCTAAATGAAGTTATTGCTAAGTGAAATCACAACTGTCCTTAAAATCCTACTTCAGCTTTCCTTTGTTTTACAGAAATATAAAGGTCATAAATGCAAGGATTGTATCCTCATCCTCCCTCCCACCAGTGGGCGGTGCCATCTGCCACAGATCCCATTTTTATATAGTAATTTTTTTCCAAATAAGAGGGAATAATTCCCTCTTACGTCTGGTATGTTTTCCGGGACCTGTTTCAGAGTGGCGATTTCTTTTAGCTCATATTTCAATAAACCATTATGCTGTGCTTTCGGGATCTCATCCCTTGTCAGCCCTCTTACAAGTTTAATATATGTCTCTCTGGATACATCCTTTGTTCTGGCATATGCTGAGTTGTAAGGCATTCTTTCAAGATCAATTCTAAACATACAACCATCAAAATCTGTTAATTCTTTTTGTGACTCTTTTATCTTTCCCCCCATCACCGCTACCCCCCTTCACCTCTTCCGTTTTTTGTTTATTTCCCATTAGTGTCTTTTGCGTCTCCAAAAGCTCAAGTTTTGATCTTAACCTGTCCTTCCGAATCTCTGTTATTTCTTCCATTATGCTTTGGAGAATTTCCTCTATTGATTGTAGCATTTCCATAATTCCCCCCCCCCCCGTTATGGAGGCTTCTTTTTGAAACAGTAATGAGGGTTTTAAGTTCTTGACACTAATATGGCGTCCGCAGGGCGAGGAGCTTGTGAGGTCAAAGAAAAGGAAAAGTCAATGTCCAAAGTTAAAAACAGTCCGCTTAAATTCCAGAGAGAAACAGTTTTTTGTAATCAATTCTCATATAAAAGAAGGCACACATTGGGAGAAACCCCAAAAGTCACTTGCATTGATTTTTCAATAAATTTTCCAAGCTTGTAACAATGAAGGAATGTCTACATGTTGAAAAGAGAAAGTTCTCACCGGGAACAAAGAAGCGCCATGTTCCCCCGCCCTTGGTGGTCAGGGGAACTAGTAAAAGTCATTTCTGTTGCTACAAAACTCGGATACAAAGTAACAACGGCTAATCCACATTTAGTAAGCTTCCAGTCTCAGTTATTCAGAATCGGATGTTGCTTTCTCTCTCTCCCCGAACCAGGGGGGCGTTTTAAGATACCGCTTGATCTCCGAGGGGGGGGGGTCCCAACCCCCCCTCCATTCTTCTTTCCTTAAAACAGTGCTTCTCAATTATTTTCTGTCAGGCCCCCCCCTAGGAAGAAGAAAACATTTCGCGCCCCCCCTTTTTTACTGTAAAAGCATTTTATTAAAATAAATTTGATTAAAAAAAAAATCTGGTTTAAATAAAAAAAAATCCGATTTAATTTTTTAAAAAATCAGATTTTTAATTGTTTTTTTTAAAAATCATCGATTTTTATCCACCCTGCAAGGAAATACCTGTAACTGGGAATTTGCAGCCCAGTTTCTTATGCCATCTTAACTGGACTCTGTCCTATCTCTCAACGGCACTGAATAATCTTCCGTCTTAGTCCCATCACCGGAATCCCTTAGCTTGCCATCCTTTCGACCTCACCTTTCCACGCTGATTGGCCCGAAGCGAATCCCCTTCCTTATCCCCGCCGGCCAGTAGAGGGCGCGTCCGCTTTCTGCCTCGTGCAGCCTAGCGGTGCTCAAGAGGCACGGCTTCCGGCCGCTCCTTCTCTGACGCCTTTCTCAGTCGCCTTCGGGCTTTACCTACAGCCGCCGCCGCCGTGGAGCGGGCCTGGGATGCCAAGATGGCGGCAGCGGTGGTATCAGTCTTTCCGGGTGTGAGGCTCCTGACTATCGGCGATGCCAACGGGGAAATCCAGAGGCACCAAGAGCAGCAGGCGCAGCCGAGGTCAAACGCGCCCCCCTTTACGGAGCCTCGTGCCCCCCCTGGAGGGCGCGCCCCACTATTTGAGAAACGCTGCCTTAAAAGAACTGAATGCATCAAAATCTCAGAATCACCTCACAAACCACACAGCCGACCACAAAGCCTCGGTGCTTCCCGCAGCCCCGGATTTCAACCCGCTTCTTCATTGTCTGTTGTTCCGGCACTCCATTGGCAAAGGGGACTTTCCCCCCTGCATTTTGCTCCCCAACTCCTGGGACGAGGCGGGTGCGACCCCCCCCGACAATTGTCTGGGTGGGGGTGTCCCGCAAGCCGTCTGTCCGGTTAGGGGACTCTTTCGCAAAGCCCCCAAGCCCCCGAAGGTGCCGCTGGAGAGACAAGCGGCGGATGAGTCAAGGACCCGTCCGTTGCCTCCGGGAGCCGGAAGCGATCTCCTATTTGTAGTTGTTTTTTAATGTGCCTGTGCGCCGCCCCGGGTCCCACTGGGGGAGATGGGTGCGGGATATAAGTATGAATAAATTCAAATTCAAATTCTGTTACCTTGAGAAATATGGTTTCACTTATAAAAATATCAAAGTTTTCTTTCAATAGAAATTTAATGAAATTGGCTAATATTTTGCACACTATCCTGATACAGACCAAAATTAGAGTTATGATTTCCATAACACTGCATTTGAAATACACATCTAAGCAAAATGTAAGTCAACATTTAATATGTTGGACTAAAAACCCTATACAGGCAAGCCCTAGATTTACAACAATTTGTTTAGTGACTGTTCAAAATTATAACGGCATTGTTAGAACCTTTGCAGCATCTCCCTGATCTTGTGATCAAAATTCAGATGCTGGGCAACTGGTTCATATTTATGACAGTTGCTCTGCTCCTGGGTTCTGTGATTCCCTTGTGTGACCTTCTGTCAAGCAAAGTCAATGGGGAAGCCACATTTACTTAACAAGTAAGTTGCTAACTTGTCAAGTGCAATGATTCACTTAACAAATGGGTCATAAAATGGGGCAAAACTAACTTAACAAATACCTCACTTAACAGCAGAAACTTTGGGTTCAGTTGTGGTCGTAGGTCTAGCACTACTTGTATTCCATTTGTAGTGTTTCCCTGGAAAATAATCAATTGACTTTAAGATAATAAAAGAAAAGATTGTTTATAAAAAAAAATTAAAAGATCTTTTATTTAATAAAAGAGAACCAAGAGGAAAAAAATAGAAAGAAAAAAGAAAGTAACATATCAACTTTTTCTATCTACCTCTTTCTTTCTTTTTCTTTCTTATTTTCTTTTTGCTTTTTCTTTCTTTCTTTCTTTTTCTTTCTTTCTTTTTTCTTTTTCTTTCTTTTCTTTCTCTATTATCTATCATCATCTACTTCTTGTATCATCTGCCTGCCTGCCTGCCTGCCTGCCTGTATACCTACCTACCTACCTACCTACCTACCTACCTACCTACCTACCTACCTACATACCTATTTATCTGTTCATCAGCAAAAACTTAATCCCAGCCATATGTCTGCTTTTGTATTTCCTATTGCAATCCCAAATAAATTTAGTAAAAATTTAGCAATATAAAATTTGGTTATTGAAAATACCTTCTTTTTGCTTAGAAGTTCTCATAGAGCACAAATTATGACTTTTTTTTATTAAACCAAAGCCAGCAATTTCTTAGGGCTCAATTATTTATTGCAACATTGATTTTGTGAAGATTAATTGAATATCATTATTAATCGTACAGAGGATAAACTTCTTAATCCACCTTTCTGTTAGTTCTTTTGTTTTGTTTTGTTAGGCTCTGTAATTTTTTGTTAGGGTATTAAATAATTGTTTTCATCTTGCATTACTAGATGTCATTTCAACCTACATGAGAAGCAAAATGCACATTGATCACTGCTCATCTCATGGAATTGCTGAACACATTCCATTGCATTCAATTCAGGTTTCCTCACAAGTTTGCACAAAACTTCACAATCAGAGCAAGAGGCAACCAGGAACTGGCATAATGAGAGATGCTTCAATACATCAATATTTGTGAGACCACCTCCTACCCCATACATCCCTTCGACCGATTCGCTCCCACAGAGAGGGTCTTCTCCAGGTACCGTCAGCCGGGCAATGCGGGCTGGCGACGCCCAGGGAAGGGCCTTCTCTGTGGCGGGCCCTGCCCTCTGGAATGAGCTGCTCCCCGCTCTCAGGAACATCACGGACCTCTGCCTCTTCCGCCAACATCTAAAGACACATTTCTTTCGTTTAGCTGGCCTGGCCTAATTCCCCGAGACTATTTTACCGACTGATTTTAAATTAAATTAAAGTTTTAACAAATGGGTTTTTACACTGTTTTTAGCACAGGGTATAGTTTAATTTAATAAGATTTTATTGATCATTTATGATGTATTTATTCTTTTTGGTATATGTTTATATTTATGTTTTTAATTTCCTGTGCACCGCCCCGAGTCCCTTTTTTGAGAGAGTGGCGCGGTATAGAAGTCCAATCAAATCACATCAAATCAAATCAATACTGACCTCAGTGCAGTGGCAGCCTGTCAAGGCACATTGACAAAGTTTGGCTTTTGGAGTAGATTCAGAAGAATCAAAACTGATTGGCTATTCTGAAGTTGTATATATTTATTATCTCTGTTGCGCAGGGTTGTTTTTTTTAAGGGGCATGGACTCCCAGGAGAGTTGGTATAGCCCAGGGGTGGGCAAACTTTTCAACTTTAAGTCTGAAGGACTTCAGCTCCCAGACTTCTCCAGCCAGCTGCTGGCTGGAGAAGTCTGGGAGCTGAAGTCCTTCAGACTTAAAGTTGAAAAGTTTGCCCACCCCTGGTATAGCCACTTGGTACGAATAGTTCATACTGGGAAGGACCTCCTTCATAAGGTTCAAGCTTTGTGAATTTCCTGCAGGAGGATGAGCCTTTCATATCTTTCAATACCCTTACTCCAATTTTGGCAAGCATTTATGAGAACCCCAACATGTTGGCAAGTGACACATAGAGGTTTCAAGACAATATGAAGAGCTTCAGTGAACCAAATTGCATTGCTTCTTTGCCTTGGCAAATAGAACTAAGTACTTTCTGCAAGAGAGGCTGCTCAAATTGAAATCACCAACTTTCAATGCCGAAGGTGCAATATAATGTCAACAGAACCGTTGTTTGCCAAAGGTTCTGGGAGAATTATCAATGTGGTGACTACACATATCCGCATAATCCTAACCTGATAAGCAGTAATTTCAGTGTACATTTGTTTACACTTTTTACCTCTGCAAATATCATCATTTGGCATAGGTGGTAGATAATCAGAATAATAATAATAATAATAATAATAATAATAATAATAATAATAATAATAATAATAATAATAATAATAATAATAATAATAATAATAATAATAATTTATTATATTTATAAACCGCCCCCTCTCCCCAAAGGGACTCGGCGCAGTGTACAGGAAAATTAAAAACCATCTAAAAACATACAATACACGAATTAAACTACCCTGTACAAAATTTAAAACCATTAAAATTACCACCCATTAAAACCCAATAAACAATTTGAGAAAACAGACTGGGGCGAGAAGCGTAGATTAGGCCAAGCCGGCCTGATGAAACAAATAGGTTTTTACTTTTTGGCGGAAGGCGCGGAGGTCCGTAGTTGTTCTAATATCCGGGGGTATGTCATTCCAGAGGGTCGGGCCCATCACAGAGAAGGCCCTTCCCCTGGGCGTCGCCCGCTGGCACTGCCTGGTGGACGGCACCCGGAGAAGTCCCTCTCTGTGTGAGTGAATCGGCCGAAGGGATGTATGGGGCAGGATACGATCCCGCAAATAACTAGGTCCTGTGCCATGGAGCGCTTTAAAGATGATAATCAACACCTTGAAACGCACCCGAAAGACCACAGGAAGCCAGTGCAGCTCGCGCAGGAGTGGTGTTACATGGGAGTATCTAGTGACTCCCATAACTGCCCGCGCGGCCGCGTTCTGGACCAGCTGTAGTCTCCGGGTGCATCTCAAGGGGAGCCCCATGTAGAGAGCAAGAAACTTGAAACATTTATTGAAAACTAGTTTAATAGATTGATTAAAGATTCTATTTTCCTCTATTTCTGTAAGATTGGCTTACAGCTGACATGGTATTTGGGCTAGCATACCAAGTATGTTTATATCTGAATATTACATATAGTGTCATAATAGTGGGATGAATAGCACCCTGTGTGCAAGAAACACAAAAATAGCACAAATGAGATAAATATAATGTCAACAGAAGGATTGTTTGAAATACTCTTTAAGTACAGCCAAAGGTTCTGGGAGAATTCTTCAATTGATCAATGCAGTGACGTCATCTATTTTAGTGTAATCCTAAACAGACACAATAGAAGTTTCAATGTAAATTTGGGATGATATTATGTTTACAGCTGCAAATATTAACATTTGGCATGGGTGATAGATAATAGATAGACCTTGAAACATTTATTGATTTATTTTCCTCTATTTCTTTAAGATTGGCTTATTGTTGATAATAATATTTGGCCTAGCATACCTAGCATGAGTGACATCTGAGTATTACAGATAATGAGGTAATAGTGCATAGTTCTATGCATACAAGAAAGACAAAAATAGTGTGAATGAGTTGAATAGTCTAAACCAGGGATGTCCAAACTTGGAACTTTAAGACTTGTGGACTTCAACTCCCAGAATTCCGCAGCCAGCTATGCTGGCTGGGGAATTCTGGGAGTTGAAGTCCACAAGTCTTAAAGTTCCCAAGTTTGGACACCCCTGGTCTAAACAGTTTACTTTTGACATGGTTTTTTCCCCCCGAATGTGGCCTTCAGTGAAAAAAGTTGTAACTCATGTTGATTCTGAAATATTAGATATGCATATTCATTCTTTAGAAATTATGGATTTTAAAGTGAAGATAGAAGTAATCTCTTTAATATGAATCACATCTATCTACAATGGAACAGTTCTGTTTCCCTTCAGTGTCAATAATTCTTTCAAAAATGAATTATTCCATATTATAGCAATATAGGAACTGCCCTCTTAATGGCTAAATAGTAGCTGTTTATCTGTCCTGCATTATATACACCAGCACTTCTTCTTTGAACCTGGATCTTCTCTATAGAAAGTATTTAATCATTATTTTGTTTATTATGCCCATTCAAAAGACAAAATGAACACCAGAGAAATAACACTTGGTTAATCTAAAGAATAATATTTATATACTGTTCCAGGAAATTGCCACGATGAACCTTTAACATTGTAAAACACATGGTTCATTTGAAAACAGACAATATTATCCAAATGAATATGCAAAGAATTGCCCACACACAGAAAATAGACAAAGAGGGGTGTGTGTGAACTTATTTTCCAAAGTGCAAGAAGGCAGGACAAGAAAAAAGATAAAAGGAAATTAATGAAGGAGAGGAGCAAGCTGGAATTAAGGAGGAACTTTCTAACAGTGAGGACTCAAAAACAGTAATTATGAGAGGGATCGTGGAATCCTAGTGGATGATCACTTAAATATGAGCCAGCTGTGTGCAGCAGCAGTCAAAAAAGCTAACGCAACCTTTGGTTGTATAAATAGAGGCATTAAATAAAAACCACGTGAAGTATTAGTATCGCTTTATAAAGCCGTAGTAAGGCCACACCTGGAATACAGCATCTAGATTTGTTCACCACATTACAAAAAAGATGTTGAGCCTTTGGAAAAAGTGCAGAGAAGAGCAACTAAGACGATTAAAGGCCTGAAGACTAAAACATAGGAAGAACGGTTGCAGGAATTGGGTATGGCCAGTCTAGAGAAAAGAAGGATTGGGGTGACACGATAGCAGCGTTCCAATATTTGAGCGGCTGCCACAAAGGAGGGGTCAACTTGTTTTCCAAAGCACCAGAAGGCAAGACAGCGGAGGGAAACTACTCAAGGAGAGAAACAACCCGTAATTAAGGAGAAACTTCCTAGCAGTGAGAACAATTAACCAGTAGAACAGAAGTTGCCTTCAGAGGTTGCATAGGCTGCTTCATCACTGGAGGGTTTAAGGAAAGACAGGAGAGCCACCTTTCTGAAATGGTATAGAGCAGAGGTTCCCAAACCTGGCAACCTTAAGACTTGTGGACTTCAACTCCCAGAATTCTCCAGCCAGCAGAGCTTAAACAAGTCTTAAAGTTGCCAAGTTTGGGAACCTCTGGTATAGAGCAATGGTGGGTTCCAGATCCCGTTCCAACCGGTATGGATGGAATGGGCCCGGCGTCATCCACATGGGGGCGTGCACACACATGCTGTGCACACATGCATCTTACCGTCCAGCGGTAAACCTCTCCGACGCTCCAGCTGTTCGGTAGAGCATTGCGCAGGCATTGTGCGCGCTTTGCACATGCGCGGAAGCACCGAAGACTTTAAAGACAGGTAAGGAGCACAGGCGGGCGGGTGGGCGGGCCCTCCGGAGCACCATACCAGAACGGTACGCGGTGCTCTGGGCAGGCTTCGGTATGCCTGTACAGGGTGTACCTCCTGCAACCAACCACTGGTATAGAGCCGTGATGGCGAACTTATGGCATGCATGCCACCTGTGGCACACGGAGCCCTCTGTGTGGGCACGCGAGCCTTTGCCCAGCACAGCTCCACGGCACATGCGTGCGCGCCTCCCACTGGCTAACTGATTTTTGGATCTGCCGTGCACGTGTGAGATGTGCATGCATGTGTAGGGGTGGGGGGAGCATGGGGGGTACAGTACAGAAGCCATTTTTGCCCTCCCACAGGCTCAATGGAGCCTCCAGAGGTTGAGGAGGAGAAAAAACAGAATTTCCGGAAGTCCCATTTTTCTCTCTCCCCAGTCTCCAGTCCAGAGGCTTTCCTCGAGCCTCTGGGAGGGTGAAAATAGCTTCTCCCCAGGTTCCAGAGGCCCTCCCTTAAGCCTCCTGGTGCAAAAAACAGAGCATGGGTGTGTCTCTGGCCTCCGGAGGGCTTCTGGAGCCTGAGGGAGGTCACTTTGGCCTCCCAGAGACTTGAGGAAAGTCTCCAGAGCCTGGGGAGGGTGAAAAATGGAACTTCCGGAAGTTCCAGAACTTCTGGAAGTTTGGAAATGAGAATAATTTTGAACAAATAGAAATAAAGAAAAGGAAATAGGATATGAGTTTGTCACCTACTTTTAAAAATCTCTGCATTTTAATAATGAGAAGATGATATTTTTGTATGGTCTAGATCTGTGATGGCGAATCTATGGCATCCTCTGGCATGCCCACAATCCTCTCTGTGGGCATGCCAGCTATCGCCCCAGCCCAGCTCCACCGCGCATGTGCACATGCTTCAAGGTTTTGACGACCATCTTCAAAGCGCTCCATGGCTCGGGGCCTAGTTATATGCGAGACCGCCTCCTGCCCCATACATCCCTTAGACCGATACGCTCCCACAGAGAGGGCCTGCTCCGGGTGCCATCGGCCGGACAATGCCGACTGGCGACACCCAGAGGGAGAGCCTTCTCTGTGGCGGGCCCAGCCCTTTGGAACGACATACCCCCTGAACTTCGCACCATCTCTGACCTCCGCCTCTTCCGCAAGTGTCTAAAGACACATTTGTTCCATCTAGCCAGCCTAGCGTAACCTCCATAACTGACTTTTAGATAGTTTTAAATTTTGGGAATTTTAATCTGGTTTTAGCGCAGGGTTTTTATCGAATAAGTTTTTTAATTTTTTTATGTATTTTGTATGTATTTTAATGTTCCTGTGCGCCACCCTGGGTGCGTTTGGAGAAGGGCGGGGTATAAATTTAACAAAATAAAAAATAAAATAAACATACCTCCCACCAGCCAGCTGGTCTTCAGGTCTCTGCCATGCATGCAAAGGGGGTGGGGCACATGGGCAGGGTTGCACTCACATTGCATTTTGGGGTTTTGCGCATGTGCATGCCCCCCCCCCCCGGTACCTTGTTTTGGGCCTGGAAGGCCTCCTGCACCAACCTGGAAACCAAGATGGCGCATGGGGGGTGGGGCCGAAGGCAGAATGAAACTACCATTTTCATTCAAAATGAATCCTAAACTGGTGACCACAGATGAAGACATGTTTCTGTTGGGTGAAAACGATATTATTGTATTTTCCTTAACAACTCTCCATTGGCTTCCGAAGCAGAGAGTTGGCATAAGCATGCACTGCCTTTAAAAACAAAAGCAAATAAGAACATTTCTAAATCAAATCACTTGCACAAAATATATTCTTAACAATATATAGATTTTCTTCTAGTAGAATACCAGAATGCTACAAATTATATCTGTTTCATGTGTAACAGTTTATATATGCATTGACAGCAGTCGTGGGTTCCAGATCCTGCTCCAACAGGTATGGTTGGAACAGGCCCGGCGGCATCCACATGGACATGCGCAGCACGTGGGCATGTGTCTTTCCACCTCCGCGAACCTCCGCAATACTCCAGCTTCTCAGCGGAGCATTGTATGTGCAGGTGCTGTATATGCCATGCGTGTGCGCGGAAGCACGGAAGCCTTAAAACACCAGTAAGGAGCTTGGGGGGGCAGGTGGGCCCTCTGGAGCACCATTCCAGAATGGTATCCGGTGCTCCGGGCAGGCTCTGGTAGGCCCATACCGGGGCGTACCGGCTGCAACCCACCACTGATTGACAGTGTTCTTAAGTTAAAAATAAAAGACAGGTGTGCACCTGTTGCCACTGATGCTCGGGCCACCTCAGCTCCTGAGTTTGCTCTGGAACAGAGCCCCCCTCCTCCTTGCAGAAAGGCAAGTGCACAATGGCAGGGACAGACTCAGAACATAGCCCCCAGCTTGCTCTCCCCCCCCATCTCTCTATCTCTAAGTCAGTGGTGGGTTTCAAAATTTTTTAGAACCTACTCTGTAGGTGTGGCCTATTTTGTGGGCGTGGCTTGGCAGTCATGTGACAGGGTGGGAGTGGCCACCCTTTAAAATGTGGTGAAACTCATTTAACAACGCTCTTGCTTAGCAACCAAAATTTTGGACTCAATTGTGATGATAAATTCTTTCTTTCTTTCTTTCTTTCTTTCTTTCTTTCTTTCTTTCTTTCTTTCTTTCTTTCTTTCTTTCTTTCTTTCTTTCTTTCTTTCTTTCTTTCTTTCTTTCTTTCTTTCTTTCTTTCTTCCTTCCTTCCTTCCTTCCTTCCTTTCCTTTCCTTTCCTTTCCTTCCCGTTGGGTCACTGGCAGCGGCGGGCCAGATTTACTTCCAGGTAACTCCCTCTCACCGGTTCTCTAAATTTCACCAACCTGCTGCAGAAAAAAAAGAGCACGAGACTTGGACTTCTCAAAATCAGGAAAAGTTTATTATGGCTGCCATAGTTCAGAAAGCTAGTCCAGGCTAGCATCCAAGAATTCGGAACCCCCTTCCAAAAGGGAATACAGAGTTTTATACTTCACTACAAGCAACTTTCATCATGGCTAGTTTCTTATTGGTTATCTGATTCAAAAAAAGAAAACCACAAACATATCCTGTTTTGCAAAGATGAACTTCCAGCCGTTGTGGTTAAGCCCTTTGTCTCACTTGCCATCTAACTCGGCCTATTTAAAAGCAAGTGTTTGCGGTTCGACATTTGAATTTCCTTTCAAGCTTCCTGTTGAAATTCAAAGCTAAAAGGAGACCCCTCCAGGTCATCTACTCCAACCCCACATCATTTCACACTTAACAACTAAGTCTCACTTTATGCCCTGCCTCAAACCAGCTCTCGTGAGTAGGTGCGAACCTGCAGAAACCCACCACTGCTCTAAGTATTGAGAAAGATACACACTTATCAAATCAAATCAAATCATTATTCATTACTAGGCATCATTCATAAATATTGCCCTTTTGTACTCAGAGAAGTGAAATATTTATTTTAAAATATATCTTCTTGTAGTTTAGAAAACGTGAAGAAATTTGGCTGCATTAACAGCTCACGTCAATGGCAAATTGGTCACAATTACCTGTTGAGATTCCAAGCCTTGTGTCTCAACTTTCTCACAGAAGACTCAATGTCTATAGGACGCTGAATGGTCAACAGGGAGTTAGCGAGTCACAGGTTAGAACAAACTGATTCTAAAGCATAAGCAAATATGCTTGAACAAATTATGTCCATAATCACAGAGGCTTATGGTTCAAATAAACTGTAGTGTGGGAAAGAAACGGAGTCCTCCCTTCACATATTCTTCCTTCTATAACTCAAATCACAAATTAAAATAGGCTCTGGGCCAGTGATGGTGAACCTTTTCAGCACTGAGTGCCCAAATTGGAACACACCTGAATGTGCCTGTGTCAGAGTGCCGGAAACCTGAAGATCAGCTAGCCAGCGCACATGCCTGTTTTTTTTGGCTGTTTTTCAGGCCATTTTCCAGCTGTTTACTGGGCCTGAAAAACCAGCCTGGAAACTGGGCCAAATAACAGCCCAAAAAAGATCCAGAAACTAGCCTGAAAATCAGCCCCAAACCAGCCTGAAAAACAGTTTTTGGCTGGTTTGGGCCATTTTGGAGGGACTTTTCAGGCTGTTTTCCAGCACTCTGGCACTCATGAACACATGTGCACCAGAAACCAGAAGAGCAGCTGGCGACGGTGCGTGTGCCCACAGAGAAGGCTCTGCGTGCCACCTTTGGCATGCATGCCATAGGTTCACCATCTCGGCTCTAGGCGGTTCAAAGTGCAACAGGAAACACTAAATGTGATAGGATGCAACCTTCATCTGACTTAACCTGAGATCTCTTTCATCCGGAAGAGAAGAAGCTTCTCCCCCCCACCCCTCCACTACTGCTCCAGCAAAAAGGGTTACTGTAAATGCATTTTGTTAGACCTCTTAGAGCAGGGGTCTCCAACCTTTGCAACTTTAAGTCTGAAGGACTTCAGCTCCCAGACTTCTCCAGCCAGCAATTCTGGTTATAAAATAGATTAGGGCAGGGGTGTCCAACCTTTGTAACTTTAAGTCTGAAGGACTTCAGCTCCCAGACTTCTCCAGCCAGCAATTCTGGTTATAAAATAGATTAGGGCAGGGGTGTCCAACCTTTGTAACTTTAAGTCTGAAGGACTTCAGCTCCCAGACTTCTCCAGCCAGCAATTCTGGTTATAAAATAGATTAGGGCAGGGGTGTCCAACCTTTGTAACTTTAAGTCTGAAGGACTTCAGCTCCCAGACTTCTCCAGCCAGCAATTCTGGTTATAAAATAGATTAGGGCAGGGGTGTCCAACCTTTGTAACTTTAAGTCTGAAGGACTTCAGCTCCCAGACTTAAAGTTGCAAAGGTTGGACACCCCTGTCTTAGAGGGCTCACTTTGGAGGCACAAGGCAAGCAGTTCCCATACAGAGACACCTTGGAAACGATTTAAGAATGGCTACGTCTATATCAGCTGATATTATGCTTGTATCATGCTCTCAGAAATAAACCTCTCTGCTGCTTTGAGCAACTGTCTGAGTTCTTTCAAACTCACCTTGCAAGAGACCTACTTTTCTTTCCAATAGCCCTTATATTTCATTCTTGGAACTGTTGCGATTTATTTTATCATAAATCCTTGAAATCAGAGTTACATATTACATAAGGAATTATAAATCAGATTTGGCTAGCTTAAACAAAGTATGTGGTTGTCAGAGGACCATTCACTCTCCTCTCTTTTAAATGCCATAATCTAGAATTAAATCCGAAAGACAGGACTAAAGCAGAAGGAAACTAAAAGTTAAAAAAAATGTGTGTTACTAAAATTGAAGTAAAACTTTCTCTGGGACACAGTAGATTTTCATTTTTTTTAAAATGCAAAAATATCTCATCTGTGGTTTTTCAAGAGAGCTACGGTATTTCACAAGTTTCTGGGTGGGTAGGTGGAGAAAATATTTGAGATTTTTACAGTTATCTTCTAGATTATTTTTGTGCTTCTTCAATTAAGAGGTCAATTTTCCTAGATTCAAACGTTTATACGAAAGAGCTTTAAATAACCCCTCCCCTACCCCTAACCCCACAATTCTATTTTCATTAATTTGCTTTATTTATTTTATTATTTATTATTTTATTTATTATTTGCTTTGTTTATTTATCTAATGATAAATAAACATGGAAATATCTGGCAATATAGTTTAGATGCTGTTGTCTGCCAAATTGAAGGAGACAATAAAATGTATTTTATAACTATTAGCAATACTTGAATCGTTCCCCAAGGTCCATTATGTGCATGCTGATTTAGTTATTGCTGAATTTTGGTTCATTGTTAAAATACCACGTGTTTCTAGAGTGCTATTTTTCTCATGCTCAAGTGTTTGCCTATGACTAAGCCAGAGGACATTTGCCATTGCCGGGAAAAGAAGATGTTGTCCTCTTAAATGCTGCTTTTTCCAAGTTCAACCCTGTGCTGCCACTATGTGACAAACAATTAACTGTGAAGTGCTATGAATGCTTCTAGAGCAGGGGTCTCCAACCTTTGCAACTTTAAGTCTGAAGGACTTCAGCTCCCAGAATTCTCCAGCCAGCAAAGCTGGCTGGAGAATTCTGGGAGCTGAAGTCCTTCAGACTTAAAGTTGCAAAGGTTGGAGACCCCTGTCTAGAGAAATGCAGATTCAAACTCCATTACTTCTAGAGAAATGCATATTCCACTTTCTATGGAATTATCTGAGTAATAGTAATGATCTTTATCGGGAGTCTTCAGCATCAACCAAGGGATGTATTTCTTTTTGATTCTACATGTAGAATGCCTTCCTATGTTTATATGTAAAACAGCTTTACATATGTCTATATTTTTTTAATACTCAAATTTGAAAATTTGACTCAGTATGTCTAAAAAGCAAACTGAACAAAAAAGGTTTGATAATTATAGATGAATGGTGTATGGCTAGAATTCTTGGAACATTGTTTAAAAGTCAACATCACATAAGGTTTTAAAAGAGCCTACATGACTCTTTACTAGTAGGCTTATTACAGTCTCTTTCAAGAAAGGAATATGGTATTTTATTCTGATTTACCCTAATGTGAAATGTCATGTTTTAGATTGATTTCCTTTTTGCTTTGATGTATACAGCCAAAAAACCTAGTAACAAGACACATTAATATTGAGCATATGACTCCTTAGACTATAATTTTCATCAACTCCAGCCAATAGAATAATGGGAGTTAACCTGAAAACATCTTTAGAAGCCACCATATTGGATGAAACTATTGGACAGAAACAGAAAACAATCTCAGTCATGAGAGGTTACCCTTACCCTCACTCAAGCGCTTGTGACATCTCAGCTGGATTACTGTAACGCTCTCTACATGGGGCTCCCCTTGAGGTGCACTCGAAAGCTACAGTTAGTACAGAATGCGGCCGCGTGGGTGATTTTGGGTGCCCCAAGGCAAGCCCATATAACACCTCTCCTGCGCGAGCTGCACTGGCTGCCTGTGGCCTTTCGAGTGCGCTTCAAGGTGTTGACGACCATCTTCAAATTGCTCCATGGCTCGGGGCCTAGCTATATACGAGACCGCCTCCTGCCCCATACATCCCTTCGTCCGATCCGCTCCCACAGAGAGGGTCTTCTCCGGGTGCTGTTGGCCAGGCAATGCCGGTTGACGACACCCAGGGGAAGGGCCTTCTCTGTGGCGGGCCCGGCCCTCTGGAATGACCTATCCCCCGACCTACTCACCACCTCGGACCTCCGCCTCTTCCGCCAATGTCTTAAGACATTTTTATTCCAACAGGCCGACCTAGCATAGCTCCCGTTTCTGACTTTTTATGCATAAATTGTAATTAGGCAGGGTTTTAAATGGGTTTTTTAGCACGGGTTTAAATTAATTTAATATGTTTTTAACGATGTATATTGTTTTATTGTGGTTTTAATAATGCCTGTGCGCCGTCCTGGGTCCTAACAAGGAGAAGGGCGGGGTATAAATTCGATAAAATAAATAAATAAATAATAAATAACATGTATACTAGGTTCAAGCCTAAAACTACTAGGCTAAAAAGTTAACAAGGCAACAGGAGTACCCTCAAGCCCCCATCCAGCCCTAGGGTTGAATCATACTCTTAGACCCCTATGATAATTGGCAAATCATCTAGCACAGGGGTTCCCAAACTTGGCAGCTTGTGGACTTCAACTCCCAGAATTCTCCAGCCAGCTGGGAGTTGAAGTCCACAAGTCTTAAAGTTGCCAAGTTTGGGAACCCCTGATCTAGCAGGTCCATCTGGGGCAGTACAACCTCATCCAAAGGTGGTAAACCTCCAGATACAAAGGAGCCTCCGGCCCATAGCCACACTATTTTATCAGGATTTGTTTGAACTTGTTGTCCAGGCTCCCACAGACTCCAAGCATCCTGAAAGGACATTCACTGCATCACTTACTTTGATGTTTACTTTTCTTGTTTACTATTAAACAAGAACATCCCTGATATTATACAGCCATTCAGCGTGTGTGTTTATGTGCATCTCTCTTTGTGTGCCTTTTGTTTGAAGATTAAATCATCTTTTGTTCATAAAAATATCTTTTGTGGCTGATAGCATGAGAAATTACTTTGGGTGGAAACATGGCAATATAGCATCACACTTATAACAGGAGCAATGTCAGAGCACTCTCACAAGCGAAATAGGTCCTGAAAAGAACTCCAACAGAATGATGGAACCATGGAGGTGTTTTTGGAAAATTGTCCTTTTCATTTTGCTGGGTAAGTCAAAAACTTTCTTAAGATTAAAAAAACCTGTCTCATAAAGTTTAATGTGTAATTTGAAGTACACAGTTTAGTAGATTTAGAAGCTATTTTAGTCTTCTTTTGGGTGTCCACCTATTCTTTCTCTTCTAATGTTAAATCTAATTTTTCTTATATGTAAGAGTTGTGAGGTTGGCAACTCATTTTCACTTTTTTATTATGAAAATTATAGACAGATGTGGTAGTCTTTCATGGTATCAGGAAAACATCTCAAGCAGAATTATAAAATAACTGCATCTGCCTTTTCTATTTGGGTTTTGCCGTTTTTTAGTCTTAATTTTTTTAACTTTTAGCCGTCTAGAACAGGGGTCTCCAACCTTTGCAACTTTAAGTCTGAAGGACTTCAGCTCCCAGAATTAAGTCTGGGAGCTGAAGTCCTTCAGACTTAAAGTTGCAAAGGTTGGAGACCCCTGCTCTAGAAAAATAGGAATAGATAACAAATACACTCAACTCATATTTTTTACTGGTAAAAGCTTACTTTTCAAATATGCTTATGTCATATTTAACTTTTAAAAAATGAATGCTGATGTCTTTTTTGAATAATGTCAAGAATCTCATTGCTTACATTGACAAAGAAAATATTTCTTAAGACAGAATTAAAAAACAGAATATAGCACTATGTTCTTGAATTCGATCACACAGTACAGTGTCTGTAGTTCTAGTATTAGGGCTGTGCAACCATTTAGAGGGGAGCTTTGTGAGGTGAGTAAAACAACCGTCCAAATGGTTTGCACAGCTCCAACAGTCTGAGATTATTATTCCATCTACAGTGATCCCTCGTTTTTCGCGGT
The DNA here is from genome assembly GCA_039707465.1 of Rhabdophis nuchalis. Classification (NCBI taxonomy): domain Eukaryota; kingdom Metazoa; phylum Chordata; class Lepidosauria; order Squamata; family Natricidae; genus Rhabdophis; species Rhabdophis nuchalis. Next base: position 10,054,946 of record CM077649.1, read on the forward strand.
TAATGGGGACCAGAACCTTCCGCGAAAGCTGAAAAACCGCGAAGTAGGATTCGCCCCTAGGAATTTTCGTGTATGCTTTCGCAGGGGCACAGCGCTTAGGCGGCATTATAAGGGCTTACTGTAATTAATAAAAAAAGTTAAAGTATCGCTTAAACAAAACAAGTTATCGCCAACACAACACTAAAATACAGTGTCGCACCGGAAACCAATCACGCGCCTTTATGAGAGCCGATAAATCCACTCGTACAGTATTTTTGAAAAACCCGCGAAGCACTGAAGCCGCAAAACATGAAGCCGCGAAAAACGAGGGATCACTGTACAATGAAATAAAGATATCAAAGAAGCTTGAGGAATGCAGTTTCGTATCTATAGTATTTTTCTTAAAGTCTTGCCTGTTCAAAAACCAACTTGTAGTATTTTAACGTAAGCCTTGATCCCTCCTGTCATTTGATTATTTTGCTTTCCTTTCCTGATGGCAAATTGAGATGTATTCATTCATTCATTCATTCATTCATTCATTCATTCATTCATTCATTCATTCATTCATTCATTCATTCAATAATCCAGCCTTCTTTTTGTTTCCATTTCAGTTAAGGAGAATGAAAATTCCCTCCTCAGAATTATTAGGCAGCTTAATATATTTATCAGCTTTTAAAAATGTCCTACTCTTTTTTAAACAGTTGGTATAAATTTCTAATTTTAATGCTATTTGCCTCATTTGTTTTCACTGTTTTCAATCGTTTCTTTCCTGCCTTTATTACTTTGCAAGTTACTCAAGGCAGCAAACATACCTAATATTGCTCCTATTTTTCTACAAGAACAACTCTGTTCCGCCCCCCCCCCTGCCCTCCCCTCCCCACAATATGCTATGTTATTGTGGGGCACGTACTATTACAGATAGTCTTCAAGTTATGATAGCAACTGAGGCAAGAATTTCCATCGCCAGGGGATGCAATTGTTCAGTGGTGGCAATCCCAGAAAATCCCTGTTGCCACTGTTGACTGAAACTCATCTATCATTAGCTGAAGATCCACCCCTATCCAAGCCATTTCTGCTTTAGACCCCCTCAGCCCTGAGCCTTGATTCTTGCAAGGTAAGAGACCCCACGTTCCCACCAATGTGCTGCTCTGGGGCTGCTTACCATACGGTAGCTCAGTGCCTTCTTGATATGCCATGGCTCTGGGACTGCAAGAATTTCCTGAGCTACAGAATAGCATGAAACCGCAGCTCCTCCATCCTCACCCAGTCCTGCAGCCTGAAACCACAATGGCCCTATGAAGCTGCAGCTAGCACAGCTCAGCCCAGCAGCATGGTATGGCATGAAGCCCTAGCCCTCTTCCCTGCCTTGCACCCCAAGGCCCTTGCCACCCTCTGCTCCCCTGTCCTAGCCAACCTTTGCTATCTTCTTGCTCCTGCAACAAGGCAGATGCTGGCCATGCAAGTTCTTCTTCTTGAAAACTTCCATGTGTCACCTCAGGAAGAAGAAGCCGTCATGCAGCTAGCATCTGCCTGGATGTGCTTGGTTGGCAGTAGGAGCAAGAAGATGGCCAAGGTCACCTGAGGCAGTGGAGTGCAGGGCAGCAGAATGCAGATGCTCAGGATGGCAGAGATATAGGGAGATAGGCAGGTGGAGGGAACTGAAGTGACTCTGTGATTGTGTGAGCAGGCTATCAAGCACCCAGATTTTGATCATACAGCAGTCGCAACTTCAGGGACTAGGCCTAAGTACCATTCATTCAGGTGCACTGTCACTTTGAAAAGTTGTTGAACGAATAGTCGTAACTCGAGGGCTATCTTTATATGCAAGACTGGAGGACATCAGATTTCATAGAAAGAGATTTGGTATCATCAACATACTAATCTATATAAATAACATTGTAAAATAGTTTGTGCAAAGCCGCTAATCTCAAAAACCTCTGGACCGATTTACACCAAATTTTCACAAAATGTTCCCAAGGACTTCCGATAATATATTATTTTGTGGCTAGCACATGTGTGTCATGTGCAAGGTACACAAATGTAAAATGTACCCACTGATCAGGTTTTTACCTTCCTGTAGCTCCTCCCACCCGGCATTTCCAACAGTCATTTCCTCAGCAACACTGTATGGAGGCCTAAAAGGGCCAAAACAAGGCCCAGAGGATAGCAAACTCCCAGGTGGCCCATAGAGAGAGAGAGGGAGAAATACAGTAGGTAGGTAGATAGGGGGATAGATAGAGAAGGAGAAATACAGTAGGTAGGTAGGCAGGTAGGTAGGTAGATAGATAGAGGGAGAAAGGAAGAAATACAGTAGGTAGGTAGGTAGGTAGGTAGGTAGGTAGAGGAATAAATAGAGAGGGAAAAATACAGTGGGTAGGTAGGTAGAGGGATAGATAGAGAGGGAGAAATACAGTAGGTACGTAGGTAGGTAGAGGGATAGATAGAGAGGGAGAAATATGGTAGGTAGGAAGGTAGGTAGGTAGGTAGGTAGGTAGGAAGGTAGGGGGAGAGAGGAAGAAATACAGTAGTTAGGTAGGTTGGGGGTTATACGGTGGTTGTGTGTATGTGTGCAGGTGTAGATCTACACACAGATTGGTTGGCCATTTAACCAGACTAGGCCACAGCAATGCGTGGCCGGGTACAGCTAGTAGTAACTAATTGCATGCCTCCTGGTGATCCCTCCCAACTATTCCATGTAGGTGCTGTATTGTAGCCCTGGGGGGATACAATATAATGACTTACTTTGTGAGAAATAACCACTTCCTGTTCCCAAATCTCTCAGATAATCAGAAGAATAATGTGCTTCTTATATCACAGAAAAGTCCAAAAGCAGGAAAGCAACAGTTTTTACAAAAACCCTTTCATAAAAGGAACAGAAACTCCTCGTTTCATCCAAAACAAATGAAAAATTGAAAGAAGAGAAATATTTTCTTTAGAGGATAATAGAGAATGTAGGATTGACATCAAATGATTAATAAAAATTAACAAAAGACAATAGGCTAAATGAATTCACGGGAAAATGCTACCACATAATTAATCAATGTAATACTTTAATGAAATATAAGAATTAAAAACTGATATTTCATAGTTTCAGAGCATACGGGAAGTCAAGTGTCCTTCACCAGCCCCGAAGCACCAGGAAGCACACAGGACCTGACTGACTCTTCTCCCCTGCAACCAGAGTCAAACACCTCCCTGGAACCTGAAACAAGTGGGAGGATAACATCCATGGCTACCACGGAGCTGGTTTCTGAAGTGAGCACATCTGCAGCTATGCTGGCTGACTCCTATGAAATGCTCTCAGGTCAGGTCCATTCCCTGCCTCCCGAGACCAGCACTCCCAATGGAGGAAGAACCAGCCAAGAGACCACCGTCTTCCAGGCTACCAGCACCCCAGGCGACATAAGCAGAACAACAGACAGCCTGAGCTTTGCTGAGGCTAGCAGTGCTCAACCTTGGGCTGAATCCACAGTTCCAAGTCCACCTCCCACCCAAAACGATGCACATTCCATCCACAGCCGCAGCATCCCCATAAGAAAACAATCTTCTGGCTTCAGACCTCCTGGCACTTCCATGGTCAAAAAAGGATCCACCAGTGCCTACCTTCTTGGACTCCAAGACACCACAGGGCGAATGTCACGCCCGGCTACCACGGAGCTGGTTTCTGAAGTGAGCACATCTGCAGCTATGCTGGCTGACTCCTATGAAATGCTCTCAGGTCGGTTCCGCTCCCTGCCTTTTGAGACCAGCACTCCCAATGCAGAAGGCCCCAGCCAAGAGACCACCGTCTTCCAGGCTACCAGCGCCCCAGGTGACATAAGCAGAACAACAGACAGCCTGAGCTTTGCTGAGGCCAGCAGTGCTCAACCTTGGGCTGAATCCACAGCTCTGAACCCACCATCCACCCAGGGCTCTCCTGGCTTCAGACCTCCTGGCACTTCCATAGTTAAAGAAGAACCCACCCGCAGTCCCCAAGGCAGCGCGGGGCAGATGTCAATCATGGCTACCACAGAGCTGGCTGACACCTATGAAATGCTCTCAGGTCAGCTCGATTCCCTGCCTCTTGAGAGCAGCACCCCCAATGCAGAAGGTCCCAGCCAAGACACCACCGTCTTCCAGGCTACCAGTGAATAGAAGGAATGTGGCACAGAAAAGAAGGCAGCCTTGGTATGCCTGGTTCTTCAGAACCTTTATCCACCTTTCCATGATAATGTAACTCAGGGGTCCCCAACCTTTGCAACTTTAAGTCTGAAGGACTTCAGCTCCCAGAATTCTCCAGCCAGCAAAGCTCTGGGAGCTGAAGTCTGGGAGCTGAAGTCCTTCAGACTTAAAGTTGCAAAGGTTGGGGACCCCTGATGTAATTGATATGTCTCTTTCTGTTAAGACAAGAATTCTTTTCTTGAGGATAGTTAACAGTAGACAGACAGGGAAGTAACTTGAGGTGTGGTAATTATGAATATCTATCCTTACATCATCTATTACCTATGCGTATATATGGTTACATAATTTTCTTCTTTCTGAAATGTTTAAATAAGGGTGTATCCTTTTGTCCCTAGAAATCCATCCCTTTATTCCTCCAGTGTGTACTATTAAATAAATAATTACTGCAGCAAGTCTTGATAATTGGTTTTTGGGTCCTGCATTTGTTCCACAGAAACTGATGGGATTTGCAATCTTCGAGTCGAGAACAGTGACAACAGATGGGGTGCCATTATAGGGAGAGTGTTGTGAGATTTATCCCACGACCCTTCCCATTGCCACATAAGAGCACCATTAAGATGTGAGTGTAAGGCAACAGCCTGTGTCTAAACATTTGTTTTGGCTAGGGAGTTTTGTTGAATGTGGGCTGGAACACCTTCCTTACCATCTGAGGCTGCAATGGCTGGGCCTCTTCACTCTAGAACGACGGCGCCTGAGAGGTGACCTGATTGAAGTCTATAAAATCATGCACGGTGTGGACAAAGTAGAAAAGGGAAAACTGTTTTCCCTATCGCACAACACTAGAACTAGGGGGCACTCCATGAAACTCTTGATAGCTAGACCTCAAACATTAAGAGGAAGTACTTTTTCACCCAGAGGATCACTAGTCTATGGAACTCCCTGCCAGAAGAAGTGGTGACAGCTGTCAGCCTCGACACCTTTAAGAAAGGATGAGAGGAGTTCATGGAGAACAAGGGTATCCATGGCTATCATGATGGATGCCTAAGGACCAGTGGTGGGTTTCAAATTTTTTTAGAACCTACTCTCTAGGTGTGGCCTATTTTGTGGGCGTGGCTTGGCAGGCATGTGACAGGGTGGGAGTGGCCAACTTGTAAAATGTGGTGAAATTCATTTAACAACGCTCTTGCTTATCAACCAAAATTTTGGGCTCAATTGTGATGATAAATTCTCCTTCCTTCCTTCCTTCCTTCCTTCCTTCCTTCCTTCCTTCCTTCCTTCCTTCCTTCCTTCCTTCCTTCCTTTCTTTCTTTCTTTCTTTCCTTTCTTACTTTCTGTCTTCCTTTCTTTCGTATTGGGTTACCGGCAGTGGCAGGCCAGATTTACTTCTGGGTCTGCTGGTGGAACCCCCTCTCACCGGCTCTCTAAATTTCACCATCCGGCTCTTGTGAGTAGGTGCGAGCCTGCAGAAACCCACCACTGCTAAGGACACTCTCCGGGTTGGAGAGATAGGCAGGATATTTCTCAATGCCGTTTGCAGGGGATCATAAGCAGGTGAAGACATCTGCTTGGGAAGACCCTGAAGCAAATGGTGAGCCACTGTGTGAGACAGAATGCTGGACCAGATGGGCTGTGGCCTGTTCCAGCAAGGCTGTTCTTATGTTCTTATGTTCATCCAGCTTTGTCCAAGTTCAAGAACTGAAAGTTCAACTGAGCAACGACCAGAAGTGTCTAGAAAGCAAGAGAGAACTTGGCTTTGGAGGAGTGAATGTGGTCTTGCTGCGTCAAAGGACACTGATCCCGAGGCTGTGTTCAACACCCCCTTTTTACTATTGTCTTATTGAATGAAGTTGCCCTAAAGGGGTGTCAGGCATGGAAGAAAGTATGCAATGGTGCTCAGGCAGACGGTGGTAGGTGAACGAATCTTTCCCAAATAAAGAAGTAAATCTGCTGTGGCCCAAGGCCGGACATGGCCTAGTGTCCTCACTTGTGTCTCTGCAAAGTGAGGACACTAGTGTGCAAAACTAGTAAGGGAGCATATGAAAGTGTAAAGGGTCATAAGCAGTTGTTTCTCCATATTCTGGAGAAAAACAGGCCAATATAGGTAGTTCTCAACGTATGGCCACCTTTGAGCCCAACATTTCTGTTGTTGAGTGAGACATTTCTTAAGTGAGTTTTGCCCCATTTTGCGACCTTTCTTGCCACCGTTGTTAAGTGAATCACTGCAGTTGATGAGCTAGTAACCCAGTTGTTAAGTGAAATTGGCTTCCCTATTGAGTTTGCTTGTCATGACCTTGTGACACAGGAAAAGGCATGAATTTGAACCAGCTGCCAAGCGTCTGAATGTTGATCACAGGAACATGGGGCCGCTAAGAAGGTTGCCAGTGTGAAAAATGGTCATAAGTCACTTTTTAAAATGCCGCTATAACTTTGAATGGTCACTAAATGAACCTTTGTAAGTCCAGGACTACCAATACACGAATCCAAAGACCACAATAACCAACACAGGAAAGGAGAACAAACAGAAGATCAGCCAGAAGAACCCTCCAACTCTGGGCAGAGACAGAGAACCCACAGTTAAGTGATCTAAAGCAGGGGTCTCCAACCTTGGCCGCTTTAAGACTTGTGGACTTCAAAGCCCAGAGTTCTGGGAGTTGAAGTCCACAAGTCTTAAAGCGGCCAAGGTTGGAGACCCCTGATCTAAAGGAAAAAAATTAAGAATCTGTGGGAAGCAGGAAAATGGGCCATTTGCAGACAAGGAAGTTTTGCAGGAGGCTTCAGAGGGGGCTTCACAGGGGTGGCTGGAGAATTCTGGGAGCTGAAGTCCTTCAGACTTAAAGTTGCAAAGGTTGGAGACCGCTGCCCTAAAGCCAGAATCAAAACAGGTGCGCTGATGATTGATTTAATGCTCGTACAATGCTCATACTTAAAGACCTCTCCAGCTCATGAAGCACACCAATATTTCATGTCAAGAAGTCAGGAAGTAACCAACTCTCGGCTTTCCTGTGGCCTGTGTGACACATCCAGATCGCATGCCTTCTCCCCACCTCTGCCTCCTCCTTGGACAGGTAATCAACTCACCTGTGCTATGTGGGCTGTGGCTGCTTCCACATACCATTAGCCTGTGTGCACTTGCCACCTCCTGTGTTGACCATGCCCAGCCTCCTTCACTAAGGCTTATTTTTTGGGTAGGGCTTATATTAAAAATCAGGCTAGCGCTTATTCTCGGCATAGGTTTTATTTTTGAGGAAAATGTATCTCTTAAGTCTCCACTTTCTGGGGCCTTCAATACATGTATTTGCATGTCCCACAAGGTTTGGGTTTAAACACAAACCTAGTTTGAATGGCTCTTACGAAAAGTCATCTCAGCAGAAGCAGCAGAATTGGTAGTCTTGCATCAAGCCTTAGCCTACATAGTGATAATATCAGCAAATATTTATACAGTTACAAGATATACTTGGGAAATAATCTGATTATGGTCAACGGTGGTAACGCATGGGGTCCTTGACAAGCAATGGAACAATGGAATGGAAGCGAATGTTGGCAATTTGATTGATTTATTTATTTATTTATAAAATTTATATAACCGCACCCTCTCCCCAAAGGGACCCGGGGCGGTGCACAGGAAATTTAAAACAACACAAATACAAAGTATAAATAATTAAAATCGAATTAAATAGTTTATCCCTGTGCTAAAATTTAAATAGTTAAGACATAATCCCTTACAAACCCAATTAAAACAATTTATAATACAGACTGCAGACTAGGTAAATAACTTAGGCCAAACCGGCCTGATGGAACAGGAGTGTCTTTAATTTCTGGCGGAAGGTGCGGAGGTCCGTGGTTGTTCTGAGGTCGGGGGGTACGTCGTTCCAGAGGGTTGGGCCCTGGGCGTCGCCCGCTGGCATTGCCTAGTAGTGGATGGCACCCGGAGAAGTCCCTCTCTGTGGGAGCGAATTGGCCGCAGGGATGTATGAGGTAGGATGCGGTCTCGCAGGTAGCTTGGTCCTGTGCCATGGAGCGCTTTAAAGATGGTGATCAACACCTTGAAGCGCACCCGAAAGACCACAGGTAACCAGTGCAGCTCGCGCAGGAGCAGTGTTACATGGGAATATCTAGACGTTCCCATGATCTCTATATCCTCTGCCTCTTTGAAACCCATATCATACTTCTGTTAATTCTTGGTTCGCTTATTGCTGAAGCCTAGCGTGAGGGTTTCTAGAATAGCCTTGCCTTAACTCAGGGGTCTGCAAAGTTGGCTCTTTTAAGACTGGTGGACTTCAACTCCCAGAATTCCCCAGCCAGCATGGCTGGCTGGGGAATTCTGGGAGTTGAAGTCCACTAGTCTTAAAAGAGCCGACTTTGCAGACCCCTGCCTTAACTGATCTGACACCAGAGATCTCTCAAGCAAGAAGGCAACCGAAGTTCGTTCTCTTCTGTCCTGTGAATCTGGTGACTGCTCCAACCCAGCCACAACATTATTATAAGGAATGAATTATATAAGAAATACTGCAATATTAAAAAAAAATGAATATAAAGACTTCATACGGAATAAATCGAGTATAGATAATTTATGGCAACAATATATTACAGTTATTTTTATGCAAAGGACCACTTGGGAAAATACATTTTAAATATCTGAGCAATTATAAATAGCATTTGTTCAGCAACTTATAAACACAGTTGTTAAGCGCATTTCAATATCAAACACATGTATGCATATTAATGCCATATTTACCTGAAACTCTGAATTTCAGATGAAGATTAGGTATAAAAATCTAGAAAAAAATCTAAAAAGACTCTCCCATTTTAAAGGGAAATTATTTGGGAGAAGAATCTGGTTTTCCTCTCAAATAAGTTTTATAAATGCAATTTTGTATCAATAGATAACTCTGAATACTTTCTAAACCAATGGTAAAAATTTAGCACAATATATTATATATATGTAGACCCATCACATACAAAGCTTGACTTCTGACCACATCCTGCAGGCAGCCAAATGAAAATTTTCCTCTCTCCCTTTGCTATGAGATCTGGGAACAAAGCAAAACGCTTCCAGAGATACTTAGTGCTCTGAAATTATGTACATTTACAATGCAATTTGGAGATGTTGCGTTGTAAATATACATAATTGAAAGATCTACCACTAGATGCCGCTATCTGCAATCAGTTCATGTACCTTAAATCAGGGGTCTCCAACCTTTGCAACTTTAAGTCTAAAGGACTTCAGCTCGCAGAAGTCTGGGAGCTGAAGTCCTTCAGACTTAAAGTTGCAAAGGTTGGAGACCCCTGCCTTAAATAAATGATGTTCTAAGCCTGTCAGCTGTTCAACAGCAAGAAAACTTTGATTCTTGAAATGAACAATAGCAACATAAATCTCAGTGCAGGTGCATCAAAATCTCTTTTGGTGTGATCAAATTAATCACATCGGCTAACAAAAAGCTTAGCTCACATTTAAAGATACATAGGATTAAGAGCCGATTAATTGCTCTGACAAAAGGTACATTTAATCACTTCCTTTAAAAAACATCAGCTATGATTTTAATGATACATCTCATTTACAACGGTTTTATAAGGATAAATGAAGTAAGCCTCGAAAGATCAGTGTGGAAAACTGTAAACCTGTAGTTAAGTACTTAAAGTAGATTTCTTGGATGTGTTCTGAAATTAGAAGAGCTCTGTCCATTGAAGCAAAGAGACTTCAGAAGTAGATAATAAAAGGACTTTCCCCCCAAAATACAGTGGTACCTCGGTTCACGAATTTAATTCGTGAACTGACTCTGGTCGCGAACTGAATTGGTTGTGAACCGAGGCACAGTTTCCCATAGGGTTTAATGTAAATCCGGTTAATCCGTTCTGATCTTTTTTTTTGGTTTTAATTCTTGAACTGACTCTGGTCGCGAACCGAAGCAGAGTTTGTGAACCAGAGCATATTTTAATGAACTTTTCTGTTCGTGAACCGAAGCGGAGTTCGTGAACTGGAGCATATTTTGATGAACTTTTCTGTTCGTGAACCAAGTTGTTCGTGAACAGAAGCGTTCGTGAACCGAGGTACCACTGTATAATGTTGTCCTAATGCCAGGCAACATTAGATTTCATATCCTCCCTCCCCCCCAACAAAACTGATTGCATATATTTTTTTCAGCAAATCAAGCCGAGGTACGAAGGGGATGTGAAGACAGGACCCAGAGAAGGTGGTTTCAAAAAGATCGGCTGAAACGTAGAATTAGGATCACAACATGCAAATCTAAAGGGGTAAAAAAATAACATGGAAAAGGAAAAATTCATGCAAAGATCTCAAGGCATGTTAAACTAATAGCTGAAAAGTAGACTCACTTCAGGCAAGAAATTGCTCTCCATTGAACAGATGATTATTAAAAGGCCTCTCTTATTTAGAAAAGAGTTTTTAACACAGCCAGTGGTGCTGTTGGTTAAATTTAGATTCTGTACTTAGTGTGATCTTATGGGAAGGTTTCATTTGGCTAATTGTGTATATAAATTAGGAACATGACTCATTTTGTTAAACAAAGGAATAATGTATTTTAAAAGTAAAGTAATAAAATGTATTTTCTTTAAAAAAGAAAGAAAGAAAAGAAAATGATGCTAAATAAGTTCTTTGGAATGCCAGTGAATTGATGGCAGCTAGAAATCCAAGCTAGCCTGTGTTATGGTGGTCATTTGGGGTCCCCTGATTAGTCAATTAGCAGCCTGCTGCGTTGTGTAGCTCTGAGCATCAGCCCTGAGAATCATACTTAGAGTCATTACTGAATGCTGCTGTGAATGATTTGTGGCTTTTGCCTTCTATTTAAGATTTATCTCAGTGATCACATAAGCTTGGCAGCCTGACCACAATGCAAATTAAAGCCAGTCTGATACTAGCATGGGTATTACAGTCAAGAGATTTGTTTTCTTTCTTGTTTCAGACTCGTCAGCAAATAAAAAGTCATATTCGTCTTCCTGGGGCAGAGGCAGGAAGTGAGCTTTGATAGAAGCTAGATCAGTAAATTTAGTCATCTCTCCAAATTCATTCTGGTTTGGTCGCAAGTGTTATGTACAAGTATCTTCAAAGGAAAGCTGATAATGAGCTTATATCAGCTGATATGAACAGGGGTTTAACACTATTCTAGAATTGTGTTACTCTGGAATAGTACTAAGCCTATTTATATCCTCTTGAACATACACGTGCAAAGAGTTGGGTCAAGTCAGAGATGATTATTGGACATCTTTTACAGATGTGTTTAGTACTATTCCAGAAGAATACATCATGTTCAAAAGCAGCCCATATTGTTAGTGTAGGGCAGTGGTGGGTTTCAAATTTTTTTAGAACCTCTTTGGTAGGTGTGGCCTGCTTCAGGGAGTGGCTTGCCAGCCATGTGACCAGGTGGGAGTGGCTTGCCGGCCATGTGACAGAATTGGAGTGGCTTGGCAGTCATGTGACTGGGTGGGAACTTGTAAAATGTGGTGAAACTCACTTAACAACGCTCTTGCTTAGCAACCAAAATGTTGGCTCAGAAACTAGCATTTGAAGCACGCAAGTCTTAAAGCTGTCAAGTTATAAGACCCTTGCTTCTACAGAATCAGCATTATATGGAGAAATTTTCAGGTAGCAGTACAGTCTCCCAGTACTAAGATAAAAAGTATCAGACATTCAAGGGGTCTGGCTCTCAAATAAATATTATAATTGAAGCCTTAGCTATACTTAATTTTTGGCAAGAGATAAAGAAAAGTGGTTCTATCCCAACACAGCAGTGGTGGGTTTCTGCAGGTTCGCACCTACTCGCGAGAGCCGGTCGGTGAAATTTAGAGAACCGGTGAGAGGGGGTTCCACCGGTGTACCTGGAAGTAAATCTGGCCCGCCGTTGCCAGTGACCCAACGGGAAGGAAAGGAAAGGAAAGGAAGGAAGAAAAGAAAGAAAGAAAGAAAGAAAGAAAGAATGAATGAATTTATCATCACAATTGAGTTCAAAATTTTGGTTGCTAAGCAAGAGCATTGTTAAATGAGTTTCACCACATTTTAAAAGGTGGCCACTCCCACTCTGTCACATGACTGCCAAGCCACGTCCACAAAATAGGCCACACCTACAGAGTAGGTTCTAAAAAAAATTGAAACCCACCACTGCAACACAGTACACTTTGAGAACTCTTAGCCTTTGGCCCAAGCAGACTCTGCATTTCTGTTCCCAACTATTTGCTTAAGGTAAATTATGTGCGTATGTCAAGCATTTTAAAACAAGGAGTGTTTTAATAGGAATATTTCCTTTGCAGTTTTCTTTAGCAATTACTTTCCTTATAAAGCTGCAGTGTTAAAAATAACACCGCTGGTGAAATGTAGTTCAAGCCTGTATATAGTTGTTCCCTAGGGGACTTCGCTTCTGTCCTTCTCCTATCAAAAACCAAGGTAATGCTTCCCAAAGCATAATCCTCTCTCCTTTGCCTACTGGAAATCTGTTCTTTGACCCCAAAGAAAGTATTGATCTATTCATCCAATGATCAGCACAGCTCCATATATAATAGATTACTGGCTCAGAAACAAGTAGTAGTAATAACTTGTAAATATCCTGAACCTCCTTTGAATAGTAGCATTATTTTATTTTCTAAAAGTCTTAACCAAACTGTTTGATTTCTTGATTGCTATCACAGGAACTGGCTTTTTTCAATTTCCTGAATCAGCAGCTAATAATAGTGGCAGATGCCACTGGCTCTAAGTAAATTATACAAAATAATTAAACCATGTTCTTTAATCCTTAGAGTGTTTGATTTTTATCTTTCCTGGTATTGTCAAAGAACCTGAATGTTTTGCTATATTACAACTTAATATTATTTCTACAAAGAAAGCTTTAATCTGAATACTTCAGCTTCTGTTATATTTTTGCTGCGTTACTTCTAATAACTTGATTACAGCCATAAGATCAGAAAACAGCAGTATAAAATGTAAGGGAATATAAATATACACATATGTTGATTTATAAGCAGTATGTATAAACACAACTATACATATAAAGATATAACAACAAACAAGAATGAAATATAGAATATAATAATACAAGGATAAAAGTACAATAATGAAAGGATGGAATAAAATAATATTATATTATTATTATATTATTATTATTATAATAAAATATAAGCACGTTAATGAGAATCAGACTCTTCAATTATTTCTATTATTTGCAACATTACTAATGGAAAAGTTAGATCCATTCTGTAGTGTCATATAAAAACATCTAGCTGCCTTTCATTAAGTTCAATCTTCAATTACAATTATTTTTAAGGGAAGAATTGTGATGCTTAATATAGATTCTAAGTGGCTTAAATATAAGGTGACCAGATTTTCAAAGTCCCAAAGCGGGACACCGTCGATGGGGAGGGGGGGGACAGCGTGCGGTACTGAATCGGCAGGTCCCCGCAGCCCTGTGCCTTCCTTCCTTCCTGCCAATCATCTGATCCCAGCCAGAGGCAGGGGACGAGGAAGGCAGGAAGGCAGCCAGCCAGCCAGCCTCATCCACCACCATGCCACCCACAGGAGACCCACCTAACCCTGGCAGCTGATTCAGCGCTGAGCTCCTTGGCTCCTGACGCAATGCCTCCTGCAGGCCGCCTTGCTCCCGGCTCTCCTCGCCTCCTTCATTGATTCCTGTAGCGGCTTTTTTTTTTGACATGCTGGAGCACGCAAAACCCCCGTCTCCTCGGCCCCGATGCCCTCTGCGCAGGCACGTGCCGCACCAGAGCGTGCGCTGCCCTGCCTCCCTCTCCTCAGCCCCGATGCCCTCCCCACCTGAGCTGGCACTCTCAGCTATCCGGGCCTCTGAGCATGTACAGAGCGCCCGCCGCCTGCCCGCAAAAAGCGGGACTTCCTTCCGGTCTTCCGGAGGCGACGGTCGGGCTTTTGCGCTCGTCCGCCGCTTGGTTGCCTCTGCGGCCCCCCCTCGGGGCAAGGGGCTCTTTTAAAGGCCGGCTTGCGGGGAATCCCCCCATCCTGATGGCGGTCGGGGGGGTGGCCCCCGCTTCGACCTAGGCGCAGAGGAACGAGTCGCAGGGGGGCAGTCATCCCCTTCGCCGATGGAGAGCTGGAACAATGATCTTGTTTAAAGTAGAGCTGAAACGCCGGGGTGGAAGGCAACACTGAGGCTCCTGGCTGCAGAGTGGATCATGAGTGATTATATCTTAATGCTCTCAACTTTAAATTTGAAAGAAGAAGGAGGGGGGAGTTTGTGAAAAAAAAACCTCTGAAGGGAAAAAAAAAGCGGCGTTTAGAAATGCTCCCCAGGCTTGGGGAGACGGAGGAATTAACATCCGATCTTCTTAAACTACAGTGAAAGTCTTTCTTTTATGATCCTTGGATACTTTGTATCGAAGTCTGGCAACAATGAAACAACTTTCACTTGCTAACTCTCGGCGGCTTCCAGGAGGACGGGGGAAGATGGCGTTCCTTTGTTCTCAGGAGATTTACTTTTCTGGGAAAATTGCTGACATTCCCTTGTGTTCGGGACTGTTTTTCTCTTTTTATTAATGGATGAATGTAGACGGTCCTTTAATTTATCAACAGAACGAGATTGCCATCTTGAAACAGATCCCGAAAAAGATTAGAGAGATAAGGAGGAAATATTCCTTCTTGTCTAAAAGATTATTTAAAAAGGGGGTCTGGTTCAAGTGGGTGATGCCTGAGGGAATGTTGGTGTTCTGGGAGGGGGGAAGGATAAGAATTAAAACAATTGCAGAGGCGGATGCCTTTCTTAAAAAACATTCCTCAATCCTGGAGGATGAAAATGGGGGAACGGAGGGGGCCACGGCTCCGTCCACAGGAGGTCAGGGAGAGGAAGACACAATTGCCAAAAGACTTAGATCTCACAAGTGACTTTATTTCTATTTACTATAACGTTTATTTGGATGTTTATAAATGATTGATTGCATAGATTTTAAAGTGATATATCTGTTTCTCTTTCCACTTTGTAGAACAAATGAAAAATTTATTGTATTATCTATTTTTTTTTTATGAAGCCTCGGAAGGGGCCAACACCTCGACATAGAAGTTCTCAAAATGTCTTTGTAATACCTTATGCCCTTTTCCTATTTCTTTAAAAAAATTTGTAAAACCCAATAAAACTTTTTCAAAACAAAAAGCGGGACATTTTGAAGAGGCGGCGGGGTGCGGGACATCTGTTGGTGAGCAGGGACTGTCCCGCCAAAAGCGGGACGTCTGGTCACCTTACTTAAATACTATCAGGAAGGTTATTGTAATTCTCAGAAATGCTTTGAAAATGTCTGAAGAGCTTATTCAATGGAAGCAAAATCATTTATGTAGCTCTTAAAATCTGACTGTGACTGATAGCCCAGCCATGTTCCCTTCGCTTTCTTTCGGGCAGTCAGAAGAAGAGGGAGGCTATGAAAGGTGGTGGCCTCCTTTTTATTATGTGGGCAGTCTGTGCATTCATCTCTTCAAATCCAATCATCCTCATAGTGATTGTGGAAATCTGAAAAAGAGATTCATCTTTCCTTCAACATGTTCAACTGTGCAGGCAAGAACTCTGCTCTATTCTCGTGAATGTATTTATATATGGTACATGTAGATACATATGCACATACAGTGGTTTTTCTCTTGGAGTGCTAGAAGACATAGATGGAGGTTTTCCTTGTTTTGTTTCAGTCATAACAACCCTGCTAGGTGGGCAGTTACCAGGCCCAAATTATCAAACAGCTTCATGTTAACTGAGGATTTAAATCTGGGACTCCAAGAAATTGTAGACCAAGGCATAGAGAATCCAAGCCAGGGAGAAATATATAAACCAATGCAATACAGGTGAAACTCAAAAATTAGAATATCGTGCAAAAGTTCATTTATTTCAGTAATGCAACTTAAAAGGTGAAACTAATATATGAGATAAGACTCATTACATGCAAAGCAAGATAGTTCAAGCTGTGATTGGTCATAATTGGGATGATTATGGCTTATAGCTCATGAAAACCCCAAATCCACAATCTCAGAAAATTAGAATATTGCATGCAATCAATAAAACAAGGATTGTACATAGAACAATATCAGACCTCTGAAAAGTATAAGCATGCATATGTACTCAGTACTTGGTTTGCAGCAATTATTGCCTCAATGCAGCATGGCATGGAAGCTATCAGCCTGTGGCACTGCTGAGGTGTTATGGCAGACCAGGATGCTTCAATAGCGGCCTTCAGCTCTTCTGAATTGTTTGGTCTCATGTCTCTCATCTTTCTCTTGGCAATGCCCCATAGATTCTCTATGGGGTTCAGGTCAGGCGAGTTTGCTGGCCAATCAAGCACAGTAATCCCATGGTCATTGAACCAGGTTTTGGTGCTTTTGGCAGTGTGGGCAGCTGGAAAATGAAGTCAGCATCCCCATAAAGCTCATCTGTGGAAGGAAGCATGAAATGCTCCAAAATCTCCTGGTAGACGGCTATGTTGACCCTGGACTTAATGAAGCACAGTGGTCCAAAGTTCTGTTGCTCAGTGGTCCAAAGTCCTCTTTTCTGATGAGAGCAACTTTTGCCTCTCATTTGGAAACCAAGGACCCAGAGTATGGAGGAAGAATGGAGAGGCACACACTGCAAGATGCTTGAAATCCAGTGTGAAGTTTCCACAGTCTGTGTTGATTTGGGGAGTCATGTCATCTGCTGGTGTTGGTCCACTGTGCTTCATTAAGTCCAGGGTCAACGCAGCCGTCTACCAGGAGATTTTGGAGCACTTCATGCTTCGTTCTGCAGACGAGCTTTATGGGGATGCTGACTTCATTTTCCAGCAGGACTTGGCACCTGCCCAAACTGTGCTCTCACATGTACGAGCATCTCACATGTAAGTTAAATTATTGCATTAATTGGAATGCTATTTTTGATGGGGTAAACTTTATGTTATATTCTTAAGTTAATTTCTTTTTATTTAGTACAGTCCTCTTCAGCTGAATTGTGATAATGGGTTCCCATTTTAGTTGCTTAGAAAGATTTTTTATTGTTATAAACTCTTACAAATAAAAAGAATTAGAATTTTAAAAACGATGAAAAGAATGTGATAGAAAGTATAGAAAATACTGAATAGCAGGGGTCTCCAACCTTTGCAACTTTAAGTCTGAAGGACTTCAGCTCCCAGAATTGTTCAGCCAGCAAAGCTGGCTGGAGAATTCTGGGAGATGAAGTCCTTCAGACTTAAAGTTGCAAAGGTTGGAGACCCCTGTTGTATAGTATAAAACTATTGGCAATTTGCAATAAACACGGAAATCACCATCATTGATTTTTGTAGGCCTTTTGTACAGTGTGACTCAATTTAATCCAATATTCTTAGTATAGCATAAAGGAGTGGTGCATGGATATGAAAAACACTGGTGAGACGAAAAGGATTGTAAAAATATATAACCTGAAAGTGAATTTGCAGATAAATATGGCATTAAAACAATCTTAAAAATAAGCACTTACTAGCAACAACCTATATTGCAACCCACTTTTGAGCAGGCATGAATAAATAGCACAAGCAGAGTCCTAAGGGTCTAATCTAGATAAACAGTTGCAAACTGATACAAATCTATTGATCTGTAAAGTCTCACTGAGTTCGGAGAGTTTCTTTTTTAGATCAGAAGCAAGAAGCATGCCCAGGCCTCCTGAATATGGTAGGGTGGGAAGCACATCTGAGTTTCCCAGCCATTACAGATTTCTGTGCATCAAAGGGGTCTTTAACTACCTGAGGTCTTCTAGGCTGCAGCAGGTTTCTATGTGCCAGTGTGCCATGTAACTTGCGCTTATGGCCCACTCCCCTGAGGCACCTCCATCCCCTAATTCCAGGGGTCCCCAACCTTTGCAACTTTAAGTCTGAAGGACTTCAGCTGCCAGAATTCTCCAGCCAGCTTAAAGTTGCAAAAGTTGGAGACCCCTGTTGTATAGTATAAAACTCTCCAACTCTGAAAAACTCTCTGACTCTGAAATAACCTCTCTGTGTTGTTTCCTGCAAACCTTTCGATGTACTGAGGATTTCTTTTAAAGCCTCTTGGGAGGGGCCGGTCAATTAGGCAACTGATACTCATTATCTCCTCCGGCTGCGTCGTTCTGCTAATTGCCGTTGCCTCCTCTCAATCCTTCTTAGCCTGACATCAGGGACAAACTGGGCTTCCTCCTCCCCACTACACCAAGCCCCAGGTGCCTCCTGATGCCTAGCCGGGCTCTCTGCTCTCTCACTCTCGGCCTCCTCCTCCTCTAGAGCGGACTCATAGGACTCCTCACTAGAGGAATCCATCAGCAGCTCATCCTGAGCCGGCTGGGGCACAACACAAAACCTACTAGATGACCTTGAGAGAGTCATTCTTTATCAGTCCTAGGAAGGAGGCAAGAGCGATGATAACCATTTCTGAAATCTTGCCAAGAAAAGTTCAGGGACTTGTTCAAGCATAAGCAGTCGAAAACTGACTTGAACTTACACAAAAATGGAGGGGATAGACAAAGCTACCACCCGAAGCCCGAAGAACACTGACAATGACATCCCCTAAACCAGTGGGATTCAAATAATTTAACAACCAGTTCTCTGCCCTAATGATTTCTTCCAACAACCAGTTCACCAAACTGTTCAGAAGATTAACAACCGGTTCTCCCGAAGTGGTGCAAACTGGCTGAATCCCACCACTGCTCTAAACTCTGTTGAAGGTGTTACCTAGCCTGGTAATGAAAAGTTCAGAAACCAACCCACAAGCTCAGAGAATGAACCTTCACTCTCATCCTACACCAGAGCTACAGATATTCGCACTATTGCAGCTCTGCAGATATGTGTTTATCTTGGCAGAAAGAAGATCAGGCTGATGGTCTGGGTCACTTTTAACATAATTAGCCTGTTGGTGAGTGCATCTAACTGCAAGGTGCTTTTGATCAGATTCTGGCAAATCTGGCTGTACCTGTCATGGAATGAAAGCCAAGGGTGATGTCTGATCTTTTTGCCTATCATTAAGTTTCATTGTTTAAAACAGGGGTCCCCAACCTTTTTGGCACTGGGGCCTGGTTTCATGTAAAAAAAAATTCCGCGGACCAGCGCAAGTGGCTGTGCCTGTGCTCTTCCGCCCCCCGGTGCACGCTCTGCCCAGGGGGCTGCCCCCTCCTCCCTCCTCCTCCTCTCCGGCCCTGCCCCTCTCACGCCCCCCCTCTCCCTGGCCGGGAGATGTGATGAGGAGCCTCCAGCGGGTGAGTCGAGTCACGTGGGCCACGCACACGTTCGACGGTCACGTGGAACCCGAGGCAAACTCCGGCCCGGTTATTATCACGCCACGGACTGACACCGGTCTGCGGACTGGGGGTTGGGGACCCCTGGTTTAAAAGATTATGAAAAGCAATATAGCCCAGCTCCGTACAACAATGTTCAATAAACCTTTCTAGGCCCGTGTATGCTTGAAATTTTCCTGCTTAGAAAGATTTATTGAACATTGTTGTACTAAGCTGAGCTATATTGCTTTATTGCATTTCATAATCTTTTGAACAATCAAAACTCATGAGCAAATTCTCAAAACAAACACTTGAGTGTGTGATTACTATAATCCTGGAAGGTGGATTATTTGAGGAGATACATGTTTTATGGCCTTGGGAAGCTGCAATGAGTCTCTGCTTCAATGTTTTGAGCAAAGCATCCCTTTGCAGTTGTTTTGTGGTGCAATACCCCTTCCCACAGACTTCTAAGCACAAAGCAGTCACTGGATTCAATTCCAAGATCTTCCTAGCAATCCCAGTCATCGGCTCAATGACATGAATTGCAAAGCTAAATTGTTTTGCAGAGATCAAAGGCAGGTCCATGAGGATGCAGTACCACAGGTGAAATGGTACTTGTAGCACCAGTTGAATTACTTCACCCAGCAGTACACCTTTGAGAGGAAATCACATGATTGATCAAACTTGCACTGTATTCACTGCTAGTCTTAAATTCCAAAGCAACATATAGTGGTTGAGAGATATGTGTGTGTGTGTGTGTGAATATATAACACTTTTACTATGGTACTATGGAAGTTATTTGAAAAGGTATTGAAAAAATTAGAACATATAAATATGTTTGCTATTTTTACATAACAGTGCATGATGTAATTTCATTGCTTTGCAATATCCCTAAGTGCATTTTGGTAACCGGGAACATATTTTATACTGCACAGTAGCCCACACGAAGATGAATCATATATTGATTTTTCAGAGATTCTGTGGATAAGTAAATCATATAGTGGGAAACCAAAGTTCCTTTAAAAAAAACAGTTTTGAAATATAGAATACATTTTGAGGATTTCTACCCTGTTTCCCTGAAAATAAGACCTCCCCAGATAATAAGACCTCCCCAAAAATAAGACCTCCCCAAAAATATTGCAACACAGCAGCAGCCATGAGGTGACCACGCTCACTGCCTGCTGCACCTCAAAAACAATAAGACCCCCCCGAAAATAAGGCCAAGCACTTATTTCGAAGGTCAAAAGAAAATAAGATCCTGTCTTATTTTTGGGGAAACACAGTAGAGGGACGGGGAAAGAAAAAGCGAAGAATTTCAGAACGTTCTGGGAAAAGTGAAAATTTTGTTTTCTGAACATTAATCTGATCCTACTATTTATTTTTGTGTGCGTGTGTATGTTTACAGGTAGCGCCATGCAAAGTCTATGCAGTTTTCTTAGCAAGATTTCAGAATGATTTCCCAAGTTTGCTTCTTAGAAATGGGGGAGATTGATCCCTTAAGTAGGACTAGCTGGATGGCTTAACTACACCAAACCAATTCTTGATATGTGATAGATACATCAAACTATTCAAGGAGGTAAAAATCATTTTTCATAAAATTGATTGCTTTCTTGGTGTCTATGTACAGTATATTCTGCCTGGATAGGCCCCAGCATGGTCACTGAACATAGGAATAAAATATATCCAGCATTAATATCCAATGCATGCAAAGTGTGCAAAAGATAAGCCAGCTATTTGTAACAATGTACTGTAATTTTCGGTATACAAAATATTTAATAGACAAGACACTCACAACCCAATATTTATGATTCTAAAATGCGGAAGGCTTAATGCAAGCTATTTGAAACTTGCTGTTTTGTTTGATGGCAATAGGCGACCAAATAGGGCATGAGATACTAGGAATCATAGAATTGAAAGGGGACACAGAGGTCATATAATCAAACTCCTCAGTGTGGAATCCACTAATATCTTTAGCCTCAGTTTGAAGATCCATAGGGAAGGAGAATCATGTTATGCAGCAACCTGTTGCACTAGCTATGCACTATGCAGAAAGTTCTGAACCCGAAGTTATACCTATTTTCTTATAGTTTTTTTTTTTGAAAAAGTTTTATTGGGTTTTATAAAATTTTTACAAATAGGGTAAAGGGTAAGGTGTAAAAAGACATTTTGAGAACTTTCACGTCGAAGTCGTTGACTCCTTCCGAGACTTCATAACAGAATATAGATAATACATTTAACTTACATTTGTACTACAAAGTGGAGAGAAATGCAAATATATCATTGTAAAAAACTATGCTAGCAAACATGTATAAACATCCAAACAATATTATATTATATTAAAATAAAGTCACTTTTGGGATCTAAGTCTTTTGGCAATTGTATCTTCTTTTCCCTGGCCCCCAGTGGGCGGGGCCGCGGCACCCTCTGCTCCCCCATTTTCATCCTCCAGGATTGAGGAATGTTTTTCAAGAAAGGCTTCCGCCTCTGCAATTGTCTTAATTCTTACTCTTCCTCCCTCCCAGAATACCAACATTCCCTCTGGCATCACCCACTTGAACCAGACCCCTTTTTGAATAATCTTTTAGACAAGAAGGAATACTTCCTTCTTATCTCTCTAATCTTCTTCGGGACCTGCTTCAAGATAGCTACCTCTTTCTGTTGATAAACTAAGGGACCGTCTCTCTGCGCCCTCAAGATCCTTTCCCTTGTCGACCTTCTAACAAATTTAATATGTATCTCTCTGGGTACTTCATTTATCCTGGCATATGCTGAATTTATTCTATATATCAAATCGATGTCCCCCCTTACCTCCTCCTTAGGCTTGTGTAAATAATCTGCTAAAATTGTACACTTTAAATCAGTTAAATCTTCATCACTTGCCTCAGGAACATTCTGAAATCTTAAAAAATATGACATCCTTTCAAAATCCATCCTAGACATATGACCAGTTAAATCTCCAATTTCATTATTAATACTTTTAAGCTCTCCCTTTGCCCCAACTAACCCCACCTCCAGCTCATCAGTCTTTTGTGTATTTTCCATTAATTTATTCTGTACCTCCAAAAGTTCTAACTTAGAGCTGACTTGGTCCTTTCTCATTTCTTTAATTTCTTTCACCAAGGTTTGAAGGGTTTCTTCCATTGCTGTTAATCTAGCATCCGTATCAGGTTTTTCAGGTAACATCGAAGTGATTTTAGGCTGATGTGTCTGCTTTTTTGAAGCCATGGTGAAGAATTTAAGTCTGTGTCAGTAAGATGGCGTCTGCTGGAAAGGAGCTAGTGAGGCAGGAAACGAGCAAGTTCCAATAAACAAAGTCTTAGTTGTTACCTAATTAAAGTCCAGAGAGAGACCAAATTTTTACAATCAAATAGAAGAAAAAAGGCACTTCAGGGAAAGGACCAATTAATCAATTACAAACAATCATAAGTAAAGAAAAAGAGAGGCAGTCCCATTCACAAGGGAATGTCAGCAATCATCCATGAATAGTGTATCTCAGAAGAACAAAGGAACGCCATCTTCCCCGCCCGTCTGGAAGCCACCGGGAATTAACAAAGTGGAAAATTGCTTCTTTATTGCCAGACTTCGATTCTAAGTATCCACGATCATTCTGGAAAGACTTTCACTCACGATCAGAAAAGTTTGAATGCAGATTTCTATGCTTCCTCAAGCCTGAGGAGCAGTTTCAAAACGCCGCTTTTCTTCCGTTCCAAGGTTTTTTTTTCACAAACTCCCCCCTCCATCGCTTTGTTAAGCAAAAGTTGCAAGCAGAAAGAGAAAGTCACTCACAATCCACTCTGCAGCGAAGAGTCTCAGCTTTGCCTCCGACTCCAGCGATTCAGCCCTCTCACGAAGCATTAGATGTTCCGGTCCTCCTTCAGCGAAGGGAACCAAGCCCCCCCGCAGCATGTTCCTTTACTCCTGGGTCGAGGACAAGGACCCCCCCCAACCACCATCGGGATAGGGAAATCCCAGCGAGCCGACCATATGGCGGGAATCCTTTAAAAGGAATTCCCTGCCCTGTTGGGGGCCGTAAAAGAAGCAAAACGGCGGATGAGTCCCAGGACTCGACCGTCACCTCCGGGAAACCGGAAGGAAGTCCCCTATTTTCTTATAGTTTTAACCTGCTGGTTCTAGCCCAGGGGTGGGCAAACTTTGCAACTTTAAGTCTGAAGGACTTCAGCTCCCAGAATTCTCCAGCCAGCAAAGCTGGCTGGAGAATTCTGGGAACTGAAGTCCTTCAGACTTAATACAATACAATACAATACAATAGCAGAGTTGGAAGGGACCTTGTAGGTCTTCTAGTCCAACCCCCTGCATGGGCAGGAACCTTATACCATTTCAGACAAATGGCTATCTAACATCTTCTTAAAGACTCCCAGGGTTGGGGCATTCACAACTTCTGGAGGCAAGCTGTTCCAGAGGTTAATTGTTCTAACTGTCAGGAAATTTCTCCTTAGTTCTAAGTTGCTTCTCTCCTTGATTAGTTTCCACCCATTGCTTCTTGTCCTGCCCCCAGGTGCCTTGGAGAATAGTTTGACTCCCTCTTCTTTGTGGCAACCCCTGAGATATCGGAACACTACTCATGTCTCCCCTGGTCCTTCTCTTCATCAAACTAGACATACCCAGTTCCTGCAACCGTTCTTCATATGTTTTAGTCTCCAGTCCCCTAATCATCTTGGTTGCTCTTCTCTGCACTATTTCCAGAGTCTCCACATCTTTTCTACATCGTGGCGACCAAAACTGTATGCAGTATTCCAAGTGTGGCCTTACCAAGGCACTATACAATGGCATTAACACTTCACGTGATCTTGATTCTATCCCTCTGTTTATGCAGCCTAGAACTGTGTTGGCTTTTTTGGCAGCTGCTGCACACTGCTGGCTCATATTTAAATGGTTGTCCACTAGGATTCCAAGATCCCTCTCACAGTTGCTACTATTGAGCAAGGTACCACCTATACTGTACTTACGCATTTTGTTTTTCTTGCCTAAATGTAGAACCTTACTTTTTTCACAATTGAATTTCATTTTATTAGATAGTGCCCAATGTTCAAGTTTGTCAAGATCCTTCTGTATCTTAAGCCTATCTTCTGGAGTGTTGGCTATTCCTGCCAGCTTGGTGTCGTCTGCAAATTTGATGAGTTCCTCATTTATCCCCTCATCCAAATCATTGATGAAGATGTTGAAGAGTAC
This sequence comes from Rhabdophis nuchalis, assembly GCA_039707465.1. Taxonomy (NCBI): domain Eukaryota; kingdom Metazoa; phylum Chordata; class Lepidosauria; order Squamata; family Natricidae; genus Rhabdophis; species Rhabdophis nuchalis. Next base: position 10,079,467 of record CM077649.1, read on the forward strand.
TGGGCCTAAAACAGAGCCTTGGGGTACTCCACTGCATACTTAAAGTTGCAAAGTTTGCCCATCCCTGTTCTAGCCCTGTCTTCTTGGGCAAAACAAAAATAACGCCAAACTTTCTGTGTAATAGTTCTTCAGAGAGCTGAACACTGCCTACTGATTTGTTCTGTAGACTAAACATATCCAGATTCCTTACACAGCTTGATTTCCAGATCCTTCATCATCTTGGTAGTCTTCTTCTGAACCTGCTTCAGGTTGTCACATGATCTAAATGGGATCTGACTGCAACGAAGTATGTCATGCCATCTTGATTCATATTTCTGTTATTACACCCCAAGCTGCCACCTGAATTTTTAGCAACTGCATTACACTGTTGAGTCATGTTTAATTTGTAGTCAGCCAGGATACCCAGATGCCTTTCACACCTACTACTGCCAAGACAGGTCTTCCCGGTCCTATGCTTGTGCCAAACATTTTTCCTACCCAGATGCATAACTTGTTCTTCCTTGGGGAATTCTACCCACTGTTCATACCTGATTAGTTCTTTTGAATCTTCTTTTTCATTTTATTTAGTCACCTCGCCCAGTTTTGTGTAATCAGCACACTTTATAAGTGTCTCCTGAACTCTTTCATCCAATCATTGATAAAATATGTTGAACAACACAGGGCTGGGGACATAATACAATACAATAGCAGAGTTGGAAGGGACCTTGTAGGTCTTCTAGTCCAACCCCCTGTGTGGGCAGGAACCTTATACCATTTCAGACAAATGGCTATCTAACATCTTTTTAAAGACTTCCAGGGTTGGGGCATTCACAACTTCTGGAGGCAAGCTGTTCCAGAGGTTAATTGTTCTTACTGTCAGGAAATTTCTCCTGAGTTCTAAGTTGCTTCTCTCCTTGATTAGTTTCCACCCATTGCTTCTTGTCCTGCCCCCAGGTGCCTTGGAGAATAGTTTGACTCCCTCTTCTTTGTGGCACCCTCTGAGATATCGGAACACTGCTATCATGTCTCCCCTGGTCTTTCTCTTCATCAAACTAGACATACCCAGCTCCTGCAACCGTTCTTCATATGTATTAGTCTCCAGTCCCCTAATCATCTTGGTTGCTCTTCTCTCCACTCTTTCCAGACCAATGGTATTCTACATAGACCAATGGTATTCTACTACTTTCCTCCAAGCTGAAGGAGCATCATTATTAAGTCCTAGTTGGGTACGGTCATTCACCAACTGTGAAATAGGACCTAAGACAGGGGTGTCCAAACTTGAGAACTTTAAGACTTGTGGACTTCAACTCCCAGAATTCCCCAGCCAGCTATGCTGGCTGGGGAATTCTGGGAGTTGAAGTCCACAAGTCTTACAGTTCCCAAGTTTGGACACCCCTGACCTAAGATATCATCAGTTCCAACCCCCTGTATCCCTGGGGGATTTAGTACATAATTCCTGTCTATCTAATTTCTATTTGAAAACATTCATGAAGGGGAAGAAACCACTCCATGCAGTAACATATTTTACTGCTTGACAGCACTTATTATCAAGTTCTTCCCAATAAAGAATCTGTATCTACATTTTTGGAGTTTCATCCCATTAGTTTTAACATTGCTTTCTGAAGCAAGTGAGAATAAATCCACATCTCCTATGTGACAGTCCTTCAGGAAACTAGAATGATCTCACCTGGTTGTGTTTTCTATCTGGTCTACATGGGAAGGTTGATTCTCCTCAACCTTCTCTTCTGCAGGCTGAACTTATCCTCATCCTTTCCAGTCCCTTCTTCATCTTGGTAACCCTTTTCTTAATTTGCTGCAGTTTAACAATGTCCTTTTAAAACTGGACCATCACAACTGAGCATAATACTCCAGGTGAGGTCTGACTAAGGCAGAAAAGAAGTGATAATTACTTCCCACAATCTGAACTTTATGACATGCAACATACTCTTCTAGGCTGCAAAGAAGGCGACGAAATGCTGTAGTCCATGAAAATGGCTTTGTCCTTATCTCACCAACAACTCTCTTCCATTTTGAAATAGCCCTCAGTGGAACTCTTTTGATGAAACCACTTAGCAGTGAAATGTTTTGCACAGTGTGTGTGTGTGTGTGTGTGTGTGTGTGTGTGTGTGTATGTATGCAGTAGGAATCACATCTTCAGTTCCCATAGCAATGAAAGATCCATAATTTAGGGAATCTCCTTTTAAAAAGTAAGGAGCGTTGCTTTGCACCTTATGGTCACTTTCTTATATGTTATGGAATATCCACTACACTTAGAAAACAATCTGTTTTAGTTGCTTATATAACATGTGTTTGTAAAAATGCTGAGATAACACTGCTGAACACCTTACCGCATCTATCTCTGGACACCTCAAATAAAGTGTGAGATACTAAAATGTTGCATCACTGCAGAACAGGAAGCCAGCAAGGAAGTTCAGATGTAGTATTTTAAGATTATTCTTCTTGTCACTCCTTAACATGGTATCTTCCATTTATGCTCAATTCGAACTGATCATACTCCTAAACCAGGGGTCTGCAAAGTTGGCTCTTTTAAGACTGGTGGACTTCAACTCCCAGAGTTCCCCAGCCAGCATAGCTGGCTGGGGAATTCTGGGAGTTGAAGTCCACCAGTCTTAAAAGAGCTGACTTTGCAGACCCCTGTCCTAAACCATAGATTTAAATTTCTAACGGTTAGATGGTACGGTTGACAGAATGGTCCTTCTCATCGATTTTGCCTGTTGTCTCCCACCCTTCAGTGGGGCTCGGCTGTATATCCCCATGTGTTTTGTTTATCTTGCCCTTTGGTCCATGGCCGCAATAAAGTGTTATCTATCTTCTTGTCACTTTTTTTTAGACTATCAAAGAAGAGAGATATCATGGCCCACATGAAGATAAATAGATATAGTAGCATGGAAGCAAATATTACAGTTTTGTAATCTTCCTTCAACTGATTTTTTTTTAACTTTACATTCGTACTGCACAGTTGCATACAATTCATTGTGGCTAGTTCTGATTACCAGTAAACATCCAGATATCAATTTAATAATAATAATAATAATAATAATAATAATAATAATAATAATAATAATAATAGTTGTTGTTGTTGTTGTTGTTGTTGATGTTGTTGTTGTTGTTGTTGTTATTGTTATTATTATTATTATTATTATTATTATTTTATATCCCGCTCTCTCTCCCCAAAGGGACTCGAGGCGGGGCACAGGCAATTAAAAATACAGATAAAACCACAGACAGAATACAAAATTAAAAATGAATTTAATTAGTCCTGCGCTAAAAACCCATAAACTAAACTAAAACTATCCCTAAAACCCCTAACCTAAAAAGAGACTACCCAAGGCCGGCCAGGCAAAAAAGATGTGTCTTTAATTTTAAACGGAAGGAGCGGAGGTCCGTAGTTGTCCTAATATCGGGGAGAAGGCCCTTCCCCTGGGCGTTGCCCGCTGACAAAGTCTAGTGGACGGCACCCGGAGAAGTCCCTCTCTGTGGGAGCGAATCGGCCGTGAGGATGTATGGGGCAGGATCCGATCCCGCAGATAGCTAGGTCCCGAGCCATGGAGCGCTTTGAAGATGATGACTAACACCTTGAAGCGCACCCGAAAGATGACAGGTAGCCAGTGCAGCTCGCGCAAGAGCGGTGTTACGTGGGTAAACCTAGAGGTTCCCATTATTGCTCGCGCGGCTGCGTTCTGGACCAACTGAAGCCTCCGGGTGCACCTCAAGGGGAGCCCCATGTAGAGAGAGTTACAATAGTCCAGTCGGGATGTCACGAGAGCATGAGTGACTGTGCAAAGGGCGTCCCGATCCAATAGGGGGCGCAACTGGCGTACCAGGCGAACCTGGTAAAACGCCCTCCTGGCCACGGCTGTCACTTGATCTTCCATGGACAGCCGGGTATCCAGGAGGACACCCAAGTTGCGCGCCCCATCCACAGGGGCAAGATTTTCGCCCCCTATGGCCAGAGATGGCATCAACTGGTTGAATCGGGCAGCCGGAAACCACAGCCACTCGGTCTTGGTCGGGTTGAGCCTGAGTCCGTTACTTCCCATCCAATTTATATGGCAACTTGCCAATCATAAGCAAGAATACAGCAAGGAATCTACCTTAAGGATGAAGTCTGCAATTTATATTTTAAATGTCTGATTGCCACCACTTCAGGAGGACACTAGTGTTTCGTACCCTAAATCTTCCAAACGCACAAGTAACAAGGAAACCCTCTCTCCCCATATACCATGCCTTATAAACATTAGGTAAACAATTTTGCCAATAAATGAATTTCCTCCCTTTCAATATAAACAATCAACAGGTGGGATTAGTTAAACCAATTTCATTCCATTCACTATTTACTACTAGCCGTTCTTGGCCACGTGTTGCTGTGGCCCAGTCTGGTTAAATGACCAACCAATCTGTGTGTAGATCTACACCTGCACACACAACCACGTATACACAACCACCGTATAACTCCCAACCTACCTACCGTATTTCTCCTCTCTCTCTCTATCCCTCTACCTACCTACCTACCTACCTACCTACCTACCTACCTACCTACCTACCGTATTTCTCCCTCTCTCTCTATCCCTCTACCTACCTACCTACTTACCTACCTACTACCCTTCCTCTCTCTATCCCTATAGTTGCCTACCTACGTACCTACTACGACATAATGCAAAATTTTATGACATTATTCCTGTGGCGCACTGACCTCTCTGTATCCATCTACCTACCTTTTTACAATTTTTTACATTTCCGTTGCATGTACCTGGCACAGGTGTGACATCTACACAATCTATATAAATATATCATTGGTGCCGTATTTGAAAGGAACGTTGTATGAAAGTTTGGAAGTGATCGGTGCAGTACTTTTGGAGATTAGCAGTTTTGAACAAACTCGTTACATTTTTATTTATATAGATCCTGGGCTAAAACACAAAACTCAATCTAAGCCAGTGTTTCTCAACCTGGCCTTACGCACAGTCACTCAAGCACTCGTCACCTCTCGACTCGACTACTGTAATGCTCTCTACATGGGGCTTCCCTTGAGGTGCACCCGAAAGCTGCAGCTAGTCCAGAATGCAGCCGCGCGGGTGATTACGGGAGCGCCTAGACACTCCCACATAACACCTATCCTGCGCGAGCTGCACTGGCTTCCTGTGGTCTTTCGGGTGCGCTTCAAGGTTTTAACGACCATCTTTAAAGCGCTCCATGGCTCGGGGCCTAGTTATATGCGAGACTGCCTCCTGCCCCATACATCCCTCAGACCGATACGCTCCCACAGAGAGGGCCTCTTCAGGGTGCCGTCGGCTGGACAATGCCGACTGGCGACACCCAGGGGAAGAGCCTTCTCTGTGGCGGGACCAGCCCTTTGGAACGACTTACCCCCTGAACTCTGCACCATCTCCGACCTCCGCCTCTTCCGCAAGTGTCTGAAGACACATCTATTCCATCTAGCTGGCCTAGCGTAACCTCCATTACTGACTCCTAGATAGTTTTAAATTTGGGATTTTTAATTCGGTTTTAGCACAGGACTTTATTAGAATATGTTTTTTAAATTTTTATTATGTTTTGTATGTATTTTAACATTCCTGTGCGCCGCCCTGGGTCCGTTTGGAGAAGGGCGGGGTATAAATATAATAAATATAAATATAAATATAATATATGGTCAACTTGAAGGTGTCTGGACTTCAACTCCCAGAATTCCCCAGCCAGCATTCGACTTCAACTCCCAGAATTCAGCTCAGAAAACGAAACCTCTGATTCCTTAGACCAGTGTTTCTCAACCTTGGCAACTTGAAGGTGTCTGGACTTCAACTCCCAGCATTCCCCAGCCAGCATTCGCTGGCTGGGGAATGCTGGGAGTTGAAGTCCAGACACCTTCAAGTTGCCAAGGTTGAGAAACACTGGTCTTAAACCTTGACTCTTCTTGTCCTTCTGGAAATGTATACAGGGCTATCAGCGGCCCCAAGCTGCAGCGTGACCTACATTTACCTCGGCGCTCAGCTGCGGGAAGGAGCAGAACCCGAACGTCCTGACCTCCCGCCCTCCTTTTCATTTTGGGAACCCTGTGCCCGCTTCTCTTCCTCTTTGGGTCGGGGAACATGGGTTCCAGTGCACGGCGGTCTCCCTTTGCCGGAGCTCTCCAAAGCAAAAGCGGGGCGGGGGAAGAAAACAACAACAACCACCACCCATCCAAACGGATCTGAAGCGCCGCGAAGTGAAGAGAAGCGAGGCGCAGCCCTGGAGAAGGCGAAGGAAAACAAGAGCACGTTTACCCTCCGAGAGTCGGCCCCGCCCCCTTCGGCCTCTCAGCCAATAGGGCGCAAGCGCCGGTAAGGATGCGGAGATAGAACCTCCCGGGCGAAGAAGCGGCCGGGATCTCGAGCGGCCCCCCGTTGTTTTTTCCCCCATTTGCTTTCCCGGCGCCGCTTCTAAGCAGCCGATCCAACCCTCCCGCCCGCCCGCCCATCCCCTCTTTTGCTTGTTTGGTCTCCTCTTCTCCTGCCCGCGATTGCAGCCTCTCGGCTGGGAGCCCATGGCATGTCTGATGGCTGCTTTCTCCTTGGGCGCCGTTCTGGTAAGTAGAGGGTTTTTGGAGTGTCTCTCTCTCTCCTTCCCTCTCTCTCTCTCCCTCCCCCTCTCCCTCCCTCCTTCTCCCTCTCTCCCTCCCTCCTTCTCTCCCTCCCTTTCCCCCCTCTCTCTCCATCTCTCCCTCCTCCCTCTCTCTCCCTCCTCCCTCTCTCTCTCTCTCTCTCTCCTTCTCCCTCTCCCTCTCTCTCCCTCCTTCTCCATCTCCCTCCCTCTCTCTCTCCCTCCTTCTCTCCCTCCCTCTCCTCCCTCTCTCTCCGTCTCTCCCACTCTCCCTCTCTCTCCCTCCTCCCTCTCTCTCTCTCCTTCTCCATCTCCCTCCCTCTCTCTCTCCGTCCCTCTCTCTCCCTCCTTCCCTCTCTCCCTCCCTCCTCCTCTCCCTCCTTCTCTCCCCCCCTCTCTCTCTCCTTCCCTCCCTCCCCCTCTCCATCTCTCTCCCCCTCTCTTTCTCTCTCTTTTCCCCTCCCTTCCTCGGTAAGGTGCAACATCGGAGCGCCTCCAAGCTGGCACCGAACCTCTCTGCTCACCGGAGCAGGATCTTACCTTGGCTACCTTTGCCGTAAGGCATTTTGAAGACACCCCCCCCCCCCACACACACACACCCAGAGAAAGACGGGAGCTCGAAAATCGTGGGAGGAATTGAGCCAGCGGGGTGTGTGTGTGTGTGTGGAAGAAAGGTGGCATTTGGGCACCTGGCAGGAGTTTGAAGGCGCGGAGAAGAACTCCTGCTGCCTGCCCCGCCAGCCCTCCCTGCCCTCCCTTTCCGCGTCTGCCTCCTTTGATCTCCTTTGCCCCTCTGGCTGGCTGGCTCCTCTTTCCCCGAAAGGGAAGCCGGGGCTGCTGCTTTAGCTGGAGCTCTATTTTTGAAGCCGGGCGCTTAGAAGCCCCCCCTCGCCCCCCCTTGAGAAGAGGAGGCCGAGTTCAAAGCGCGGAGTTCATTCACGTGTAGACCGAGGGGGGGAAGGACGCGCGCGCCCTCTCCTCTCCAGAAGGGACCCCCGGAGAGCCTGCTCGGAGGTTGGGGTAGCGGTGGCTCCCTAGAGCCGATCTCTCTCCTGGCCTGTCCTCGCGCTTCTTGGAGGGGACCGAAGAAAGACACCCCCCCCCCCTTCGCCCTTTTCTCTTGCGTTATTTCCCAGCGCGCAAATTGCTGCGGTAAGCGAATATTTCTGCCTCCTCCTCCCCGAGCGCTTTCTTTCTTTCTTTCTTTCTTTCTTTCTTTCTTTCTTTCTTTCTTTCTTTCTTTCTTTCTTTCTTTCTTTATTTATTTATTTATTTATTTATTTATTTATTTATTTATTTATTTATTTATTTATTTATTTATTTTTGGGGACGGATGTTTTCTGGCTGCGACTCGCTTGCTTATTGAAGGGGATCCTTTGAACCCGGGGAATGGCTGGCAATGCCACAGACGCGCGGAAGGTTAGAATGTCATTTGCACAATGCAAAATCCTCCCCCGAATGTCATGGATGGGAATGTATGGACCATTGGCTCGGCGGAGGATGCCCACATCGAAAAACCTCCCAAGTTATTTAAGCTCTGATTTATTGTGACAAAAAAGAGAGAGAGAGAGAGAGAGAGAGAGAGAGAGACTGATCAGGCCAATCTATTTAATATATTTTGAATTGTATTTTGAATTGTATTTTATGCTCTATATTATTGATCTTATTATTGCCTGTACACCGCCCTGAGTCCCGCAAGGGAGAAGGAGGGTCTAAACATTTAATAAATCCTAAATCCTAAATCTTAAAATCGAAAGGTTTATGTTTATTTTCCTCGGTGCAGGATATTGGGGTGTGTGTGTGTGTGTGTGTGTCCTTTACATCATCCTGTATTTGAAGTCAGCTGCCTATAGCTGGGATTTGACCGAAAGTTACCTCCAGTGTTGCGCTCATTAAAAAAAAATCGAGGAGGAGGGAGGGGGAAGAGAGGATGATTTTCTGAGCATGCTCAGACTTACACAGGCGCATCCTGTGATTTGAAAACACTTCTGCTGAAGCGCAAATACCTCTCCAGCTCTTTAGATAATTAATTGGATGTGCAAGGAACAAGAAAGTCAATTTTCTCACAATTGATCTTAGTTGGAAGATAAACTCTTTTTTTTTGTAATCAAATACATCAGGATTTACAGTTACTGTTGTGTAACAGGATTTAAATTCCCCCCTCCCTCCGCCAAGTGATGAAATCTGGATTTAAAGAACCACAGGAAAGTGGAATGAGCAGAGATAGGTGACTTACATTGTGATGGAGAGCGTATCTGTTACAATTCAGGGGTCTCCAACCTTTGCAACTTTAAGTCTGAAGGACTTCAGCTCCCAGACTTCTCCAGCCAGCTTTGCTAAAGAGCTGGAGAGATATTTGCGCTTCAGCTTTGCTGGCTGGAGAAGTCTGGGAGCTGAAGTCCTTCAGACTTACAGTTGCAAAGGTTGGAGACCCCTGTGTTACATCACATAATGCACGGAGTTAGACATATATAATTGTAAATGAGGCATGCTTACTATTAAGTCTCTTCATTACAGTTTGGAATGATGGGCTCTTTCTACATTATCCAAGACTGAACTGTTTTTGCAGGATCCAATCTGGGTCCATCTAAGGCAGTGTTTCTCAACCTTGCAACTTGAAGATGTCTGGACTTCAACTCCCAGAATTCCCCAGCCAGGTCTAAGGAATCAGAGATTTAGTTTTCTGAGCTTTTGATTTGTGGCGGAGCCCATCCACAGAGAACTTCTCTAAGAATGTGTCAGGTTTTTCTATGAATTCTCATTTCCCAAAATAAGCACCTTAACATTATTATGATCACTGAATTTACTATTACCAAGTTAAATTCCCTGCCTCACACTCACTAAAACTCTTACATATGGTAGCTAGGGATGGAGAACTTAAAAGGAAATAATTTATTAAGTTTGTGCGCTGCCTAACTCCCAGTGGTTTATAATTGTTAAAAACATTTAAGAACAAAACTAAAATCTCACAAAAACAGCACTAGATAGAATTTAATTTAAATTTAATAATAATAATTTATTAATTTATAGATCGCCCCCTCTCCCCCATGGGGACTCGGGGCGGTGCACAGGAAATTAAAAATCCAAAAATACAACAATATACAAATACAAAATGTTAAAACCGAATTAAATTAACCCCTGTGCTAAAATCACTATTAAACCCTAACAATACCCCTAAATTTTTTTTTACAATTTCGTTCTGCGGCTAGGAATGCTTCGTGTGCCCTAAGAAATGGTTCCGCGTGCCACCTGTGGCACCCGTGCCATAGGTTCGCCATCACGGGACTAGAGAATGGAAGTTGTGAAGGAGTGGAAGTAGTCTAAATAAGACTTTATTAAAGTCTAAATAAAACAATCCTGGGAAGAGGAATAGTTTAAAGAAGAGACTTAGGCTGACTCCTCACTGATTTAGTGGGGTATAAGAGGGAGGGGAGGAGAAGCACAATGTGCTTTGCAATATTCTGTTTTTATAAGCTATCTCAGGAAAATATAGTTCTATATATGTGTGTGTTCCTGATATGGCCCATCTCAAAGGTCCCACACAAATTCATGTCAAGTCATTTCCCTTGGCTCCTTAATTACTTCACTGCATTGTAAAAGATGCCATATAAATGGGAAACAATAAACAACCTGTTTCTGCCTGGTTGTCTGGAAAGACTACTTATTTAATAGCTAATTTAGACATTCCCTTCTGTTGTACCAACAGGTAGAAAGGTGAAGAAGCAAGTTCAGTGTCATCCTGAACACAAAATATAAGTGCATTTTTGTCAACTTCCTTGCCCTAACAGTCTCCATGTCTTCTGAAAAGTTGTTCGTGAGAGTTTGGAAGAATATGAATTGCACAGAAACGTATTTTATAGACTGAGGAAATAGCAGAAATCTGGTACCCTATTTAGCTTAAGCATAAAAGGGTTTTCTGTTATCTCTAGGACACTGATACAGCCAAGGAAAGAATTCTGTGTTCTTTCATTTTGGAATCCACCTTTGACTCTTCCATTGATGTTGTAGAAATATGATGACTCCCAGAATGGCCTGATATAGTGCAGCTCCGTAGAATATTGAGTACTTCTATATTTGATTTTGTCAGATGTTTGACACATTATCAATTTACAACAACCTCATTGTATTGCCTGAATATACATATAAGTTAAGTAACGTTATTACTATCATGTTGACACAACACTAATCGGATGACTCTGGAAGGTTCTCTAAACCAGGGGTCTCCAACCTTTGCAACTTTAAGTCTGAAGGACTTCAGCTCTCAGAATTCTCCAGCCAGCTTTCCTGGCTGGAGAATTCTGGGAGCTGAAATCCTTCAGACTTAAAGTTGCAAAGGTTGGAGACCCCTGCTTTAAAGCAAAGCTGGCTGGAGAAGTCTGGGAGCTGAAATCCTTCAGACTTAAAGTTGCAAAGGTTGGAGACCCCTGCTTTAAAGCAAAGCTAGCTGGAGAAGTCTGGGAGCTGAAGTCCTTCAGACTTAAAGTTGCAAAGGTTGGAGACCCCTGCTTTAAAGCAAAGCTGACTGGAGAAGTCTGGGAGCTGAAATCCTTCAGACTTAAAGTTGCAAAGGTTGGAGACCCCTGCTCTAAACCTTTAACTGCATTGTTCAAATTTATCTTTGGTGTGTAGCCTAGCCTTAGCAATAAAGTTTTGTTGTAAGCTTTCCACATTGACTATACTAATGAGACTGTTACTAGCTGTTGCTAGTACCTGTGCCTGTGGATACTCATTCAGTTATGAGGTAGCATAGAGACAATAAACAGTAACAAACATTGTCTCACATGTTACCATCTTCTCTCCTAGCATGGGAAGCTTTTACTTGCGGTATTTGGATCAGACAATGTGCAGTTGATTTTAACTATGGTTAATGGAACCCTAATGGTAGATTATCCAACTGATAATTAGAGTTAAAATTAACCTTAGTGTTCAATTTCGGTACAATGCCATGCTAAACTGTGTGTAATATAAAATATGAATGTTATGTGGGCCTGAGAGATGCAAAAAACAAGGGATAAATAAAGCCTGAAGTATTGTGAATGTACTGGAATTCTTGTTTACTTGTACAAATGGAAGGTAAGAACATCTCAGGTTGTTTGTGAAAAAGGAACATGTAAGCATCCATTTACAGAGAAAGAAACCAACATATTACATTTAAGATTGGCAAAAATGAACGCGAGAGTTGGAGTAGTCCTTTCCGCATGAAAAACACACGTGTTACTTTGTGCTTTACTATGAAATAACATTCTTGAATTTACACTTTAAGTGAAATGCAGTTATGAAACAATATTTGGTGGTGCAGAGTCCTATTTAAATGGGGGGGGGATGGGGAATGATGCATAAAGGAAGAACAAATTTAAAATTGGGAAGTGAGATAGTGGGCCACACTTTGACTGATTTCCAAAGTCATACTTTCTTGTAAAATACATCCCTACGACCGACTCGCTCCCAGGGAGAGGGTCTTCTCCGGGTGCCGTCGACCGAGCAATGCCGGTTGGCGGCTCCCAGGGGAAGGGCCAGGGATGGGTTTCTGCAGGTTCGCACCTACTCACGAGAACCGGTTGGTGAAATTTAGAGAACCGGTGAGAGGGGGTTCCACCGGTGTACCTGGAAGTAAATCTGGCCCACCGCTGCCAGTGACCCAACGGGAAGGAAAGGAAAGGAAAGGAAGGAAAAAAGGAAGGAAGAAAGGAAAGAAGGAAGAAAGAAAGAAAGAAAGAAAGAAAGAATTTATCATCACAATTGAGTCCAAAATTTTGGTTGCTAAGCAAGAGCGTTGTTAAATGAGTTTCACCACATTTTAAAAGGTGGCCACTCCCACCTGTCACATGACTGCCAAGCCACGCCCACAAAATAGGCCACACCTACAGAGTAGGTTCTAAAAATTTTGAAACCCACCCCTGGGAAGGGCCTTCTCTGTGGGGGGCCCTACCCTCTGGAACGGCCTACCTCCCGATCTCCGTACCATCTCAGACCTCTGCCTGTTCCGCCAGCACTTAAAAACTTACTATTTTCATCTGGCCAGCCTAGCACGATCTATTCCGCACCCTACTGTTTTATAACAAATCAAAGTTTTAATTTATGGGTTTTTAAATTTACATTTATTTTAAGCAGGGTATTGATTTAATTTAGTTATTATTTAGTAATATTTTGTATTTATGTATATTTATTTTAAATCTCTGTTCACCGCCCCGAGTCCCTTTGTGGTGAGATGGGTGCGGGTTACAAATATGAATAATAAATAATAAAATAAATAAATAAAATAACAATGTCAGCAGAACATCATAAAGTTAACTCTTTTTCTTATGGGACATGCATTATGAGACTTGTTCTGAGACAAATATACAATAATTGCATTTGCAATGGGGGGGTGGAGAGAGAGGGAGAGAGGGAGGGAGGACAACACAAGAAAGCTTATTTTATTTTTTCCCCTGTCTTCTAGAATGCCAGTAACTCTTCATCTACTATGCCTGAGCCAAAGTCAATATGTGTTTCAGTAGATGAGGTGGTCTTTGGTGGTACCGACACACAAGAGATCCATTTGCTCAATGGCCATTTAAAGAAGATGGACAATGTTTTGACTGAAGCCCATCATTTCTCCTACCTTCCTCGAAGACCAGCTGTGAACATTGAATTTAAAGACCTCTCCTATTCTATACCAGAAGGACCCTGGTGGAACAAGAAGGGTAAGATAGCGTGAATATTTATGTAATTTACATTGAGGTCATCAGAGGTGGTTTTCAGCAGGTTCTGATCAATTCTGGAGAACCGGTAGTGGAAATGTTGAGTAGTTTGGAGAACTGGTAAATGCCACCTCGGACTGGCCCTGCCCCCACCTATTCTCTGCCTCCCGAGTCCCAGCTGATCGGGAGGGAATGGGGATTTTGCAGTGTCGTTTCCCTGGAGTGGGGTGGGAATGGAGATTTTGCAGTATCCTTCCCCTGCCACGCCCACCAAGCCACACCTACAGAACCAGTAGTAAAAAGAAATTGAATCCCACCACTGGTGGTAATATACCCAAGAGTAGCAAAGGCAGTGAATTGTTGGTTTGTACATCAGACCATATTGTAGTGTAATTTTGCTCAGCATGGGTGTGAATTCAGTGTATCTAATTTATGAATTAAACTAAGTTATATAGCTTGCTGGGAGACCGTAGTTAACACATCATGGCTAATGCTTGAATTCTGTTTATTAGATGTTTTGAGGTTAAAATTAAGTCCTTAATGGTATAGGACTGGGGTCTGCAAAGTCGGCTCTTTTAAGACTGGTGGACTTCAACTCCCAGAATTCCCTAGCCAGCTGGCTGGGGAATTCTGGGAGTTGAAGTCCACCAGTCTTAAAAGAGCTGACTTTGCAGACCCCTGGCTATAGGACTTCTGCTTTTCACACTGAAATCTTGCATTGCTCTTATGATGCTGATTTCTTTATGTGGTTGATTCTGTAGTTTAATGAAAAAAATTATTATCAAATGTTTTAAGAACCTCTATTGCACAGTTATACTCATCTTTTTAGGTGGCGTAATTGCTTGCTCTTGATTGCTATCCACAATCTCTTATTAGTTTGGTTAGTCTTAGTCTGTAAATCAGCCTAACGTAGTTTGGAACATTAATAGAATTTTTTTTTAAAGGTTAATTTTGACTTTGAGAGGTTCTTGAGGGCTCTTTGAGCTTGCTTTATTCTCTTGCAGATGTTTAATTACCCAGTGCTGATGCGGAACACTGATGATGTTACCTAGTTTGGGTAATGAAATGTCTACAAGAAAATAACAAAGTTTGGAAAATACTAACAGCCCCTCATTCCCACCCTGAGCTTAAAATAGATTTTTTTAAATCAATAATTTTGACTACTTGTAACTGTGGTACTTGAGAAGAGACTGAACTTCCATCTGTCAGAAATGGCGTAGGGCAGGGTTGGCGAACCTTTTAAACACTGAATGCCCAAACTGCGCATGTGCATGCCCAAACTAAAAGGTGCACACATGTGCGAACATGAATGCATGCATGCGCAGCAGAGACCCGAAGACCAATTGGCTGGAGTTGGGGGGTGAGGGCATCCCAACGCTGGCAATGGGCAAGAGGTAAGATCTTTTTCTTCCCTGAGCTTCTCTTTTGTCATTTACAGAAGCTCACAAAAGAAATACCACAGAGATCTGACCCGGGGCGACAGGGCGCATGCCAGCAAAGAGGTCTCTGCGTGCCGCCTCTGGCACCCGCGCCCTAGGTTCGCCATCATAGGTGTAGGGTCTCCTGTTTGGGCGGGGTAGTGGTGTTGACTAGCTGACCTTCAAGGTCCCTTCCAACTCTATGAATCTAGTACTTTTTAATATTGTATAAATAGTTGCTGTCATGTTTTCAAAGGTTTGATTAACAAAATATGTCGTTGCAATTTAAAAAGTAGTTTGGGGGTGTTCCATTTTGGGAACTTTGTATCTGAGATGGGAGGATTTGACATTTTAAAAAATAATTTAATTTGATACTATTTTAACAGAGGTTTAAAAGTGCAACCAAGAAAGAAAGAAAATAACAATAACAAGAAATAGGAAAGATGTTTACATGCCTTTAAAAACAGAACAATCATTTTGAACAAAGTAACATGAGATTAGACTATCTAAGCATTACCATTGGGATGTTTACTCGGCCAATTTAATCAGAGTACATGTTGTCCTATATAGCTGGTATTTATAAGTCTATGAAAAGTGTGTTGTTTTTTTACTGGAAACCAGACGATGTAACATCCCTCAGAAATGTATTCATTGAAATGTTGTCCCAACAGAAGAAGTAGACATCTCACTATGGGGTTGACTAGAATCTTTGCAGATAGCCTGTGCAAAAAGGAGGCTCCAGCTCAGACTATCAGCTTCAACTGATGAATCCAAAAGTTTTCAAATTGTATTTGAGAGATCCCAGAGCTAGTTCTGTTGAGCATCTTGTTAATGTTTGAAATCTAGAGGTACACAGGGTGACGGGAGAATTCTCTGAAGTGGACTCTCCCTATATACCAAGTCTGGGTGGCTCCTGGATTCTCTAGAGAATGAAGCCAGTAACAAACCATCTGGACTGTTATTTGCAGAAGATGAAGAATAAGCAAGATTGGACACGTGCATAAGCTCAACTTTAAGCCTACCGTGTGAGGATAAGGATGGAAAGATAAATCTGTTTGTCCACTCTTTTTTTCACCTGCTGAGTGTCAGGCAGCTTTTGCAGTGATCTGGACCATATTTCAAAGTTCCAGTGAGGAACATCAATTGACCTTATGGTTCCCAACAGCCAGGTGGAGATACACACACACACACACACACACACACACACACACACACACGGCATGATGAAGTATCTGTTTATTCGGAACCCCACTGATTTTAGGCCAGGGGTGGGCAAACTCTGCAACTTTAAGTCTGAAGGACTTCAGCTCCCAGACTTCTGGGAGCTGAAGTCCTTCAGACTTAAAGTTGAAAAGTTTGCCCACCCCTGTTCTAGGCTATTACTAATTTTCACTCTCAGGGTAGAAATACTTCATTTTGAAGAGTAGGCCTGTAATTTAGGGGGCCATTTGGACTCACAGCCCTTGCTAGAACATGGCTGGATGCCATGGCCAAGATGGCTCTGACTAGTGCACCACTTGTAGCCTTTATTGGAGCAGGGAATACTGAACACATTTATAGATTTATACTTGTCATCTTGTACCTCAGTTACTGTAATTTTCTTTACATGTTAGAACTGCATCATTTCTGAGTGCAATTGAAGATGCTGATTGTTATCTGTAAAGTTCGCCTAGATATTTGTGAGGCTACCTTTCTTAGATAGATTCTACCTGACCAACAGTCTGACCAGAAAATGTCTGCTGAAGATATGGAAGTGGGAATTCTCCATTGTCCTTGGAACTACTTAAAACTCCCATTTGTCTAATTGAACTTTAATAAATTAAAATTGCAAATTTATGGAAGACTACAAAAAGGGTTAAGGCTTCTGTTAATACAGTTAACAGTTTGAAGTTTGTGTTTCAACAGAAAATTGTTGTAAAAGACTATAAGCATCATCTACATGATTAAGAATTAGAAAATGTATTTGACAAAAACTTTTCAGAGTGGTCTTTGACATTTCTGAAATGTTTGCTAAAAAGAATGGGTAGTCATCCATACTGTTTTTCAAGTTCAGATAGTGAAAGGCAGTGCTTTCTTTTTAGTACCCAATTTCAAATCTATATTGTACTGATAATCTCCAACGACATTGATCAGCCTGATGGTAATTTGTTAAAACTGAAAAGAACATGCTGACAGAATGATAGTGTTTAGCAGGAAGGATTCTGGACTTCTAAAGTTGTACATTATGCTTTAATTTTTATGATGTGTATTCTACCAGGAAAGAAGAACCCACACATGATATTTCCATTAGTCAATAAATCTATTGAGATAATTACTCTAGAGGGGAAAAAATGAAGCTCTTGAGGCTAATGTCCCATATTTATTATGAAGCAATTAGATTTTCACCTGGGTCTTTGGACTTGGCTGTATGATCTCACTTGTTTGTTTTACATAGTGATGCACAGAATTTTAGCATGGCTTGTTTCTGATGGGTAATTCTCTATACTTTTTTCCACGTAGTCTGCTAAATGCTTCTCCCCTTCTCCCCATACTTGATTAATTCAAAGATTCAGCATGTTACAGAATGGTTTAATTTCACGGAGTGATGAGTGAACAAAGAATGATTTGTGATCTAAATGGTTAATGTTAAGCTAGAAGGATATAATAACTTTATGGAAAAGCTATATTTTATGAATCCTCCATTTTATTCAGGAGAGAGAATGTTATTGACGGTCCTTGTAGCAGATAGATGCCCTTATAGAGAGCCAAATCTAGCTCAGGCTCCAGGTTGTCCGCTTAACTTGGAAGCCTGGAGTAAGAATTCAGCAAGGAAAGCACAACTCCCAATTCCTGAAGCCTCATTCTTTGAATCAAAGCCTACTTCCAAGTTTCTTTGCAGAATCAGTAGATTATAGGAAGAGAATGTTAATCAGTTTTACCCACTTCAATTCTGGTTATAAAATAGATTAGGGCAGGGGTCTCCAACCTTTGCAACTTTAAGTCTGAAGGACTTCAGCTCCCAGAATTCTCCTTCAGACTTAAAGTTGCAAAGGTTGGAGACCCCTGCTTTAAAGCAAAGCTGGCTGGAGAATTCTGGGAGCTGATATCCTTCAGACTTAAAGTTGCAAAGGTTGGAGATCCCTGGATTAGGGGAATCCCCTTTGCAGCATATGACAGCAAGTAGCTATGATTGAAAATCCCAAAAGTCAGACTTGGTTAGTAGATCATCAAAAATCCCAGTGGAATGGGATGATGGACAACTGAGAAAACAGATCAGAAGAAAGAAGGAACCATCTGCTTCTGCACTATTGCTAAGAAAACTCATGGAAGTGCCAGCTTAAAATCAAAACAAAATGGAAATATATAGAGCTCTCATCTCACACTGCTGTTCTGCTGCCATTTTAGCTCCTCTGGTTTTTTTTAGTGAAGATAAAGTTACCTACATTCAGCAAATTAATGCATTTGAGCCTAGCTTTTTTCATCCATTGCTACCCTGTCACCTGGTCAAAGGAAGGTAAAGGTCGCAAAATATTGAAATAGCATTTTTTAATGAAATAGTTATAGCGGCTGTCAATTTTTTACTGTAAAAATTATCTCATTTATCTGATACATTTTTAGAATTGATAATTTGGCGTTAAAGGGCTATTCTAGAATTTTATGAACATTTGGGAGTAAGTCCTTTTCAACATAGTGAGACTTGCATGCTAGTATACATGTCACAATTAAGCTATTAAATATTCACCTTAAAAATATGTGAAGGACTCTTACAACATTTCTGGTACAATCTATTGACTAATTCCTATGCAGCCCCCAACAAAAGATAAGTTTATAGTAAATACTACAAATATGTAACCATTGCAAATAAAGATATTTATTTTTTAAGATATTTGCATAAACCTATTTTTCTGTATGTATTCATTAGTGAATTGCATGCATGCCATTAAATGTTTTGCCTTTTGTAGCAAATGTCTGAAGCATTTTTCAGGTTATTAAGAAACACAGCTGTTTTTTCATTTGTTTATCTTGCTATGCAAATTAATGTACTTTGACTAGCAGCATATAGCTTAGATTGTTTTTTAAAATATCAGAATTAAGGATAAACTTGATCCAGTAATAGACTTCATTTGTTAAGTATTTATGTTTAATCTGCAAGCCGCTATTTAAACACTTATTGAAGTAGATTTTACAGAAGAATGCACCCATTTGGTAAATCAAATCAGTGCGTTATAAATATGCCATTGTTTCACCTTTTAAAAAAAAGAAGAGGTGTTGTAAATTCCACATTGACACATTTTTAGAACAAATATATATCTCTTGTATGGTGCTTGCAAGATTCCACCCCCTGCCTTTTGAAAATGCACACGGTGAAACATAGAATTTATTGTATATGTTTTGCTGTTTCTAGTCAGAGAATTCAAGAAAAGCCTGTTCTTGGGTAGCAGGTGCATTGCAGTTGAGGTGCCGCATGAAGCAGCTCTCTCTCTCACTCCTGCTGGGTTACTATCAGTCATTGCACTACAGTAACCTCAGCCTGTGATGCTGGGGCAGTGACGAAGCCGGAGTGGATTGGCTGCACTACGTCTGTTGCTAAGACGAGTGAGGAAAGCAAGCACAGAAGGAAGGATTGCCAGGGAAAAATGCATATTCTTCTTAACATTCAAAATAACTAAGTCTTATAGTCAGGGTTTTGCTTACGTTTTCTGACAGTAGGTGTGCTTACCTCTTAGTTCAGGGGTCTCCAACCTTTGCAACTTTAAGTCTGAAGGACTTCAGCTCCCTGAATTCTCCAGCCAGCATTTTCTGACAGTAGGTGTGTTTATCTCTTAGTTCAGGGGTCTCCAACCTTTGCAACTTTAAGTCTGAAGGACTTCAGCTCCCAGAATTCTCCAGCCAGCATTTTCTGACAGTAGGTGTGCTTATCTCTTAGTTCAGGGGTCTCCAACCTTTGCAACTTTAAGTCTGGCTGGAGAATTCTGGGAGCTGAAGTCCTTCAGATTTAAAGTTGCAAAGGTTGGAGACCCCTGTCTTAGTTAACTAAACCATCTTTTTTAAAAAAAGGAAATACCCAGTTAGACTGAATGACATTCAGGATGTAGCAACTCACCGTAAAGACAGTGCTAAAGGAATCTTTAAAAAAAATCCTAAACTCTGCTTGATCAATTTAATTGCCTTTATTCTAAACCAGCAAATATAATGAAACACTGGACTTCATAGACCGGAATCTTTGATCCAGTGAGTTATCAGATGTTGGGAAAGCAGAAATTAGCAGATGCTTTTTCCTTTTTCATATCAAACTGAAGGTGGCAGAAGAAAACCATTTCTCCTTTTAAAAAAAATGATATTTTTTATAAATAGCCTGGTCTTAAATAGGCTGCAGGGATGCAGTGGCTCAGGGATTAAGAGGCTGAACTAGTCGATCAGAAAGGTTGGCAGTTCAGCAGTTCGAATCCCTAGCGCCGCATAACGGAGTGAGCTCCCGTTACTTGTCCCAGCTTCTGCCAACCTAGCAGTTCGAAAGCATGTAAAAATGCAAGTAGAAAAATAGGGGCCACCTTTGGTGGGAAGGGAACAGTGTTCCATGCGCCTTTGATGTTTAGTCATGCCAGCCACATGACTACGGAGACGTCTTTGGATAGCGCTGGCTCTTCGGCTTTGAAACGGAGATGAGCACCGCCCCTTAGAGTCGGGAACAACTAGCACATATGTACAAGGGGAACCCTTTACCTTTAAATAAGCTGCTTTAAATATTTTTCATTGATCGCAGTGCAATTCCTGCAATACCAATAGCTAGGTCAGTGATGGCGAACCTTTTTGTAAATGCATGCCAAAACTGTGCGCAATAGTACAGGGGTCTCCAACCTTTGCAAATTTAAGTCTGAAGGACTTCAGCTCCCAGACTTCAGCTCCCAGCAAAGCTGGCTGGAGAATTCTGGGAGCTGAAGTCCTTCTGACTTAAAGTTGCAAAGGTTGGAGACCCCGGCTTTAAAGCAAAGCTGGCTGGAGAATTCTGGGAGCTGAAGTTCTTCAGACTTAAAGTTGCAAAGGTTGGAGAGCCCTGCTTTAAAGCAAAGCTGGCTGGAGAATTCTGGGAGCTGAAGTCCTTCAGACTTAAAGTTGCAAAGGTTGGAGACCCCTGCGATAGTACACATGTGCGTGCTCATACCCACAATGCAATGCACCTCGCCCATCTGCACATACATGCATAACCCCCCCTGCACATGCATGCATGACATCCCCACACATGGGGGGGGGGGAGTTTTTGCCCCCCCCAGGCTCCGGAGGCTTTCCTGAAGCCTGGGGAGGGTGAAAACTCTCTCCCCCGGAAGCCCTCCAGAAGCTGGAAATGGATCATTTCCAAACTTCCGGTTGGCCTGTTGGGCTCTTTTTCACCCTCCCCGGGCTCCAGAGGCTTTCCCAAAGCCTAGGGAGGCCGAAAATCAGTTGCCCAGTACATGAATGTGTGCTGGAGCTGATGGCTTGTATACTGGCAGATATGGCTCTGAACTTTTGTTCAGATTGGGATGCTTCAATAGCAACCTGCAAGTGTTTATTCTGATAAACTACCATAGTCCCCAGGGAATAATTGCCTCTGTCTGTGCCCTCCCAATGGCCAATTCATTTCCTTTCTAGCAGCAGTCCTTAAAAGGGTTGATATATTGTGTGTATGTGTACACAATATATGTACACAGAGTTAAAATAATATATTCACAATTATATAATTATTCACTGTATATGTATTATGTATCATATGTATTGTATGTATTATTATATAGAAGAGGGAGTCAAGCTATCCTCCAAAGCACCTGAGGGCAGACCAAGAAGCAACAGATGGAAACTAATCAAGGAGAGAAGCAACTTAGAACTAAGGAGAAATTTCATGACAGTTAGAACAATTAATCAGTGGAACAGAAGTTGCCTCCAGAAGTTGTGAATGTCCCAACACTGCAAGTCTTTTAAGAAGATGTTGGATAGCCATTTGTCTGAAATGGTATAGGGTTTCCTGCCTAAGCAGGGGGTTGGACTAGAAGACCTCCAAGGCCCCTTTCAACTCTGCTATTGTATTGTGTTGTAAATCACATGACCACGGGGATGCTGCAACGGTCATAAATGTGAAATTGGATCATAAGTTACTTTTTTCAGTGCCGTTGTATCTTTGCATGGTCCCTAAGTGAACAGTTGTAAGTTGAGGATTGCCTGCACAGTTTTAAAAGTTGAAATAATTTTTAATTGGATGTTTTATCTTAACATAAGGCTTTATATGTAAACATGATGTAAATGTGCTTCTCTCCTACCCCATGTCTATTTTCTGCACATGTATTTCTATAATCCTCTTCTATTTGACAATCCATAAATAGATACTTACGATACTCTGAAAAAAACAAACAAGCCTTCGTCCTTTTCCTTCTAAATCAGTGTTTCTCAACCTTGGCAACTTGAAGATGTCCGGACTTCAACTCCCAGAATTCCCCAGCCAGCATTCGCTGGCTGGGGAATTCTGGGAGTTGAAGTCCGGACATCTTCAAGTTGCCAAGGTTAAGAAACACTGTCCTAGATTCTACACAATTGAATTTAAGGACGGAGGTGGGGAGTCCATAATATTTGTATAAATCGTCAGTCCCTCAAAATATTAACCTCATGAATCATGCAGGCATTCTCTTATTGTTTCTCCTGTTTTCTGGTGAAAAAGCAAAAGGGGGAAAAGTGATTACTGAGCAAAATATAACACCTTCAGGTGGATGGCAGGAAGATTGTCTCATGGAAGGCATCCCAGGAACATTTCCATCTAGTCTGGTGCCTACAGGGTTATTATCATTCATTGACCTACTTAAAAGACTCACTCTGATCTGAGCTGCAGCAGTGCTGTATGCATTTGCCTTAATCTTTCCCACATAATCCTAGTGCTTACTATTGAGAAGCAGGTTCTAGCATGTTGGACCATTTGCAAGTCTAGCAGATTGCACTTTATCCAACTTTTCCAACCGGCTAGCGCTGAAGACTTTGACAGAGGCTTTCTTGATATCAAGAAACATTATAGCTGCTTCATTTTCTCAACCTGCTAGGTTACCTCATTATTTATCTGCTGTGAAAAAATAAGATTACTATGACCTGATCGTTTTTTTTTAATGAATTCAAACTAACTTCTGGAAATGGCAGCGTTTTTCCTATAAACTTACAAACATAGTGCTAATAATACAATAAAATAGCAGAGTTGGAAGGGACCTTGGAGGTCATCTAGTCCAACTCCCTGCCCAGGCAGGAAGCCCTATACCATTTCAGACAAATGGCTATCCAACATCTTCTTGAAGACTTTCAGTGTTGGGGCATTCACAACTTCTGGAGGTAACTTCTGTTCCACTGATTGATTGTTCTAACTGTCAAGAAATTCCTCCTCAGTTCTAAGTTGCTTCTCTCCTTGATTAGTTTCCACCCATTGCTTCTTGTTCTGCCCTCAGGTGCCTTGGAGAATAGTTTGACTCCCTCTTCTTTGTGGCAACCCCTAAGATATTGGAACACTGCTATCATGTCTCCCCTAATCCTTCTTTTTCGTGCTTGACAATCTGTTCTGATAATCTGTGTCCACATCACTGGAATACCTGAAGGACAGGTGAGGAACAGACTGCCATGGAGAAAAAGGGTCAGAAAAGGTTTATGAATGAAATGGATGACAATTGCTGCTGCCAATAGTTATTATTTTTATTATCTATATAAATACAAATGTAACTATGAGTTTGTTCAAAACCGCTAATCTCCGAAAGTACTGCACCGATTGCTTCCAAATTTTCACACAACGCTCCTTTCAAATATGGCACCAATGATATATATAGATTGTGTAGATGTCACACCTGTGCCAGGTACACACAACGGAAATGTAAAAAATGTAGGTAGATGGATACAGAGAGAGCAGTGAGCCACAGGATGACATAATACAAAATGTTGTAATACTCTGTCCATAAGATTCAAGGAGAAATACATAGGTAGGTAGGTAGGTAGGCAGCTATAGGGATAGAGAGAGAGAGAGGGAGAAATACAGTAGGTAGGTAGGTGGATAGAGAGAGGGAGAAATATGGTAGGTGGGTGGAGGAATAGAGAGAGAGGGAGAAATACAGTAGGTAGGTAGGTAGAGGGATAGAGAGAGAGGGAGAAATACAGTAGATAGGTAGGTAGAGGGAGAGAGGGAACAATACAGTAGGTAGGTAGGTAGATAGAGGGATAAGAGAGAGGGAGAAATACGGTAGGTAGGTAGGTAGGTAGGTAGGTAGGTAGGTAGGTAGGTAGAGGGATAGAGAGAGGGAGGGAGAAATGCAGTAGAGGGATAGAGAGAAAAAGGCCGAGGGCGACGGAGGCCATCGCTTGTCCCTTTGGAACGGCGCTCGCCTATCTCTCAGGACCGACTGTCCCATGTTCAACTGCTGTTCACATGGAACCCTTCTCCACTTCAAAGTAGGTAGGTAGGTAGAGGGATAGAGAGAGGGAGGAAAAAATACAGTAGGTAGGTAGGTAGGTAGGTAGGTGGATAGATAGAGAGAGGGAGAGAGGGAGAAATACAGTAGGTAGGTAGGTTGGGGGTTATACAGTGGTTGTGTGTATGTGTTTATGTTTGCAGGTGTAGATCTACACACAGATTGGTTGGCCATTTAACCAGACTGGGCCACAGCAACGCGTGGCCGGGAATGGCTAGTTTTAAATATGTTTGTGAGCTTGACTTATTCGTAAATATAATAAAGAGAGGATATAAACAAAGAAAGAAAAAGAAAGAAAACTATGGTACATTCAGTTAGATGTATTAGAGCAGACGCTATCAAACTTTTTCAGGCCATAGAATCTATGTTAAAAATAGCAACAAAATGTTTTTCAGAACCTCTGATCAAGAGATTAAGCTTTAGGGATAGAAAATTGGCTGCGTTGGACAGAATTTTTTCTTCTTATTTTCTCATGGAACTGAATAGATTTTAAATTATGAAGAGATATTTTATTTATTTATTTAATTTTTATAGCTGCCCGTTTCAACAAATGACTCTTTTTAAACCGTAAAAACAAAACAGTGCAAAATCAATATTTATAACACTAAGTAAAAAAATGATAATACGGATCTTAATACAGCCAGCAAACGGAGCTCTTAACACTGTTGGTGCTCTACGCCCTGGCAAGTAACCAAGATTCAAAGTCCTGAGAAATGCCGACCGTTTCAGGGTCATCCTGATATCTGAAGGGAGATTATGTCTCCTGATTCCCGCAAGCTGACATTCCTTGGCTAAAGGACCCAAATTACAACCTGCCTGCATGAGTTGGATGAGTAGAAATAACTGGAACAAAATGTTATTTAAGGCAGGGGTCTCCAACCTTTGCAACTTTAAGTCTGAAGGACTTTGCTGGCTGGAGAAGTCTGGGAGCTGAAGTCCTTCAGACTTAAAGTTGCAAAGGTTGGAGACCCCTGCTTTAAGGGAACCTGGCCCCACCTTGTATTGCACGCGGGCAACCAATGCAGCCCACAAAGCAGTGGTATTATATGTATTGAATATCTGACCCTTGTGTACCCATGCAACTGCATTCTGCAGCAGTTGAATCTTCCAAGTGCTCTTTAAGACCAGCCCTATCTATAGTGCATTGCAGTAATCCATATGAGAGGTCATGAGGTTGTGAATAACTGAGAACAAAGCCCCAAGATCAAGATCCAGCAGTGATGCTTAACAAGCTGTTTTAACTACTGTGAGAGTCCATGGGACTAGGAAATGGCAATGTGAATGGAATAGACCTTGGTGGTCTTCTAGTCTACCTCCTGCTCAAGCAGGAGAGCCTATACCATTTCAGACAAAGGCTGTGTAGTCCAGGGGTGGGCAAACTTTGCAACTTTAAATCTGAAGGACTTCAGCTCCAGGCTTCCAAGTTAAGCGGACAACCTGGAGCCTGAGCTAGATTTGGCTCTCTATAAGGGCATCTATCTGCTACAAGGACCGTCCATAACATTCTCTCTCCTGAATAAAATGGAGGATTCATAAAATATAGCTTTTCCATAAAGTTATTATATCCTTCTAGCTTAGCATTAACCATTTAGATTAGGGGTCTCCAACCTTTGCAACTTTAAGTCTGAAGGACTTCAGCTCCAGCCAGCAAAGAGAATTCTGGGAGCTGAAGTCCTTCAGACTTAAAGTTGCAAAGTTTCCCCACCCCTGGTCTAGTCTCTTCTTTAAAACTCCAGTGACCCACAACTTCTGAAGGCAAGCCATTTCACTGGTTAATTAATCTCATGGTTAGGAAGTTTCTTCTTAATTTCAGGTTTCCTCTCTTCTTGGTTAGTTTCCATCCATTGTTTCTTCCTGTGGTGCTTTGACAAATAAGCTGACCCCTTCTTTGTGGCAGCCGCTCAAATATTGGAATACTGATATCATGTCACCCCTAGTCCTTCTTTTCTCTATGCTAGTCAAACTCAAATCCTACAATTGTTCTTCATATGTTTTAGTCCCCAGGCCTTTAATCCAGGGGTCTCCAACCTTTGCAACTTTAAGTCTGAAGGACTTCAGCTCCCAGAATTCTCCAGCCAGCAAAGCTGGCTGGAGAATTCTGGGAGCTGAAGTCCTTCAGACTTAAAGTTGCAAAGGTTGGAGACCCCTGCTTTAATCCTCTTAGTTGCTCTTAGTTAGATTCTACCCAATCTAGAAGATCATTTTCATGTGTTTGACACATGGATTAAATGGTATATCAGATAGCAGTATAACAACATGATTTATAGCTAAAATAGGAAATAAAGTCAAGCTTGACTTACCGGTATATATTTGTGAAGCTATCTTTCTTAGATAGATTCTACCTGACCAACTGCCTGACCAGAATACTCCTGCTGAAGATATGGAAGTGGGCATTCTCTGTGGGAACTTCTGTTTCTTGGAACAACTAATCAAAATGACAGTTTTTCCTCTTATCCGTTCACTATACAGAATGAGATTGATATTGCATCTTACTTTTTAACCTGATGCCTTCAGGTTTGGAGTCTAGTTACCAGAATTCCCAACCAGCAAATTAGGTAAAGGTGTTACTGATGGTAGAAAATAAACAGAACCTTGCAATGGATAATGAGTTTGACAGTCAAAAGCTGTTTGTCCAATTGAAATGGGATCTTCTGCTTTAATATTTCAATTTTTAAAAACCCTCTTTTCTCTTATATAAAATTCTGATAGGTATTTTTAGGGACAGTTATATATGTATCATCACTATTCAATCTTGCATTAAAATGTTGCTACAAAATTCAAACATTTGTTTTATTTCTGACAAAGTACACCAAAACTTCCCTTGAGGTGTTTTTTTGCAGTTTCTGCTTCTATATCATCTTCTTCCCCATCCAAATAATTGCCAAGATTTTAATAATCCTTTTTTTTAATATCATCAAAAACTTCTGGAATTGCTCTAGGTGTTTAAAAAAATTCCTTCTCTCTCAGTTCCAGTGGAACCAGATGATCTAGCTCTGTTTCAACTTTCTGTCTATAACTTCTGTCTTACTCTCTAAAATTACATTTTGTCATAATGTGGAATAGAATAATGAAGACTTTAAGAACCAGTATTTGCCATTTTATTCTAATTTTCTGTCTTATCACTACAATCTTGTAGCAGTTTTAGTCTAAGTTAGATAATTAAGTTAAATTAAGTTTTTATTTTATACCTAAACTAATGTTGATGTATTTGTGGGATTCCCCCCCCCCCCCCGAGACATTAATTCTTTGGTTTTTGAGGTCCATGTCTTTAAAGGCTGATTCACATACAAGGTGTGCTTAAAAATGCCATTTCTGACAGCATGAAAAGTGAGAATTTGAAATATGTGTTCACTAATAAATGTTGCAGAAGATGACAATATCTTTTAATTGTGAATTAGCTGAGTAAATTGGCTCTCAGAGTATCAGTATAAGACTTATGAAGGAAGTTCTTCATTCTTTTTATACAGCATCTACCCTCCTTCAGCGATACAGTTTCTACCAATTTCTTAGCTTAGCAGGTGTTAGAGATATTGCTATGTCTTCCAATTTGTCTTGTATGACTGCACCCATGACCAACATTTAGCACTGAATAACTAGCTGGACACAATACAAACCGTTGTGAAATGATGGTGCTTTGCCATTAACTTTATTTATAGTAACTGCAATTTAACCTCTGTTTTGAAATGGCTGTATATTTTCTTTTCTCAGAGATATGATGACATATCACTTATGTCAGAAAAGATTCAAGATGGCGGCGCGCTTAGGCGCTGTAGCTTTGAGCTCCTGGTGTCACAGTAGAGTTAGGCAAAAACTAGTCTATACCCGCGGGGAGTTACTAAGTTATTATTAAAGATTGGATCTTCTAGTCGACTCGATATTACCAGCAACTTCCAGTAGTCTCATAATATACCGAGTGACATAGTAAGACTGCCAGGCTCTCCATGGATCGTTGTTTGGCCTAGGAGGCAGCGAAGAGAGCCAAAGCAGAAGCGGGGATGCAGAGCAGGTTTGCTAGTTCGGTTACGGAAGCAGCCTCACAGACCAGCATTACCAAGCATTTCCTAACCAACTCTAGATCCTTTGTCCACAAAACCGATGAATTAGAGCTATGGATGGCAGCGAATAAGCTCATTCGTGACTGCTGTGTGATGATCATCACAGAGACCTGGCTTCATCCACTTGTACCGGATGCGTCTGTGGAGTTAACTAACCGCACCACACACTGCTTTGACAGAAACAACAACTCTGGTAAAAGCAAAGGTGGAGGACTGTGTATTTGCATACATAATAACTGGTGTACTAACAGTAGAGTTGCTTATACACACTGTTCTGCAGACGTGGAATTCTCAACTGTCATTTGTCGGCCATTTTATCTGCCTGGAGAGATTTCTGTTATAGTTCTCACTGCTGTCTATATTCCACCTGATGCAAATGTTAGCACAAGGCTCAAACCAATTTCATTGTAATTTTCTTTTAGTTTATTACAATGACAATAAAGATAATAATAATAATAATAATAATAATAATAATAATAATAATAATAATAATTTATTATTATTATTATTATTATTATTATTATTATTATTATTATTATTATTATTATTATTATTATTATTATTATTATCTGTGTTGGCAACTTAGCCCAAGAGACAATCATGCATGTAAGAAATATTTGGGAAGCATCTGGTATTTTGTTCAGTGATTAATGGTAGTTATGCTGTATACAGCTTTTTGTCTTTGTCAGCTGTGCAAGTAGATAGCAAATAATCAAAATGACAGTTATTCTCTTTTCTGTTCACTATACAGAATGATATTGATATTGCATTTTACTTTCACCTGATGCATTCGAAGTATGTTCCAGCCAATTAGGTAAAAGTGTTACTGCTGGTACTACCGATGGAAGTATTTTCCCCCCAGCTATCATATGGCCCTTATGTGAGTTTTGTCCTGTACTAATATAGCTCATTTTTTCATGCAATGACTCTTTAATGGAATCCTCAGCCATTTCTAAACTCTTTGATTCTTGGTAACTCCATGGCAAGCAACAAAGATCTGAAAGGATCAGATATTGCCAAATATACTTGTGATGCCAATATCAAATGTATGGATCCAACATATTCCAATGAATATTCAGCTTGTTAAAGCAAAGAGTCCAGTTATTCGAAATATATGTGCTGTAGAGCAGGGGTCTCCAAACTTTGCAACTTTAAGTCTGAAGGACTTCAGCTCCTAGACTTCTCCAGCCAGTTTTGCTTAAAAGCAGGGGTCTCTGACCTTTGCAACTTGAAGTCTGAAGGACTTCAGCTCCCAGACTTCTCAAGCCAGCTTTGCTTTAAAGCAGGGGTCTCTGACCTTTACAACTTGAAGTCTGAAGGACTTCAGCTCCCACACTTCTCCAGCCAGCTTTGCTTTAAAGCAGGGGTCTCCAACCTTTGCAACTTTAAGTCTGAAGGACTTCAGCTCCCAGAATTCTCCAGCCAGCAAAGCTTGGAGACCCCTGCTCTGGAGACTTCAGGAAAGCCTCCTGAAGCCTACAGAGAGTGAAAAATGGACTTACCCCCCCCCCCCCGAAGTTGGAAAATGGGACGTTTGTGGCCCTCCCCAGGCTCCAAGAAAGTTGTATGTGCATGTGTGGGGCAGCAGGGCGTGGTGTCACACATGCATGCATAGGAGCCATGGCTTGGGGGGATTAAATTATGGGGGTGGGCACTCAAGTGCGTGCAATAGTGCTCAAGTGCATGCTTTTGGCACCCCAGGCAAAAAAGGTTCGCCATCACTGCTATCAGGGCTCCCAAAATCATTTCATTTTGAAAATTATTTGGAAGTACACTAAGAATCTGTATAAAAATAAAAATGTGCTGAGGCTTTCCCTGGTTGCATTTGCAGAGTCAAGACTTATGCTGAGGCCAAACCAAGCCACAGTGCATGTGGGTGTGTGTAGCAAGATCCTGGGAAAGCCTTGGAGCAGCCACATGGGACTTCCTGGAGGCTGTAGTTGCTCCAGTCCTTTGGGGAAAGGCTTTTGGCCTGTATCCACAAGCTTAACACAGCCTTGATGAAGAGCAACCCAAACATAATTTTGGGAAAGCAGAAATTGTTTATAAATTTTAAACTCACCATGGAACTGTGGTTGACTGACTATGGCAGGGGTCTCCAACCTTTGCAACTTTAAGTCTGAAGGACTTCAGCTCCCAGACTTCCCCATCCAGCTTTGCTGGCTGGAGAATTCTGGGAGCTGAAGTCCTTCAGACTTAAAGTTGCAAAGGTTGGAGACCCCTGGACTATGGGACATTTCACTGTGCTGTTAAGACCGAGAAAGATTGGTAGGGTCTTCTGAATAAGCATTCAAAGACAGCCTGTACCAGTGGTGGGTTTCTGCAGGCTCGCACCTACTCGCGAGAGCCAGTTGGTGAAATTTAGAGAACCGGTGATAGGGGGTTCCACCGGTGTATCTGGAAGTAAATCTGGCCCTCTGCTGCCAGTGACCCAACGGGAAGGAAAGGAAAGGAAAGAAAAGGGAAGGGAAGGAAGGAAGGAAGGAAAGAAAAAAGAAAAAGAAAGAAAAAAGAAAAAGAAAGAAAGAAAGAAAGAAAGAAAGAAAGAAAGAATTTATCATCACAATTGAGTCCAAAATTTTGGTTGCTAAGCAAGAGCGTTGTTAAATGAGTTTCACCACATTTTAAAAGGTGGCCACTCCCACCCTGTCACATGACTGCCAAGCCACGCCCACAAAATAGGCCACACCTACAGAGTAGGTTCTAAAAAATTTGAAACCCACCACTGGCCTGTACAGAGTAATGTCCTAATACAAATCTGACCTTTATTTGTGCCTGTGCAATTAGCCCTGAATTGTAAAAGATCCATGAAAATAGAACCAAAATATAAGTTTTGAGTTATGGGTTGTAACAAAAGCAGTTGATGTGTATAAAATAGAACACCTAGATGTCCTGAATGAATTACAATGGCTACTACAAAGTAATATTACTTTATAGGTACCCATACACAATCCTAAATATACTGTAATTGCCTTTATACCTATTCAAGATCTAGACACCTTATGGTATTCATTACATGAATCTATTCACCAAATTAAAATGCAGCCTTTGCTGAAATTATCAGGACAGCTTCTAAATAATCATCCATGTAAGTTTGTTGGTGTTGAAGTTAATATCTTTGCGGTAGTAGAAATAATTATATGCAAATGTTTTGTACCTCCTAAACAATTTTGATTGCTGAAAGAAATAAGGAAAACAAGCACTATGTCTAAGTACTTGGCAGATTACTCCTTTTGCAGTTGTTACTCAACCGATTGGTGTTTCTTTTTCGCCTGGTCAGCTAACTTTGCTTTGTGATTAAGAGGCAGAGAAAATGTAATGGAGCAAAACAATGAAAAAGAAAATAATTCTGTCATAGCATGCTGTCTGCTAAATGCCATCCTGCTTTCTAAAATATCTATTGATCACTTTAGAAATCTCCTGAATCTTCAAAATTTTGTATATTCAAAATTTTGTATATTTTCCCTATTTACAATACAATAATACAATAGCAGAGTTGGAAGGGACCTTGGAGGTCATCTAGTCCAACTCCCTGCCTAGGCAGGAAACCCTATGCCATTTCAGACAAATGGCTATCCAACATCTGCAAGTCTTCAAGAAGATGTTGGATAGCCAACATCTTCTTGAAGGGGGGTTGTGCATGGGTGTGCCACACCCATAATGCTATGTGCGTGACCCCCTGCTTTTGGCACACTTTTTGCACCCTCCCCAGACTCCAGAGGCTTTCTAGGAGCCTGGGGAGGGTGAAAACAGCCTCTCCTCCCCACCTCCAGAGGCTTCAGGAGCTTCCCTGAAGCCTCTGGAGGGCGAAAACAGCCTCAAAATCAGCTGCCCAGCGCACACAAGCGTGCTGGAGCTGACAGGGCAACGCCTTGTGTGCCCTAAGAAATGGTTCTGCGTGCCACCTGTGGCACCCGTGTCATAGGTTCGCCATCACGGGTATAGGGTTTCCTGCCTAGGCGGGGAGTTGGACTAGATGACCTTCAAGGTCCCTTCCAACTCTGCTATTGTATTATTGTATTGTAAATAGAGAAAATATACAAAATTTGGTTTTCATCTCATTCTTCCAGTCCCTTCTCTGTATCTTCTTCACCTCAATATTTTTCTTCCTTCATGATAGACCATAGTTCTTGAGGGACGTATTCTATTACTGTTGTAGTACAAAACTGATAATGCAAAAACATGTTTACTAGGAATAAATATTCTCATTTATTCCATATCCTCCTCCTTTTGCATTTTTCAATCAAATTGCATTTACATTTCAGATCTCCCATTCCATTAAATACAAATCAGGAAAAAGGGAATAAAAATGAAAAAGATGGGAAGAAATATAAGAAAAATGTCATAATACCTGGCTTTTGTAAGATAAGCAAGAATCAAGATATAATGCATGGTGCTATAATCTAATGTATTTTAATTACTAAATGTCACATAGACAAAGGGGCATGGATATTATTTTTAAGAGAGCTTTAAAAGAAAAAAAACTAGCTAATCAAATAGTAATTTTTTAATCCACAAAAATTACTAGCTGCATGCAATTATATCCTTCCCAAAGCAATATCGACATTGCTGGCTCCAGCCTTCCCCTCCCACCATCTGATACATCTCCTCCCAAATATGTTCAAATTGTGTATCTTGGTGAATGCCCCAGGGCAGATCTGAAATGAATTGAATGCATACAGTTGGTATTGGGAGAGGATTTCAGCATTTTCCTGTGTCAAACTCCGAAACAGTTTTAAAACTGACCCATAAGTGTCACTGATTTGAAAGAGTGGAGAAAACCCATGAGCTTTTCCGGATGGTCAATACAAGAATATACAAATGCTGCTCCAATCAGTGATCAACTCTCTATCCTTATCCCAGAATCTTATGGGCTGGATTTGTTTTGTTTTGCTGAGTTGAGTTGGATTGGGTTTTATTTTGAGAAAACCTTAGCATTTGCTACAAGGGAGAGCTGCTAGATAGAGTTGATCCAAGATGGCGGCGCGCTTAGGCGCAGCGGCTTTGAGCTCCTGGTGTCACAGCAGACTTTTCCATCAAAACTCGCTCTGAACCTACTGTAAAAGAAAGAAGAAAAAGAGACGTGCTCCTCTTCCACCAGCTCCTGGAATGCCGGGCAGATTTGAAGAGATGGATAACAAGAGACAGAGTACAGTTGATCCTTTTCAACTGTCATTTGTCAGCCATTTTGTTTCAACTGTCATTTGTCGGCCTTTTCGTTTGCCTGGAGAGATTCCTGTTGTGACTGTCACTGCTGTCTGTATTCCACCTGGTGCAGGTGTTGGCACGGTGCTCAAACCAATTTCATTGTAATTTTATTACAATATTATTACAATGACAGTAAAGATTATTATTATATTGTTAGCAACTCTGGGTTCAGAACCAGTGTCACAACTCTGGTCCCTTAACCAGTGTTAGCAAATAAATGCGGAATAGTGTAATTCACCGGACAGTAAAGAGATACCTTGCTGTAACTACAAACAAACTCTAAAATAGTGATAGTAAGAAAATAAATAGCCTTTACTTTGTAGCAACTAAAATACTTCTTCTGACTAACTTCTCAAACAAATAACAACAGTCCTTCACCAATCTTACAGTTATGCAAAACAAATCCTCCTCCTTCTTCACAGCTCCAGCTCCTCAGCACAGGGAATCGAAAAGGGAACAGACTGTGATTCTGAGCTTGCTTTATGGTAGAGCTGATAATCACAGCCAATCATAATTCAAACAAAGTTCTTAAAGCTACATGGACTCTTTAAGAACATAGGCTCATATATATTGTCAACCTAATATAAGGCTGAATATCCTAACAGATATGGAGCTGAAATGGAGCTGAGCTGGATCTACATGAGCTCAGTTGTTCAGTTGTCTGGAAGTAGGAAAAATAATAATAGATGAAGTTATCTTCAATATGGTTTTATAACAACAATTTTCCTATCAATCCAGACCATCATAATATTTAGGTCTATAATGAAAGGCTTTTTTCTGTAAGAACTGAAAGATTGTTTTAACCAGATCTACAGATGATACAAATTTATTAGAAAATCGAAGAAAAATATTTATTAAAAACATGCACAAAAACTTATCATAGTGGTAAAGGAGTTCTAAAGCCACTACAAAAATGCCTGTTTGCAGTTAATGACATCCAGGTAGTCCGATTTCCAGGATATCTGGATCAGATTCATTCATTCACTCATTCACTCACTCACTCAAATTCTACAGCCTCTCTCTCTCATAAGTGACTCTGGGTGGCAAATAACCATAAAACCAAATTAAAACCAAGCACAAGAACATAGATAGATAGATAGATAGATAGATAGATAGATAGATAGATAGATAGATAGATAGATAGATAGATAGATAGATAGATAGATAGATAGATAGATAGATAGATAGATAGATGATAGAGACCGACAGACAGAAATAAAGATAGGTAGGTAGGTAGGTAGATAATAATAATAATAATTTAATAATTTTAATACTTATAAACCGCTCCCTCTCCCCATAGGGACTCGGGGCGGTGCACAGGTAGAATAAAAACAATAAATACATACAAACATTCCTTAAAAACAAATTAAACCTAACCTGCGCTAAAATTTCCCCTTAAAACTGAACTATACTAAAACTACCCAGTAAAACCCCAAAGACAGAGAGACTATCCTAGGCCGGCCAGACAGAAAAGATGAGTTTTTAATTTAAGACGGAAGGAGCGGAGGTCCGTGGTCATCCTAATATCGGGGGGAAGGTCGTTCCAGAGGGCCGGGCCCGCCACAGAGATAGCCCTTTCACTGGGTGTCGCCCGCTGACAGTGTCTAGTGGACGGCACCTGGAGAAGTCCCTCTCTGTGGGAGCGAATCGGCCGTGAGGATGTATGAGGCAGGATCCGATCCCGCAGATAGCTAGGTCCCGAGCCATGGAGCGCTTTAAAGATGATAATTAACACCTTGAAGCGCACCCGAAAGACGACAGGTAGCCAGTGCAGCTCGCGCAAGAGCGGTGTTACATGGGTAAACCTGGCGGTTCCCATAATTGCTCGCGCGGCTGCGTTCTGGACTAGCTGAAGCCTTCGGGTGCACCTCAAGGGGAGCCCCATGTAGAGAGAGTTACAATAGTCCAGTCGGGATGTCACGAGCGTATGAGTGACTGTGCGAAGGGCGTCCCGATCCAATAGGGGGCGCAATTGGCGAACCAGGCGAAACCTGGTAAAACGCCCTCCTGGCCTCTATCTATCCTAGATAGATAGATAGATAGATAGATAGATAGATAGATAGATAGATAGATAGATAGATAGATAGATAGATAGATAGATAGATAGATAGATAGATAGATAGATAGATAGATACAGGCATACATCCATCCATACATACATACATACATATATGTTTCTATATCTATATTAGCCAATAAAAATTATAACCAATATTATTTACAGTTGCTAATGTTTAATCAATGTCATTTTATTTATCTTAACATGGTTAAGATTTTATTTCTATTAAAGTTTTTAATTAAGGTTTTGTGAAATGGATGACATCTTGACCACACCAACTTTGTAATTAGTGGGTTTCACTGTGGTCTTTTCCTTGCTTTCTTAATCTGTTTTTTATATGTTTCTGTGTTTGGTTTGTTTTTGAGCTGGTCTATGGCTGTAACAAGATGCCTACCTATTTTAGAAAAAATATGTTTTCTAAATTTTAGCGCTCTCTCTCCCTTCCATTTTTATAGGTTTCAAGACTTTGCTGAAAGGAATTTCTGGAAAGTTTAGTAGTGGTGAGCTGGTGGCAATTATGGGTCCTTCTGGAGCTGGGAAATCGACACTTATGAATCTTCTGGCAGGATACAGGTCAGTAAGTGTACAAGCACCTGCATCTTTTAATGTCTTAAGATGTTAAGTGTATTACCAAGTTTTACTGTGAGTGAAAAATATATATTTTATATATATATATATGCAGTAGGTAATTTATGTTTATGAGATAGGCTGCATCTCTTTGTCAATTTTAAATATTAACAATGGCTTCTGTCTAAAAAGGAAAACCCCAGAGGTGGAATAGCTGGAAATCAGGTTGAAAGACTGGAGGTCTCATATCCTTTCTTTTCCAGAAGCCATCTGCATCTTTACATTTTGGCTTCGTCTCTTGCTTTAAATAAGCAATTTGGACACTTCCTCTGCTATGATCTATTTTCTAGGGGTACTCGATCTGGCATCTTGTCCATATCTCTGATCTGTGGGACAGCCTTTGCAACATATACTGCCATTCTAACAATTATAAGGAAAAATATTATTCATTCTTGATGTCAGCCTCCGCTTTGCTGTTTGCTTCGGCTGCCATGTGAAATGGGAGGGAGGGGTTTTGCTATTAGGGTCTGGGATTTCTACGGTGCAGGAGGGTGATTTGCAGAAAGGAGTATGTTCTCGCCATCTACTTCGCATACCAGTGGCTGGGGCCATGCAACGGTCAAGGTCAACGGTCTTGCATGCCATCCTGATGATGCTCCTTGAAGAGGCAACCCACATGACACCTGAGGGGCTTGCACATTGGACAATGGGGTGGGGGTTATTGGGAAAAGGGGGTTGGACATATATTGATATGTATGCTTTCGCGCCTAAACGCTTCAGACCTTGCTTAGCATCTATGCTATTCATTTCATAACCAGTAAAAGTACTTTTAATTCCATCCAAAATGGAGTCGAGGGGTTTCTTTCTTGGTTATTGTTAGAAGCAGACCTGACATTAAGCAAGGTCTCACCTTACGCACAGCTAACACCTTCAGAAGGGAGTGCAATAAAATTTTTCTTGGCCATGAAGCTTAATGGAGGGGTCGCCAATCATCTCTGGGCTGCAACCCACTAATGGGCAGTGAGCTTTTTGCAATCGGGCTCTGTGTGTGTGTGTGTGTGTGTGTGTGTGTGTGTGTGTGTGTGCATTCCCACTTGTGTGAGCAGCAGGTAAGTACACGCTCCATTTGCAGAAAAGGTGGAAAGGTTGGGGGGACTCTGACTTGATGCACTTAACTTTTAATTATGAAGATATTTTCAACCTAAATGTATTAGGCTTTCAGGAACTTCAGAGATGGGAATCCAACACTGTATGATATTAGGAGACTTTGCATATGATAGCTGCCTATGTGCAGACTTGATCAATAAATACAATTTGTGAATGCAGAGCTTTTCTACAATTGTCCTTAAACTCTAAACTCAGATTCTGATAATCATTATTTCACACTTCATACTTACCTGTATATGATTAAAAAAAAGAACTGACTGTACTGTACTGTGAAAAACTTGAATGTGCTGGTTTACCTGTTTAATCTGATCTAAAGGCATGAAAACAAATAGACTGTTTCTTCTCTTGCTTTCAGGGAGACTGGGATGAAAGGAGAAATTCTTATCAATGGGCAACATCGTGATTTGCGTTCTTTCCGCAAAGTATCTTGTTACATTATGCAAGATGACATGCTGCTTCCACATCTTACTGTTCAGGAAGCTATGATGGTATGATTATGAATAATAGCAACCACATCTATATAACATGCAGTTCTCCTTTTTCTGAATTAGCTTCTTCCTGGGTTAAGCAGTAATTATTGTGCATCAAAGAACATGAAAAGAAATAAGGTGCATTCATGAAAAGTATTAAGAGGAATTTTTTTAAATTTTATTTTATTCAATTTATATCCCGCCCTTCTCCAAAAGGACCCAGGGTGGCGCACAGGAATTTAAAAACAACATACAAAAATAGTACAAAACATATAAATTTAAAAATCTATTAAATAGCAAAACCTGCGCTAAAACCAATTAAAATCCCCCATTTAAAACTAAGATTAGTCACAGCAGAGGCTATGTTAGGCCGGCTTGATGAAATAAGTGTGTTTTTAAACACTGGCGGAAGAGGCGGAGGTCAGTGATGGTGCGGAGTTCAGGGGGTAGGTCGTTCCACAGGGTAGGGCCCGCTGATGTTGATGTTCAAATCTGCCAGACAATGTGTATCATCACTGCATTTAACTCCTGTGCACTTGTTTCCAATACTTAGCAATATCATATCACTCCCACATTAGAACAGGGGTCTCCAACCTTTGCAACTTTAAGTCTGAAGGACTTCAGCTCCCAGAGGTCCTTCCCACCCAGCTTCCCCTGGGTGTCGCCAGCCGGCATTGTCCCCACCCAGCTTCCCCTGGGTGTCGCCAGCCGGCATTGTCCGGCCGAATTGTGGACACTATAATTCCTGTCCCAATTCACAGGAAGGAAAACCTTGCATTAAATCTGCCTTGCTAAAGAACTAATGGACAGATTGTATATTTTGCCCACCAGTTGGGTAAATTTCCAAACAAAGAAAGGTGGGGGGAGAGAAGGAGGGGGAAGGGCGAAAGAGAGAAATGGGAAACTATATCCCAGTGTTGGCGAACCAGTGCTGGAATGGGAGCGTGCACGTGTGGGAGCACCAGAAACCAGAAGAGCAGCTCCCAGGCACACATGCGCTGAGCCTCCAGTTTCCAGCATGTGATAATCTCTGGCACTGCTCCATGCAAGTCCTCCAGGGAACCAGGCAACACATGTTGTGGGCAATCTTGCAAAATATGTTTTAATAGTTTGCATATCAACACCACAGTCACCACAAGGGGAATCTTTGTGATTTCCGTCTGATACAGGGCAGAGGCACATCTGTCAGTATCATACCTAATCCTGTACAATTTCAACCAAACAAAACAAGTCAGGTCAAAACCAGATGGTTTGGTAGAGGGATCACTAATGGTCAGGCCACACAAGAAGGTACCTTGGGTCATTTCTTTCTCTAGGCATTCTGTTTTGGTTAAACTGGGTTGGCGTTAAGTGAATAGCTGGCCTGTGGGATTTCAGTCGCATGATGGGCTATGTCCTGGTGAATAGGGAGGGCCTTGTTTTTCAGTGTCCTTGACCGTAGCCGATTGAGAGCTTATTGTCTTCTAATGCAGGGGTCTCCAACCTTTGCAACTTTAAGTCTGAAGGACCTCAGCTCCCAGACTTCTCCAGCCAGCAAAGCTGGCTGGAGAAGTCTGGGAGCTGAAGTCCTTCAGACTTAAAGTTGCAAAGGTTGGAGACCCCTGTTCTAATGTGGGAGTGATATGATATTGCTAAGTATTGGAAACAAGTGCACAGGAGTTAAATGCAGTGATGATACACATTGTCTGGCAGATTTGAACATCAACCATTGGGTGCTGTTAAGCCACACACCAGGACAATATTCACTTGTGAAATAAGCCAAGCTGTTGCTCGTGGATCACATATATTTTGAGTGTGTGTGTGTGGAATACATAAATGCATTCACAGCTTTGGAAAATTATTATTTTTCTAAGCAGAATTATTATAATGAAAGTATAATTTTCAGATCAAATGTTTCCAAATGGTTTCTTGAAGAAACGGTTAAATGTGGATTTTTCTCTCTCTCCATGAATACCTGTGTCACGCCAGCTTGGACATTTAAGAAAGGAAGACCATCAACTCCAGTTATAGAGAGATGTATAGTTTTAATAAAGCCAAGAGGTGTTGCAGTGTAAGCACAGCCAGATCTGAATATCCCAGTGTAAACCTGATGCTTTCCCCATCTCCTAGGTTCTCTCTCCTTTCATCAATGTCCAACGGTGTTCAAACCGGATGTTTTGGCAACAGTCCTAAAGTTTGGCACCTCTTTGGTGGATGTTCACGTTCTGCTCTCGTGCTTGGGTCCTTGGATCTGCCAGGCTCTGTTCTGAGCTGGCATCTCCGATTCCTGTCATCCTTGTTAGGATAATCAGCCTTATATTGGGTTGACAATATATATGAGCCTATGTTCTTAAGGAGTTATGTAGCTTTAAGAACTGTGTTTGAATCCTGATTGGCTGTGAGTCTCAGCTCTACCATAAAGCAAGCTCAGAATCACAGTCCATTCCCTTTTCGATTCCATTCCTGTTCTTACTGTTTGCCATCTGAGGAACTGAAGCTGAATATTGAAGAAGGAGGAGGATTTGTTATGCATCACTGTAAGACAGTGCTTCTCAAATAGTGGGGCGCGCCCCCCAGAGGGGGCGCGAGGCTCCGTAAAGGGGGGCGCGTTTGACCTCGACATGTCCAATCAAAAAATGTTTATAGTTTAATTAAGGATTTAATTTTTTTTAAACTTCTAATGCACTTTAAATCTTTTCTGCTACAGTTAATAAAGCTATTCTTTGTTGTAAATTGATCCACATTTCTTTCTTTTTTTATTCTCTTATACGTTAATAAGGATACAGTGTTATGCAGAGGTGTACTTATAACAATTTTATAGACAAATGATACTATTTACAGTCGTGCGGGGGGCGCGAAATGTTTTCTTCTTCCTAGGGGGGCATGACAGAAAATAATTGAGAAGCACTGCTGTAAGATAACTCTATTTGGTGAAGGACTGTTATTATTGTTTGAAAAGTTAGTCGGAAGAAGTATTTTAGTTGCTACAAAGTAAAGACTATTTATTTTCTTACTATCACTGTTTTAGAGTTTGTTTTTGGTTACAGCAACATATCTCTTTACTGTCCGGTGAATTACACTATTCCGCATTTATTTCCAAACACTGGTTACGGGACCAGAGTTGTAACACTGGTTCTGATCCCAGAGTTGCTAACAATCCTGTCCTTCCCCCTCCCTATATCCCCTTACTTCTCCCTCACCCCTTTTATGGCAGGATGCCATGGAAGCAAAGCAGGACTGAAGCGATGCAATGGCAGATCTGACAACTTG
The DNA here is from genome assembly GCA_039707465.1 of Rhabdophis nuchalis. Lineage (NCBI taxonomy): Eukaryota > Metazoa > Chordata > Lepidosauria > Squamata > Natricidae > Rhabdophis > Rhabdophis nuchalis. Next base: position 10,120,356 of record CM077649.1, read on the forward strand.
CAAGCTTCTCACATTACTCTAACAAATATTTATCCTGATTGAAACTATTGATAATATTTCGCCTCTTAAGAATTTATTTCCTGGCTTCTATACAATAATAGCTATGTATTTTAAATAAGCAGCGACATTTGTTTCAAAAGACCTATACTGTATTATAGGAATTGAGTAAGTACTTTGCATGGCTGATATCCTCCCCCCAAATAAATTGATTTAATAAGTATAATATTCTACTATTTCAGGTATCTGCCCACCTGAAACTTCAAGAAAAAGATGAAGGCAGGAGAGAAATGGTATGCATATTACTTTATTCTGACTTAAAATGTGGTACTTATTTTCTTTTAGAAAAGACACAGTACACTTTTTATATTTGAAAGTATTATTTTTATATATACAGGTAGTATATTTAGAAGATTTTATACAATGATTTCTCTTTTTTTAACCAGATTTATGAAATGTTGAATGCAAAGGATATCCAGTTTGCATATAACTTATGTAATTAAAATCAGTAGGTTGAAAAGACTGAATGGAAGAAATATGGGAAATGTAAATATAGAAGATTTTGTGAAACAATAGGGACGCTTCATTGAGCATGAAATTTGAGTTCTTAGCTGGATCAGTAACGTAGGGTTTGAGCTGGTGGTAAAAGATGCTTTTGACCTGAGAGCCTGTTTGGTATAATGATATTAGATCAGGAGATCCAAAGTTTATTCATTTATCAAACTTAGTGGGCAACTTTAGGCCACCACTAAAGTTAGTCTTTCAGCCTAACTTACTATTTTAATAGGGTGGTTGTTGTGTGATAAAATTAGGAGAGACCTGCCTGTATGCTTCCTTGAAGTCCCAGGAAAAAGATGGGATATAGCCACGATGACGAACCTATGGCACATGTGCTGGAAGTGGCACACAGAGCCATCTCTCTGGGGATGCCTGCCATCACCCATTGCTCTTCTGGGGTGTACATGCCAGCTGGTCTTTGCGCATGCAGGAATGCCGGAAACTGGAAGAGCAGCTCACTGACACTTGTCTTCTGGTTTCCGGCACTCTCATGCGTGCATGCTCCCATTTCGGCACTTGATGCCAAAAAGGTTCGCCAAGACTGGGATGTAGCATGGAACATTTAGTACACCTAGAACAGGGGTGGGCAAACTTTGCAACTTTAAGTCTGAAGGACTTCAGCTCCCAGACTTCTCCAGCTGAAGTCCTTCAGACTTAAAGTTGCAAAGTTTGCCCACCCCTGTTCTAGAATCTTTTCAGTGAAAGCTGAAGACCCAAACATATTTACTTAGAAAGAAATCAAATGGATATTTGTGGAACACGTGCATAGTCTACAAATACAATGTTCACTACATAAAAGATAGATAGATAGATAGATAGATAGATAGATAGATAGATAGATAGATAGATAGATAGATAGATAGATAGATAGATAGATAGTTTCCGCGACAACTGGAGGAAATTGATTATCTAGACCCACGCCAGTCCGGCTTCCGACCCGGTCACAGCACCGAGACGGCATTGGTCGCGTTGGTTGATGATCTCTGGAGGGCGCGGGATAGAGGATATTCCTCTATCCTAGTCCTGTTAGACCTCTCAGCGGCTTTCGATACCATCGACCATGGTATCCTATTGCACCGACTGGGGGGGTTGGGGCTGGGAGGCACTGTTTTGCGGTGGTTCTCGTCCTACCTCTCTGGTCGGTCGCAATATGTGTTGGCAGGGGGCCAGAGGTCGGACTCGAGGCCTCTCGTTTGCGGGGTCCCTCAGGGGTCGGTCCTCTCGCCCCTCCTATTCAACACATATATGAAGCCGCTGGGTGAGATCATCCGTGGTTTTGGGGTGGGATATCATCTGTACGCTGATGATACTCAGCTGTACATATCCACCCCAGACCACCCCAACGATGCCATTGAGGTGATGTCCCGGTGTTTGGAAGCCGTACGGATCTGGATGGCTAGTAACAAACTCAAGCTCAACCCGTCCAAGACTGAGTGGCTGTGGTTTCCGGCACCTCGGTTCAGCCAGATTACTCCAACTCTGGCCATTGGGGGTGAAACACCGACCCCCGTGGAGAGGGCGCGCAATTTGGGTGTCCTCCTGGATTCCCGGCTGTCCATGGAAGACCATGTGGCGGCCGTGGCCAGGGGGGCATTTCATCAGGTTCGCCTGATGCACCAGTTGCGCCCCTTACTGGACCGGGCTGCCCTTCGCACAGTCACTCAGGCCCTCGTGACGTCCCGACTCGACTACTGTAATGCTCTCTACATGGGGCTTCCCTTGAGGTGCACTCGAAAGCTACAGTTAGTGCAGAATGCAGCCGCGCGGGTGATTACGGGAGCCCCTAGATGCTCCCATATAACACCAATCCTGTGCGAGCTGCACTGGCTTCCTGTGGTCTTTCGGGTGCGCTTCAAGGTCCTGACGACCATCTTCAAAGCGCTCCATGGCTCGGGACCTAGCTACATGCGAGACCGTCTCCTGCCCCATACGTCCCTTAGACCGATACGCTCCCACAGAGAGGGCCTTCTCAGGGTGCCGTCGGCCGGACAATGCCGGCTGACGACACCCAGGGGAAGGGCCTTCTCTGTGGCGGGCCCTGCCCTGTGGAACGACCTACCCCCTGAACTCTGTACCATTACTGACCTCCGCCTCTTCCGCCAGTGTTTAAAAACACATTTGTTTCATCAAGCCGGCCTTGCATAGCCTCCGCTGTTGACTAGTTTAGATAGTTTTAAAATTGGGGGGTTTTAATTGGTTTTAGCACAGGATTTCATATTTAATAGGCTTTTAAAATTTTATATTTTTGTATTGTTTTGTATATTTTTAATTTTCCTGTGCGCCGCCCTGGGTCCTTTTGGAGAAGGGCGGGATATAAATCGAATAAAATAAAATAAATAAATAAATAAATAAAGATAGATAGATAGATAGATAGATACTATGACTTCCTGAGAAAGGCTGGTATCTACCTAAAACTTAAGTGATTCGGAACTTTCTAATTCTGGTCCAAGTGATTCTTCTTTCATAGGGCTACTATATCTGAACTGATGAAGATGGAAGTAAAAAGATACAAAGGCACTTTGCTGCAATTCTAACGTCCATTTTTGCAGTCCAAATTTGGTAGCCTCAATCTTTCATTTGCTTTTTAAATGAGAAAGGGACCTCTAGTAAATGATAAAATGGATGCTTAGCAGAGCGTATAATACATGGATAATAGTAGAATAGGATCATAGTTTTCATCCAAAATGACTACTTAGTCTTGTTTCCTTACAACCTTAACAATAATTAGAAATAGCAACTTCCAAACAGTAGAACTATGTTAAAATAAATATTAAGCAATGTGCTTCCTAATACTTGAGAGCTGGCATATTAGAAAAATTATAAAATATTTACCTGCACCCTTCCCTAGTTCCAGATATTTATGTTTCAGAGATCACTATTGTGATATGATATTACCGAAGTTTCCTTTATGTTGTTCACTCTTCACAGGTGAACGAGATCCTGACAGCTTTGGGTTTGCTGTCGTGTGCCAGTACTCGTACTGGAAACCTTTCCGGAGGGCAGAGGAAGCGTCTTGCGATTGCTTTGGAATTGGTGAACAACCCACCAGTTATGTTTTTTGATGAACCTACCAGGTAATTTGTGTTCTGGAGCAAAAAGGCTGACAGTTATCACAAATATGCTTTAAAACAGGGGTCTCCAAACTTTGCAACTTTAAGTCTGAAGGACTTCAGCTCCCAGAATTCTGGGAGCTGAAGTCCTTCAGACTTAAAGTTGCAAAGGTTGGGGACCCCTGCTTTAAAGCAAAGCTGGCTGGAGAAATCTGGGAGCTGAAGTCCTTCAGACTTATTATTATTATTATTATTATTATTATTATTATTATTATTATTATTATTATTATTATTATTATTATTATTATTATTATTATTATTATTATTATTATTATTATTACATATGTGATAAGCATAATAATATATAATAAGCATCACTGGTACATGAGGTAGTCAAGGCTACATTTTGGTGCACAGAATATGATATTAGCAACCTTGTAAAAGAGAAGGTAAAATGTGGTGGTGGTGGTGGGGAAATAAGTAAAGATTACTTGTAGGATTCTCATGCTGAACTTTCATTCAAACTCTTCATTTCAAGATCAGTTTTGGATATTAAAAGAACAAAGTGGACAAACTGTGTTTTCTTCCTTTTTTTTCATAGCGGCCTGGACAGTGCTTCTTGCTTTCAAGTGGTCTCTCTGATGAAGGCTTTAGCCCAGGGTGGCCGGTCCATCATCTGCACTATCCATCAGCCCAGCGCCAAACTCTTTGAACTTTTCGATCAGGTAGAGTCATAGGGCTGAAATATATATATATGTGTGTGTGCACACTGTGTCATAGCCACTTGGATCCTGGTCTTGAAAAGGCCTTTCCTCATTATTAAAACATTGTTTGTTAGCCTCATATTTAACAATCGTTCACAGAGAAAAGCTGTAATACATCACCTGCAGAAACGGATGAGTCGGTACAGTTGAATTTATTTGGGAGTCAGTTAGAACAGAGTGTTGTAGAGAAGTTGTCTTTTGCCAGCTGTTCCTTCAAAATGCTTACTTTGTAGTAAATGCATTTATTGGGAGTATACAGATCAGAGGTGGGTTTCAGGTGGTACAGTACAGTACACATGTACTGGTGCCAGAAATCTGGCGTGCGTTTGCATACCTGCGCCTCCGGAGGCTCTGTACTGCAACGGTCCCTCCCCTGGCTTGCCACCCCCCACTCGCTCACCCCGCAGACCTTCCCCTCCAGAGAGCCCATGCCGGGAGAGAGGAGGCAGGCTGGTTTGAACACAGGGGAGTGGCCTCCTTCACTCGTTCGAACAGGCGGAGAAAGTAAGGAAGAGCACGATACCCTTGGTGGTAGAGGTGCATTATTGTGGGCCTCCTTCCTTTCTCCGCCTGCCTGAACGAGTGAAAGAGACAGGCGGAGAAAGAAAAGAGACTCCCATTCAAACCGGCTATCGCGCACCCTCCCAAGATCTTGCTTGTTCTGGCAGCACCCCAGCAATAGCAGCTGAGCAAGGGAAGGAGGAATTTTGTGAGTTAATAATAATAATAATAATAATAAATTTTTATTTATAACCCGCTCTCTCCCCCTGAAGGGACTCGAGGTGGGGCACAGGGAATTAAAAAACAATTAAAACAGACAAAATACAAAATTAAAATCGAATTAAACTTACCCTGCGCTAAAAACTTCTATGAAATTAAAACTATCCCTAAAAACCCCTTAACAATTTAAAATTTGAATTACCCTAGGCCAGCCAAGCGGAAGAAATGTGTTTTTAATAGCTGTCGGAAGGAGCGAAGGTCCGTGGTTGTTCTGATTTCGGGGGGAAGGTCGTTCCAGAGGGTCGGGCCCGCCACAGAGAAGGCCCTTCCCCTGGGCGGCGCCCGCTGGCACAGCCTAGTGGACGGCACCCGGAGAAGTCCCTCTCTGTGGGAGCGAATCGGCCGCAGGGATGTATGGGGCAGAATGCGATCCCGCAGATAGCTAGGTCCCGTGCCATGGAGCCCTTTAAAGATGGTGACTAACACCTTGAAGCGCACCCGAAAGACGACAGGCAGCCAATGCAGCTCGCGCAGGAGCGGTGTTACATGGGAGAACCTAGAGGCTCCCATAACTACCCGCGCGGCTGCATTTTGGACTAGCTGAAGCCTTCGGGTGCAGCTCAAGGGGAGCCCCATGTAGAGAGTTGAGGTCCACAAGTCTTAAAAGCTGTCAAGTTTGAACACCCCTGGGTTTTTTTCCCCCTAAAGGGTGAGGGGTGCAAGGGTCTTGTAACTTGACAGCTTTAAGACTTGCATGCTCCAAATGCAGGAGTTTCTGAGCCAATATTTTGGTTGCTAAGCAAGAGCGTTGTTAAGTGAGGTTCACCACATTTTACAAGTTGGCCTTGCCCACCTGGTCACATGACTGCCAAGCCACTCCCACCTGGTCACATGACCACCGAGCCACTCCCACAAAACAGGCCACACCTACAGAATAGGTTCTAAACATTTTTGAAACCCACCACTGATACAGATCACTCCTAAATATTAAAGTAATTTGCTTTAATAAGGTGGTTTCCCCCACAGAATTCCACTGCTGCGCTTTGATGTGGTAATATTCTACCTTTGTAAAGATCTAGGCAGGGTCAATCCCCTGTGCTCATCAGATCTCAGAACCATAGCAGCTGAGTGAAAGTAACCATATCATTTTGATGAATATTAGTGAGGGTTGCTTCATTTCACAAGGGAGAGGAGATTTGAAAAGGGTTGCTTTGGTCAGATATCAAGAAAGAGAAGTGCTGCCTTGAAGATCTGCCAGTCCTAATGTTTAGCACAGGAATAAAACACAAGACGTTGCTAAATTCGCACATGTGCAGCTTATGAACTCTCACTCAACCTTTCTCAGATTTGGACTGTATTATGTTCCACATATGATATGTAATAGGTTTATGCAGATGCAATTAAGACATCCTTTATTTTGCTGGATGTCTAAGGAAATGTCTCTTCAAACTGCCTCTGTGAAGGGTGTCCTGTTTTTCTTCAAATGAGCAGAATGACCACTTTGCTTGATGACAATAGCTGCTGTTCATTAAATCTGTTCATTGAGATAGATGAGCCATATCATAACTCTTCATAAAGGTGGCTGAATGTAGCTCTGTGAAGATAGGTCAAAACATATCTGTGAGGTGACATAAGTCTTTGGAGTAGGTTGCCAATAATTTGTATAGCAGGGATCTCCAACCTTTGCAACTTTAAGTCTGAAGGACTTCAGCTCCCAGAATTCTCCAGCCAGCTTTGCAGGCTGGAGAAGTCTGGGAACTGAAGTCCTTCAGACTTAAAGTTGCAAAGGTTGGAGACCCCTGTTGTCTAGTTTAACAATTCATATCAAAATTAGTAATCCATTTATAATCAGACAAAGAGTATTTATATTGAAATTTGTCAGCCAATAAAATATAATATAGTGGAATTAAGAAATTGTTGAGAAATTAAAAGCATTGAGGTTGTGTATTTAGGAAATTTGTGATGAGAAAAATGGGATTAAAAATTAGATCTGAATTAGCCCTAGTGTGAATGCATGCTAATATATGTAACAAATAATTTTGTTAATTTAAAGTTTAGTGCTAATTTAAAAACTACACCTGAGAAAAATGTTGATATGAAAATGTTATACAACAACGCTAGGCAGGTGATAAATAGATGTTTTTTTATGTATATGAGGAGAGAGATTAATAAAATAAAATACGAGAAATATCTTGCAGTAGTTAAACCTGGAAACAGATATTTTCTGTAAAACCCTATTGGTGCTTAGTAAGCATATTAATATCCAGGAGATTTAACTATGTCTGTGTCTCTCCTTTAACTTTCATAATATTTTTGTAATAAGATTGCATACCATAATTCAGAAGCTAGACAGGAGTATTCTTCATCGTTTCCTGTTTTTCTTTATTTCAGCTCTATGTCTTGAGCCAAGGGCAATGCATTTACCGTGGGAAAGTATTAAATTTAGTCCCTTATTTGAGAGATTTGAGTTTAAATTGTCCAACATACCACAATCCAGCAGATTTTGGTGAGCAAAATGATGGAACTTTCTTTTACAAGCTTTTGGGAATGATACTGAATTTCTATGTGTGGTTTGTGCCTGTTTTTGTGTGTATGCTTATGCATTGCAATTATATGGTACCTATTTATTGATATCTTATACCAGTGATGGCTAACCTTTTTTGGCTCGCGTGCCAAAAGCGGGGGGAGTGCAGGGGGGATGTGCGCAGGCGTGCCACACCGATAATGCTATGTACGTGACCCCCTGCTTTTGGCACGCTTTTTTCGCCCTCCCCAGCTCCAGAGGCTTTCTAGGAGCTTGGGGAGGGTGAAAACAGCCTCCCCTCCCCACCTCCAGAGGCTTCAGGAGCTTCCCTGAAGCCTCCAGAGGGCGAAAAACGGCCTCAAAAGAAGACCTAAGTCACCTGGCTAGCGCATACATACACCCTGGATCTGACAGCGCAATGCTCCACGTGCCCTGAGAAATGGTCTTGCGTGCCACCTGTGGCACCCGTGTCATAGGTTCGCCATCATGGTGTTATACCCTCTAGTGCAGGGGTTCCCAACCTTTGCAACTTTAAGTCTAAAGGACTTCAGCTCCCAGAATTCTCCAGCCAGCAAAGCTGGCTGTATCTTGGAGCTGAAGTCCTTCAGACTTAAAGTTGCAAAGGTTGGGCACCCCTGATGTAAGGGACTTAGTCAGGGTATTATGATGGAAGCCCTGACCCTTTTCTGATGTCACCCATGTCACAGCTTCACAATGCAATTTGTCCCATGTTATGGCCCAAACAGTTGAGGCTTGTGGCACAACTTTGCAATGTGTTATTCTCATGCTGATGAAAATGGCAACTTCTGTAGATGCTGCTGCCCTATGTCTTGATGGTAGGCAAATTCCACAATTTTATGCATACCTGACAGCTAGGAATAATGATTTGTGTATCTCGCTTTTATTCTACTACTAGCCATTCCCAGCCACACGTTGCTGTGGCCCAGTCTGGTTAAATGGCCAACCAATCTGTGTGTAGATCTACACCTGCACACACAAACACGTACACACAACCATCGTATAACCCATAACCTACCTACCTACTGTATTTCTCCCTCTCTCCCTCTACCTACCTACCTACCTACCTACTGTATTTCTCCCTCTCCCTCCCTCTCCCTCTACCTACCTACCTACTGTATTTCTCCCTCTCTCTATCCCTCTACCTACTTACCTACTGTATTTCTCCCTCTCTCTATCCCTCTACCTAACTACCTACTGTATTTCTCCCTCTCTCTATCCCTCTACCTACCTACTGTATTTCTCCCTCTCTCTATCCCTCTACCTACCTACCTACCTACCTACCTATCTACCTACTGTATTTCTCTCTCTACCTATTTACCTACTTTATTTCTCTCTCTCCCTCTCTATCCCTCTACCTACCTACCTAACTACCTACTGCATTTCTCCCTTCCTCTCTCTATCCCTATAGCTGCCTACCTACATACCTATGTCATAAAAGATGACATAATACCTGTGGCCCACTGCTGTCTCTGTATCAATCTACCTACCTTTTTTACAATTTTTTACATTTCCATTGAGTGTACCTAGCACAGGTGTGACATCTACACAATCTCTCTCTCTCTATATATATATATATATCATTGGTGCCGTATTTGAAAGGAACGTTGTGTGAAAATTTGGAAGCGATCGGTGCAGTACTTTCGGAGATTAGTGGTTTTGAACAAACTCTTGTTACATTTTTATTTATACAGATGTAGTAGGGTTAAATAGCTTTTTTCTACCTGTTTAGTGATGGAGGTCGCCTCTGGAGAATATGGAGAGCAGAATAGCAGGCTGGTAAGAGCTGTGCAAGAGGGAATGTGCGATGGAGATTACAAGAGAAACTCTGGAGGAGAAAATGAACTTAACCCTTTTTTATGGCACAAACCATCAGAGGAGGTAATTCAAAGGAAAGGAGGTCGTGTCAATCACAGTAGCCCTTTGAGCTCTTTAGTTTTAAGCGCTTCCTTCAGCTGGGTGTTGAGTGGCATATAAGCTTAATAAATGTATTATTATTTTGATTCAGCACATAGCAAAGCAAATCTTTAGACTAGATTTGGTATTTTTATTCACTTATTGGCTATTACCATTATTATTGAATTATTTCTAATAAAAAGGGAACTTGCCTCAGCAGTTTAGTTCCACAATAAAACCCCCATCATGCAGGGGTGCTTCTCAGGTAATTTTGTCCCAAACGTTTTATATTCCTGTGTGAGCACTTTGAACTGGCCTTGGAAAACCACCAGCAACCAGTATTCCTTTTTCTTTGTAGAAATAAACTCCCCACATTATAGTGCCGATTTCTGGCCCATCTGCAATTTAAGACTATATTCAAGGATGACCTCACAATAAATGATATGTAATAGTCCAATTTTGCAACAACTAGGATATGTGTTACTAATTTGAAGTCTTTATTCTCCAGATAGAATTGCAATTGATTTAACAGTCAATATGGTAAAAAGAATCCCATGCCATGGATGCCATGTGGCTGGTCACCATGAAAGCTAGATCCAGGGACACCCATACCTGTTCTTCAAGTGGGAATTCCAGTCCATCCAGAATAGGTTTATGTATGACATTCAATCCCTGTAATTAGCAACACTGAGTTTAATTTCAGGCATTTTCTGTCCATTCAAGTCTGGTAAAACACAAAGGAAGTGACAAATTAAGATTATAGTTGACATCAAGTCTGAAACAGACTAAGAAAGAATTGTTAGTGGTGAAGGCTATGTTTAGTGTTCCTCTTTAGTGTTGTTGAAAATGAGCTATATCTAAAAAAAATGCTTCAAATCAAATGGTTGAGTTCTGTTTAGAAAGTTAAAGGTTAGTTGGCTAGATCTTAAATCTGATTCAACAAATCTTTTTTCTATCTTAGAACTGTACATTTGAGTCAGACGTGTCATACATTATTTCAATTTAGGTTCCATTAAAATCATGTCTGATGTTAAGCAATGCATTCTAATGACCAATGCTTCATTGAGCTAAATTATTTGACTGTGTGCTGAATCCAGGTCAAACATCACTGCTGCAACCCAGAAATGGGGAAGCTTCTATTAGATTCAGTATGTTTACATTGGTTTTCTGCCTTCTGAGAAGTCAGCTGGTACAAATGTAAGTCTAGGCCAGTCTGACCTGATTTTGTGCCAGCATTGTGGATGTTTCTCTGACCTGGCTGCACATGGTTATTTTCCTGTCTTATTTTGGCATATTTTGTTATTTCACAACATTGTCTATGTATGTGCTGGAATATCGTAAAAACAGTGGATGATTTCGGCTGTTCCAAAAGTAACCCAGCCCGCATATTTTTAAAAATATTTTGCCCTTTAATAGAAACCAACTGCAACAAACCAAATTTTGATTCAATATTATGCTTACTTAAATGCTAGACAGCAAATCAAAGTAATGTTCATTAATATTGGTGTTGAAACCTAATATTAATGGGTTTAACCAACATTTCTTTTCCACTTGTGTTTTGCCCCAGGATTCTTCATCTATGGAAGGCTGCCATAGCTTCTCAGCCAGCTGTCTCACTCAGTTCTGCATTCTGTTTAAAAGAACTTTTCTCACCATAATGAGGGATTCGGTAAGGCTTAGATGTTAAGTATAAGAAAGAAAAGTGCATTGTAAACTATCAGTTTTTATCTATGAAGACATATTACTGAAATTAAATGCATAAAATAAAAGATAGATAGGTTTGATCATTTTAATGTTGCATAATTTTATCATTACATTTCAAAAGTCATGAGATGTAAGGGAAATATAGATATAAAGCTTCATATGGATGTATAACGTGCTTTAAATAATACTAAACACATTATTAGTCTTTAAGCCTCTGAGGTTTTTTCTCCATCTGTTTTGATCTAGCATCTCTGTAGCTTTATCCATGCTCTTAGCAGAGGTCTTCAATTTTGCTCCCTTCTAGTGCATCCCTATCAACCTTAATGAGTACAAAATCCTGGAAATGTATGGAATTAAAATTATAAAGTGAACTGTAGCAAAAACCTTTGCCCAGCCCTGTATTGTCTTCCCAAATATATTTTTTTTCCTTATTTTGTCTTCTCACACGTCCCTCACGTTTTGTCTCATATCTGATTGTTACTGCAAACATTCCTTTTTTTTTTCCACACTGAAAAATTTAGGAAGATACTTTAATTTTTCACTAACTTGGAACCATTAACTGGAAGCATTACATATAAGAAGCCTCTTAGGCTAGAGTAGTACAAAAATCACATTGTTTTAGAAAATTACTTGCATTCTTGCTTCTATGCTATGCAAAGACATCATCCTATTGTAACTCTCTCTACATGGGGCTCCCCTTGAGGTGCACCCGGAGACTTCAGCTAGTTCAGAACGCAGCCGCGCGAGCAATTATGGGAACCACTAGGTTTACCCATGTAACACCGCTCTTGCGCGAGCTGCACTGGCTACCTGTCGTCTTCCGGGTGCGCTTCAAGGTGTTAATTATCATCTTTAAAGCGCTCCATGGCTCGGGACCTAGCTATCTGCGGGATCGGATCCTGCCTCATACATCCTCACGGCCGATTCGCTCCCACAGAGAGGGACTTCTCCGGGTGCCGTCCACTAGACATTGTCAGCGGGCGACACCCAGGGGAAGGGCTATCTCTGTGGCGGGCCCGGCCCTCTGGAACGACCTTCCCCCCGACATTAGGACGACCACGGACCTCCGCTCCTTCCGTCAGAAATTAAAAACTCACTTTTTCTGTCTGGCCGGCCTAGGATAAGTCTCTCTGTCTTTGGGGTTTTTATTGGGAAATTAGTACTGCTTAATTTTAATGGGGAAATTTTAGCGCAGGTTATGTTTAATTTGTTTTTAGAATTGTTCGTATGTATTTATTGTTTTTATTCTACCTGTGCACCGCCCCGAGTCCCTGCGGGGAGAGGGTGCGGTTTTATAAATATTAAATATTATTATTATTATTATTATTATTATTATTATTATTATCCTGTAGTGTGTGTGCATGTGTATAGATGTCAGCATGCTATATTCTTACCTCAAAGATAATTTTTCTTCCTGACAGGTCCTAACACATATGCGAGTAACATCCCACATTGGAATAGGAGTTCTGATAGGCTTGCTGTATTTGGGGATTGGAAATGAAGCAAAGAAAGTCCTGAGCAATTCTGGCTTCCTCTTTTTTTCCATGTTATTCCTTATGTTTGCTGCTCTCATGCCAACGGTCCTTACATGTGAGTAACCGGTATCGCACAGCCCACTGGGCTTCTTTAACCAGTGGCTTCCCAAATATCCTAAACTTCAATTCCCCCAAATCCTAGCCTTTGGTTTCATTGACACAAGAGAAGCTCGAACTGTTCATATGGCACCAGGGGTGGAAGGTTGCCAATATGCTAATAGTTTGATAAAAGACGCCTATTAGATCAGGGGTCCCCAACCTTTGCAACTTTAAGTGTGAAGGACTTCAGCTCCCTTTGCTGGCTGGAGAAGTCTGGGAGCTAAAGTCCTTCAGACTTAAAGTTGCAAAGGTTGGGGACCCCTGCATTAGATGGTTTCAGTAATACTAGCAAAACTCCATGTAGTTGTTTTATGCATACATACATGCATACACACTCAAGGACTGAGCAGCACTTTGGGTTCATAGAAAAAAGGCAGTACAGAGCTTACAGTGGTGCATATATTATCATCATTACCATCATTTTCTGCCTTATATATGCCTCAAAGCAGTGAAGATGCCTAATATTCCTGCCCTCTATTTTTCCCACATCAATAACCCTTTGAGTTGGTCTGAGAAAGAATGGCTGGCCCAAGGTCTCCCAGTCAACTTTCTTGAACTAAGGTCAGCACTTGGCTGCATTTGCCCAAGCCAGTGTATTTGGAGTATGTGGCAGGTGATCCCAGGAAATGGCACATAGTTCATCCATACACCCACTTTCCTCTAATCTATAATTTGGCAGGAAAGGATGTGTATAAACTGCAGTGGTTCCAGAGCTGAGTTTTACAGGTTTTTAGCAGTGAGGCTGGGCAGTGTTTGCAGTCTTTGCGACATGGTGTAAGTTTGGGAAAGGGACTGGTACCTGAAACATGCATGTGTTTAAACCTTTATGAACCTGGGATTATCAGTTGATCATTCAAATGTTCCTTCCTATTTCCCACATGTGGTTCCTAGTTTTTCCATTGGAGGATATTGTCAGAAAAAGTCTCCATTTTCACACAACCCAGCTACACTCACTTAGCTTAGTTAATTAAAGATACAAAAACAATTTTAAAAATTAACTTGGGGGGGAGATTAGAGTGTAAAGCAAGGGTCTCCAACCTTTGCAACTTTAAGTCTGAAGGACTTCAGCTCCCAGACTTCTCCAGCCAGCAAAGCTGGCTGGAGAAGTCTGGGAGCTGAAGTCCTTCAGACTTAAAGTTGCAAAGGTTGGAGACCCCTGCTTTAAAGCAAAGCTGGCTGGAGAAGTCTGGGAGCTGAAGTCCTTCAGACTTAAAGTTGCAAAGGTTGGAGACCCCTGGTGTAGAGTGTAGAGCAGGGGTGTCAAACTCGCGGCCTGCTGGTCATGCCCACCCCTTGTTTAGCGAAGGGGAAAACGTTGTGATACGTCACAAGATGACAACGTGACGACGCAAGTTTGACATCCCTGGTGTAGAGGGTTGAGGACTACCTTTATAATCAGCAGCAAGTGATGTTTCCAAGTCAAGATTCAGGAGAAATATCTTAAATCTACAACTTTGGCTAACATTCTTTCACCAACAAACATGAGAGCAGTGAAAAGGAAGCTTGTTTACCCGCTAAAACTCTTCCCTCTCTCTGACCATTTATTCCCCTTCCCTCCGGTTAAATCAGCTGGCCTGGATTTAGCAGCCTTTTATCATAATCCTTTTTCTTTGCTATAAGATAAGTGAATTCAGCAGCTGAAAGAGATCTAGTCTTCCAGCCTAATCCTTGTCCTTTATTTCTAAATCTGTGCAACTGAAAGGGAAAATTTCTTTTCACTTTAGGGTTTGATTATTTAAAGAGCCAACAGCTACTCCAAAGTGGAGGATGGGAGACCTGGAGTTGCACGTGCTTATCAAACAATCCCTTTGATCAACCAATAATGTGCAATCATGTATAAAGGGTTATTAAAGACTTATGATTTAAAAGAAAATAATCTTCCAGTAGTCAAGTGGTCATTTCAAAGCTGCTGATTCATGTCTAGCATCAATTGTCCATCTGTATTCACTTGTACTTTTCCCAATAACTACTATCTTTGCTTTATTATTTATCTTCCATTTTCTCCCTTTCACAACAAGGCTGGTCAGTAATCTGCTAAAGCCAGTTTCAATATGGGAAATAAGAGCCACGTCATCAGCATAATAATAATAATAATAATTTATATTTATAAACCGCCCCCTCTCCCCGAAGGGACTCGGGGCGGTGTACAGGAAAATTAAAAAACCAACTAAAAACATACAATACACACAAATTTAAAAACGAATTAAACTACCCTGTACAAAATTTAAAAACCATTAAAATTACCACCCATTAAAACCCAATAAACAATTTGAGAAAACAGACTGGGGCGAGAAGCGTAGATTAGGCCAAGCCGGCCTGATGAAACAAATAGGTTTTTACTTTTTGGCGGAAGGCGCGGAGGTCCGTAGTCGTTCTAATATCCATATATTATATAGCATACATTAATAGTGGCATTTTCTATCCATTAAATAAATGGGAAAAATTACTTTGTGACCATTGTCATATCATTAATATAGAAATTAAATCTGCAGAGATTCTCAGTCACCCGGGTCATGGTGGTTCAAAATGTGCTTTTTTTCAGGAGGCAACTGGGCTTCCTTGTTTTTTTTTTCTTTGAGTGAAACGTCTTCAGAAGAAAAAACAAGAAAGTCCAGTTGCTTCCTGAAAAAAGGACAAGAAGGGAGAAAGTAAAAGGACAAGAAGGGAGAAAGTAAAAGGACAAGAAGGGAGAAAGTAAACAGCCCTGTTTAATTCCTCTTTCCAATAACATAGAGTCTAGCAAGAACCCTTGTGGGCCTGTTCTTACTCTAGCTGTAATCCAATAATTAGTTTAAGAAGGTGCTTATTGATATCTGCTCTAACTAGTTTCTCCCATAATCAATACCTGTCAATGGAATCAAAGGCAGAGGAATCAGGAAAAGCAACATAGAGTTGTTTTGTGTGCCCACTGGTATATTTCTGAACAATCACCTTCAAACCACTTCAAGGTTTTGACGACCATCTTCAAAGCGCTCCATGGCTCGGGACCTAGTTACATGCAAGACCGTCTCCTGCCCCATACATCCCTAAGACCGATACGCTCCCACAGAGAGGGCCTTCTCAGGGTGCCGTCGGCCGGACAATGCCGACTGGCGATACCCAGGGGAAGAGCCTTCTCTGTGGCGGGCCCAACCCTTTGGAATGACTTACTCCCTGAACTTCGCACCATCTCCGACCTCCGCCTCTTCCGCAAGTGCCTAAAGACACATTTGTTCCATCTAGCTGGCCTAGCGTAACCTCCATAATGACTTTTAGACAGTTTTAAATTTTGGGGATTTTAATCTGGTTTTAGCGCAGGATCTTTATCAAATAAGTTTTTTAATTTTTTTATGTGATTTTGTATGTATTTTAATATTCCTGTGCGCCGCCCTGGGTCCGTTTTGGAGAAGGGCGGGGTATAAATTTAATAAAATATATAAATATAATATAAAGTGATACAGCTGCTGTGTCCTTTTTTTTTTTAATGTCCAAACAATTTTATTGATTTTTACAATTTTATAGGAAAAGGGGAAGTGGTAAGGTATAATGATAACATTTTAGGACTTCCATGTTGGGTCGGTGTTCGCCTCCGGGGCTTCATACAAATACATTAATATATATATATATATATAGTGGTGAGAAATAAACATATTTCGCCGCCCTGGGTCCTTTTGGAGAAGGGCGGGATATAAATTGAATAAAAATAATAAATAAATAAAAATAAATATATTACATTTCATACATTCAATCTTTTTTTTTTTAACATCCATCTTGGTTATAGTGAATTTCAAAACATAATTATTTTTGAGATCTTAGTCTCTTAGCAATAGTTTCTTCTTCCTCCTTCTTTTCAATGGGCGGAGCCGCTGCCCTGGTCCCTCTTTTTCTTCTAGGAGTGGGGAGTGCCTTCTAAGAAAAGCCTCCGCCTCTCCTATTGTTTTAATTCTAACTCTACCCCCTTCCCAGTATACCAGCAATCCCTCAGGCATCAACCACTTAAACCAGATTCCTTTTTTATACAATGTTTTGGATAGGAAGGAATATTTCCTCCTAATCTCACGAATTTTTTTGGGAATCTGCTTCAATATGGTAATTTCTTTGTCTTGAAATTTTAATGGCCCACCCTGTTGAGCCCTCAGTATCTCATCCCTCGTAGACCTTCTTAAAAATTTAATATGAACTTCTCTTGGTACATCATTTATCCTAGCATATGTAGAATTAATTCTATTGCTGTGTCCTTTTTGAAACCCTACTTCCCAAACATTTACCATAATTTATTCAGAAGATGTTTGGTATACAGCTGAGAAGAAATATCTAGCAGACTAAATGGACGATAATTAGCAAGTTCCTGCCAGTTCCTACTTCTTAAGGAGTAGGTGTATTATACTTTGTTTCCAATGGGGGAGGTATGACATACGGTATCTTTTACCTATTTCTGGAAAGAATCTAGTCAGGATGGGTTCCCAACAGGAATCATTCCCAACAGGAATCATTGATCATATATATGGCATAGCTGGCTTCGGGGATTTTCCCGTGTATAAGGCATAGAAATGTTATTGCAACGTTTCGACAAGATATATATATAAGATATATGACCATCTGATGGCTGTGGCCAGGGGGGCCTTCTATCAGGTTGACCTGATACGCCAGTTGCGCCCCTTTCTGGATCGTGGTGCCCTACATACAGTCATTCAAGCTCTTGTCATTTCTCGCCTGGACTATTGCAATGCTTTCTACATGGGGCTTCCCTTGAGATGCACTCGGAGGCTCTGGCCACGCGGGGGATCTTGGGAGTTTCAAAATACTCCCATGTAACACCTCTCCTGCGCAAGCTGCACTGGCTGCCGGTAGCCTTCCGGGTGCATTTTAAGGTTTTAGTGACCATCTTTAAAGCGCTCCATGGCAGCGGGCCTGGTTATTTGCAGGACCGCCTACTACCACATACCTCCATTCGATCTGTCCGCTCCCACAGGGAGGGCCTCCTTAGGGTGCCGTCTGCCGGACAATGTCGGCTGGCGACGCCCAGGGGAAGAGTCTTCTCTGTGGCAGGCCCCACCCTCTGGAATGACCTCCCCCAGACCTTCGTACTATCACCGACCTTCGCCTCTTCCGCCAGACACTGAAAACATATTTCTTCCATATGGCCGGCCTGGCATAGCTGTTATAGCTATGCTATTCTTAGACTTGGGTTTTAAATTAAATTGTTCTTTTAGCACGGGCAAAATTATTTAATTTTAGTTTTAACTTTTGTAGAATTTTGTATTGTTGTATTTTTAGATTTTTAATTCCTGTGCACCGCCCTGAGTCCCATTTTGGGGAGATAGGGCGGGATAGAAATCTAATAAAATAAAATAAATAAATAAATAAATCTGGAGGAATCATATCCTCTTCAGGAGTTATTTCAAGAGCCAAGCTTGAAATCAGCTGCTTACACTTAGATTTTGTGGTTAGTTACGATTAATTAGTTGTTAAATGTGGTTAGTTATGCTTAATATGCTTTTAAAAAGAGGTTGTTATTGATTCAGTATATGGCAGTTAAAACAAAACCTGGAAAAAAAAAAATATCTCCAACAACTTAATTTTCCTGCATAATATATTAGGGAAAGAATTTCCTGAAGTATCTAAAACAGCGCATTACACTTTTGAAAAAACAAATTGTGAAGCTCTGCATTTTTCAGAATTACATATTCATATAAATAAAACCGATTCTTGGCTTTTCTATAAAATATGTGAATGAATAAGCACATTCAAATCATACATTTTTCAAATGAAGGAGAGGCTAAGTATAACAAGACAAAATATAAGAGACTAAGGACAGCATTAAAAGTAGCTTTTTCTCCTATTTGCTGTGGAATGGGAAACTATCATTTATGGCAGAGGTTCCCAAACTTGGCAACCTTAAGACTTGTGGACTTCAACTCCCAGAGCTGGCTGGAGAATTCTGGGAGTTGAAGTCCACAAGTCTTCAAGTTGCCAAGTTTGGGAACCTCTGATTTATGGCATTAATTTCTAGAATTGCTTTTGATTTTATGTATTTCAAGTGCTATTTTTATTTTTCTATATAGTTCCTCTTGAGATGGGGGTATTTCTTAGAGAACATCTGAATTATTGGTACAGTTTGAAGGCTTATTACTTGGCTAAAACTATGGCTGATGTTCCCTTTCAGGTAAATCTCTCTCTGTTCCTCATTATTATTTTAGGACAGGAAGATAGATAACAGTAGTAATCAAATGAAATTTTCTTATGCGGTTTGCAAAATGCGATATGTCATTTTATCAGGAATACGAATTAATACTGCTACAAATCCTTTCATAGTACATATGCTGTATGGTATACAACCGGCTGTAAATGTTTTATTTTTTTTTATACACTGGAAAATGGGATACCCAAATCACATTTTAGAATTATACCAAGAAATGAAATTTAAGTCACAGATGGATGGTCTCATGAATCAGTTTGCAGTTATTCCAGGGCTAAATTTTGAGGGAAAATATAAACCAGCTACATTTCAGTTGCAATTAGGTTAAATCTGTAAGCTGCCCAAAGTCGCTATAATGTAAATGAGCTACATATACATTAAATAAATACAATAATAAATACATAAAACTTTAGGCATGTGCCGAGCATTTAAAAGAATATGTTTCATTCTAAGTGCTTGGGCAAAGAAAACACTCTCTTCAAATGATTAAAAGTAGCTGTATTTTTTCACAAGACTGAATTCTGCTGAAGTTGCTCCAATGATCCCCATCTACATATACAGTATATGCCAACCATTTCATAAAATAGAACTCTACTTTGGAAAAATCCTGGTAGGACATGACTCATCTGATAAGAAGTAGGAAAAGTATTATAGTATCTGACTTCTTATGTAAATTGATAGATAAAGGAATTAAAAATATCACTCAGCTCATAAAGACAATCTCTCTCACTTTACTTTTTTGATGTAATAATAATAATAATAATCTTTATTGTCATTGTAATAAAATAAAAAAAATTACAATGAAATTGGTATGAGCGTTGTGCTAACATTTGCATCAGGTGGAATATAGACAGCAGTGATAACTATAACAGAAATCTCTCCAGGCAGATAAAATGGCCGACAAATGCCAGTTGAGAATTCCACGTCTGCAGAACAGAGTGTATAAGCAACTCTACTGTTAGTACACCAGTTATTATGTGTGTAAATACACAGTCCTCCACCTTTGCTTTTACCAGAGTTGTTTGTGTCAAAGCGGTGTGTGGTGTGGTTAGTTAGCTCCACAGACGCATCCGGTATAAGTGGATGAAGCCAGGTCTCTGTGATGATCATCACACAGCCGTCACGAATGAGCTTATTCGCTGCCATCCATAGCTTTAGTTCATCGGTTTTGTGGACAAAGGATCTAGAGTTGGTTAGGAAATGCTTGGTAATGCTGGTCTGTGAGGCTGCTTCCGCAACCGAAATACCAAACCTGCTCTGCATCCCCGCTTCTGCTTCGGCTCTCTTTACTGCCTCCTAGGCCAAACAACAATCCATGGAGAGTCTAGCAGTCTTACTATATCACTCGGTATATTATGAGACTGCTGGAAGTCGCTAGTAATATCGAGTTGACTAGAAGATCCCATCTTTAATAATAACTTAATAACTCCCTGCGGGTATAGACTAGTTTTTGCCTAACTCTACTGTGACACCAGGAGCTCAAAGCCGCAGCGCCTAAGCACGCTGCCATCTTGAATGGGATGTATAAATAGGGATATAACTCCTTCCTTCACTTTTGACTCAACAGAGCACCATATTCTGTTATTTGTCTACTACAGATTATGTTTCCTGTGGCTTACTGCAGCATTGTGTACTGGATGACAGCGCAGCCCTCTGATGCTCTGCGATTTCTCCTGTTTGTAGCCCTGGGGACCATGACGTCACTTGTGGCTCAGTCCCTTGGACTTCTGATTGGAGCCGCATCCACCTCACTTCAGGTCTCTTTTGCTTTATGTGACCTGCTGTAACTCTTTCTTTGGCTCAACCTGACGTCATCCAAGGGGCTTGGGATTTCCAATTCCACTGTTTCTAGCCAGAGGCCCCTGGGGAATGATGTATTGGTAGCTGGAACTGAATTGTACTCATTATGTTTTTGCAGTCCACGCCATATGTCACTAAAACAGTGTGGTTTTTTTTAGCCAATATGATTCTCATAGAAGTTTGATCCAAAGTTTGATTTGTTAATTTAAATATATATATATATATATATATATTTCTGTGTTTTTTTTAAGGTGGCAACATTTGTTGGTCCTGTTACAGCAATCCCAGTTCTTCTCTTCTCCGGCTTTTTTGTCAGTTTTGATACCATCCCTGCTTATCTCCAGTGGATATCCTACATCTCTTATGTCAGGTACATTTGAAGGGTGCTTCTTGTTTTTTCAAGCTAACTCTGCAAAGGCGTTTAGACCAGGGGTCTCCAACCTTTGCAACTTTAAGCCTGAAGGACTTCAGCTCCCAGACTTCTCCAGCCAGCTTTGCTGGCTGGAGAAGTCTGGGAGCTGAAGTCCTTCAGGCTTAAAGTTGCAAAGGTTGGAGACCCCTGTTCTAGAACATTCTCTTGGAACTTTATTTTCACAGAGCTAGCTATTTTCATCTTTAACTATTCTTGGTATGTGTATTTGTATACATACACAGATACACATGCTGTGCAAGCATGCATTCTTGTGCTTCTAAAAAAGATGAATGTGCAGGAAAGCTGTATATAATTTCACTTTATGGAGTCTAGATGTGAGTAAGCCAGTTTGATCTGCTGGTTATCTGAAATTGGACCTCAGTTGTACAGCCTGAGTTCAAAGCTTGGATCAGCAGAAAGCCTCTGAACTGCTTTGGGTCAAGTTACTTGTTTTCAGCCTTATAATCAATGCAACTCTGCTAAACCCATGAGGGATAAAAAAAAAATCTTTGCTTTATACTAAAAAGAGTAAGGAATATATTTGGGGGGACATTGACCTGATTTACAGAATTAATTCAGCATATGCCAGAATAAATGACGTACCCAGAGAGATACATATTAAATTTGTAAGAAGGTCAACAAGGGATGAGATCCTGAGAGCACAGAGAGATGGCGCTCTGATATATATGCAGAATGAAATTACCATTTTGACACAAACCCCAAAAAAGATTCGAGAGATTCGGAGGAAGTATTCCTCCTTATCCAAAAATTTATACAAAAAAGGGGTGTGGCTTAAATGGTTAATGCCTGAAGGAATGTTGGTGTTCTGGGAGGGAGGCAGAGTTAGAATTAAAACAATTGAAGAGGCGGAAGCCTTTTTTAAAAAACATTCCTCAATCCTGGAGGACGAAAATGGGGGAACGGGAGGGGCCATGACTCCGCCCACTGGCGGGAAGGAAGAAGATATAATAGCTAAAAGACTCAGATCGCAAAAATGATTTTTTTTTACATAATGTAATCCTTAAACGGATGTCAATAGAAACAAATGATTGAATGCATAAATTTATGGTTTATGATATGATATATATGTATTCCCTTCCACCTTATATTGAAAAAACTTTACTTTTTGTATGGAACCTCGGAGGCGACCACCACCTCCGACATGGAAGCTCTAAAATATTTTTTCTATATCCTATATACCTTTTCCCTTGTTATAAAATTTGTAAAAACCAATTAAAAATTGTTATCCCAAAAAAAAAAATCTTTGCTGAGACAAAACCTGTATTTTCAATTGAAGAGATTTTTGTAAAAAAAAACTAACATTGTTTTCCCCATTAATTCAACTATATGTGTTCAATATCTGTTTATGGACTTTATTTTATTTATTATTAACTGCCTTGAGTGACCAGCGAACCAAAATATAAAATACTAATCAAATAATTCTGTTGCTATACATTTCTGGCATTTCTTTGCTAGCAGGGGGCTTGCTTTGAGTTTGACCTTGCCAATGATTCCTCCCCATAGGTATGGATTTGAAGGTGTCATTCTTTCCATCTATGGCTTGGATCGAGAAGATCTTCACTGTGACAAAGATGACACTTGCCATTTTCAGAAGTCAAAGGCTATCCTCAAAGAATTGGATGTAGAAAATGC
This sequence comes from Rhabdophis nuchalis, assembly GCA_039707465.1. Lineage (NCBI taxonomy): Eukaryota > Metazoa > Chordata > Lepidosauria > Squamata > Natricidae > Rhabdophis > Rhabdophis nuchalis. The sequence goes on from CM077649.1 coordinate 10,143,264, forward strand.
TAAACTTTATTTGGACTTCATTGTTCTTGGGATTTTTTTCATTTCCTTACGTCTCATTGCCTATTTTGTTCTCAGATACAAAATTCGAGCAGAGAGATAGAGAACAAATGTGATAGCATGAAGTTCTGAACTGTCGTTCTCTGGTTGTGGCTGATGAGTTTTCAAAGCTTGGTTGCAAATCATGTTGTCTTCTGACCCCTAGAAGAACTAAAATGGAAACTTGTTTCAGTTTTGAAAAATGCCACTGTTGATCCCAAGAGTTTCCTCTCCTGGAAAATGTATTTCTTCTAAGGTAGCTGTAGATCTTGCAACTAGAATGAGAATCTCTCTCTTTTATTATAAGGGAAAACATGAAATGTTGTGTCATCACTTTTTGCTGCATCTTACAAGAAATCCCACAGTAATCTACACATTTTTCCAGTTGTATTAAAAGGTGCTCTATAAACCGAATGTTTAAAAATAAAGAAGTGAGAAATCTGATATTAGTTCTCCTTAATACCCAGCTGTAGAACTTTAATCATATGAGCTGGTCTCATGTACCAAATTTTTAATATTGTATCATATTACAGTGAATGGTGTAGAGGAATTTGAAAATCAATATGCATACCTAGCTCCTTTCTCCTAGCATTCTGCTTTTGTAGTGTCTTTTCGGTTCCGGTTTCTTGTGGAATTTCAAATACGCATTGTTTGTTTTATCTATTTTCTGTGAATGCAAAACCCGAAACAGAGCAAAATGGGAACCAGTCTCAAAGCCTATTTGAATATTCTAGCATGTTTTTAATAACACATATTCTAAAAAGAGAAAGGACCACCCGTAGTTTGGTATTTAGTATGATTAATGCTTAAGGACTTAGTTAAAAAGGTCTTGGTGAAATGTATGTGCCCTGCCCAGCAATATGCATAATACTGTGTTCAAAACCTATTTTTTGTTTTAATCAATTATGACTTTCTCAAAAAGAAGTTCAAATCATGCTATTTTCACTTTCCAGCAAAGCTAGGTGATTCCAAACCAATTAATAGACAGTTCATTTTTCCCTCACTCACTTTTTGCTGTATTCCAACCAAATTTATCTAAACAGTTTTTGTTACCAGTTTGACATCTAATTTGACAACTGAGATGTGTAAACTGATGCCGATTATTAGAAGTGCCTACAACCTGTTTTCAAGTACTAGCTGTACATAGCACTTTGTCTCAGAACATTATTTGATAAAATTAACATTATAGGGAAAAAAGACTAGCACTCTGGGCCAGACGTATCTACCTCAGTGCAATGGATTCCGGTTGGTTTATTAGAGAAACCGATTAAGCTTTTTTTCAATCCAAAACAGATTTCAAGTTGTATGTTCAGAAATCAGATCAAGTGGCTGTTTCCACCAGAGGCTGTGTTGAATGAATACTAAATCACCCAAGCCAGATCTCCAGAGTTAAGGTAGAGCATCAAAGCAAACCAAATAGAAATTGAAACAAAAAGAAGGTTGTACATTTGAAGATAAATTTGTCTTATCCATATTGTAAGATTTGCCCCTTCCATAGTTCTTCTAGACTAGCACATGTTCCTGAAGAGCACTGTTTATATTGCTGGAAAATAGTCAAGTAATTAGGATTGTACTCATTGGCAAAGCCAAAGTCCTTCTCTCCCCATAATCCTAGTCTTCTAGTCTTAACTTTAGAGTAAAAAATAAAAACACACCGCTCTTTAAATTAGCATGCAACTTAGTCTAGACGTATCAAAGGATTCAAATCTGTGCCACTAATTAGGTACTTGTAGGTTTGTATCCAGAAACCATTAAGAACTTACGTTGTAAATTAACAACAGATATGTAACAACATTTGTGATTAGACCCAGGCAACCTCCAAGAATGTAATTACGTACCTTCAAGAAGAAAACTTTTCTCATATATTTTTGGAGGATAATTGGCCTCAAAATCAGTCGATGGATTACCACCAGATTTGGAAGAGTCACACAAAAAGGTGCTTTACAAGAAACTCCTCTGGTGTATCAGCTAATTGACAAATAAGGCATTCAGAGGAACTGCACATCCTTTCATGGAATACTGCATGTTGGTACTGCAAGTGTAGGGATAAATCATTTATGGATTATATCTCTAAATATAACACTATTTTGTTACAGGAAACATTGGCCACAGAGAATATGGGGTTTGATAATTTTGCAGTGCGTTCTCTGAAGGCCACTAGATTAAGGAAAGTGGGGAGGAGGGCCAAGTGGTGGGTTTTTCAAATAAGATCCGCCCTGTGGTGAGTAATCTAAAATCTTGTAATCAATTCGCAATGGTTATAAACCTTTGAGCTGGCCATCTCCACATTCTTCCATCACGTTATAAAGCAGGTGGAAGGAAACTGGTTTATGTTGGGACTATGTATGACATCTTTAATAATTGTTTTTATGTCCAGTGTGATGTATCCAGTTGGATTACATAATCATTTCCATATTCTGATACTATATTGGATCAAGTCATTAATAAATTCCTAATTCTTTTGAAAAAGAAAGAATACAATCCACATAAAGCCCCTTTAAGTTCTGTAATGTTAGTTCAACTTGATTGTAGTGTTTCTAATAGATTATTAGAGAATTTGTTAACATGCTAGCTAGGGTTGTCTATTATCAAGTTTAAAAATGCAGCTGTCCTAGATACTGCAGTTCCATTCTTAAACCAAAATTATAATTGGCATGATATTTCCACAATGAAGAAAATTCTGTAATAAATTGTAAATCTACATGAATTATTTTCAGCAGTGGGAACTGGAAGAAATTACTGTGAGAAACTAGTCAACAAAAATGATTTCACATATGGCAAATGTAACATAAAAAATAAGCATTTTTTTTCTTGTTGACATCCCTGAAAATACCTTAAATATATTATGTGGTGAGAATCTACAACAGACAATCATTATTAGGAAGTCAAATACAAATATTACAACTGAGGACCTCCCTTGCTTTTTAGTTAGAGTAGTGAGCATGTCTGTTTCACGCATTTTGGGAGTGCATTGCAGGAGGGAAGGATTCAGGAGTGCTCCCTAAGATATTACTGACTTTTAGAGTATGTTTTAATCTGAAGACAAAAGACACTCATGGTACAGTGATCCCTCGTTTTTCGCGGTTAATGGGGACCGGAACCTTCCGCGAAAACCGAAAAACCGCGAAGTAGGATTCGCACCGGAAACTTACGTTGGTGGACATTGTTTAAAGCAAGCAATAGGGGGCGCTTGCCTCCTACCGATGCATTTTTTCCCCTGTATTTTTGAAAAACCCGCGAAGCACTGAAGCCGCGAAACATGAAGCCGCGAAAAACGAGGGATCACTGTATTGCTACAGACAAGCAGGAATCTTGTCCTTGCCCATCTCAATACAATTTATTCATTGCATATACATATATTTGCATATATCTGAGCTTAGCTTAGAACCCAACTAAATATGTGGGGAACCCCCTGGATGAGTTCATACAGCACACTAAACTATAAATTAGCTCATCACAATTCAGGTTAATGCATCATGAAATTCCTGTCTGTGTGGCTAGTTTATGATTCACTGTGTTATACGAATCCCAAAAATTGGATCAATGGGGTAAACTATTATTCTAATAAACAAGCTTAAGCATGTTATGCAAATAGAGCCATTTGGTTTATTGCGTTTTTACGGGAAACTTGCTATTTTCAGAAATGTCGGAACAGTGATGTATAGAGATCATGAAACTTTTCAGTTAATGTGCATGTTCTAAGTTTCATGCTATACATATCCTGCTTTTCTTTTAGGAAGTATATTCTATTGAGCTCCATGCCTAAGTATGCTGAATTTTGGTAAGCCCCTACTGCAAAAAGCACCCAACAAAATTTCTTATTTGTAGTTTTAAAACAAATAATGGATTATTATTATCTGAGGCATTTTTAATGGTGAGAGAGGATCAATGTATGTGAGTATCAATGTGACAGTATTTTTGACCTCTTTTGTTTTTTAAATGATACCTTCTGTGCAATGTAGATTCCTAGTTGTGATAAGTTGTTGCCCTAAAAACCTACTTACTTATTTAAGACATGTATGCATATGTGTGGTTTTCCTTTCCTTTCTTTCCCTCCCCCCCCTTCTTTTTAAAGAAAAGCAAAAGTCAATGCAAGTAATTTCAAAACCTCAGCGTGCAAGCGTGCATTTACTGTAAAATAACAGTTCTTCTGTCTTGGTTGTGTAATGCAGGGGTCTCCAACCTTTGCAACTTTAAGTCTGAAGGACTTCAGCTCCCAGACTTCTCCAGCCAGCTTTGCTGGCTGGAGAAGTCTGGAAGCTGAAGTCCTTCAGACTTAAAGTTGCAAAGGTTGGAGACCCCTGGTGTAATGCACACTGCATTACTTTGAATTCCCGTTGGTTTTGCTATTCTAGAGACTGCTGCTTCTTGCACGCTGTGATACATTTGCACTGTTGTAGATACATGTAAACATTGTCTTTTTTTCCAGGTGGCTTGTTTATCTTTTATAGTTCTGATGATAATAACTAACTGAACTATGACTACTTGGATTCATGTGTTAGAAGATTTAGGATGTTTGGCATTCTAATTCTGTATTTTGCATAAACTAACAAAATGCTTTGTATATTTCTGACTGTATAGTTGATTTCCTGTAGAATATTTGTATGTGCATTATTTTCCAGGTTAGAGCTCATTTTCTGGAAATGGAGAACCCTTATGATAATGCAACAAAGGAATAATTAAATAAAAGCATTGATATTTTCAAACTGCTGCCTTTGTCCTGTTTTCAGCTTTTGAAGCTTTCTTTAACCTAGTATTAAATACGTATTTAAGAATTTTCTCTTCTTTCTCTTTTCCTTTGCTTCCTGTTTTTGCCTCTTATTTCTTCCTTTTTTCTTTCTTCTTTTTTCTTTATACATTTTTATTTTCAACATAAAAAACAAGTAAAAACATTCAATCATTTTCAATGACCGTCTACTGCCCCATACGTCCCTACGACCGATACGCTCTCACAGAGAGGGTCTACTCCGGGTGCCATCAGCCGGACAATGCCGGCTGGCGACACCCAGGGATAGAGCCTTTTCTGTGATGGGCCCAACCCTCTGGAATGCTCTCCCCCCTGAACTCCGTGTCATCTCGGACCTCCGCCTCTTCCGCCAGCGGTTAAAAACGCACTTCTTCCAACAAGCTGGCCTGGCATGATTTTACTCAACACTACACTGCCTCTAGTTTTCCAAAGTTTTAATTCTGGGGTTTTAATATGGGTTTTAGCACAGGGTGGGTTAATTTAATTGACTTTTAAAGGAACCTTTTAGTTTGTATATTTGTGTATTTATATTTTATATTCCCTGTGCGCCGCCCCGAGTCCCTATGTGGTGAGATGGGTGCGGCTTATAAATTCGATAAATAATAAATAAATAATAATAATAATAACTTTGTGTAACATGTCGTTCAGTCATAGGTTTTTGTGCATCGGTCTTTACAATTACAAATGTAGTTATTAGTTTTCAATCCAATGTAACCCAATATATCATCATCATTAAGTTTAAGTGTATAAATATATATGTCTGGAATTAAGACTTTTCTTCATTTCGTACCACCTTATCCTCTTAATTTCTTCCTTTTTTTCTTATTTCTTCCTTCCTTTAGAATTCATGAGGCATATAAACCAATGAAAACAAAATGTGAATTCTAAACCATCCAAGAAATGTAAATTAGCCAGTAAGCAAAAGGCTATGGTGCTTTTTAGAATAGAGTCAAGTTGTACACTAGAGGGTGCTGCATTCTTCAATAAACAATGAAATTAAGACTTGCTCAAATTAAATTTCCCTCATAACATTTCTCTGTAGTGTATTCTGCTTCCATGCCTCTGTATTTTCAGAGGAGAAAAGAGATTAGAATGGCATACTTTTTATTTTAAAAAATTTAAAAAGAAATTGAAAAAAAATACATGCCGTATTTTTCGGAGTATAAGTCGCATCAGAGTACAGTGGTACCTCGGATTACGAACGCCTCTCTTCACGACCAATTCGCTTCACGACCAAAAATTTCACAAAAAATGTGCCCCGGATCACGAACACCGTTTCACTGCACGAACGGAAAAGTTCGTAAAAAAAACGAACTCCGCATTATAAACGAGGGCTGGCTGGGGGGATGGGTGTGTGTGGAAGCGAAGGCAGGGGGGGAGACCCGCGCCCAGCTTTAAGACCCCGAGAACTGGATGGATACACCGAACAGAGGCACACCAGGAATTCCCAGCCCCAGAGGGCCATGCCCCAAGGAGGCCCATAGAAGCAACCAGACAGGGCTGCTTCCCCGCAAGAACCTCTTGCCCCACCAGCCCCAAACGGATCGAGGGACTCACCGAAGCAAGAAAGCTGCAGGGCTCCGTTGTGGCCGCTGGTGTCCTGTAGCTTGAGGTTGCCGCTCGGGGGGCTTTTGCAAGAGCTGCGCTGCCCGTAGTCGGGAGCGCCAGCCGGAATGTCCGTCTGACTCTGGCGCTTGGGGCTGTTGTTGCTGCCGCCGCTGCCGCCGCTGCCGCCGCTGCCGCCTCCTCCTCCGCCGTTCCCAAAGCTTTGTCCTTTGCTGGCCAGGAAAGCGGAGCTGAATTTCGGCGCTTCTGCTTCTCGGGACGCTTCCCGAGAAGGACAAAGCTTTGGGAATGGCGGAGGAGGAGGGGAACGGACATTACGGCTGGCTGTAGCGGCTCCGGCGCTTCTGAATTTCATCCCCAAAGCTTTGTCCTTCTCGGGAAGCGTCCCGAGAAGCAGAAGCGCCGAAATTCAGCTCCGCTTTCCTGGCCAGCAAAGGACAAAGCTTTGGGGAGGGCGGAGGAGGAGGGAGACGGACATTTCGGCTGGCTGTAGCGGCTCCGGCGCTTCTGAATTTCGGCGCTTCTGCTTCTCGGGACGCTTCCCGAGAAGGACAAAGCTTTGGGGACGAAATTCAGAAGCGCCGGAGCCGCTACAGCCAGCCGGAATGTCCGCCCCCCTCCTCCTCCGCCGTTCCCAAAGCTTTGTCCTTCTCGGGAAGCGTCCCGAGAAGCAGAAGCGCCGAAATTCAGCTCCGCTTTCCTGGCCAGCAAAGGACAAAGCTTTGGGAACGGCGGAGGAGGAGGCGGCAGCGGCGGCAGCGGCGGCAGCAACAACAGCCCCAAGCGCCAGAGTCAGACGGACATTCCGGCTGGCGCTCCCGACCGCCGCCGCCGCTCTACGGGCAGCGCAGCTCTTGCAAAAGCCCCCCGAGCGGCAACCTCAAGCTACAGGACACCAGCGGCCACAACGGAGCCCTGCAGCTTTCTTGCTTCGGTGAGTCCCTCGATCCGTTTGGGGCTGGTGGGGCAAGAGGTTCTTGCAGGGAAGCAGCCCTGGCTGGTTGCTTCTATGGGCCTCCTTGGGGCATGGCCCTCTGGGGCTGGGAATTCCTGGTGCGCCTCTGTTCGGTGTATCCGTCCAGTTCTCGGGGTCTTAAAGCTGGGCGCGGGTCTCCCCCCTGCCTTCGCTTCCACACACACACCTGTCCTCCTCACTCGCAGAACCCAGAAAGAGACGGGCGAAAGTCATGCTGGCAGCCGCGCGCGGTTTGCTCCATCGCCCCTCAGCTGCTTTACATTGAACCCTATGGGAAACTGACTTCGCGAACAGAGTCAGTTCAAGAATCACGACCAAAAAACAAGGTCGGAACGGATTAACCGGATTTACATTGAACCCTATGGGAAATTGTGCCTCCCATCACAACCAAAAAACAAGGTCGGAACGGATTAATCGGATTTACATTGAACCCTATGGGAAATTGTGCCTCGCATCACAACCAATTCGGATCGCGACCAGAGTCGTTTCACCAATTAAGTTCGTGATCCGAGATACCACTGTATAAGATACACCAAGATTTTGAAGAGACAAATTTTTTTAAAAAAAAGATTTTGTACTCTGCAGACCGCCCAAAAATGGCCCATTTTTTGCAAAAGCAAAAAGTTTTGCAAAGGAGGCTGCGTTTCGGGAAGCCAAAAATGCTGTATTCAGTGTATAAGACACACCTAAAATTTTCACCCTCTTTTGGAGGGGAGAAAGAGTGTGTCTTATACTCCGAAAAATACGGTAATATGTGTACATTTTTATTTAGATTACACTGTGTTTAGTAAAACTTCAAGGGGAGCTTTTTAAATGAAAATGTTGTAGCTGAAGTGATTGGCAATAAAAAGAATTGCAATAAAACATTGGGAATATGTAACAGGCTTTTGCTATAATAGCCTCAATTTTTTTTTCATAGATCCTCCTTGTGTTACTGATATGGCAATGGGTAAAGCTATCCCTTGGGTAGAGCATATACATAAATTAGCAAATCATACATACATAGTGTATGTATGTATATGTATGTATGTATGTATGTATGTATGTATGTATGTATGCATGTATGTATATGTGTGTGTGTGTGTTACGTTTTTGAGCTGATCAATAAATAAATCAAGGAGACTAGGATAGATCTATTTCGAGCTTTTTAGCTCTCATCAGCTAGCCATACCCTTACTGGTATTTGAACCGGGGCTGTATTACATGTTAGGCAAAGCCTTAGCCACTTAAGACACCAGGTTCTCTTCCTGGTCAGCTGAGACAGGAGGATAAGTATATACTTGTGCCACAACACTGGATGGTCTCTGGTGATGAGCCGAAAGGCAGAAAAGGAGAGCAGTATGCTTCCTCCCTTAATTGGGTCTTAACAGGGTATTGTGACACAAGTATATACTTATCCTCCTGTCTCAGCTGACCAGGAAGAGAACCTGGTGGCTTAAGTGGCTAGGGCTTTGCCTAACATGTAATACAGCCCCGGTTCAAATCCCAGTAAGGGTATGGCTAGCTGATGAGAGCTAAAAAGCTTGAAATAGATCTATCCTAGTCTCCCTGACTTATTTATTGATCAGCTCAAAAAACCTAACACACATATATTTAAAAAAAAGACACAACGAAACTAATAGCTTTCTGTCTAGATGGTCTCTGGTGATGAGCCGAAAGGCAGAAAAGGAAAAGCAGTGTGCTTCCTCCCTTAATTGGGGCCCTAGACTTATATACCACTTCACAGTCTTCTCTAAGCAATTTACAGAGTCAGCATATTGCTCCCAACAATCTGGGTCCTCATTTTACCATCCTCAGAATGGATGGAAGGCTGAATCAACCTTCAGCGGGTTAGGATTGAACTCCTGGATTCAGCAGTGAGTTAGCCTGCAGTGCTGCGTTCAAACAACTGCACCACCATGGCTCATATATTTGTATCTGTACCTGTACTTGTTCCCCAAATTTACAACAATGTTTATACTAGCTGGGGAATTCTGGGAATTGAAATCCAGTTGCCAAGTGTGAGATTTAAACTTTACATCTCACACCAAGATTTCTTGACATGATTGTAAAGGTAAAGGTTCCCCTCGCACATATGTGCTAGTCATTCCTGACTCTAGGGACCGGTGCTCATCTCCGTTTCAAAGCCGAAGAGCCAGCACTGTCCGAAGACGTCTCCGTGGTCATGTGGCTGGCATGACTAAATGCCAAAGGCACACGGAATGCTGTTACCTTCCCATTAAAGATGATTCTTATTTTTATGCTTGCGTTTTTTACATGCTTTCGAACTGGTAGGTTGGTAAAAACGTGGACAAGTAACAGGAGCTCACTCTGTTACCCAGCGCTAGGGATTTGAACTGCCAAACTACTAACTTTTCTGATGGACAAGCTCAGCCACTGAGCCACCACGTCCCCTTGACATGCTTGCTGCCAGACTAATGGGTTGCTCTAATGCAGGGGTCTCCATCCTTTGCAACTTTAAGTCTGAAGGACTTCAGCTCCCAGAATTCTCCAGCTTTGCTGGCTGGAGAATTCTGGGAGCTGAAGTCCTTCAGACTTAATGTTGCAAAGGTTGGAGACCCCTGCTCCAATGATTACTGGAAAAGGAAAGATGTTGGAAAATAACATCTTCTTTAACATGCTACTCTGCTAAAGCTCAGAGTCTGGGCCAACAGAGTGTAACGCCTACCAAATAATGCACTAGGCTTGAATAACAAATATAATTAATTTAGAAGATTTGTAGTTAATACAACACTGCTGTATTAACTATGGACTCTGATTTGAAGTATTAACACACATTTATTTTTTGGGAAACCAAAAAGATTTGTAAAACAGAAGACTACAATGTAATATGAAAACTGTTATAGATTTAAAAGTTATAAAAGTTCAAGGTTTGTATTTGACAGAACAATAAACTGGAAAAATCATATTTGTGTTTAAATATTCTGTTTAATTTTTAAGATAAGGCTAACATGTTTTCAAAGGCTAATATTTATTTTAACAGAAGAGAGCACACGTAAGTTTAAAGATTCAAAAATATCTTTATTTTAATTCCTCGGGAGCTCTAGAAGGAGGAGACAGATTCTGGGATCCCATTTATTTTACATGGAGCATTCTAGAAACAAAATACAATTACAAACAATTAGTACTTTCATCAAATTGCAGTGCCAAATATTCCCATTATAGTATAGGCCTACTGACCTCAACTAGATGTCTGAAATAAGGAACATAGGTTTCTATTTATTTGTTTGTTTATATTTCATATTTCTAGATCTCCCATCCAAGGAGATTAACGATCAAGTAAAATATCTACTAAACCAGGGGTCCCCAACCTTTGCAACTTTAAGTCTGAAGGACTTCAGCTCCCAGAATTCTCCAGCCAGCAAAGCTGGCTGGAGAAGTCTGGGAGCTGAAGTCCTTCAGACTTAAAGTTGCAAAGGTTGGGGACCCCTGTACTAAACTACTACTAAATATTTAATTACCACTAAAGATGGGAAAAACAGTTAAGAGAAATACTAATATGCAAATCACCATGGAAAGACTGTATGTAGTATGCTGTGTCTATTGCAAAATATGAATGTTTGTCAAAACAAGCACAAATAGCTATATATAAAACCAGGCCAAAGCAGGGGCATCCTCAAAGGGGGTCAAAAACATCAAAATGGTGGCCATAAGTGGGCTTTACAACTTTTTAATGCGCATTGCATGGAAGAAAAACAAAAAGGATAAAGATGAAACCAGAAATTTTTCTTTTGGGCTTAATGTAAAAAGACTTGGAGAAAAAATTTAGAACTCTGAACTTATATATGTTGATGGAAGCAAGGCTATTATATGCACAAACATGGAAGGACCTATCGATTCCCACCATGGACAAATGGCTACAGAAGCTGGTGGAGTTTGTGAAATTGACCGTTTTGATCAAAGAAAAGAATATAAATATACGTGTTTCTACTTAGAGACCGTTTCTGGATTTTGGGCTTAAGGTGGAAAAAAATGAAACTTTGACTTTGGGTTTTACTGATTAGATTGACTTCTTCTTATAGAAATAGCTAGTTTATATTATTATGGAAAAGTAAAAAGTTGAGGTTCAATGTTAATGCCTTATACCATGGGTGGGCAAACTTTGCAACTTTAAGTCTGAAGGACTTCAGCTCCCAGAATTCTCCAGCCAGCTTTGCTCGAGGGGAGGTGCACCCGAATGTATATTCTTGTGTGCACATACCCAACAAGCATACACCAAAATCCAGAAAGAGGAGATGTTTTCTTCAGGCTGAGATTGTTATATGCTTGTAATGAATAGCTGACCATGCACAGAATCTGAACTTGTCCTTGACACCATATTATACAGGTCACCAAGTTCAAGTTCAGCTTATTAGGTTGATCCCTGAAGATCAATAGATACTGACAGTGGCTTGCAAAATAATATGGATTCTGCTTGCAGCAACACTTGGTTTTATTAAGGGTAAGATTTGCTGTAGAATAATATTGTATCAAATGGTTTAGTGTTTGCTACCATAAGAGCTGGATTTATCTAGAATGTTTCAGAATGTACAAATGATCCCTGTTAAACATTTCAATTTGTTTTTCTGGTTAATTAATTTCTCACTAAGTGAATTGCCAAGTGGAATTGCCCCTCTCTAGAGATTTGAGAAAAATCAGTAGAGATAACTGATTTTATCATTTTGATGTAAGAGCAAATGCTCAGTTTCTTATTACATCTATATAAATAAAAATGTAAAATAGTTTGTACGAATCCACTAATCTCAAAAACTACTGGACGGATCTGCTTCAAATTTTGACACAGTGTAGCCACTTCCGATAATAGAATAGCTACTCATTTTGTGCCTAGCATGCATGTATCGTGTGCAAGGTAAACACATGTAAAATGTACCCACTGAAATGTGTTTTCACTTCCCTGTAGCCACGCCCATCAAACTGCTTTTCAACTGTCAGTGTTGGAATGGAGGCCTCATGGGGCCAAAAAGGCACTGAGATAGCAAACTCCCAGGTGGCCCATAGAGAGAGGGGGGGGGGAGAAATACTGCTCAAGACTGTTCTCTGAGGTAAAAACACGGAGGCAGGCAGCTGCTTTAAACTGTTTAATATGAACTGAACCAAACTGTAACAAAGAACCACCCATCTGACAGCAAATACAGTTTAATAAAAGAGGGACTAGGGGAGACATGATAGCAGCCTTCCAATATCTCAGGGGTTGCCCCAAAGAAGAGGGAGTCAAGCTATTCACCAAGGCACCTGAGGGCAGAACAAGAAGCAATGGGTGGAAACTAATCAAGGAGAGAAGCAACCTAGAACTGAGGGGAAATTTCCTGGCAGTGAGAACTATTAACCAGTGGAACAGCTTGCCACCAGAAGTTATGGATGCCCGAACACTGGATGTGTTTTTAAGAAGAGACTGGAAAACCATTTGTCTGACACGGTATAGGGTCTCCTGCTTGAGCAGCGGGGTTGGACTAGATGACCTCCAAGGTTCCTTCCAACTCTGCTATTGTATTATTGTATTACAGTAGGTAGGTAGATAGAGGAATAGAGAGACAGGGAGAAATACAGTTTAATAAAAGAGGGATGGGGAGACAGGATAGCAGCCTTCCAATATCTTAGAGGTTGCCACAAAGAAGAGGGAGTCAAGCTATTCTCCAAAGCACCTGAGGGCAGAACAAGAAGCAATGGGTGGAAACTAATCAAGGAGAGAAGCAACTTAGAACTGAGGAGAAATTTCCTGACAGTTAGAACAATTAATCAGTGGAACTACTTGCCTCCAGAAGTTGTGAATGCCCCAACCTTGGAAGTCTTCAAGAAGATGTTGGATAGCCATTAGTCTGAAATGGTTTAGGGAGTGATGGCTAAACCTTTTTTGGCTCCCGCGCCAAAAGCAGGGGGAGTGCAGGGGTGATGTGCACAGGTGTGCCACATCCATAATGCTATGTGCATGACCCCCTGCATTTGGCATGCTTTTTACGTCATTCCTAGGCTCTAGAGGCTTTATAGGAGCCTGGGGAGGGTGAAAACAGCCTTCCCCCACCTCCAGAGGGCAAAAAACAGCCTCAAAAGAAGGCCTAAATCAGCTGGCCAGGGCACACATACACACTGAAGCTAACAGGGCAATGCCTCACATGGCCTAAGAAATGGTTCCATGTGCCACCTGTGGCACCCGTGCCATAGGTTCGACATCATGGGTATAGGGCTTCTTGCCTAGTCAGGGAGTTGTACTAGATGACCCCCAAGGGATAGATAGAGAGGGAGAAATAAGGTAGGTAGGTAGGTAGGTAGGTGGATAGATAGATAGATAGATTGATTGATAGACAGATGCAAAGAAAGAAAGAAAGAAAGAAAAAAGGAAGGAAGGAAGGAAGGAAGGAAGGAAGGAAGGAAGGAAGAAAGAAAGAAAGAAGAAAGAAAGAAAGAAAGAAAGAAAGAAAGAAAGAAAGAAAGAAAGAAAGAAAGAAAGAAAGAAAGAAAGAAAGAAAGAAAGAAACACAGTAGGTAGGTAGAGGGAGAAAGGAAGAAATATAGTAGGTAGGTAGGTAGGTGGATAGATAGGGAGAAATGTGGTAGGTAGGTAGGTAGGTAGGTACGTAGGTAGGGGGATGGATAGATAGATAGGGAGAAATACAGTAGATAGGTAGGTAGAGGGATAGACAGAGAGGGAGAAATACAGTAGGAAGGTAGGTTGGGGCTTATATGGTGGTTGTGTGTATGTGTGCAGGTATAGATCTACACACAGATTGGTTGGCCATTTAACCAGACCAGTGAAGTTAAAACCAATTTCATTGTAATTTTAGTACAATGACAATAAAGATGATGATGATGATGATGATGATGATGATGATGATGATGATGATGATGATGATAATAATAATAATAATAATAATAATAATTATTATTATTATTATTATTATTATTATTATTATTATTATTATTATTATTATTATTATTATTAATGCCGTGGTCCCATCCCCAAGGGAGATACACCTGGTGGGACTCAGAAAAAGAGCCTTCTCCAGGGTGGCTCTCTCTCTCTCTGGAACATCATTCCCCCAGAGATTAGACTGCCTCCCATTCTAATACTCTTCCGGAAGGCACTGAAGACCTGGTTCTGCCAGCGGGCGTGGGGAACCCAGAGTGGGATGGAGCCCAAATTCAATAAATAAAAAATAAATAAAACAGGCACTCCTTTTCCCCAACAGTACATTAAATCATGGGTTGATTCCATGCCAATTACTACTTTACTTTTATGGCGAGATTATAATGTTTTCTAATTATGGTTTTTTGACTTTGAGAGGTGATAGTAGTGGTCTATCACAAGTCACCACAGACAACTCGCCATGGCTAACCTGCCATGGTACAACTTGCCAAAGGAAAAAAGTTACACTAACATCAAACAAATGGTGGAATAGAATTATTAAAGAAAGAATGCAGGAGGAGGGACAAAAATGAAATCTGAATGACAAAAATTAAAATACATTTTAAATTATTTTAAATAATTAAATTGAATTGTTGAATTGTCTTGTGGTGAGTTGTCCTATGGTGAGGTGTCCATGTACGTTGGCTATGGCAAGTTGACTGCAACATGTTGTCCCATTCCAGATGGTAGGTATCTTAGTGTTGGTATACTAGTTGCATTTATATGATTATGAGAATCACTTTGTAAAGACTTTTCCTTAACCAGTAGCATCAATCACTGAATCAATACCTGGATTATCTTGTGGAAAGAAACACCAGATGATTCTAACAACACTCGAATCAAAACAGCATCCTCTATTGTAGCATTCCTGAGCGCTGATGTAGGGGTATCCGCAATCCACTCTGGCAGTTGGTTGCACTTGGCATTGTTCTGGATCTGTTAAATACAGTCTAAATTAATTCAGGAGATTAATGGATTTCAGAAAGGTATTTGATTTGGGGTATTTGATTTGTAAAAAAGATTCTATGCTCAAGTATGAATGCTAAATATTCTTAAAAACAGGTAAGAATATAAATCCATCCATTCCCCCACAATCCTGTCAAAGCTGAAGAAGCTTCTTCTTTTCCCTCCTTAATTACTTAATTACCAAAGAAGGATTATAAACTCTTTACTTCAGACATTCCTACCAGAGGCTCTCAAGTATCTCCCAATACGTGGACTCCTGATTGTGGACTGTAAGGTTTCCTTTTTTTAAAGTGAACTTTTAAGACTCTTAAGACTGAACTGTGGTGAAATTGCGCCCCCTATTGAGGGAACGTGATACCACAGAAGGCGGGCTGCTCCGGTGGGAAAATAAGAACGAAACACATGGGATTTTCCTCCAAATGAGCGCGCCCCGACTAGCTCGGTGTGGGCTCTTTTATTGGCACAAAAGTGAAACTTACATTCTAGTATAGTTTGATTGGTTCATACAGTTGCTTGGTAAAACGCATTCAATAGCCTGGGAAAATAGCCTGGGAAAATACATTCAGCTATCTAGCAAAATACATTTAGTTACATTTTGTGTATTGCTTTGTCCAAGAATTGGGTGATGGTACACTCTAGCCTTGGTTAGCCTTTGTCAGGCGAGATGACGTGTGCTTCCTAGGTTCAGGGTTCATTCAGTGGCCTAACAATGGTTTAAAGCCTATTGAGCTAAAGTCTACTTAATTAAAACCTACTGAACTGCCAAAACCTGGAATGATAATCGCAACATCTCCTCTGTTTTTTGTTTTTTAAGGAGGTGCCCTCTACCAATCTGGCTCCTCATCACTACCTATTGCATACGGGCGTTTTAAGTCCTCTGCAATGATATCTTTTTCGTCCTCTGTTGGCAGAAAAGGTTCTTTTTCAGGCGAGTGAGCAAGGAGCATTGCTTCCATGGTAGACAAACGATTTTTCAAAAAATTCATTACATAATTAAACACAAAAGGTCCTACAATACATATAAGCAGCAATATAATCAAAGGTCCAACAAGGGCACTAACAAGGGTTGTAAGCCATGGGGAAAAATCAAACATAGGGATGTCAGAGATTTTTGTAGGTGAGAAATAGAGCTCTCCTTCTGGTTTGGGTCATCCGACTCCACCTCATCCAAGGTTGACACGGAAAGCAGTGGTCTTTACCTTCAAAATCTAATAAAAGAAGAGATGTCTTTTCCATGATGGTATCTACAGAATACATGACATTTATCTGTTGTTGATTACACCTTTGGAATAAAACCTTCATTATTAATGAAAGCATGCATTGAATACAGCAACATAGCATAATAAGCATAGCAACAATACCAATTATTGTAATTACAAAGTTCTTTAACCATGTTATATTAGGGAGCCATGTATATAATTGTGTCTTGTTAAATGCTGAATTTAGTACAGTTCCATAAGCATCTTTTATCTGCCATGTCTGAAGAAAGGGTTGGTGTGTCCATCTTTGTCCGGGCTGGACCTGGTTAAGCACCGAACAGCGGTTTCGGGATCGGTGGCTGTTGGGAAAGATGTCCTTTTTCCCCTGTGTCATGCGGTGTGCAAGATGGTCAGGTATTGGTAGACGTGCAGTCAAGTTCAGCAAAACCACCTCTATTGCTTTGGTCGCAAGGTGTTTTCCATCAAAGCTTTGGCAGGTGTACAGTCCGATGGTGGCTTCAGAGGCTGTAAATGTCAATGTCATTGTGCAGGGGTGATGTGAGTATATCATGTGATGTCCTGTGTGTGTGTGGGCTGACATGTTTACCTCGGTGTAGAAAGGCAAAAGGGCAATAAATCTGTTCCGGATCCTTGCATCGGATGACAGCCGTGGCTCCCTTCTGGAGAAACTGGAACAAGGTTCTGTATTCAAGGAGTTGATGTGTGGGTTGGAACAGGAACAGGAACAGGAGCAGGTGCATCTTGGGATGGTTTCAGGTGACAGGAGCGCACGTGACGACCAGGAACCCAGACAGTGGTGTTGTCAGCAGATATGGTGGTGTAACCGCAATCCCAAGTGATGAGATGTGCAGGACCTCTCCAGGTAGGATCAGGCAGCTGTCGGTAGTAGACAAGAGGCCGTTGATGGTCTGGCAGTGGTGATGCAGAGGCAAAGTGACGGCAAGCAGCAGACGATGGAGGTTTGCCGGTAAAAGTGAGAAAGTTTAGTACGTACAAACACAAATTAAGAATGTGTTGCAAAGCTGGGAGGCTAGGGGGTCCTTTTCCCTTTCCATCATTGTACCTATCCAGGGCGTGTTTTAAAGTGTGGTTTGCTCTCTCAACCATTGCTTGGCCCTGACTATAGTAAGGTATACCAAATCTGTGTATAATTCCCCATTTTTAACAAAAGGTGGCAAAGATAAGATATTTTGGGCGTTCCAGCGATGCAAAAATCCGAATACAATGATTTATGACATGTTTGGTGGTCTCTCCCCTTTGGGGGAGAGGCCATGATGAACCCAGAATATGTATCAATAGATACATGTAAATACTTCCATGGGGAAAAGGAAGCATATTGGGTAACATCCATAAGCTAAATTTGACAACAATCAGTTCCCCTGGGGTTTACATCCATGGGAACAGCATGGGCTTGTTTGCTGCAGGTGGGGCATTGCTGAATAATAGCAGTGGCTTCACCTGAAGTAGTACCAAATTGTTTAATGAGAGCCTTTGTAAATAGAGGAAATAATTTGTGAAACATAGGGACTGTCCATGATGAGGTTAAAAGGTTGATCAGAAAATTGTTGAAAAGCCAAAATTGAAGCATAGAGTTCTGCGCGTTGGGCAGAAGTCTGTGGTGGAGTAATTTTTTGTGCAAAAACTGTAATAGCATCTGGAATTGGAAATGAAGAAAAAGGAGTTTCCCACACGAAAGGTATGGTTTTCAGAAGTTGTAATCTTGGATCAGGTGGATGATGACAAGAAACAGAACCAGGCCAGTCAGCAAGAGCATACTGTAATGCTTCGCTGGAGGCCAAAAGAGTTTCCCAAGTAGCAAGAGAAGAAGGAACATAGATTGTAGTTGGTTCCTGTCCAGCAAGTGCTTTAGCATGATGGCGACCCTTAATAATAAGGAGTGCCATTTGAGCTGGCTTTGTAATTAAGGTAGAACGAGGTGTGTGTGAAAGATGTATCCATTCAAGAATTAAGAGTGAAGGTGTAACTTGTACAATTGCAGCTATAGGTAATTGTAATGTGTTAATTATCAAAAGTGCAAGAGGAAAACCATCCAGCAATCTGTCAACCCATTTTGTTTTCAAGGCTTAGTTTACTAAATGCATAGTGTCAAAGTGTTCTTACTGCAATGGGATTTTGTCTGCTGGTCGCTTACCTTTAGTTAAGGCGTTGAAAAGAGGTGAAAGTTAAACAATAGTAAAACCTAAATAAGGACGTATCCAATTAATGGAACCTAAATATTTCTGCAATTGAAACAAAGTTAGTTTTGAAGGTAGCTGTACCTGTGGAGATGCAGGAGCAGCATGAGAAAAAAGCAGTATTATGACCTAAATATTGAAAAGGAGGAAAAGTTTAAACTTAGTCAGAAGCTATGTAAAAATCCTTTGGATGCAAAGGAATGGAGAAAAACAATATTTT
Source organism: Rhabdophis nuchalis (assembly GCA_039707465.1). NCBI lineage: Eukaryota > Metazoa > Chordata > Lepidosauria > Squamata > Natricidae > Rhabdophis > Rhabdophis nuchalis. The sequence continues at coordinate 10,162,091 of CM077649.1, forward strand.
AAATCAATAATCATCATGTCATAATTTTGAGAAATCAATTTTGGATTAGTTGTAAAAATCTGCCGTGGGGCGTGAGGTGAAGAGGCTTCAGGGAGGGAAATCATAATGGCAGCCAATTTCCCCCTTTTTTTTTGTAATGGGAGATTTAATCGTCATGGCAAAAGCGAGGTCTAAAAAAGATTCTGAATTTCGCATGAAAATAGAAACTAAAACTCCTCTGAAAGTAAAAGTTAAATATGAAAAAATTATTACAGGCAAGGCATGAGGTAACGGTTAAAGCAAAATATAAAAAAACTTGGAATCAACACTCAAAAATTTAAAAAATAATTTAAATGGAAGGAAAGTTTCAAAGGCAGATATCAAAAGCAAACAAACAAATGACATAAGATGGGGTACTTTAAATCTGACTTAAAAAAGATGTGAGAAAAATCAGCTTCATTGTTATGGAAGCTAGGTAACTCTCATTAAATATGTGAGAAAATTTTAAAATGCAGGCAAAATAACAGAAAATCATTCCTGCATATGGATTAAAATAAACATAAAACTCAGAAGATGTTCAAAAGAAAACCCAAAATTGTTGGCAAGACTGAAAAATAAATAGCATACAGTTCATTAAGATGGTGATAATAATTGAATTGCATGAAAAAAGGTGAAAAGTAAAAAGTGAAATTATTTGTAGATAAATGTGGATATGTTGTGAAACTTACTTAAAAATCTCTTTCTTTCTGCTTCTGTCTGTTTTGTTTTTCTCTTTCCCTCTCTTTCTCACAATCTCACTTTCTCTCTCTCTCTCTCTATCACTTACGTTTTCTTTATTTCTCTTACTTTCTGTTCCTCTCTCTCTCTACCACTTACTGTTTCTTTATTTCTTTTCCTTTCATTTCTTTCTCTTTTCTACTTCCTCTTTCCCTCTTTCACTTACGTTTACTTTCTTTCAGTCCCCTTTAAGATGTGTGAGTGTGTGTGTGTGTATGTGTGTGTGAGAGAGTGAATGTACTTTGAGTCCCCTTTAAGATGTGTGTGTGTGTGTGTGTGTGTATGCCCTGTGCGATTTCACCCTTTCACCCCTCCCTTTTTCCCTCTCCTCCCCGGTCACTGTGTCCTTCAGAGAGATGCAGGCATGAGGGGGGGGGGGAAGTGGGCAAAAGAAGAGATAGAGAAGCTCCAGTGAAAACCCATTAAGGGGGGCTTGCAGTTTTTCTGCTCATTTTAAAAGTTTTTTGCAACATGAGCAAGCAATTTTTGGGCGGAAGGACTCGAAAGATCACCCCCACCTGGAGGAGGGCACTGATCTCTAAAATGGCCAGTGAATTTTTCGCAACGCAACGACCAGAGCCACCATTTTGGCAAACTCTGACCACTATCATATAATTAAAAATTTCACATTTATTCCAACAGACACGCACTGTGTTCTGACTCTCGCTCAAAACACAGATTAGACACATTCATACAAGGCCTTTTCACATATACAAACATAAAACAATAGACTCCACTGTTCCCAAAAGAAAAAAAAATTCTCTATACACCTAATGTGGCATTCAAATCTGGATGGATCTGCTGGCGTCCGGCCAAGTTCTATGTCACTGGTGCAAAATTTACCAGGAGCGCTCTTTGACATAGTCTATTGGCCCACGTCAGTTTTTCCAGCCCACCATGTTGAAAGCCTGCCAAACCACAAAGGGGCTCAGCTGTGTCATATTAGGTAAAAATTAATTGAAACCCATAGAAAACGTTCAAGTCATAATGAGCCAAATTAGAGACTAAAATAGAGGCTTGAATGAACAAAGAAGGTACACTTTATACTTTGATCAAAGTTAAAGTTCTGAGAAAGGATTTCCATTCACATGTGCAAAGGATATGAGAAGAAAATTCTTCAAAATTCAAAGGGATAACATTTGTAAACTTCAAATCAAACCTTAAATCATATAAACTAACATGATAAAACTTAGATCATATATCCTAACTCAATTTGCATCCGCTCTCTTTTCCTTAAGGAAAAAGAGGTGGTAAAGAAAATTATCTAAATATTAAACAGAACATTTCTAGCATACTTTCACATAACAGATAGCAATAGCAAGTTTTCTCCTTAAATGTAACAGATATCTAAAATAACAAGTTACAATCCTAAAACCCCTGACTATAGCTAACTTTTATGTGCATTTAAACAAGGACACAAACTAGAGAGAAAAAATTAAAGTAATTTTACAGTATAGTTTTCCTAAGCAATAAATATTTTTACATACCTGAAAACCAATTTAGGTGTCCAATTAAAACATTAAGGTCCAATTAAAACATCATCCATGCCATGATTTATAACGCTTGCGAAAAGGATTCAAATATGCAACAAAAATCAAAAAGTAACACAAACTGCTCCCGATAGATGGAAGGGGTGTAAATTTCTCTCCCTCTATCATTGCTCCGATAATGTTTCCTCCCGCTGGCTGACATGCTGGGAGACTAAAGCATAGAAAAGGAGGAGGGTGTCCCGTGGAATTTTCAGCAAATTCCTTTGACAAAACTAGATACGTTTTAGCTGGCTTTTTGAAATCCATTTGCTGTGATATCTTGGACTCATACGGGGGTAGGATAGACTCCAGGAATGCCTGAGAGTCAGATTTATGACAAATTGTTTCCATGACTACGCAAGGGGCCGCGTGGAGATATTCTCCTAATTTAGTCCACGCTGAGATTTTTTTTTTTTTAAGTGCTTTTTTCAGGATAAGCCATGCACTTTGGCCAGATCAAAAGGAAAGTGATTTGTTTGTTGTTCAAACGGGGGAGAGATCTCCCTTCGTCTGGGGCAATTTTTACAGAAAATTCGGTTAATTCCCTCAGTTCATATGCCCTTTTGTTGAGGGAATTTTCTGCCCATTACTCACGAAAAGGTCCTATCATGTGCAGACAGGATGGTGTGCATGCAGCTCCTCCCGAGTGGGTGAGTAGAGACAGTCCGATACCTACACCGGAGGCGAGAACTTCGTGTTCAGGATGGCCGGTATCACGTCGGGGTCACCATTTGTGGTGAAATTGCGCCCCCTATTGAGGGAACGTGATACCACAGAAGGTGGGCTGCTCCGGTGGGAAAATAAGAACGAAACACATGGGATTTTCCTCCAAATGAGCGCGCCCCGACTAGCTCGGTGTGGGCTCTTTTATTGGCACAAAAGTGAAACTTACATTCTAGTATAGTTTGATTGGTTCATACAGTTGCTTGGTAAAACGCATTCAATAGCCTGGGAAAATAGCCTGGGAAAATACATTCAGCTATCTAGCAAAATACATTTAGTTACATTTTGTGTATTGCTTTGTCCAAGAATTGGGTGATGGTACACTCTAGCCTTGGTTAGCCTTTGTCAGGCGAGATGACGTGTGCTTCCTAGGTTCAGGGTTCATTCAGTGGCCTAACAATGGTTTAAAGCCTATTGAGCTAAAGTCTACTTAATTAAAACCTACTGAACTGCCAAAACCTGGAATGATAATCGCAACACTGAACTCCCACTCGGACTCTCTGATACCTCGGACTGTTTCAGTCGTCCGTTTCTCCGGCGCCATTTCTTTATCAGCTAAGAAACTGAGAGTGACACAATGGCTTTTAGAAAGCCTCCAACGGGAAAGTCAGCTTCTGCCCCATCCTCTGTCATCTCCAGCCCGACTACACAGTTGAAGATTTCTACATTTTTACAGAAAGAACCTTCTGGAGAGGGCTCAAAGGATCCGTTGGTTGTAGAAATGTTTCACGAAATAATGAAAAATATGAATAGCATGAATGAAAATATGAATGAAATGAGGAAAGAGATGTCAGAATTAACATTAGAGCTTAGGGAAAAGCAACAAAATACAACGGAAAATAAACAAAAAATTGAAAAGCTAGAGAAGAAGGTGGCTGAGATAGGGGAAGAGGTGGAGGTTCGGAGGGAGGGTTCAGAATTGGGAGCAAACATGACCAAAATTGAATTTGAAAGAATGTCTTTTTTTCTCAGGTTCCAGAATATATCAGAGTCAGAAAATGAAAATCTTAAAGACCTTATGAGTACAATATTAGCAGAATACCTTAAAAGAGAGAAAGATCAACTCTGGTGGGATATGGACCTGGTTTATAGAATTAATTCAACTTATGCCAGGATAAATAACGTACATGTTATTTAGTTCATGTTAAATTTCTTAGGAGATCCACAAGGGATGAGATATTGAGGGCTCAACAGGATGGAATTTTAAAATGCCAGGATAAAGAAGTAATCATTTTGAAACAGATTCCAAAAAAATTAAAGAAATAAGAAGGAAGTATTCTTTCTTGTCTAAGAAATTATATAAAAAGGGAATATGGTTCAAGTGGTTATTACCAGAGGGAATGTTGATTTTCTGGGAGGGAGGCAGAGTAAAAATCAAAACACTAAGTGAGGCGGAGGCTTTTATTAAAAAAACATTCCCCCCAGCTGGGAGGTGAAGACGGGGGAACGGAGGGAGCGACGGCCCTGCCCGGGGACAAGGAAGAGGAGTCAATTGCAAAAAGACTTAGATCGCAAAAATGAGTTTATTTGAAATACTATTGTAATTGTTGATACAAGATAAAATGGCAAAAAAAGATGATTGAATATATAGACTACACAATGTAATCTTTTTATATGTTTATCCTTTACCTTTAAAATTGTAAACTTATGAAGTTTTGGGAAAGCCGCCACCAACGGCAGGGAAGCTACCAAAATGTTACCTTTACCCTACACCTTTTCCCTTGTAAAAACTTTGAAAACCAATAAAATACTTTAAAAAAAAAAAGCTGAAGAAGCTTCTTGAATTAGAAGCAAAATGCCTTCAAAGAAAAGAAGAAAGAAAGTGCCATTGTCTCCTGAAAAAGCACATTCGGGTTAAAAACAGATTGATCAAGTTTAGAATTGTCCTTAGATAAGTTGCTGCTTTAGACAAGGCAGCAAATGCAACCCCTTTCCTCAGATTCAAGGCACTGTAAGTCAAGAAATTTGGCCACCTTAGGACCAACATCTGTAAAAATATTGTAACAAAAATCATGGACTAGGAATCCCAGGAAGATTCTTCACATGTTATCAAATGATGACAAAATGAATATTGATGGCAAAAGTCTGCTGCAGAAAGTGTAGAATAGGCAGCTTTTATATAAACTGAATCAATAATTCCCAGTAAACATTTTTTTTAAAGTTCTACTCACGTAATTTCAGGAAAAAACCATTAGCCAGGCTGCTGAATCCTAAGAAAAGGACCATCACAAGTAAACAGAATTTCTTCTGTTCCATGGCAGCTTTCTTTCCTCTGTCAGGAAGCTTTAGTGTTCCCCAAGAAGTTAACTATGCAAGGTCTAGGCAAAAGATTTGCTCAAATTAATTTTTATACTAGCCTGTTTGTCCAATCCTTTTAAGTAATGTTTGTCTTTGGAGGACTTTGTATGTCCTCATAACTCCACCTTTGTTTTGATACCAAGGTTTCTGTGCATACCCAGATATAGTATCAAAATGTGGTAATGATGGGTTTACTTTTAGTAGGGAGATTATGTAGCAAGAGATATCAGCCTCTCTTCGGGTGACAAATGCATAAATAATACTATTCTTTCTTATCTGCTGAGCTTGTGCTCTTTTCGGATCTTTGAAAAAGGTAACCTTTGCTAAAGGCTGAAAATTTCACGTAGTCATTCAAAACATTGCACAGCCCATCTATTTCTCTTGACCCTATCTATTTCCTTTGATCTTGTCAAGGTCTTGAATTTAGCCATTGGCATCTCATCTGGACCGTATACCTTTCTGGGCTCCCCCCCAATGTAAGTCATCTTTCATTACTGAGATTGAAACCAAAGTTGTTATTCTCCACTATAAGAGGAAGCATAATGAAAATAACAACAAAAAGGGGCTAATTGCAGATGGAAAACAATGCAGTGTAAAAAGATTGTGGAGAAGACTGGAAGGACTATATTCGCTTTCCATAAATGGAAAAACAGAAAGAAGAACCAGAAAGAAAAATTAAATCAAGTTTATTATGGCCTTTATTCAACAGAACTCAAAAGAAAAGCTTACCCCAAAGATATAAAGCTAATTATTTGTACTTATCTCTCTCTAGAATTAAACTAAAGCAAGTCTAATTTTGTTTTAGCTGCAAAATATAGATTTAGGATTATCTAATGAGATAGTAATGAACACAGTTTAAATTATATACATTTATACTCAGTGGAAATATATATTTAATATGGGGTAATAAGTGGCAAATATATTTGGGATGTTTAGTACAAACAAAATAGCAGTTGATGATTCATTATGACTAATTAATTGGCCAAAGGTGGAGCTGAAATTATTGCAAAGTTCTTCCTAGTCATTATTTGTAAAAAAAATATTATTATTTCATAGTTCAACCAATTTCTCTGGATACCCTTGGTATCCAGAAATATAGGCTGACGTATGAAATAATAATTTTTTAAAAATCCAGAAGAAAGCATTAGTAAATCACTTCTGTTATACTTCCAAGAACATTGCATCAATCCAGACACTTTGTAGCTGGCCTCTACTAGAAACGCTCTTGTTTTTATACACACACACACACACGCACACACCCCTATATAAAAACTTTACTTCTGATTTAGTCAAGCTAAATTTAAAAAAACCCAAATCCTAAATGAACTAACATTGGTGTCTGTTGTGTCTGTTTCAGGTAACAACAATATTTTTGAGATACAGTCAACTTCCAGCTTCTTAAAGCAAAGCAAATTTAGCAAGACCATCCAATAGTGGTCATTTAGGGAGTGTCCAGAACTCTGTCCTTCGTTTCCCAGAATAATTTCTGTGATATTTTAATATTTGTTTCAAAATATCTTTAGAATATTGAATTGTGTTTTCATTCTAATCAATTTAACTTGAATCACTGATTTAATTTGATTACAGGTGATCTGCACAAGCTTATACCACCAACAAATTTTCTGATCTATTCAGGAGCAATAAATTATATTATTTAAGATAGTGAGCCAATTGGTAAAGTCCATTTGATTTAGATTCCATTCAATCTTCTTCTACTGATTTTTGAACAATATTATTTATTACTAGCTGTACCTGGCCACGCATTGCTATGGCCCAGTCTGGTTAAATGGCCAACCAATCTGTGTGTAGATCTACACCTGCACACATACACACAACCACCGTATAACCCCAAACTTCCTAACTACTGTATTTCTTCCTCTCTCCCTCTACCTACCTACCTACCCACTGAATTTCTCCCTTTCTATCTATCCTCCTACCTACCTACCTACCTACCTACCTACCTACCTACCTACCTACCTACCTACCTACTGTATTTCTTCCTTTCTCCCTCTACCTCCCTACCTCCCTACTGTATTTCTCCCTCTCTCTCACTCTATTCCCCTACCTACCTACCTACTGTATTTCTCCCTCTTTATCTACCCCTCTACCGACCTAACTATTGTGTTTCTTCCTTTCCCTACCTACCTACTGTATTTCTTCCTTTCTCCCTCTACCTACCTACCTACTGTATTTCTCCCTCGCTATCCCCCTATCTACCTATCTGCGGGATTGGATCCTGCCACATACATCCGCACGGCTGATTCGCTCCCACAGAGAGGGACTTCTCTGGGTGCCGTCCACTAGACTCTGTCAGCGGGCGACGCCCAGGGGAAGGGCTCTCTCTGTGGCGGGCCCAGCCCTCTGGAACAACCTTCCCCCTGACATTAGAACGACCACGGACCTCCGCTCCTTCCATCTAAAATTGAAAACACATCTTTTCTGTTTGGCCGGCCTAGGGTAGTCTCTCTTCTATAGGGTTTTTAATATATTAATTTATGGGGAATCTTAGTATTTTAATGGGGAATTTTTAGCACAGGAATATCGTTTAATCTGTTTTTAATATGTTTGTATATTTATTGTTTTTTTCTTCCCTGTGCACCGCTCCGAGTCCCTATGGGGAGAGGGAGCGGTCTACAAATTAAAATTTATTATTATTATTTATTTTTATTATTATTACCTACCTACCTACCTACCTAACTACTGTATTTCTCCCTATGTATCTATCCCTCTACCTACCTACCTACTGTATTTCTTCCTTTCTCTCTCTATTCCTATACCTACCCACTGTATTTCTCTCCCTCTCTCTCTATCCTATCTACCTATCTACCTACTGTATTTCTTCCTTTCTCCCTCTACCTACCTACCTACCTACCTACTTACCTACTGCCTCTCTATCTATCCCCCTATCTACCTACCTACTCTATTTCTCCCTCTCTCTCTCTCTATGGGCCACCTGGGAGTTTGCTATCCTCTGTGTTTTGGCCTTTTTAGGCCTCCATACAGTGTGGAACTTTGGAGGCTTATTCAGTTGCTGAGGAAACGACTGTTGGAAATGCCGGGTGGGAGGGGCTACAGGGAGGTGAAAATCTCACAAGTGGGTACATTTTACGTTGTGTACTGTGCACATGACACACGTGTGCCAGGCACACAAAAGGTACGTATGATTGGTTTGGAAGTCCTTGGGAACATTGTGTGAAAGTTTGGAGCCGATCGGTTCAGTACTTTCTGAGATTAGTGGCTTTGCACAAACTATTTTATATTTTTATTTATATAGAGTACCTCAATCACAACTGATCTTTTCTTTATCTTTTGGTAAGGTAAATGTGAGTAAATTTCTGAATCAGAAATTGTTCTGATTCAAGTTAGTTCTTCAATTTATAGTTGCACTGATTGCAAAGGTCTTGAGGCTGAAAAAAAATCAAAGGCACTTGAAAAAGTGTAATGCAACAAAGGAATAATTAAATAAAAGCATTGATATTTTCAAACTGCTGTCTTTGTCCTGTTTTCAGCTTTGGAAGCTTTCTTTATCCCAGTATTAAATACGTATCTCTTCTAAGAATTTTCTCTTCTTTCTCTTTTCCTTTGCTTCCTGTTTTTGCCTCTTATTTCTTCCTTTTTTCTTTTCTTTTTCTTTATAAATTTTTATTTTCAACATAAAAAACAAGTAAAAACATTCAATCATTTTCAACTTTGTGTAACATGTCGTTCAGTCATAGGTTTTTGTGCATCGGTCTTTACAATTACAAATGTAGTTATTAGTTTTCAATCCAATGTAACCCAATATATCATAATTATTAAGTTTAAGTATGTAAATATGTATGTATGGAATTAAGACTTTTCTTCATTTCATACCACCTTATCCTCTTAATTTCTTCCTTTTTTTCTTATTTCTTCCTTCCTTTAGAATTCATGAGGCATATAAACCAATGAAAACAAAATGTGAGTTCTAAACCATCCAAGAAATGTAAATTAGCCAGTAAGCAAAAGGCTATGGTGCTTTTTAGAATAGAGTCAAGTTGTACACTAGAGCAGGGGTCCCCAACCTTTGCAACTTTAAGTCTGAAGGACTTCAGCTCCCAGACTTCTCCAGCCAGCTTTGCTGGAGAATTCTGGGAGCTGAAGTCCTTCAGACTTAAAGTTGCAAAGGTTGGAGACCCCTGCTCTAATGATTTCTGGAAAAGGAAAGATGTTGGAAAAGAACATCTTCTTTAACATGCTACTCTGCTAAAGCTCAGAGTCTGGGCCAATAGAGTGTAATGCGTACCAAATAATGCACTAGGCTTGAATAACAAATATAATTAATTTAGAATATTTGTAGTTAATACAACACTGCTGTATTAACTATGGACTCTGATTTGAAGTATTAACACACATTTACTTTTTGGGAAACCAAAAAGATTTGTAAAACAGAAGACTACAATGTAATATGAAAAATGATATAGATTTAAAAGTTATAAAAGTTCAAGGTTTGTATTTGACAGAACAATAAACTGGAAAAATCATATTTGTGTTTAAATATTCTATTTAATTTTTAAGATAAGGCTAACATGTTTTCAAAGGCTAATATTTATTTTAACAGAAGAGAGCACATGTAAGTTTAAAGATTCAAAAATATCTTTATTTTAATTCCTCGGGAGCTTTAGAAGAAGGAGACAGATTCTGGGATCCCATTTATTTTACATGGAGCATTCTAGAAACAAAATACAATTAAAAACAATTAGTACTTTCATCAAATTGCAGTGCCAAATATTCCCATTATAGTATAGGCCTACTGACCTCAACTAGATGTCTGAAATGAGAAACATAGGTTTCTATTTATTTGTTTGTTTATATTTCATATTTCTAGATCTCCCATCCAAGGAGATTAATGATCAAGTAAAATATCTACTAAACTACTACTAAATACTTAACTACCACTAAAGATGGGAAAAACAGTTAAGAGAAATACTAATATGCAAATCACCATGGAAAGGATGTATGTAGTATGCTGTCTATTGCAAATGTTTGTCAAAACAAGCACAAATAGCTATGTTTAAAACCTGGCCAAAGCAGGGGCATCCTCAAAGGGGGTCAAAAACATCAAAATGGTGGCCATAAGTGGGCTTTACATCTTTTTAATGCGCATTGCATGGAAGAAAAACAAAAAGGATAAAGATGAAACCAGAAATTTTTCTTTTGGGCTTAATGTAAAAAGACTTGGAGAAAAAATTTAGAACTGAACTTATATATGTTGATGAAAGCAAGGCTATTATATGCACAAACATGGAAAGACCTATCGATTCCCACCATGGACAAATGGCTACAGAAGCTGGTGGAGTTTGTGAAATTGACCGTTTTGATCAAAGAAAAGAAGATAAATATATGTGTTTCTACTTAGAGACCGTTTCTGGATTTGGGGCTTAAGGTGGGAAAAAATGAAACTTTGACTTTGGGTTTTACTGATTAGATTGACTTCTTCTTATAGAAATGGCTAGTTTATATTATTATGGAAAAGTAAAAAGTTGAGGTTCATTGTTAGTGCCTTATACCAGGGGTGGGCAAACTTTGCAACTTTAAGTCTGAAGGACTTCAGCTCCCAGAATTCTCCAGCCAGCTTTGCTTTAAAGCAGGGGTCTCCAACCTTTGCAACTTTAAGTCTGAAGGACTTCAGCTCCCAGAATTCTCCAGCCAGCTTTGCTGGGGGCTGAAGTCCTTCAGACTTAAAGTTGCAAAGTTTGCCCATCCCTACCTTATACTCTCACAACAGAGGCAATAAGAAGTCAACACCTTTTTTTCTCCCTTCCTCTTCCTCCCCTCCTCTGTGTTCTATTATTTGCTTTTGTGTTTTGTACTTTATTTTATAAACTAATTTTAAAAATTGATCTGGGAAAAAAAGAGAGAGAAAGAGATGTAGAAACTGCATCTAGACTGCATAACTAGAGTGACAAATACATATACACCTTCATGAAACTGTAGATCTACCCATTTCAATCCATTAGCAATATGCCTTTTGTTGGTAGGTTAAAAGATTATTTGGTTTGGCTTAAATTCCTCATGCTTAGACTTCTTTCTGAAATCATTAGTAGTTTGGCCAGAATTAAATTTCTGAGCTAAACTTTCATTAAAAGATAGGAATAACTGTGTGTCTCCCATTCACTTTCCATCAGCTTTCTCAATGAATGCTCAAGGATTGCATTCATATGTACCTGTCCATGTATTTATTTTATTGAATTTATAAACCACGCCACTCTACCTGAAGGGACTCAGGGCGGTGCACAGGAAATTAAAATAGAATTATAAAACATAGCAATAGATAAATACTAAAAACAGATTAAATACTAATAACCCTGTGCTAAAAATCCTAAAACTCTTACCCCTTAAAAATCTAATTAAAACAATTTAAGCTTCAGTCTGCAAGCTTGATGGTGTGGATTAGGCCAGGCCGGCAAGATGGAAGAAGTATGTCTTCAAGTTTTGGCGGAAGGAGCGGAGGTCCGTGATAGTTCTAAGTTCGGGGGGTAGGTCGTTCCAGAGGGTTGGGCCCGCCACAGAGAAGGCCCTTCCCCTGGGCGTCGCCCGCTGGCATAGCCTAGTGGACGGCACCTGGAGAAGTCCCTCTCTGTGGGAGTGGATTGGCCGAAGAGATGTGTGGGGTAGGATACAATCCCGCAGATAACTAGGCCCCGTGCCATGGAGCACTTCGAAGATGGTAATCTACACCTTGAAGCGCACCCGAAAGGCCACAGGTAGCCAGTGCAGCTCGCGCAGGAGCGGTGTTACGTGGGAATGCCTTGGGGCTCCCAAGATTCCCCGCGCAGCCGCATTCTGAACTAGCTGTAGTCTTTGGGTGCACCTTGAGGGGAGGTGCACCCGAATGTATATTCTTGTGTGCACATACCCAACAAGCATACATCAAAATCCAGAAAGAGGAGATGTTTTCTTCAGGCTGAGGTTCTTATATGCTTGTAATGAATAGCTGACCATGCACAGAATCTGAACTTGTCCTTGACACCATATTATACAGGTCACCAAGTTCAAGTTCAGCTTATTAGGTTGATCCCTGAAGATCAATAGATACTGACAGTGGCTTGCAAAATAATATGGATTCTGCTTGCAGCAACACTTGGTTTTATTAAGGGTAAGATTTGCTGTAGAATAATATTGTATCAAATGGTTTAGTGTTTGCTGCCATAAGAGCTGGATTTATCTAGAATGTTTCAGAATGTACAAATGATCCCTGTTAAACATTTCAATTTGTTTTCTGGTGAATTAATTTCTCACTAAGTGAATTGCCAAGTGAAATTGCCCCTCTTTAGAGATTTGAGAAAAATCAGTAGAGATAACAGATTTTACCATTTTGATGTAAGAGCAAATGCTCAGTTTCTTATTACATATAATATAAAATGTCCATGGTACAATAGCTGTCTTAGGTTGGATAAACCAGATTAGATGAGTAAATTGCTTTTGTCTTTGCTGTAATTCTCTGACTGTAAACTATTTTAGTCCTTTGTGAAAGTGAACAACCTATAACCTATGTATAGACATACTTGTTCTGACTCCCTCCCGACACAAGACAAAGGACTAGACTGACTGCTACTTGGCAGTTTCCTGAACTAACCTTGCCTAGAAGATAACACGATACAAACTCTCCGACTCTCTGACCCTGTAAACCTCTCTGTTGTTTCCTGCAAACCTTTCGATGTACCGAGGATTTCTTTTAAAGCCTCTTGGGAGGGGCCAGTCAATTAGGCAGCTGCTACTGATTATCTCCGACTGCGTCGTTCTGCTAATTGCCGTTGCCTCCTCTCGATCCTTCTTAGCCTGACATCGGGAACAAACTGGGCTTCCTCCTCCCCACTACTCCAAGCCCCAGGTGCCTCCTGATGCCTAGCCGGGCTCTCTGCTCTCTCGACCTCTCTCTCTGCTCTCTCGACCCCTTCCTCCTCTAGAGCAGACTCATAGGACTCCTCACTAGAGGAATCCATCAGCAACTCATCCTGAGACGGCTGGGCCACAACACATACTGTACATACATATTGCTTCAACATCATTCATGTTAATTTATATTACTTCATAACTATGTCAAATGGCACATTTAGATGAAAATTAGTTAGGCCAATTAAGATTGAATGAATATTTGGCTTGGGAACAGGTTATGTGAGGGTCCATCTCTTGCCAGTCACATCTACCCAACCCATCAGAGTGGGGAAGCAGGGAATGGATGGTGCTAGATTTCTGGAAGCACAGAGACGAACCTGCCCCACTGCATATCGAGGGGGGCTGTGTGGAGAGGGTTTCCTCTTTTAAATTCTTAGGAGTGCTTATTAGCCAAGATCTCACCTGGAAAAACAACACGTCTCTGGTGATTGGAAAAGCCCAACAGAGACTTCATTTCCTTAGAGTCCTGCGGAAAAATCAGATGGAACAATGACTGATGACCTCTTTGTATTGGTCCACCAAACCATCGGTTGCCCTCTGACATCACTAAATAACATCGCCAGATCTCGCTGCTTTAGCAGAGCAAGGAAGATTCTCATAGATGATTCACACCCTGGTTGGTATCTCTTTGCCCTTCTACCATCAGGCAGAAGATATCAAAGTATAGCCAGCGGAACAAACAGGTTTAAAGATAGCTTCAATCCTTGGGCTGTGGGACTTTTAAATTCAACCACAATCACTCCATGCACATGCTAGTTTTTTCTTTTTTCTTTTCTCTCTTTTTTTTGTTTCTGTTATAATTTGGCACCAGTGAAGTTAAAATCAATTTCATTGTAATTTTAGTACAATGACAATAAAGATGATGATGACGACGATGATGATGACGATGACGATGACGATAATAATAATAATAATAATAATAATAATAATAATAATAATAATAATAATATTGTTGTTGTTGTTGTTGTTGTTATTATTATTATTATTATTATTATTATTATTATTATTATTATTATTATTATTATTATTATTATTATTATTATTATTATTATTAATGCCGTGGTCCCATCCCCAAGGGAGATACACCTGGTGGGACTCAGAAAAAGAGCCTTCTCCAGGGTGGCTCTCTCTCTCTCTGGAACATCATTCCCCCAGAGATTAGACTGCCCCCCCCCCCCATTCTAATACTCTTCCGGATGGCACTGAAGACCTGGTTCTGCCAGCGGGCATGGGGAACCCAGAGTTGGATGGAGCCCAAATTCAATAAATAAAAAATAAATAAAGCAGGCACTCCTTTTCCCCAACAGTACATTAAATCATGGGTTGATTCCATGCCAATTACTACTTTACTTTTATGGCGAGATTATAATGTTTTCTAATTATGGTTTTTGTGACTTTGAGGGGTGATAGTAGTGGTCTATCACAAGTCACCACAGACAACTCGCCATGGCTAACCTGCCATGGTACAACTTGCCAAAGGAAAAGTTACACTAACATCAAACAAATGGTGGAACAGGATTATTAAAGAAAGAATGCCTAGTTACATGCGAGACCGTATCCTGCCCCATACATCCCTCCGACCGATCCGCTCCCATAGAGAGGGCCTTCTCCGGGTGCCATCGACCGGGCAATGCCGGTTGGCGACACCCAGGGGAAGGGCCTTCTCTGTGGCGGGCCCAACCCTCTGGAATGACCTGCCCCCTGAACTCCGTACCACCACAGACCTCCGCCTTTACCGCCGGCGTCTTAAAACGTATTTATTCCAACAAGCCGGCCTAGGATAACCACCCGATTTGGACTTTTTAGTTATAAATTTTAATTAGAGAATTTTAAAATGTTTTAGCACGGGGTAATTTAATTTAATTGGGTTTTAATAATTGGCTTATTTATGTATGTTGTGTTTTTAATTAGCCTGTGCACTGCCCTGGGTCCTTTTGTAGGAGAAGGGCGGGGGATAAATTTAATTTTAAAAAAATGCAGGAGGAGGGACAAAAATGACAAAAATTAAAATACATTTTAAATTATTTTAAATAATTAAATTGAATTGTTGAATTGTCTTGTGGTGAGTTGTCCTATGGTGAAGTGTCCATGTACGTTGGCTATGGCAAGTTGACCGCAACATGTTGTCCCATTCCAGATGGTAGGTATTTTAGTGTTGGTATACTAATTGCATTTATATGATTATGAGAATCACTTTGTAAAGACTTTTCTTTAACCCAGGGATGTCCAAACTTGGGAACTTTAAGACTTGTGGACTTCAACTCCCAGAATTCCCCAGCCAGCTACTGGGGAATTCTGGGAGTTGAAGTCCACAAGTCTTAAAGTTCCCAAGTTTGGACATCCCTGCTTTAACCAGTAGCATCAATCACTGAATCAATACCTGGATCATCTTGTGGAAAGAAACACCAGATGACTCTAACAATACTCGAATCAAAACAGCATCCTCTATTGTAGCATTCCTGAGCGCTGATGTAGGGGTATCCGCAATTCACTCTGGCAGTTGGTTGCACTTGGCATTGTTCTGGAACTGTTAAATACAGTCTAAATTAATTCAGGAGATTAATGGATTTCAGAAAGGTAAAGTCATTGAGGTATTTGATTTGTAAAAAAGATTCTATGCTCAAGTCTGAATGCTAAATATTCTTAAAAACAGGTAAGGAATATAAATCCATCCATTCCCCCACAATCCTGTCAGAGCTAAAGAAGCTTCTTGAATTAGAAGCAAAATGCCTTCAAAAGAAAAAAAGAAAGAAAGAAAGAAAGAAAGAAAGAAAGAAAGAAAGAAAGAAAGAAAGAAAGAAAGAAAGAAAGTGCCATTGTCTCTTGAAAAAGCACATTCGGGTTAAAAACAGATTGATCAAGTTTAGAATTGTCCTTAGATAAGTTGCTGCGTTAGACAAGGCAGCAAATGCAACTCCTTTCCTCAGATTCAAGGCACTGTAAGTCAAGAAATTTGGCCACCTTAGGACAAACATCTGTAAAAATATTGTAACAAAAATCATGGACTAGGAATCCCAGGAAGATTCTTCACATGTTATCAAATGATGACAAAATGAATATTGATGGCAAAAGTCTGCTGCAGAAAGTGTAGAATAGGCAGCTCTTATATAAACTGAATCAATAATTCCCAATAAACATGTTTTTTAAAAGTTCCACTCACGTAATTTCAGGAAAAAACCATTAGCCAGGCTGCTGAATCCTAAGAAAAGGACCATCACCAGTAAACAGAACTTCTTCTGTTCCATGGCAGCTTTCTTTCCTCTGTCAGGAAGCTTTACTGTTCCCCAAGAAGTTAACTATGCAAGGTCTAGGCAAAAGATTTGCTCAAATTAATTTTTATACTAGCCTGTTTGTCCAATCCTTTTAAGTAATGTTTGTCTTTGGAGGACTTTGTATGTCCTCATAACTCCACCTTTGTTTTGATACCAAGGTTTCTGTGCATACCCAGATATAGTATCAAAATGTGGTAATGATGGATTTACTTTTAGTAGGGGGATTATGTAGTAAGAGATATCAGCCTCTCTTCGGGTGACAAATGCATAAATAATACTATTCTTTCTTATCTGCTGAGCTTGTGCTCTTTTGGGTAACCTTTGCTAAAGGCTGAAAATTTCACTTAGTCATTCAAAATATTGCACAGCCCATCTATTTCTCTTGACCCTATCTTGAAAAGCATCTGTGGTATGGTGGGCTGTTTGAAAGACAGGAGAATCCGCTTCCAATTTGGGACTTCCGGTAACCACTCCAGAGCACGGAGATCGATCGTATCCCTGTGACAGTGAAGAAGCTGGCTTAGGGAATGTAACATTGCACTTCTGGAATTCCAGCCTCCATAATTAAGTCTGTTCATCTGAATTCTAAAAGCGATCTGGCGGGTTTGTAGTGAGCGGTGTGATCTTTGTGATTGGAGGACAGAGGCTCTCCTGACTTCTTTATTGATACCTTTCTCTCTCGTTGCCTTATCCAGGGAGGGGCTGTTTTTCTGCCATCTTTTATCTGACTCTTTTGCCGTTTCTCTGGCACTTTGTTCTTTTTCCTCTCCTTTATCCTGCATATTGGAGTTATCCAGGTCTTCTGCAAGAACTTTAGTGGAGGTATCTGGGGCCCGATATTGAATTTGAAGAAAAACAGCTAAGTCTTTTTTCAATGTCTCTACATCGTGTTGGATGGCAATTAATTGTTCGAATATTGAGACTACCGTTTGTGCTGTGAGGAGGCATTGTTTTGCCATAAACTCAGTCGAATTTTCCCAGGGTAGAGTCTCTGTATTCTGAATTATATGTTTATTGGTCGCCTTTTTAGCTTTCAGCTCAGCCTCCAAGTGGGAAGTTATTGGGCTAATTCTTTGTGAGAAGTGCTGGCTTTCAGTTTGTTCCCCTCTCGCCAGATCAGCAAAGTCTAGTAAATGCTGTTTTTCCACAACTTTTGGCAGGTCTTGTTCTAATCTCTCCAGATTATTGGGGATGGGGGGGTGGTTGTTTTACTTACAGATCTCTTGCTGACAAGGAGCTCCTCGATTCTTGGCTGTTTTGCTGTTTTCACAGGAGGAAAAGATCCCGGGCTGGTGCCATGGCGTTTCTTTCTTTTCCCCATGCCTTTTTAGTTCTTGGCAGCAAACAAAAGTTTTTAGTTGTGTTATATTCTACGCTATTATCTCCACAGAAAAATGTTAATGAAATAAAAAAGGACCCAATTGGAGTGCTAAAAATAGATAAAATAAAATAAAACTGGGAGGCATTCCTGCAAACACGTTCCAGCTGCACCGGCTGCAGCTCCGCCTAGTTGACCCTATCTATTTCCTTTGATCTTGTCAAGGTCTTGAATTTAGCCATTGGCATCTCATCTGGACCGTATACCTTTCTGGGTTCCCCCCAATGTAAGTCATCTTTCATTACTGAGATTGAAACCAAAGTTGTTATTCTCCACTATAAGAGGAAGCATAATGAAAATAACAACAAAAAGGGGCTAATTGCAGATGGAAAACAATGCAGTGTAAAAAGATTGTGGAGAAGACTGGAAGGACTATATTCGCTTTCCATAAATGGAAAAACAGAAAGAAGAACCAGAAAGAAAAATTAAATCAAGTTTATTATGGCCTTTATTCAACAGAACTCAAAAGAAAAGCTTACCCCAAAGATATAAAGCTAATTATTTGTACTTATCTCTCTCTAGAATTAAACTAAAGCAAGTCTAATTTTGTTCTAGCTGCAAAATATAGATTTAGGATTATCTAATGAGATAGTAATGAACACAGTTTACATTATATACATTTATACTCAGTGGAAATATATATTTAATATGGGGTAATAAGTGGCAAATATATTTGGGATGTTTAGTACAAACAAAATAGCAGTTGATGATTCATTATGACTAATTAATTGGCCAAAGGTGGAGCTGAAATTATTGCAAAGTTCTTCCTAGTCATTATTTGTAAAAGAACATTATTATTTCATAGTTCAACCTATATCTCTGGATACCCTTGGTATCCAGAGATATAGGCTGACGTATGAAATAATGATTTTTTAAAAATCCAGAAGAAAGCAGTAGTAAATCACTTCTGTTATACTTCCAAGAACATTGCATCAATCCAGACACTTTGTAGCTGGCCTCTACTAGAAACGCTCTTGTTTTTACACACACACACACACACACAAATGCACACACCCCTATATAAAAACTTTACTTCTGATTTAGTCATGCTAAATTAAAAAACCCCAAATCCTAAATGAACTAACATTGGTGTCTGTTGTGTCTGTTTCAGGTTACAACAATATTTTTGAGATATAGTAAACTCCCAGCTTCTTAAAGCAAATCAAATTTAGCAGGACCATCCAATAGTGGTCATTCAGGAAGTGTCCAGAACTCTGTCCTTTGTTTCCCAGAATAATTTCTGTGATATTTTAATATTTGTTTCAAAATAGCTTTAGAATATTGAATTGTGTTTTCATTCGAATGAATTTAATTTGAATCACTGATTTAATTTGATTACAGGTGATCTGCACAAGCCTATACCACCAACAAATTTTCTGATCTATTCAGGAGCAATAAATTATATTATTTAAGATAGTGAGCCAATTGTGAAAGTCCATTTGATTTAGATTCCATTCAATCTTCTTCTACTCAATTTTTGAACAATATTATTTATTACTAGCTGTACCCAGCCACGCATTGCTGTGGCCCAGTCTGGTTAAATGGCCAACCAATCTATGTGTAGATCTACACCTGCACACATACACACAACCACCGTATAACCCCCAACCTACCTAACTACTGTATTTCTTCCTCTCTCCCTCTACCTACCTACCTACCCACTGAATTTCTCCCTCTCTATCTCTCCCTCTACCTATCTACCTACTGTATTTCTCCCTCTCTACCTATCCCTCTACCTACCTACCTACCTACCTACCTACCTACCTACCTACTGTATTTCTCCCTATCTATCCCTCTATCTAACTACCTACCTACTGTATTTCTCCCTCTCTATCTATCCCTCTACCTACCTACTGTATTTCTCCCTCTCTATCTATCCCTCTACCTACCTACCTACTGTATTTCTTCCTTTCTCAATCTATCTACCTACCCACCTACTGTATTTCTCCCTATCTATCCCCCTATCTACCTACCTACCTACCTAACTACTGTATTTCTCCCTATGTATCTATCCCTCTACCTACCTACCTACTGTGTTTCTCCCTCTCTATCTACCCCTCTACCTACCTACCTACTGTATTTCTTCCTTTCTCTACCTACCTACCTACCTACCTACCTACTGTATTTCTCCCTCTCTATCTATCCACCTACCTACCTACCTAACTACTGTATTTCTCCCTATGTATCTATCCCTCTACGTACCTACGTACTGTATTTCTTCATTTCTCTCTCTATTCCTATACCTACCCACTGTATTTCTCCCCCCCCCTCTCTCTATCATATCTACCTACCTACCTACTGTATTTCTTCCTTTCTCCCTCTATCTACCTACCTACCTACTTACCTACTGCATTTTCCCTCTCTATCTATCCCCCTATCTACCTACCTACTCTATTTTTCCCTCTCTTTCTCTCTATGGGCCACCTGGGAGTTTGCTATCCTCTGTGTTTTGGCCCTTTTAGGCCTCCATACAGTGTGGAACTTTGGAGGCTTATTCAGTTGCTGAGGAAACGACTGTTGGAAATGCCGGGTGGGAGGAGCTACAGGGAGGTGAAAATCTCACAAGTGGGTACATTTTACGTTTGTGTACCATGCACATGACACACGTGTGCCAGGCACACAAAAGGTGCGTATGATTGGTTTGGAAGTCCTTGGGAACATTGTGTGAAAGTTTGGAGCCGATCGGTTCAGTACTTTCTGAGATTAGTGGCTTTGCACAAACTATTTTACGTTTTTATTTATATAGAGTACCTCAATCACAACTGATCTTTTCTTTATCTTTTGGTAAAGTGAATGTGAGTAGATTTCTGAATCAGAAATTGTTCTGATTCAAGTTAGTTCTTCAATTTATAGTTGCAATGATTGCAAAGGTCTTGAGGCTGAAAAAAAATAAAAGGCACTTGAAAAAGGACTCTTATCTTTGCAGGGTTTGGACTAGAGGACTTCCAAGCTCCCTTCCAGGCCTATGATTCTATGATTCAGATAAGTGCTAGTTGAAAGAAATTGAAAAAAATATATAGCTAGTTCCTGCTAGCTGCATGTTTAAAACAACATATAGGATGATGCCTAAATGGCAGTAAGAACCAAGAGTAGAACAAACATTTGGAATATCAACAAGAGAGAAATGCAATTATAGCAAAGCTTAACTGGATGAAGATAGGAAACAGAAGCTACAAGCTAACTTTTTACTTCTTGTGAGAAATGGCCCTGTCCCAATCATATAGCAAATACTGTTGGTGATCTTAGAACGTATTCTATTGTCCCAGAATCTGGGTAATTCCAGCTGCTCCAAAAGGCAACAGAAGAAAAAGTATAACTAATTTAACAATGCAATATAATTTCAAAATAATCAAAATATCGGTATAAAAATGTATTCCTTTCATTAAACTTTTGTATTCCCATTGTCACAGTTTAATTGCTTTTAATGTTATAAGCTGCTCAGAGTTGCCTTATGGTGAGTGGGTGGCAAATAAATTTCATAAACAAACCACTAAAATATTTCTTTGATTTCCAGGTGAAAATTCTTTATAGGCGCATTCTAAAACTTGAGCATTCTCCTCGAACCGAATGCCACATCTGAATGGACACACCTCAAGGGCATCAGGCTGGAGAAGGAATATTTAGACTTACTCTTCAAATTAAACAATAATACAGCTAATGCCACCCAATTCTAATGTTTAATCTTATTAAAGGGCCACAACATACCATCAGGTGACATTCCTGGATGCAGCTAGGTCAATATTTTGAGAGGGAATTTCATGATGGGAGTGGGAAATCCTTTCATTATGACTATTACCCTCCCTTAAACCCTATAAGGTAGTTCAAATTCATACTAGCGGGTTTTAATCCCAAGGTGGCCAAATTAGTCATTTGCCACTGAATGCAAATACTCCAAGTGGTAGAAATGAGCAAAGAAGTGCTAGGGGGATATGCAGCCTCAGGTTGCCACAGGGGTGGCCTCCTGCCAGTTCTAACATCTTCTATAGAAGAGGTTCCACAAATCTACAGTGCCGTTTAGAACCGGTTCCAGCTCCCTCCCTCCGCCCGTCCGCACATCATCAAGAGAAAGAGCGAGAGTAGGAATTCTGGGAGTTGAAGTCCACAAGTCTTAAAGCTGTCAAGTTTGAACACCCCTGGGGGGTGGGTTTCTAAAGGGTTAGGGGTGTAAGTGTCTTGTAATTTGACAGCTTTAAAACTTGCATGCTTCAATGCCAGAGTTCCTGAGCCAACATTTTGTTTGCTATGCAGGAGCATTGTTAAGTGAATTTCACATTTTACAACTTGGCCACACCCACCCAGTCACATGGGTGGCAAGCCACTCCCACTTGGTCACTTGGCTGGCAAGCCACTCCCACCCAGTCACATGGGTGGCAAGCCACTCCCACTTGGTCACTTGGCTGGCAAGCCACTCCCACCCAGTCACATGGCTGGCAAGCCACTCCCACAAAGCAGGCCACACCTACAGAAGAGGTTCTAAAAAAAATTGAAACCCACCTCTGAGTTGCCACCTATATCTATTATAACAACTAGAGCTGTACTAGGAAGTACAAGGACAAAACCATAGGAATTCTGCTGCCTCACAGGCCAGGATCTGAATGAATCTCCTGCTAGCTAAGTTGTTTTTTGAAAGTTATTTATAATTTTTAAGCTAAATGGGGGCAAAACCAGAGGAAAATGAAGAACAGTTATTAGCAGTATGTTTAAAAAAAGATGGAAAAATGCAACTAATGACTTTTTTCAATCATGTTTTAATACCTTTCACATATATGTTTCATGCATATATTGCTGAAAAGATAAGCTGTGGATGACATTTTTCTAGATTTTACGGTGATAGCAAAGCTTAACAATAAAGGCGTGGAGCTGAGATTGTCAGAAATGTTTAGCCAGGCTGCAGTCTTCCGAATACTTTAAATATGGAAACTTATTGAAATCATATGAAAGAATCCATACTTCTTCAATATGTCCCCATCCAAATATCTTGGTAGGATAACTGCATTTCCTGCTACATGATTTATTGAATAGGAGATGCCTATTATATCTCATCTCCTGCAAGAAAAGCTACAAGACATTAGATAAACAGCAGATAATATGTCACACCATTGCCATGTCCATCTTGTTTCCATTTCCATTCCATTCAATTTTTTTATTCCGGTTTCCATTTTGTTATAATTATCTGAAGGAGAGGAACAAACAAGAAATCAGTTAAGTTGTTGCATATCCATCCATCCATCCCTCCCTCCCTCCCTCCCTCCCTCCCTCCCTCCATCCATCCATCCATCCATCCATCCATCCATCCATCCATCCATCTATCTATCTATCTATCTATCTATCTATCTATCTATCTATCATCTATCTATAGCTCTATCTATCTATCTATCTATCTATCTATCTATCTACCTATCTATCTATCTATCTATAGCTCTATCATCTATCTATCTATCTATCTATCTATCTATCTATCTATCTATCTATCTATCTATTTATCATCTATCTATCCATCGTCTGTCTGACTGTCTGTCTGACTGTCTGTCTGTCTGTCTGCCTATCTATCATTATCTATCTATAGATCTATCATCTATCTATCTATCTATCTATCTATCTATCTATCTATCTATCTATCTATCTATCTATCTATCTATCTATCTATCCATCATCTATCTATCCATCGTCTGTCTGTCTGTCTGTCTGTCTATCATTATCTATCTATAGCTCTATCTATCTATCTATCTATCTATCTATCTATCTATCTATCTATCTATCTATCTATCTATCTATCATTATCTATCTATAGCTCTATCATCTATCTATCTATCTATCTATCCATCAATCATCTATCTATCTATCTATCTATCTATCTATCTATCTATCTATCTATCTATCTATCCATCATCTATCTATCCGTCGTCTGTCTGTCTGTCTGTCTGTCTGTCTGTCTGTCTGTCTGTCTATCATTATCTATCTATAGCTCTATCATCCATCTATCTATCTATCTATCTATCTATCTATCTATCTATCTATCTATCTATCTATCCATCATCTATCTATCCATCGTCTGTCTGTCTGTCTGTCTGTCTGTCTATCATTATCTATCTATAGCTCTATCTATCTATCTATCTATCTATCTATCTATCTATCTATCTATCTATCTATCTATCTATCTATCTATCTATCTATCTATCTATCATTATCTATCTATAGCTCTATCATCTATCTATCTATCTATCTATCTATCTATCCATCAATCATCTATCTATCTATCTATCTATCTATCTATCTATCTATCTATCTATCTATCCATCATCTATCTATCCGTCGTCTGTCTGTCTGTCTGTCTGTCTGTCTGTCTATCTATCATTATCTATCTATAGCTCTATCATCCATCTATCTATCTATCTATCTATCTATCTATCTATCTATCTATCTATCTATCCATCATCTATCTATCCATCGTCTGTCTGTCTGTCTGTCTGTCTGTCTGTCTGTCTGTCTGTCTGTCTATCATTATCTATCTATAGCTTTATCATCTATCTATCTATCCATCAATCATCTATCTATCTATCTATCTATCTGTCTGTCTGTCTGTCTGTCTGTCTGTCCGTCTGTCTGCCTGTCTGTCTGTCTGTCTATCTATCTATCATTATCTATCTATAGCTCTATCATCCATCTATCTATCTATCTATCTATCTATCTATCTATCTATCTATCTATCTATCTATCTATCTATCTATCTATCTATCTATCTATCTATCTATCATTATCTATCTATAGCTCTATCATCTATCTATCTATCCATCAATCATCTATCTATCTATCTATCTATCTATCTATCTATCTATCTATCTATCTATCATCTATCTATCTATCTATCTATCTATATATCTATATATCTATATATATATCTAATCTGTTGTCAATCTCATTTCAGAATGGCTCTGGGTGGTTTACAGTTTATGCTGTCTCTTTGAAAAAGAATGAAACTACTTCTATGTCCTTCTTCCATTGGCTTAAACATTTCAAGAGACAAAGAGGAGCCATGTCTAGTCAGCTCACTCAGACGCCTGAAAACCAGGTGGCAGTAGCAGGAGATCAGTCTAACAAAGTCTTTAATTACATTCATTTCCATTCTTCTTGCTCTCCTCTTTTTGCAAATACTTCCCCCCCCCCAAGAAGGCTATAAATGTCCCATAGAAATGTATTACTCACCTGCGATAAAAACACCATTTTGCATTCTTGTGCCTGGTATCAAAACAACATCCTCTTCTTAAACATTCTTGTCTTGATATTCCACCAAATCCACAATCAGTTCTCCTTCTTGGAGGTACATTGCAATTCCCACCTAAGAAACATATAGAATTCAAGTAGAGATGGTTTAATTTGCATTTAGTACAAACCGATATAGAACTATAAGTTTAAAAAAAGCATGGGCAGTCAGTCATACCAGTCAAATATTTCTTTGACTTCCAGGTGAAAATTATTTAGAGGCGCATTCTAGAACTTGAGCATTCTCCTCGAACCTAATGCCACATCTGAATTGACGTACCTCAGCGGCATCAAGCTGGAGAAGGAATATTTAGGCTTACATTTCAAATGAAACAGTAATACAGCGAATGCCTCTAATGTTCAATCATATCACTCTTAATTTTTACCAAATTAAGCAAAATAAATAAATACCGTATTTATCGGCGTATAACACACACTTTCCCCCCCTGAAAATAGGGGGCAAATGATGTATGTGTGTTATACGCCGATATAATGTTAAGAAGCCATGTTTTTACAGTATTAACAAGTACCGTATACACCATATACACTACCCTTATTTTGCTTCAAAGTTCTTTATTTGAAATTTAAATTTTTTTCCTGAAATTTCCCTCTTAAAATGAAGGTGCGTGTTATACGCCTGTGCGTGTTATACGCCGATAAATACGGTAAATCTAAACCTGACATCTAATTGACTGAGTTGACTTTTCTTCTTGAAACCTCAATGTTAAATGCAAAATAGATGCCAGTATCTGGTTTGCTGCCTCCAGAGCCTATCCAGAGTGAGGGAAGTTAAAAAAAAATAGTTTTTCACTGCTATAAGAAGCTTAAAGCACAAATTTCACCCAAACACACTAAAAAAGAATCACACCCCGAGTCTACATATTTTTGGAGTGCGGTCCTTGACATCTACTATATGAGACAGCTCTTGGTCAAATGGAGTTATGCTGTTCTACCTTTTAAGCCCAAAGGAACTAATTCCCAAGTTGGCCTTCAGTTGTACCATCATGAATGTTGAAATAACTAGTCAGCAATTAGGATATGTGGGAGTGGCTTGGCAGTCATGTAACTGGGTGGGCATGGCCAACTTGTAAAATGTGGTGAAACTCACTTAACAACGCTCTTGCTTAGGAACCAAAATGTTGGCTCAGAAACTCTGGCATTTGAAGCACGCAAGTCTTAAAGCTGTCAAGTGAGTGACAAGACCCTTGCACCCCAAACCCTTTAGGAAAAAAACCAGGGGTGTTCAAACTTGACAGCTTTAAGACTTGTGGACTTCAACTCCCAGAATTCCTCCTCTTGCTCTTCATCTTGATGATATGCGGACGAGCGGGGGGAGGGAGCTGGAACTGGTTCTAAACGGCACTATAGATTTGTGGAACCTCTTCTATAGAAGAGGTAAACTCTGGCAAGAACCCACCCCTGGGGTCACCTTAATAGTCTCAAAGCTATAAAAACATAGAATTGCTGGCTGGTTTATGTGGTGGTCTAGGGTTGTACAATTGCTCAGTGGTTAAGATACTGGTTTGAGACCTGAGTGTCATGCAATGGGGTGAGTT
The DNA here is from genome assembly GCA_039707465.1 of Rhabdophis nuchalis. Lineage (NCBI taxonomy): Eukaryota > Metazoa > Chordata > Lepidosauria > Squamata > Natricidae > Rhabdophis > Rhabdophis nuchalis. The sequence goes on from CM077649.1 coordinate 10,188,780, forward strand.
CTCATCCTTGCCCTAGCTCCTACAAATTTAGCCATTCGAAAGCATGTAAATACAAGCAGATAAATAGGTACCACTTCAGTGGGGAAGTAGCAGTGCTCTGTGATGTCATGCTGGCCACATAACCGCAGAAACATCTTTGGACAGTGCCGGCTCATTCGCCCTTGATGAACCCCACCCCTAGAGTCAGCAACCAATGGGGTAAAATCTACAAGGACTCCATTACCTTTACGTGGTGGTCTACGTGGTGGTGGCCTCGGTGGTCTAATGGGTATTCTAGCATCTGTCAGAGAGCTGAATCCAAATATCAGAGCCATGGCCAGGAACAAGAGCCATTTGCAGTTCATTTTGAATGTCGGTCTTCACGAAGAGTCAAGTTTATTGAAGAATTCAAGAGTATTGGTCTCTCTGTGTGATCTGATTCCTGCAAAGAGAGTTGCAAAATATTCAAGCACTTTTCTACTACTGGAACTCCAGAGGGAGAGACGTGGTCTAATTTAAATTTAATACATTTAAGGTAGACCAGAACTTTGAAATAAGAACTGTATAACTAACTGCAATTTTGAAACTGGACATAAGAACAAAAGATTAAGATTGCTCCCGCCACTCTTCTTCTTCATGTCAGTTAAACTAGCTAAATTTGAGGTGGACCAGAACTCTGAAATAAGAACTGTATAATTAACTGTAACTTTGGAACTAGACATTATGGAAAGGTGGGAATTTGAAGAACTACGTTAAATTATAAAAAATATGCATAAATCATTAAAATCAAGGCTAAACAGAATTTTGAACTTAGAGAAGCAGGAACTAAAAGAAGAAGTGAAGGAAGTAGGGTGGAGGGATAATGAAGGGGTAGAAACAGTGGGAATAAAAAGCAGACAAAAAAATTCATTGGGTTCGACAGTGGCATAGGGAAAATTGAAAAAGAAGGTTACACCTCAACAAAGGGAAATATGAAAGATTTATTTGGATTTGACAGTGGCTTGGGAAAAATTGAAGAGGGTGGATTTGTCAAAACAAAGAAAAGGGAGAAGGCAGGAACAGAGAAGTGGGACAAAAGACTTACTAGGAAAAAATCAGACAACTAGAAATTGTTATATGGGAAAATATAAAGCTGAGATATGTGGTTTACTTGTAAACATGGCATAAAATTGAGTTACTAATTGTTTGAATATGATAATGGAAAGATATAATAAAGGTTAAAATATATGGACAAATATGAAACTGTTATGGGGAGATTGTAAAGCAGAGGTTTGTGATGCACTTTTATACATGATAATTAAACTGAGTTGCTAATTGATTGAGTATGACAATGGAAGGACAATCAAGCATGGGTTAAAATATGCAAAATATGGACATATATAGAACTTCTAAGATGATGAACAAAGTGAGATGTGTACTGCTTGTTATTCTATATAGTAGATTAAAGGAATTGTAATGAACATTGAACAGTAAGGATTGTTATTTAAAGATAATTAAGGGTAGCCTAAGCCAGGTGTCTGCAAAGTTGCAGACTTTGCTGGCTGGGGAATTCTGGGAGTTGAAGTCCACCTGTCTTAAAAGAGCCAACTTTGCAGACCCCTGGCCTAAGCCAAGGTATGGAAAAATGGAGAGGGAACATAAAATATATTTACAGCGGAAATTATTGAGATTTAAAGACGGAATCACAAATTGGGGGCATGTAAGGATGCATAATTATATAAATATAATGATGAGAATAGCTGGGAATTGTAATGGTTTCTTAATGGCAAGAATAAAAACTGGAAATAGAATAAAGTCCACAAGTATATAGTCTATTGGGAATTCAAGACAAAAATATATCCAAAAAGAAATAATTTGGGTTACCAATATATGAAAAATTATGGCACGCATATATTAAATATTTGAACAACAGCATCAGGTCCTCACAAATGTCATAGCCTATTTAAGATACCCATGATAACTTATTTCTTGATATAAAACTGATTGAGTTGGATTAAACTGATTCTGCCAATGCAAATCAAATGTGTTCGAAAATGCTCACCTAATTCATTGTTGAATTGTGTATAACTTACCTCTCTTGACGTAGGGGTTCAGAAGTTCAGGGAGAGCTTCATACCTCAGAATGAAGGTAGACATGCTCATTTATATGGTTCAGAAAGCCCTCCTTCTTCCTGTTCTAGTTCCACTAATTGGCAAAAAAAAAAGAGAGACATAGATTATCAAAAAGAAAATCATATGTAATAGATTATTGCAGCAACATTTATGTTGACATCTTACATCTTGTTTAACATCTTAGATACTTTCCAATATGTTTGTGGTCACAAGAACTCATTGTTCCCCTTATTTTGTTCCTCCATGAACGATGCCTGGAAACTGCTCTTCACTTGCAGGTTCCTCAGGTGTGGGAGAAGCAGCTGAAGAAATATGTATGCATTGCTTTCTCTTATTACCTTTGCTTGTTCTAATTCACCTGACCAATATTTTGAGTGCTTTCTGAGAAGGACTAGAAAGTTTTATAATAAAATTGCTCTTCACTGGCAACTTCCCCCAATGAAGAGCAACCAGCCTAAGAAATATGTTCCCATTGCTCTCTCATGTTAGCTTTGCTTGTGTTGTTTACATGACAAATATTTTGAGGGCTTCTTGAGAAGGACTCGAAAGCTTTATAACAGGGGTCTCCAACCTTTGCAACTTTAAGTCTGAAGGACTTCAGCTCCCAGAATTCTCCAGCCAGCTTTGCTAGCTGGAGAATTCTGGGAGTTGAAGTCCTTCAGACTTAAAGTTGCAAAGGTTGGAGACCCCTGCTTTATAAGGTCTTTATTCGTCTCATCTTTTAAAGCAATGCTCTCTGACAGCAAGAGGCAGCTTTCTAGAAATTCTGTACTTCATTCTTAATAATAAATGTTCAAACATGTTACATGTTATTTTAACACTCATCCATTGTCTTTCTGTAGCTCTGGATGTGTCTATCACCATCTCACCTTTCAGATTCTTCTTGTGGTAATTATTTTCCACAATCACATATATTCTAAGTAAATGATTATTTACAATAAGTAACTCTCACTACTACTTTATATAAACAAATTGATCCAGACAATGCACTATGGGTCCTTCGTGGAGAAGGGCGGGATATAAATTTAAATAAATAATAAATAATAAATAATTTTAAAGTAGAAGAAAAATTATTAAAAAGTTTAAAAAAAACAAAAGGAAAGATAGGCCACCCAATCACTTTGGGAGATCCTAATATCTACCAGGTTTCTCCCTTTTATATGGCCCTGCAAGAACTGAAATTGAAGGGGATTTTTTGGACCATTCTCATGACAGCAAAATCAATCCTTTATCTTTTAAACTGTAGCTCCCGGTCATACTGAAGAGACCCTAGTTTTCTGTCATTCATTCCAATGGTGGGTTTCAATTTTTTTTAGAACCTACTCTGTAGGTGTGGCCTATTTTGTGGGCGTGGCTTGGCAGTCATGTGACAGGGTGGGAGTGGCCACCTTTTAAAATGTGGTGAAACTCATTTAACAACGCTCTTGCTTAGCAACCAAAATGTTGGACTCAATTGTGATGATAAATTCTTTCTTTCTTTCTTTCTTTCTTTCTTTCTTTCTTTCTTTCTTTCTTTCTTTCTTTCCTTTCCTTTCCTTCCGTTGGGTCACTGGCAGCGGCGGACCAGATTTACTTCCAGGTACACCGGTGGAACCCCCTCTCACCGGTTCTCTAAATTTCACTAACCGGCTCTCGCGAGTAGGTGCGAGCCTGCAGAAACCCACCACTGATTCATTCCTACTGCAAGATCATTATCCAGTTCCCCGCAAGGCAGGGATGCGAACCTTTTTATCGTCGCATGCCAAAAGTGTCCACATGCGAGAGTGCCCCCTCGTGCTCACACCCATAATGCAATATGCTCAAGACCCCCCCCCCATGCACCCCACACCCCCACACATGTGCCCTGTCCCCCCCCCTCACCCATTTTTGGCTTCCAGGTGGATGCAGGAGGCTTTCCAGGCCCAAAATGGGGCCCAGGAGGGATCTCGCACATCACACACCCCTGCACCCCATTTTGGGCCTGGAAGGCCTCCTGCACCAACCTGGAAACAAAAATGGGGCAAGGGCAGGGATGGGCAAACTTTGCAACTTTAAGTCTGAAGGACTTCAGCTCCCAGACTTCTCCAGCCAGCAAAGCTGGCTGGAGAAGTCTGGGAGCTGAAGTCCTTCAGACTTAAAGTTGCAAAGTTTGCCCACCCCTGGGCAAGGGGATGTTGCGCAAGGCCCCAAAATTCAATGTGAGTGCCCCCCCATTCATGCACCCTCACCTATACACACCTGTGTCCCCTGCATGAGCCCTGCCCCCCGCACATGCGCAGCAGAGACCCAAAACCAGCTTGCTGTTAGGAGGCACATGCACATGCACGGTGGAGCTAGGATGGGGCAACGGCTGGCATGCCTGCAGAGAGGGCTATGCATGCCACCTGTGGTACGTGTGCCACAGATTCACCATCATGGTCCTACCCTATCCTCCCTTCTTGGTAGGAGGTGGGAAAATTTTGAGGTAGAGCATTTCTGGACTCTCAGTCCTGGAGGAATCAGCTTGAGCATTTGCTTTTTGGAAAAGCTATTCACACACCAAAGATTGCGGTACCTTTTCTAATAACCTTTATTAAAATACGCTTTTATTAGAGGCAGCCTACTTCGTAAAGTGGCTGGACTACTGTAGGATTGAAACTGGGTGGGATGGAGGAGAAGAAATGGGAGGATGTTGGTTATGTAAATGCCATTTACCTGTGAGACAGGTTGTTAGTGCGCAGCAATTAACATTTGTAGCATGTTTAAAAAATCATGTTGGGACCTTCTGAGGTTGTCTGAACTTTATTGATGCATGTGAGTTCAACAATTTCACACTCTGTTCTTACAGCCCTGCTTTCTAAAGCAGTAACTTGGAGGTTTGCTTTACAATATTCTGGGACAGGGGTCTCCAACCTTTGCAACTTTAAGTCTGAAGGACTTCAGCTCCCAGACTTCTCCAGCCAGCAAAACTGGCCGGAGAATTCTGGGAGCTGAAGTCCTTCAGACTTAAAGTTGCAAAGGTTGGAGACCCCTGTTCTGGGAGATTAGAGAGCTCTGAAATTATTTTGTTTATATTTGACTCCTGATGTCAAACTTATGTTTATTAATTCTTTTGTGCAAACGTTACCCTTTTGCTGTAGGCATAATCAGAATGGCACTGCTGGCAACTGATGACAGATATCACATTTGAGGAAAAGCATGTAAACCTGTTTGTAATCTTGAATATATATTATTGGGGCTTGTGATAGTGTTGTTGGTGTAGATGTGGGGACAAAGTAGATCTCTGGGTCTGTTGAAGAATCTGGTTTCCATCTTGGCATCATGGTCATGTTCTCTTTTGTTGCTTGTGGATGGTTGTCTGTATCTGAGTATGGCCCTCTTACTCAATGTCTGATATATTCAGATCACTTCTTTACCATTTCTACTTTCAGCATCCTTACAAACCCACACTGCTTATATGATTGCCCAATAGGTCTTCTGCAGATGGTCGCTAACACTGAGAAAAAGAGGAACTTGGTAGGTGGGAAAGACGTTGCAGGTTGGGTAATTGAAGAAGTACAGGAGACACTTCCTCCTTACCTCTTGACTTCCACATTGGGTGAAACGGCCATCCCAAAGCAGAGAGAGTTCTAAAATTCATTCATTCATTCTCATTCATTCACATAAGATTCCGAAGCTTTTTATTATTGACAATGATTTATAGTAAAGCTTATAAAGCAAACTAGATTTTCTATTAACACAAACAGCTATGTTCAATTTGTTTTGCATGATTTAATAGCATATTATTCAAATGGTATATTTCTAATCACAGGAGCACCTCATAAATGAAATTTTCAATTACAAAAAGCTAATATCTCACGTGTAGGCTACTATCTGGATATCAGCACAAGAGGCAAATTTATAATGCAATCATAAAGATAAATACATGGCCTTTTTATCATCACGATTGCCTTTAGCAGATGTAAAGAAGTGACAACATCTGTAATTAACTGTCTACTATAAAAATGCATTAATGTATCATGGAAGCCAAAATTACTACACCACATGAGATAACATTGTGCTTGAATAGCTTTGTCAAAGGCATGCTCTTTGTGAGAGTTCCTTCCTGAAGCATCATTTTAACACTCTGAAAAGAAAGAAGTAAACAAATTCAGCTTTTCTCTTTTTTCTATTTCTATCAACTCCCCTCAAAATAACAACAAATATTTTACTAGAATCATAATTGCAAGTTTTTGTATGTATTATTTTTCACATTAATTTCCTTATTACTCTGATGCTGGTTTCAGCCCCAGTAAGTTAGACCCTCTTTTGTCTGCAATATTGAGAATTGGCTTACAGTATATCAAATTTATTAACATCACAAAACTTAATGATGGTGCTTTCCGATTGGCTTTACATTACTCAGCCTTTTCCAGTGTTGTGTCAGGCACCTACATGGGAAGTCGTGTGTTTATGTTCAAAAGTCAAATATGAATCCTGACATCATAGCACAAACCCTGTGATTTATGGATACATACAACCATTTGTTTAGTGATTGTTCAAAATGACAATGGCAGTGAAACAAGTGACTTATGATTGGTTTTCACACATGCAATCATTGTAGTATCTTCACAGTCACATTATCAAAATTTGGGTACTCAGCAAAGGCAAATCATGCCTCACTAATCTGCTGGAATTTTTGAGAGTGTCAACAAGCACGTGGACAAGGGAGATCCAGTTGACATTGTTTATCTGTACTTTCAGAAGGCCTTTGACAAGGTCCCGCACCAAAGGCTCTTAAATAAACTTGCCAGTCATGGAATAAAGGGACAGGCCTTGTCCTGGATTAGCAACTGGCTAAGGGACAGGAAACAGAGAGTAGCATTAAATGGACACTTCTCCAGGTGGAGGGAGGTAAAGAGTGGGTCCCCCAAGGTTCAGTACTGGGACCCCTGCTCTTCAACCTTTTCATAAATGATCTAGAAGTAGGAGTAAACAGCAAGGTAGCCAAATTTGCCAACGACACTAAATTATACAGGGTATTAGACACTGAGAGAGAGTGTGAGGAGCTCCAGAGGGATCTCTTGACCCTGGGGGAGTGGGCAAACCAGTGGCAAATGAGCTTCAACATTAGTAAGTGCAGAGTGATGAACATTGGGGCAAAAAACCCCAACTATATCTATAAACTGATGGGGTCTGAACTCCTTGCAACTAACCAGGAAAGGGACCTGGGTGTCCTGGTGGACAGCTCAATGAAGATGTCAACCCAGTGTGCCGCAGCAGTGAAAAAAGCAAACTCATTGCTAGGGATCATTAGGAAGGGTATAGAAAATAAGTCAGCAAGTGTCATTTTTCCTCTTTATAAATCTATGGTGAGGCCCCATCTGGAGTATTGTGTACAGTTCTGGTCACCATCCCTTCAGAAGGATATGATGGAAATGGAAAAGGTGAAGAGGAGGGCAACCAGAATGATTAGGGGGCTGGAACACCTTCCTTACCATCTGAGGCTTCCTTACCATCTGAGGCTGCAACGGCTGGGCCTCTTCACTCTAGAACAACGGCGCCTGAGAGGTGACCTGATTGAAGTCTATAAAATCATGCACGGTGTGGGCAAAGTAGAAAAGGAAAAACTGTTTTCCCTATCGCACAACATTAGAACTAGGGGGCACTCCATGAAACTTTTGGAAGCTAGACCTCAAACAAATAAGAGGAAGTACTTTTTCACCCAGAGGATCCCTGGTCTATGGAACTCCCTGCCAGAAGAAGTGGTGACAGCTGTCAGCCTCGACACATTTAAGAAAGGATTAGATGAGTTCATGGAGAACAAGGGTATCCATGGCTATCATTATAGATGCCTAAGGACACCCTCCGGGATGGAGAGATAGGCAGGATATTTCTCAATGCCATTTGCAGGGAATCATAAGCAGGTGAAGACATCTGCTTGGGAATACCCTGAAGCAAATGAGGAGCCAATGTGTGAGACAGAATGCTGGACTGGATGGGCTGTGGCCTGTTCCAGCAAGGCTATTCTTATGTTCTTAAAAGCATAATCAGGGATAGTGGTCTCGTTGATATTTTTACTGCGCATGCGCGAAGATGGCGGTCTGCCACCGAGCGCTATGAGGGCCGCGGGAGTTGTGGGCGGCTAGGGCATGTCGCCTGGCCCGTTTGCCAACTTTTAGGGCCAGGCCCAGCGAGACGCTCACCCTGGCTGCCTTTTGAGGCCAGGACGAGCTTCCAGGGTGATCCGGCGGCTCTGCATGGGCCATCGGAGGGAAGCTGGCCGGAGGCTCCAAAACGCCGGGGAGGCTCCAAAACGCCGCGCTGCTCCGAGGCTTGAGTGGAGCGGCGCGTGGCGCGGAAGAGAGAAGGAGAGAAGGAGAGGAATGGAGGAACAGAGTGGAGTGGAGCCGCGCGGCGTGGAGGAGAGGAGGAGAAGAGCGGTGCCGGTAGGAGCTGACGAGCGGAGCCGGGACGGCCAGCGGGCGGAGAAGTGATCAGCGCTGGAGCGGACATCGGAGGCCAGCGACTGTAAAGACCTGGGGAGGCCAGACAGAGCCGGACCTGGCTAGCTGAGGACCAACTGGACTGGCATGGGCCGGCAGGGTAACATCGAGGCCGCAAGGCCTGGCTGGGCCGGGCCGGGCCTAAGGAGATCTGGGCCTGGCAGGCCGAAAGATACCAGGAGCGTTGGAGGCGTTGGGGCTGAAAGAGATGCCACCGGGGACAAAGGTGGGCAGTGGAGGCTCCAGGCCGAGAAAAACTGGCCTCAGCTATTAGAATTCTTCAGCTGAGGCCCTTAAGACTCCTGGTATTGTGGGACTGGAGGAGTCCTTGAGGACTACAGGCCGGGACTAATTTACAACTGGAAGGCCAAAGCCACCCTCTACCCCCAGTCTGATATATCTATATGAACTAACTCTCCCACCTTCGATGACAAACTAACTATTTATGAACCATGATTAACTATCTTTGAACCATGCATGATTTTTATGAATTTATGAACTATTTATGAACTTTTTAGAGCCGGTCTAGATGTCTCCTGAGTTTAACTTGTACTATACATATTTTAACATCTATTTTAATATTCAATAACATCTAGAATTTTAATGCCCTGTCTAACAACTCCTCTGACCTTATATTTTATATATATTTATACATATTTATATATATCATATTTATGACATTCACCATGAAGTACTCTAAGGCAGACCTTTTCTACTGCGGGAGTCCCCCACTCGCAGGTATGGCCCTCCGCGTCAACGAGGGCCCACCTTGATGAGGGATTCTGTATCAAGAGAGGTGGGCGGGTCGCAGTTCTAGGGGTGTTTGAACAAAATTCTTAATTTGGCTTTTAGGGGGTTCCAGGGAGGAGGGAGGGATAGTTTACAATTTAAATGGGTGATTTAATCTGGTTTTAGCGCAGGTTTTGTCATTTAATAAGTTTTTAAATTATAATTGGTACTATTTTGTATATTGTTTTAAATTCCTGTGCGCCGCCCTGGGTCCTCTCGGAGAAGGGCGGGATATAAATTGAATAAATTGAATTGAATTGAATTGAATTATCACTTTTATCCTTTGCCCATTATCAGTTATCCATTCAATCCCACCCATAATTCCACGTTAGTAAGACATATATCACTGCTTGCAATGCTGGGGCTGCTCTCAAAATGTAGGCATAAAATTGATGGTCTTAAGTGAATCAAGCTGCATTCAGAATCACCACCCATTGGTCTACATCAAGGGTCTCCATCTTGGTAACTTTAAGTCTTGTAGTCTTCAGTTCCTAGAATTCACCTGCCAGCTGGCTGAGGAATTCTGGGAGTTGAAGTCCACAAGTCTTGAAGTTGTCAAGTTTGGAGATCCCTGGTCTACCATGTTTTAAGGAAATGGATCATATATTGTAGACCAGGGGACTCCAACCTTTGCAACTTTAAGTCTGAAGGAATTCAGCTTTGCTGGCTGGAGAAGTCTGGGAGCTGAAGTCCTTCAGACTTAAAGTTGCAAAGGTTGGAGACTCCTGTTGTAGACTACATAGCAGTTTCTGAATAAAATAAAAATAAAGCAAAATGTTTTTCCTCTTTTTTTCCCTCTAGAATAATCTGAAACCTGCATTTTGAGTAGACAAAATGCCTGGGAATCCCATGCAGACCCAGTTTTTCTTTTATTTTGTTATTTTTTATGTGCCATTCCCGGGCTACAATGATTAAAGTTGGTGACATTGCGTCCGGTCATTTTGAGATGGGAATCTCTACCCCTATTGTATCATAAGCCCTAAAACAGACTTAAGATAGTATAAAAATGGTAATAAATAATAAAAATAATTTCCCTTCCTCCAATAGTAAGACAAAACACCCCCCCCCCAAATTCCTAACAAATCATAAAATAGGAAACAGGGAAAAACATTTATCTAAAAATTAAATGTACATACATCATTTTAATTCTAAGCTACTGTAAGCAAATGCAATTAAATGAGGAATTTTACTCACAATGGAAAGCTATACTGTACTATATGCCAGAAAGTATCTTAGCCTAGGGGTCTCCAACCTTTGCAACTTTAAGTCTGAAGGACTTCAACTCCCAGACTTCTCCAGCCAGCAAAGCTGGCTCGAGAATTCTGGGAGCTGAAGTCCTTCAGACTTAAAGTTGCAAAGGTTGGAGACCCCTGTCTTAGCATGTGTCTCCTATAAAAGGTTCTTGCATTTATCAAAAGGACAAACCAATACTTATTCTTACTCTCTTCCACATTGATATGAAAAAAGCACCATGGGACACCAGGTGGTTTGCTCTCAAAACAGCACTTTCTCCTTGCACATTCATTGGCAGGAATTCCAGGGTAGCCACAGTCCTTCCGGAATTTCACATCTGTAGGACACACCTTTCTATCTGTTTTGAAAATAAAGTCAGAATTAGTAGGTCAGGGCTAGCTGTATTTTTGGTTCTGAATATGTTATATATAGTAGATTCTATATACTATAGCTGTAGATGCTGTCTATCTTGATAACAACAATTGGGACGAAGCCATCAGGGTGTTGGGTGAAACCATCAGGAGGTACTGTGTTTTCCAAAGACAGATAGGTGTTGCCCCCTATTTTATTAAAATTCAGATACCATGAACATATTTACCATGGATTTCTCTGACCGTAACAGAGACTGATTTAAAAACTCAATTTAATGTACCATTCAGAAGGAGAAATCTTCATTCGTTCTGAAATGTCCATTAAATCTGAAAAATAAATAATTTACATTATTTGTGTATTAGAGTTATTTTGCAAGTGAAAATTATACCTTTTGTGTCAATGTATATTATTTGCCTAATATGCCATAACTACAATCACATAGGTTGACAGAAATGATGTAAAAATTTAACAAAATGCTTATAAATGTCAGTACCTTGTCTAGATTACTCAGATATAATGGATTATCCATCACTTCATAGAGTTGCCTGGAATTTTTGTCTGCTGCATTCAAAATCTGTCCAGGTAATGATGATTTAAAGCTGACCAGCCAATGTAAGGTTGCAAGTTAAGACGATGAAATGAGGATGAGTCTGCAGATGTACTGCCACTTTAAGAAGCTGTATATATAAGGGTGGCCATGTGAGGGCAACTCTCTCCTTGTGTATATCTCTCCATTGTAGTTCTCCATGTAGAGTTGAAGATTGCTTGCTTGCTTTGTACTTGCCTAACACATGTATGTATATATAGGTCTTGTATATAAATCACTGTTTAAAAGACAAACCTCTGTGTACTGTATTTTGCTCCTGGGTTGTCTCAAAATAGCACTCTGACAAAATCCATTAAAGAGGACATCATTAAACGTATATTTATTCATTTATTATGCTCCATAACATAATTCTCAATTCATCTGAGCAGAAGGAATAACAACTAAAAATATTGTAGCAGTTAGAAGTAATAAGTTTAATAAAATATGTATCAAATCACTGAGAAATTCAAAACAAAACTTTATATTCTTCATAACATGTATTGCAAACTATGCTGTATTGTTTAGGAAATCACTTCAGAAATGTGTTGAAGTATTTAAATGTCTCACCTTAAGGAACCACCAATTAATAACTCATCTAATTGGGCTTGTGTTGTAATGATTATAAAAAGCAGTTTGGGTCCAGTTACTTCCCAAAAAAGACTTTATCATATAGTTGTGCTTCTTTTAAATAATGTTCCAAAAGAATACCTCTTATCCAGAAATTACTAACAGCCAAGAAAATTACTTTTTTAGCAGACCATAACCGCTAACATACATAAAATAATCGTGTAAGAACAAATACTGTATTCCAGTGGTGGGTTTCAAATTATTTAAAACCTACTCTATAGGTGTGGCCTATTTTGTGGGCGTGGCTTGGCAGTCGTGTGACAGGGTGGGAGTGGCCACCTTTTAAAATGTGGTGAAACTCATTTAACAACGCTCTTGCTTAGCAACCAAAATTTTGGACTCAATTGTGATGATAAATTCTTTCTTTCTTTCTTTCTTTCTTTCTTTCTTTCTTTCTTTCTTTCTTTCTTTCTTTCTTTCTTCCTTTTCTTTCCTTTCCTTTCCTTCCTTCCTTTCTTTCCTTTCCTTTCCTTCCCATTGGGTCACTGGAAGCGGCGGGCCAGATTTACTTCCAGGTACACTGGTGGAACCCCCTCTCACCGGTTCTCTAAATTTCACCAACCGGCTCTTGCAAGTAGGTGCGAGCCTGCAGAAACCCACCACTGCTGCATTCAGACAAAACCTAGTAAACAGTGTGTACTAGTGATTAAAATTATAATGAAAGTTACAGTGGCCTGACATAATATTGCCTATAGTTCAAAATGCATTGCAATATTTTTAAGATACTGACTCAGATTGATTTTTTGAAATCAGAGAAATGAGAAGGAAATTTTCCTTCTTATTTAAAAAATTGTTTGATCACAGGATCTGGTTCAAGTGGGCGATGCCTGAAGGGATGCTGGTGTTCTGGGAAGGAGGAAGAGTGAGAATTAAAACAGTTGCTGAGGCGGAAGCATTTATTAAAAAACATTCCTCTGTCCTGGGCGAAGATCCAGGGGGGGCGGAGGGGGCCACGGCCCCGCCCACGGGGGACCAAGCAGGAGAAAAAGAAGATACAATTGCCAAAAGACTTAGATCAAAAAAATGATTTTGCTTGCTTTTCTTTTTTCTTATTAACTTTTCTTTCTATTCTTTTTTGTACTAGGATGTTTGTCTGCCATCTCAGAATTGGAAATGTAATATGTAATATGTATACACTGGTCTTTATCTTGTAGTATTTTTTTTTTGATAAATTTGTTTACTATTGTTTTATTATGTAGCCCGGGATGGGCCAAGGACTCTGACGCAAAGGTTCTCAAAATGTTTCTGTAACCCTTACCCCACCCTTCAGAAAATTGTTAAAACTCAATAAAACTTTTTCAAAATAAAAAAAGATACTGACTCAGATTGAAGGAGTAGATCTGCCCATGGCCCAATGCATAATATAAATTAACCTCACAGGTCTTCTTCCCCATTTTTCTTCCAAAGGATAAAATCAGCTGTACATCTTTCAGTAGCATTCAAAATGTAATGTATAGCTTTTAAGCATTTTCTTGATGGATCCTGAGTGTAACAATTCAATTTTAACTAAATTTGATTGTGCTGTACAGCAGTTGAGATTTATTCCAAATGAGAGCTTTGAAAATGAAGGTGTAGGAATGTAACACCTGTCGGTAACTCTTTAAAGCAGATATGTGGCAGCCACAGCTGTATAGTACAAGAAAAGATGTGGCTACATTAAAGAGATGCAAACAGGTGTTACATTTGTAATTTTCCACTGAAACTCCTGGAGTTGAATCAGAAGTACTACACAGATGACATTTTTGGCTTACGTGTTTTTGCTCAAGCAGGCAGCATCTGTCACGATCACAAAGTTGCTTAGATATTTTATGTACATCTATTTAGAGCTATCTACCTTTCTAAATTCAACTGCCTCCATTTCTGACCTCAATACTTGATATACTACCAATTAGGAGTAGATTGGAATATTGATTGGTACATGTAGTATAATTTGGATAACCTTTCAGTACAACTAGCTTTCAAATTTGCCATTTACTATCATTGCAGATAGATATTCATTTTAGATAATACCTTTCTATATATAAAACATGAAAATGGGGGTTTGGCACACATTGAGAGAAAATTTCTATGTTTGTTTTGATAACATGAAATATCTCTCCAACTCTTATAGTTGTAAGATAGTTTATAAGATATATAACCAGGGGACCAGGGGAGACATGATAGCAGTGTTCCGATATCTCAGAGGGTGCCACAAAGAAGAGGGGGCCAAACTATTCTCCAAGGCACCTGGGGGCAGGACAAGAAACAATGGGTGGAAACTAATCAAGGAGAGAAGCAACTTAGAACTAAGGAGAAATTTCCTGACAGTTAGAACAATTAACCTCTGGAACAGCTTGCCTCCAGAAGTTGTGAATGCCCCAACCCTGGAAGCCTTTAAAAAGATGTTAGATAGCCATTTGTCTGAAATGGTATAAGGTTTCTGCCCACGCAGGTGGTTGGACTAGAAGACCTACAAGGTCCCTTCCAACTCTGCTATTGTATTGTATTGTATTGTATTGTATTGTATTGTATTGTATTGTATTGTATTGTATTGTATTGTATTGTATTGTATTGTATTGTATTGTATTGTATTGTATTGTATTGTATATATAAAGAAACCATCTATCCAGGGTCCAGTACTTCTCTGTTTCGCTTGAGTCTGGGTTACTCTAGTTGGGTACAATTAACAAAATAAAGAACCTGTGATATTGTCTCACTACTACCACCAGCAAGATATCTGTTGCAAAGTTCTTCCTGATGAGAGGCCTTATCTATCCCATTAATTTAGATATCATTTAAGAACTGGAAAAGTCTTTTTTTATCACATAGATCAATTACATTTCGGAGGGGTTGGTTTAAAGCACCAAGGGACTCCTGGTACTGTTGAGTTGAAGCAACATCCTGAATGATCGCATTTCTGGGGAGTGATGCCAGGGGGTCCACAGTTGGATCGTTTGTGAGGATCAACATCACAACTTTTCGGAGGGGTTGGTTTAAAGCACCAGGGGACTCCTGGTACTGTTGAGTTGAAGCAACATCCTGAATGTTCACATTTCTGGGGAGTGATGCCAGGGGGTCCACAGTTGCATCGTTTGTGAGGATCAACATCACAACCGCATTTCACTGTCAAAAGACAAAACTCCTGGTTATCCCATATTACCAATGTATGGCAAATGTGTATCACAAAAAGAACATTGGAGCCCTATTTTTATAAAGATGCAGAACTTTATAAATACACAAAAAGGGTCTCCTCACTTAAACCTTTGGCAAGTGAGCAAGTATGCTGCCCACTGCCCACAATTCCCATTTTTAAATGCTGCTGTGAAAGATGATGATGATGATGATGATGATGATTGTTTAGATTTCTATACCGCCCTTCTCCCTTCCGGGACTCAGGGCGGTGTACAGGCAACAATAAAATCACAAGTAAAAAACATAGAAACCTTTAAAAATACATTAAATGATAAATAGCCTGTCTTAAAACCATGTTAAAATCCCTGCTAAAAAACCATTCAAAACTATACCCTTTAAAACTATGCCAGTTAAAAACTATGCCAGGCCGGCCGCACGAAATAAATAAGTCTTCAAGGCCCAACGGAAAAGGCGCAGGTCTGTGATTGTCTGTAGGTTAGGGGGTAGGTCATTCCAGAGGGCAGGAGCTGCCACAGAGAAGGCTCTCCCCCTAGGGGTCGCCATCCGGCATTGCTTGGCTGACGGCACCCTGAGGAGGCCCTCTCTGTGGGAGCGGACTGGTCGGAGGGAGGTATTTGGTAGCAAGAGGCGGTCTTGCAAATAACCAGGTCCCGTGCCATGGAGCGCTTTAAAGGTGGTTACTAATACCTTGAAGCGTACCCGGAAAACCACAGGCAGCCAGTGCAGCCCGCGCAGGTGAGGTGTCACGTGGGAGCATCTAGACACTCCCAGAATCCCCCGCGCGGCTGCATTCTGAACCAACTGGAGCCTCCGGGTGCACCTCAAGGGAAGCCCCATGTAGAGAGCATTGCAGTAGTCCAAATGGGAGGTGACGAGGGCTTGAGTGACCGTGTGTTAATTAATATAATAATTAAGATAATAATTGGCTATTTCATGGTTAGTTTCTTTTAAAAGACACCTTGTGGATGGTATACTGCTCCAGTCTGTTAGCAGAATCAATCCAAACCATAAAAACTTGTTACTGAGCTTATTGCTTGTTGCTGAAACAGTTCAATAGTTGGGTGTTATTTTGTATATTCTGCCATTGGCATACTTATCCAAAAATGTAAGTTTTAAGAACATTGGTGTTGCCTCTTCAGCTTCATCTATTTGGGTTCAATCATGCTGGAAATCTCTTAAATCAAAAGCAATATTATACCAAACCACACGGCTGTTAAATTCTTTCCTTCCTTCCTTCCTTCCTTCCTTCCTTCCTTCCTTCCTTCCTTCCTTCCTTCCTTCCTTCCTCCTTCCTTCCTTCCTTCCTTCCTTCCTTTCCTTTCCTTCCCGTTGGGTCACTGGCAGCGGAGGGCCAGATTTACTTCCAGGTACGCCGGTGGAACCTCCTCTCACCGGTTCTCTAAATTTCACCAACCGGCTCTTGTGAGTAGGTGCGAGCCTGCAGAAACCCACCACTGCTGCATTCAGACAAAACCTAGTAAACAGTGTGTACTAGTGATTAAAATTGTAATGAAAGTTACAGTGGCCTGACATAATATTGCCTATAGTTCAATATGCATTGCAATACTTTTAAGATACTGACTCAGATTGAAGGAGTAGAACTGCCCATGGCCCAATGCATAATATAAATTAACCTCAAAAGTCTCCTGCCCCATTTTTCTTCCAAAGGGTAAAATCAGCTGTACATCTTTCAGTAGCATTCAAATTGTAATGTATAGCTTTTAAGCATTTTCTTGATGGATCCTGAGTGTAACAATTCAATTTTAACTAAATTTGATTGTGCTGTACAGCAGTTGAGATTTATTCCAAATGAGAGCTTTGAAAATGAAGGTGTAGGAATGTAACACCTGTCGGTAACTCTTTAAAGCAGATATGTGGCAGCCACAGCTGTATAGTACAAGAAAAGATGTGGCTACATTAAAGAGATGCAAACAGGTGTTACATTTGTAATTTTCCACTGAAACTCCTGGAGGTGAATCAGAAGTACTACACAGATGACATTTTTTTGCTTACGTGTTTTTGCTCAAGCAGGCAGCATCTTTCACTATCACAAATTTGCTTAGATATTTTATGTACATCTATTTAGAGCTATCTACCTTTCTAAATTCAGCTGCCTCCATTTCTGACCTCAGTACTTGATATACTACCAATTAGGAGTAGATTGGAATATTGATTTACATATAGTATAATTTGGATAAACTTTCAGTACAACTAGCTTTCAAATTTGCCATTTACTATCATTGCAGATAGATATTCATTTTAGATAATACCTTTCTATATATAAAACATGAAAATGGGGGTTTGGCACACATTGAGAGAAAATTTCTATGTTTGTTTTGATAACATGAAATATCTCTCCAACTCTTATAGTTATAAGATAGTTATAAGATATAAAGAAACCATCTATCCAGGGTCCAGTACTTCTGGGTTACTCTAGTTGGGTACAATTAACAAAATAAAGAACCTGTGATATTGTCTCACTACTACCACCAGCAAGATATCTGTTGCAAAGTTCTTCCTGATGAGAGGCCTTATCTATCCCATTAATTTGGATATCATTTAAGAACTGTAAAAGTATTTTTTTATCACATAGATCAATTACATTTTGGAGGGGCTGGTTTAAAGCACCAAGGGACTCCTGGTACTGTTGAGTTGAAGCAACATCCTGAATGTTCGCATTTCTGGGGAGTGATGCCAGGGGGTCCACAGTTGGATCGTTTGTGAGGATCAACATCACAACGGCATTTCACTGTCAAAAGACAAAACTCCTGGTTATCCATATTACCAATGTATGGCAAATGTGTATCACAAAAAGAACATTGGAGTCCTATTTTTATAAAGATGCAGAACTTTATAAATACACAAAAAGGGTCTCCTCACTTAAACCTTTGGCAAGTGAGCAAGTATGCTGCCCACTGTCCACAATTCCCATTTTTAAATGCTGCTGTGAAAGATGATGATGATGATGATGATTGTTTAGATTTCTATACCGCCCTTCTCCCTTCTGGGACTCAGGGCGGTGTACAGGCAACAATAAAATCACAAGTAAAAAACATAGAAACCTTTAAAAATACATTAAATGATAAATAGCCTGTCTTAAAACCTTGTTAAAATTCCTGCTAAAAAACCATTCAAAACTATACCCTTTAAAACTATGCCAGTTAAAAACTACGCCAGGCCGGCTGCACGAAATAAATAAGTCTTCAAGGCCGGACGGAAAAGGCGCAGGTCCGTGATTGTCTGTAGTTCAGGGGGGAGGTTATTCCAGAGGGCAGGAGCTGCCACAGAGAAGGCTCTCCCCCTAGGGGTCGCCATCCGGCATTGCTTGGCTGACGGCACCCTGAGGAGGCCCTCTCTGTGGGAGCGGACTGGTCGGAGGGAGGTATTTGGTAGCAAGAGGCGGTCTTGCAAATAACCAGGTCCCGTGCCATGGAGCGCTTTAAAGGTGGTTACTAATACCTTGAAGCGTACCCGGAAAGCCACAGGCAGCCAGTGCAGCTCGCGCAGGTGAGGTGTCACTTGGGAGCATCTAGACGCTCCCAGAATCCCCCGCGCGGCCGCATTCTGAACCAACTGGAGCCTCCGGGTGCACCTCAAGGGAAGCCCCATGTAGAGAGCATTGCAGTAGTCCAGACAGGAGATGACGAGGGCTTGAGTGACCGTGCGTTATTTAATATAATAATTAATATAATAATTGGCTACTTCATGGTTAGTTTCTTTTAAAAGACACCTTGTGGATGGTACATTGCTCCAGTCTGTTAGCAAAATCAATCCAAACCATAAAAACTTGTTACTGAGCTAATTGCTTGTTGCTGAAACAGTTCAATAGTTGGGTGTTATTTTGAATGTTTTGCCATTGGCATACTTATCCAAAAATGTAAGTTTTAAGAACATTGGTGTTGCCTCTTCAGCTTCATCTATTTGGGTTCAATCATGCTGGAAATCTCTTAAATCAAAAGCAATATTATACCAAACCACATGGCTGTTAGGTTTTAATGCAGCCTTCCTAACCTACTGCCATCTCCATGTATTGAGCCATCCTGCTGTCCAAACAGCGTGGTCTTTGAGACCAACCTATGAGGGGAAAAAATCTATGAATCCAGATTAGAAGAGATGTTGGATCATAAGAAGTTCTCTGTGGAGGAAGCAACAACTCAAAGGAGGAAGCACTGCAATCTCTGCATTAACATAAGGGACAAATGTTGAGGTCCCTCTATGATGTTTTCCTATTCTTCTATTTTATAGTATCTCTGCAGAGAGATAATAACTAGATTCTATTAGAATTGTTCATGTTCAATTTTAACCTGGAATAAAGTCACCTGCAGACATAATAAGTTCTTTTTCACAGAATATCTTGAATGACAGGCTAGAGACTCATCAGTTGGGGATGCTTTAATATGAATCCATGGACTAAGAACAGCTGGACAGCCCTTTGTAACTTATGCTTACATTTTTTATACTGTAAAGCAGGGGTCTCCAACCTTTGCAACTTTAAGTCTGAAGGACTTCAGCTCCCAGACTTCTCCAGCCAGCTTTGCTAGAGGTTGGAGACCCCTGAACTAAGTCTGAAGTCCTTCAGACTTAAAGTTGCAAAGGTTGGAGACCCCTGCCATAGTCAACTGCGGCACATAGTCAACTGGGACACAGTCGAGCAGGGGTCTCCAACCTTTGCAACATTAAGTCTGAAGGACCTCAGCTCCCTTCAGACTTAAGGACTGAAGGACTTCAGCTCCCTTCAGCAAAGCTGGCTGGAGAAGTCTGGGAGCTGAAGTCCTTCAGACTTGAAGTTGCAAAGGTTGGAGACCCCTGCCATAGTCAACTGTGGCACATAGTCAACTGGGACACAGTAGAGCAGGGGTCTCCAACCTTTGCAACTTTAAGTCTGAAGGACCTCAGCTCCCTTCAGACTTAAGGACTGAAGGACTTCAGCTCCCTTCAGCAAAGCTGGCTGGAGAAGTCTGGGAGCTGAAGTCCTTCAGACTTGAAGTTGCAAAGGTTGGAGACCCCTGCCATAGTCAACTGCGGCACATAGTCAACTGGGACACAGTAGAGCAGGGGTCTCCAACCTTTGCAACTTTAAGTCTGAAGGACCTCAGCTCCCTTCAGACTTAAGGACTGAAGGACTTCAGCTCCCTTCAGCAAAGCTGGCTGGAGAAGTCTGGGAGCTGAAGTCCTTCAGACTTAAAGTTGCAAAGGTTGGAGACCCCTGCTGTAAAGCATGCATGCATAATTTAATCCTTAACTCCTTAACCCCAACCTTTCTGGCTCAACAGTCTGCAGAGACAGTGGTGGGAGAAGATTTTTCACATGTGCAACCTAGCAACATGTGCCTGCACAAGGAAGTTTTGCTCCTTCGCTTGCCCACTTGCTCAGCCTGGTTCCCAACAGACTGCAGACTGGTAGCAATCTGCAGCCCAGGGGTTGGAGACCCCTTCCTAACTGATTAATGACTGTCTAAAAGGCTTAGAAATAGCAGAAATAAAATTATTTAGAAGATTCAAAATATCAGCAATGAGTTAAAACTGTCTAAATATTAGATGAGTTAAAGATCACATTTAGTGTCTTCCATGTCCTGAAACATTGCAGCAAAAAGCTAGTGCTAAAGTAAAGTACTTACGTGGAGCTGTTGCCCCTTCAAGAGGTACGCTGCAACCTAGAATTAAAATACTTAGGCATAACCAGACCCTTTTCTGATTCTTCATAGCATACAACCTTTGGATTTGGATCAAAGAGAGTATTATGTGGCATAAATGGAGCTTATTTTATATCATTAGGTTTGTGTACTTCGTTCAGATAACAAATTCCCTGTAAAGCTCCACCTCAAGTAATTAGAAAATATAATTCAGATTTTTACAAGATATGTGGTGGAGGTATCTGGATGATATTTGCAAAGGGAAAATAATAAATGATGTCAGTCAATTGTTTATATTAGCCAAGATTGGGCCATTAGCCAACTGTCAAATATTGAACAGTTTCAGAAGAAATGAATTTTAGAAAAATAAGAAGACATGCCTTTAAAAAAATAAAAATCCCTCTGCTTCATCACCAATACATATTTGCTAAAAAGAGCTTTTACTCCATTTGTGTTTCAATCCAGATCCTTCTTTACAAAACTTTCTGTACTTTCTGGTACTTTCTGCTGGTTAATACTTCTCCCCATAGTTGAGCAATATGGAAATTGATCTCTCAGGTATGAATGTAGATTGAATAACATCTCATTTTTCATTTGTTTATTTAAAAATACATTTTCTTCCTCAAATGCACTCACAAAAATAAGGAAATATTTCTTTAAAACTTAATATAAATTGAAGAGGAATATATATATTCCTATTTCTGGGATGAGCCGAATAGGCAGAGAAGGATGACAGTTTGTCTCCTCCCTTAAAGGGGCCTCAACAGGAGTTGTAAAACATTGTCTCATTTAAGAGTCCTGTAAATGCTGATGTAATCAGGGGAAGCCGGATAGCTCAAGGCATAGAAAGGCTTGCCTGATATGCTGGAGAGTGCCGGTTCAAACCCCAGTAGGAGTATGGCCAGCTGAAGAAGGCTAATTAAGCCTGAAATGGATCCATCCTGGTCTCCTATTTATTAATCAGCCCTTAAAATCCTAACACATATCTAAAAAATTCAACAGTAATCTCATGGCTCTCTGCCAAAGATGGTCTCTGGGATGAGCCGAATAGGCAGAGAAGGATGACAGTTTGTCTCCTCCCTTAAAGGGGCCTTAACAGGAGTTGTAAAACATTGTCTCATATATATATATATATATATAATCCTTAAACACTAATTCCAATATCAGAACCAATTAAAATTGAACTAAATAAGCCATGGGAAAGTCTGGTTTCTTTAAGTCTGGATACTGAAAGAATTGGGACATGACAAGTTTCAGATGGTATGAAGTACCCACGAAGACTTATTTTTATGTTGATACAAATCTGGAAGATCAAACCAGCTTTGATTTTCTTAAAAGCTAAACATTCAGGTGTGGATGACCCTTAAATACTTAGAATTCAAGCTAATTACAGGTAGTCCTCATTTAGTGATCACAATAAGAACAGCCTTGCTGGAACAGCCACAGCCCATCCAGTCCAGCCTTCTGTCTCACACAGTGGCTCACCATTTGCTTCAGGGTCTTCCCAAGCAGATGTCTTCACCTGCTTATGATTCCCTACAAATGGGATTGAGAAATATCCTGCAGATCTCTCCATCCCAGAGGGTGTCCTTAGGCATCCATCATGATAGCCATTGATACCCTTGTTCTCCATGAACTCATCTAATCCTTTCTTAAAGGTGTGGAGGCTGACAGCTGTCACCACTTCTTCTGGCAGGGAGTTCCATAGACCAGGGATCCTCTGGGTGAAAAAGTACTTCCTCTTATTTGTTTGAGGTCTAGTTATCAAAAGTTTCATGGAGTGCCCCCTAGTTTTAGTGTTGTGCGATAGGGAAAACAGTTTTTCCTTTTCTACTTTGTCCACACCGTGCATGATTTTATAGACTTCAATCAGGTCACCTCTCAGGCGCCGTCGTTCTAGAGTGAAGAGGCCCAGCGGTTGCAGCCTCAGATGGTAAGGAAGGTGTTCCAGCCCCCTAATCATTCTGGTTGCCCTCCTCTGCACCTTTGGCACCACAATTGGCACCAGCAACTCAGTTGTTAAACAAAACGGTTGCTAAGTGAAAACATGACTGTGCTCTTATGGTTTTAATTCAGCTTTCCTCTGTTTTAGAAATTTAGAAGTGTCATCAATGTGGGGATTGGTCACAGAGTTACTTTTTCATCGCTGTCATAATTGGAAACAGTCACTGTACGAGGTTAAATGTGGGCTACCCATATAGCTTTAAAATATAGAAAATTGCAGCTAGAATTGGAATGATGTTTGAAATGAGTAGTATGGTTGTATTTGCTCTGTTCCTATTAAAAAATCTACCTAGTTCCCATATTTTGGGCCTCTTATATGGCTAAGATATCCAAGGATACTTTTGTGTACATGCCTTTACAGCTGTCTATCAAAGAAGTGGCAAGAGTCCATCATCAGTGTGTTATAGAAATGGCCCTAATTAATCCAACAACCAAAGCTGAAATAATGTCTTTAAATCTGTGTATTGAATGCAAACCATAATGTACTTTCAAAGTGTTTATTTTGAATATTTAGATCAAAGATGTACTACATTTAGTGGATTTATCATTCGGGATTGTGCAAAAATATGAAATCACTGTTGATTTATTCCTTGATAATTCCTTCTGAAAAAGTGAGAAGAGACGCAGAATATTCTCAAAATATCAAACAGTAAACATTTACATAATGCAAAGAATATGAGCAAATCTACATACTAATGTTATGTCTATTGGCCTTCACCGTGCAAGCCTTTCTTCAAACAAGCCACATTTCTTTCAATGTTGTTCTTCAGAGGGAATAATTTCCTTGTTTTTCATGTGGATGGAAACACCAGGGAACCATGTTGGCGTACCGGTAATGTTCATAGCAGCATCCTTTCGCCATGCATTCATCAGCAGAAATGCCAGGAGCTCCACACGACACTCGTTTCTTGGGTGCCATTCCACATAGCCTTGCAGGTACTTAAAACAAAATTATAGTAAAGAAGTATAGTCTTAATGTCTTGGAATATATTCTCTTGCTGATAAAGCAGTATAAGGACAATGAATATAGAAAAACAATACGATTCATCTTAGCGGAAAGATCCCCCCCCCATCTCAAACCAAGAATTACTTCTTATTGGTATTATTATGATGATTACCATTATTCTGTTGCTTTGCATGTATATTGAGAGCGTCTGCACAGGAAACAAATTCCTTGTGTGTCTAATCATGCTTGGACTAATGAAGTATTCTATTATGAATTAATTTATATATTTATTGATAATATTTATTTGCTCCCCTTAAGACAGAAGTCTGCTATGGCAGCTTTCAGGGATAAAACCATTCGTTTAGAGCAGGGATGTCCAAACTTGGGAACTTTAAGACTTGTGGACTTCAACTCCCAGAATGGTTTAGAGAGTCATACTGTAAATAAAAGGCAAACAATGCTGATAAGATAATAATTAAAATGATTAACTACAATACACTGCAACAATACTTCTTCCTCATGGAACTGAGCATGCTTCCAGGAAAGTCAAGACTCGGTTTGATTAGATAAGATGTTTTATTGCAAATATGAGTGACGCTAGACAGGGGTGGGCAAACTTTGCAACTTTAAGTCTGAAGGACTTCAGCTCCCAGACTTCTCCAGCCAGCTTCTCCAGCCAGCTGGCTGGAGAATTCTGGGAGCTGAAGTCCTTCAGACTTAAAGTGGCAAAGTTTGCCCACCCCTGTTCTAGCCACTCCTAAATGTATTCTCACCTCAGCTTGATTTTCTCTCTCTTAGTTTCAGGTAAATGTGGCTCCCATGGGTGGATACTTGCCTGTGTCCGACAGTCGATGAAAGCACCACCGGGTATTAATGTCATATGAACTGAAGCAACATCCCTTTGCTTGGCATTCCTCAGCGGTGATGCCTGGGTAACCACATTCTAGCCTTGCACTCCCTTCCATTACACAGTGTTGAGAAACTATTCAGGGAAAAATGAATCACGTTACATAAATAAAACCATTTCTATTTTTTATTTTTTTTAAAAAAATCAGGGATAAGTGTAGAGTGGACGACCTTTGAAAACATTATGTGAATAAATGCTTAGTGAGAAAACTTAAGAAAACTTAAGCTTAAAAAAAAACCTCCAAACCCAAGATTCCAAGTAACAGAAGTCCTCTTCTGGATGGGCTGTAAATTCTAGTTTTTCTCCAGCCAACATCGCAAACTAAAGCAACTTCTTTGTGGTCGTCAGCATAACTTTACCAGAAATTGAAGTAATAGACTTGAGAGCTGGTTTTGCTTCTTCCCCACCCATGTTTTAGTATGTCAATATAAATCTTGACACCTTATTTTATTTCAGTGCACTGATGTTTATATAATATGCTAACGTTAATGTTATTTGTTTAGACACTTTGCAGAAGAGGGGGGTTCAACCCTGGCAATTTTAAGACCCATGAACTTCAACTTCCAGAACTCCTCAGCCAGCCATGATGGCTAGGGAATTCTAGGAGTTGAAGTATACAAGTCTTAAAATCGCCAAGATTAGATATGTCTGCTTTAGAATATTGGATAAAACAAGAGGGGAAGAGAATAGATTTTAAAGAAAATGCGGGAAAGTGGATGTACATTTTATCGCTTTTCTTTCTTTGTTTAGCTCTTCAAGAGTTCAAAAAATTATATAAAAATGGAATCTGGTTTAAATGGTTAATGCCTGAAGGAATGTTGATATTCTGGGATGGAGGTAGGATAAAAATTAAAATGACAGGAGAAGCGGAGACCTTTCTTAAAAAACACTCCTCAATCCTGGGAGATGAAGAAGAAGGAACAGGAGGAGCTACGGTGCCGCCCGCCGAGGGGAGGGAGAAAGAAGGTGTGATAGCAAAAAGGCTCAGATCTCAAAAATAATTAATTTTGAATTATTGTAATTCTTGAAAAGGATGTGAATGTAAAATTAATGATTGAATGTATGAATTTAAAAAAAAAAGTGTTATATGTACATATCTCTTAACACTATTTATCCAATCGGATATTGTATGAAGACCCAAATGCAACCGCCATTTCTGATATGGAAGCTCTAAAATGTATATTATAAACCCTATTTTACCCCTTTCCTATATTATAAATTGTAAAACCAATAAAAAAAATTTTTTCAAAAAAAAAAAGAGTTCAAAAAATTTCCTACCGTCATTTACTGGGGGATGAAAGCAAGTTGCCGCATCAGGTGCCTTTAGATCAAAGCAGCATCCAATCCGTTTGCATCTTTTGCGTGTGATCCCGTGGTAGCCGCACGCCTTTCTTTCTTGAGATGGGATCATTTGCCTTGCATAGGTTACTGAAGCTGTTATTGTAAATAATATTCAGGTCACCATATTTTCCAGGTAATAAGCTTGGCTACGGCTTAAAAAATAAAGTTGGATGCTGCCTGAATTGATGTTTATTGCTAATGGCTTGAATTTGACTAGTGTCTGGTCTGAGGTTTTAGGTTTGTTTCATTAATAAGTCTGACAGTGTGGTTCCACTATCACAAGGATGTCCAAACTTGGGAACTTTAAGACTTGTGGACTTCAACTCCCAGAATTCCCCAGCCAGCTATGGGAGTTGAAGTCCACAAGTCTTAAAGTTCCCAAGTTTGGACATCATAACACTTCAATGCCAGAAAAGCTGATCACACAGATTTTATTTAGTTATTTGTTCATTTTTTTACTCCTTATACGTTGATCTAATCTGATCCAAAAGAGCTTTGAGTGCTTTTTATTTCTCGCTTAGAGTAAGAATGAAAATAGATTAATTCTAAACAAACGGTAAACTCAAACGACAATTGCGAGCACCCAGCAAATGAGGAACAATTTTAAAATAAACATACAAAAGTCGTGACGGCAACAGCCTTAGCGCTTAAATTTATTAGTTTAGTTTAGTTTAGTTTATTGGTTTTTTATACCGCCCTACTCCCGAAGGACTCAGGGTGGTGTACAGCCAAAATAAAAACAAATATATAAAAGTTAAAAAGAAAGCTTTTAAAAGACATAATTAAAACATTGGCCGAAACGTGGAAAAAACCCAAACTAACCCTGATTAAAATAATAAAAATTTAAATTTAAAAATTTAAATTTAAAAATCATGCTTTATGCCAGCCCGGCTTGTTGGAAGAAAAAGGTTTTGAGAGCACGGCGGAAGGTGCGTAAGTCAGGGATAGTTCTTAATTCCGGGGGCAATTCGTTCCTCTATGGGAGCATACGGGCCAGTGGGAGGCTCTCGGTGGCAGAAGGCGATCTCGATTAATTCTGTTACTCTCATCCAAGAAGTTTCTTCAGTTTTGAAGAAGTAAAGCTTCTTGGATGACAAGCAACACATCTTCAAGGACTAAACAAAGTTGCCTTTTGAAAAGCACCTGTGGGATAATGATGACCTGGATCAGGGGTCTCCAACCTTTGCAACTTTAAGTCTGAAGGACTTCAGCTCCCAGACTTCTCCAGCCAGTTTTGCTGGCTGGAGAAGTCTGGGAGCTGAAGTCCTTCAGACTTAAAGTTGCAAAGGTTGGAGACCCCTGACCTGGATGACTGAGAATCTCCAGAATCTCCCTTTCTGCTGCCCACCTGTCCTTACCTCTTTCACCTGACGGTTTGAAGCACCAGGGGACACCAGGCACCGATGCATCAAAGCAGCATCCATTTCCTGTGCACTCCTCTGCAGTAACGTTTTCTGAAGAAAATTCACATTCCTCTCTTTCACTGGTTTCCATTAAACATTGGCAGGCATCTGTTTGGAAGAAAGGAATTGGGCAGTTGCCTGCAATCTTTACTTCTTTGTGAATACATTTTTTTCTTTAATTCAGTGGTCAGTATTTCTGACTGGATATATCTAGCAGGGCTCTTTTTCTGATATGCTCTTCTCTCACTCATTTCATTTTTTAAAAATGGGGAATGCAAGACTCACAATACTGAAGGTGATAACCAAGATGTCAGCCTCCGCTTTGGTGTTTGCTTCGGCTGCCATGTGAAACGGGGAGGGAGGGGCTTTGCTATTTGGGTTTGGGATTGTAACGGTGCAGGAGAGTGATTTGCAGAAAGGAGTAAATTCTCGCCATCTACTTCGCATACCAGTGGCTGGGGCCGTGTGGTGGTCAAGGTCAACGGTCTTGCATGCCATCCTGATGATGCTCCTGAAGATTCAACCCACATGACACCTAAGGGGTTTGCACATTGGACAATGGGGTGGGGGTTACTGGGAAAAGGGGGTTGGACATATAATGATATGTATGCTTTCGCGCCTAAATGCTTCAGACCTTGCTTAGCATCTATGCTATTCATTTCATAACCAGTAAAATACTTTTAATTCCATCCAAAATGGAGTTGAGGGGTTTCTTTCTTGGTTTTCATTAGAAGCAGACCTGACACAATTATTTCGAGCAGCGGTCAAACTCAACGTCCAGGGAGCGGATTCAGCCTGCGGGGTGCTTAGATCTGGCCTGCAGGGCCACCCTGGAAATAGTGGGGCCTTTGCCAGCAAAACCAGAGCTCGGGAGGGCTGCCCGTGGCGTTTTGAAGCTCCGTTTTCATTGGAGAGGGTTTCATCGCAGCCAAAAACGGAGCCCGGGAGCCCATTTCAGCTGGCAAAGCACTCGGGCCCCACAGGAGCCCCCTGAAACAAGTGATGATAAGCCAGGGGTGGGCAAACTTTGCAACTTTAAGTCTGAAGGACTTCAGCTCCCAGCTTTGCTGGCTGGAGAATTCTGGGAGCTGAAGTCCTTCAGACTTAAAGTTGCAAAGGTTGCCCACCCCTGTGATAAGCTGACCACGTCCCCCTGGCCACACACTCCCCACCTGCCCAAGGTCAAACACAACCTTGATGTGGTCCTGATTTAGAGGTAAGAATCATTCTGTAGTAATATTTCTTAATAATACATTTGGAACAACCACAGTTGTTAATTCTCTGCCGATAAAGTGGATCGTAGAATCTCAATTATGAGTTGTGTTCAAACCATCCCATGATTATTAATAGCATCTCCTTCTCTGTATGATTTTACACTTCCTTAACATATGTATTGATTTAAATATTCTCTTTTATATTAACTGCTGGTGCTTTTAGTGAGAATATAAATAAATCCAGTCTATTAAACATACCACACAACATTTATTGTTTAATATACATTACAATACAATACAATAGCAGAGTTGGAAGGGACCTTGGAGGTCATCTAGTCCAACTCCCTGCCTAGGCAGGAAACCCTATACCATTTCAGACAAATGGCTATCCAACATCTTCTTGAAGACTTGCAGTGTTGGGGCATTCACAACTTCTGGAGGCAACTTCTCTTCCACTGATTAATTGTCCTAACTGTCAGGAAATTTCTCCTCAGTTCTAAGTTGCTTCTCTCCTTGATTAGTTTCCACCCATTGCTTCTTGTTCTGCCCTCAGGTGCTTTGGAGAATAGTTTGACTCTCTCTTCTTTGTGGCAACCCCTGAGATATTGGAACACTGCTATCATCTCCCCTAATCCTTTTTTTCATTAAACTAGACATACCCAGTTCCTGCAACCGTTCTTCATATGCTTTAGTCTCCAGTCCCCTAATCATCTTTGATGCTCTTCTCTGCACTCTTTCTAGAGTCTTCACATCTTTTCTACATCGTGGTGACCAAAACTGAATGCCGTATTCCAAGTGTGGCCTTACCAAAGCATTATAAAGTGGTATTAACACTTCCTGTGATCTTGATTCTATCCCTCTGTTTATGCAGCCTAGAACTGTGTTGGCTGTTTTGGCAGCTGCTGCACACAGCTGGCTCATATTTAAATGGTTGTCCACTAGGACTCCATGATCCCTTTCACAGTTACTGCTATTGAGCAAGGTACCACCTATAGTGTGCTTGTGCATTTCGTTTTTCTTGCCTTAATGTAGAACCTTACTCTTTTCGCCATTGAATTTCATTTTGTTAGATAGTGCCCAATGTTCAAGTTTGTCAAGATCCTTCTGTATCTTAATACTAAGAAATGAAAAATATATCATATAGCCCTAATTTCTATATAAGTTGGCAGGTTCCCTACATAGATAATACAGTGTCTGAACACCTGAATCCCTCATTGACTCCCTTAAACTTTTAACAGAATGTATCTAGATTCAAAATTCTTCAAAAGGTTTTTCTGGTTGTAGGAAATACACAAGGATTATGTTTTTATGGCCTAGAATTCTGATGGCCTATTTTCTGAGAGCTAAAAAAAAAAGTATGCTTGTGTATCTTCCTTTTTCTCACATTTGATCTTTTCCCCAATTTCCCACGTCCTTCTTACTGTATCTATTCAGATATCTGATAATGCACCCATTACTCCAATGTTTTTGGATTGTTCTATAATGCCTGAAGAGATATAATAAGAGAGCCAGACCCAAAGGGGAAAATAATGTCCTGGAGAACAATCATATGCAAGTCTACTCAAAATATGTGCTAATGAGACCAGTTAGCTTTACAATTCCCACTTCTTTAGTTGGGACAAGCATATATCCCGTTCCCCCCAAAATAAGACCTCCCCGGATAATAAGCCCAACAAGTTTTTGAGCACATGCGCTAAAATAAGCCCTCCCCCAAAAATAATCCCTCCCCAAAAATATTGCAATGCAGTAGCACCTCAGAGGTGATCACAATCGCTACCACCTGCACCTCAAAAATAATAAGACCTCTCTGAAAATAAGACCAAGTATTTATTTTGGGGATCAAAAGAAAATAAGACCCTGTATTATTTTCTGGGAAACACGGTATTTGAGTTATGAACTATATCACTTAGACCAGGGGTGGGCAAACTTTGCAACTTTAAGTCTGAAGGAGCTGAAGTTCTGGGAGCTGAAGTGCTTCAGACTTAAAGTTGCAAAGTTTGCCCACCCCTGACTTAGACATACAGTCATATAGATAAAGATAAAGCTTTGCCCTTTCCAGCTGTCAGGTCCCCATAGATGTCTATCTTTTGCTCTAGGGGGAGGTGCTCATTTCATTGGTTAGTCAAGAAAACCAACATTATGCAGGCATTTCCTTGGTCACATAGCCAGCATGGCTATACACCAAGGCACATAGAATGCTGTTACTTTCCCATCAAAATGGTACCTATTTATCTATTCTCATTTGCTTGATTTAGAACTGCTAGGTTGGCAGGACCTGGGGCAAGTAATGGGAACTCACCCCATCTCACGGCACTCGGGCCTCAACCCGGGCTGTCCAACTTTCCAGTTAACAAGCTCAGTGTCTTTAACTGCTGAGCCATCACACACTCCTCTACACTTTTATATATTCCTATAATTATAATGTATTCATATGAATATATTATAATATAGCAAATAAAAACAAGCAACCAGTTTGCTTGCTTATTAACCCATTAACCCATGGCTCAGGACCTAGCTACCTGCGGGATCGGATCCTGCCTCATACATCCTCACGGCCGATTCGCTCCCACAGAGAGGGACTTCTCCGGGTGCCGTCCACTAGACTGTGTCAGCGGGCGACGCCCAGGGGAAGGGCTCTCTCTGTGGCGGGCCCGGCCCTCTGGAACAACCTTCCCCCCGATATTAGAACGACTACGGACCTCCGCTCCTTCCGTCTGAAATTAAAAACACACTTTTTCCGCTTGGCCGGCCTAGGCTAGTCTCTCTTTCTATGGGGTTTTAAACTTATTTATAGCTGTTGGATATTTTAGTTTAACGGGTTTTAGCACAGGAATAGATTTAATCTGTTTTTATATTATGTATTTATATTTGTATATTTATTGTTTTTACTTTCCCTGTGCACCGCCCCGAGTCCCTGTGGGGAGAGGGAGCGGTTCTACAAATTAAATTTGAATTTGAATTTTGAATTTGAATTAATAGTTAACCCATGGCTTTATCATCCATTTGCTTAAGTTATTAATAAATATTCTATACTTACATGGTGGGTGACTATCCTTTTGAGGGCAAACAAATCCAAAACACAAAGCTGTAGCTAGTACTAAACAGATCTTACACTCCATTCCTTAATCCGGTATCTGTGCTCTTCAGTGTTCCTTAAATATACAAATACACAAGATCATAACGTATAATTGTAAGTTACTCTCATTGAAATATTAAATCCGTCTTTCTCCTTCAAAAATGTTGCAGCACAGTTAAGATTAATTTTAAATACTCACTTGTGGTTGTGATTCTATAACAACTACCCAACGGTACAAACCATAAAACACACTTCAGTCCTTAAATACCATAAGCTTTTTTAATCACATGGAAAAATAACTTCCACTAGATTCATAACAATAACAGGAAAACATTTTGCAGCCAAAAGTTTCACTTCTCCTGCCAGTATTTCCCCCCCCCCCCCCCTCTGACTGCTGTGGAGAGTGTGGTAGTAATATTACTGCCATTGAAGATCCTGGGCTCTTCTGACAGTTTCAATCTTTTGTGTGGGCTTCAAAGCGGTTAGGGTTATATTTTGTTCACATTAAAGTTGCATTTTTAGCTGCTTTCAGGGAAAGATCTCGTATTTTATACACTACAGCCTGACTTTAAGCCTGACCCTTAAAAAAAAAATGAAATAATGGAGCAGTACTTCTGATTCTTATTTTCCTACTTAATGTGGAGATACAAAAGAATCACTATCTTTTAAAAGTATTTGTACAATGTATCTCATAAATTCTTTTAACTATTTGGTATGACAAATAGTCCTTTTGGGCTTAGTTTTTGAAGAAGGCAGATTAAGCTGTCTAAAATAGAGGAATTGCCACAGTTCTTTGCTCTGCCTCTGGCATATGCCAATACTTTCCAGCACAAATAGCTGGTGTCTGATTGGCAGGGGTGGGTTTCTGCAGGTTCGCACCTACTTGCGAGAGCCGGTTGGTGAAATTTAGAGAACCGGTGAGAGGGGGTTCCACCGGCGTACCTGGAAGTAAATCTGGCCCACCGCTGCCAGTGACCCAACGGGAAGGAAAGGAAAGGAAGGAAAAAAGGAAGAAAGAAAGGAAAGAAGAAAGAAAGAAAGAAAGAAAGAAAGAAAGAAAGAAAGAAAGAAAGAATTTATCATCACAATTGAGTCCAAAATTTTGGTTGCTAAGCAAGAGCATTGTTAAATGAGTTTCACCACATTTTAAAAGGTGGCCACTCCCACCCTGTCACATGACTGCCAAGCCACGCCCACAAAATAGGCCACACCTACAGAGTAGGTTCTTAAAAATTTGAAACCCACCCCTGCTGATTGGCAACATGAAATTCAACCAACTGGAGTATGCTTGTATTCACACCATTGCTGAATAGAGTAAGAGGCACCTTTGTAGATAGTCTAGTTAAGGCCAATGCTAAAATATCACAGTTGATTATCCAACATCTCTTTTAAACTTTCACCAAAGTGTCATCCCAGGTATTTCCACAGTTCAGCTACTATCATTATGAAGTTCTTTCTAATATTTAGGGGAAATTTGTCCCCACCACCTGTCATTTAGGTCTTTAAATTTAATTCTGTCTTCAGGAACAGCAGAGAACACAGAAAGTTATTTAACTGGCCTATGACAAGCTATTTAATGTTTAAAAAATACTATCATGCCTCCCCCACCCCCCACCCCATTTCCCTTCTCCAGCCTAAATCTAGCCAGCTGTTTTAGCTTTTGCCCAGGGATCCTCTACCAAACGTCTTAGTATCTTTATTGTCCTGTGGAACCATTCAATTTTGTCTATACTTTTCTTGAATTGGAGTCTTCTGCCTGGAGATGTTTCCTCTTTTTCCCATCCTAATCAATCTTATCTAGTGGTCTGACTAGTACAGCAGAAAGTGAAACTATTGTTTCTGCAGCAAGTGGTTTATGAAGTTGTATCTCTACAGATTTCCCACTCGAGAGTTAATAATACCTGTGGGAAAATCTTAATATTTCCATATCCACATATGAACTCACTGCACCTGCCCCCACCCTTTCCAAAACAAATTCCTCTGACCCCCACCCTATCCCCTACTTGGAAAACACATTTAAAAGCTTAATTATTTTAAAGATCATTTGACACTACAAGGCACTTACAAAAAAGAAAACAGAATAAGTCAAAGACACAAATAAATATTTTAATCTTACTTGAACTGTTGAGAAGCTAGAAATATCTTGACTTGACTTGACTAGTGCCTGCAGATATGGATCCTGTATTAATACTGCATTTCCTGTCTACTTGGGGCCCAAGAATTAATTTTGCATAATGCCTCTTAGTCTGTGAAATCATAGTTTAATGACTGTGAAGTTACATCATGCATTAACAGAGCCTGTTAGATATATATCTAGATACATTTTGTGAAGACAGAAGCACTATATGCATATACCTGGATATATAGAAAATTACGTCTAGTGCAGGGGTCTCCAACCTTTGCAACTTTAAGTCTGAAGGACTTCAACTCCCAGAATTCTCCAGTCAGATTTAAAGTTGCAAAGGTTGGAGACCCCTGGTCTAGTGAATAGATGCTCACCAGGGACCAGTACTTTATGGTAATGATGGGCATTGCTCTTTAGGTGGCCTCACGAACCCCTTCAAGCATTTGTTGAATGTTCAAAGGAAAGAATTATACCTACCCACATTCTAAAGGTTTACATGTGGAATTGCAAATGATGCACGACTACATAGTTAAATATTGGTTAGGCAGAAATTCTGATACTTTTAAATAGAAGTAGCTATTGGAAAGAATTTAAACATGTAATATATTAAATACCTTTGGCAGTAGTTTGAATTCTATAGCCTTTCTCACTTGAAAGAAGCACATTGATCTAGAATTAGAATTAGAATGTATTAAATTTATATACCGCACCTTCTCCCTACTGGGACTCAGGGCGGTGTAGAGGCAGGTAAAATCGATAATATAAAACATAAAATACAATTAAAAATACATTAAATAGTTGGCCTGTTCTAAAACCCCTATTAAAACCCCTGCTAAAACAAATTAAAAACTACGCCAGGCCGGCCGCACGAAATAAATAGGTCTTCAAGGCCCGATGGAAAAGGCGTAGGTCGGTGATCGTCCGTAGGTCAGGGGGGAGGTCATTCCAGAGGGCAGGGGCTGCCACAGAGAAGGCTCTCCCCCTGGGGGTCACCAGCCGACATTGTCTGGCCGACAGCACCCTGAGGAGGCCCTCTCTGTGGGAGCG
This sequence comes from Rhabdophis nuchalis, assembly GCA_039707465.1. NCBI lineage: Eukaryota > Metazoa > Chordata > Lepidosauria > Squamata > Natricidae > Rhabdophis > Rhabdophis nuchalis. Next base: position 10,223,748 of record CM077649.1, read on the forward strand.
AACTGGTCGGTGGGAGGTGTTTGGTAGCAGGAGGCGGTCTTGAAGATAACCAGGTCCCTTGCCATGGAACGCTTTGAAGGTGGTTACTAGTACCTTGAAACGCACCCGGAAAGCCACAGGCAGCTAGTGCAGCTCGTGCAGGAGAGGTGTCACGTGGGATCATCTAGAAGCTCCCAAAATCCCCCGCGCGGCCGCATTCTGAACTAACTGGAGCCTCCGGGTGCACCTCAAGGGAACTAGGAGGACTTAATTGTATCTGCAGAATCCCCAGATGGTTCATCTTCCAGATGCATGGACCTGGGCTTTTTCCAATTCTGAGGAATTCAAACTACCAAAATTTTCAACGATGGCCTTAAAGACTGGGGAATTCTGGAGGCTGCAAGACCTTTGTTGAGAATTTTGAGAGTTTGAACTCCATACAATTGGGAAAAGCCTGGGGTGAAGTAGGACCATTTTAAAGGTATAACTGGTCTAATAATCTGGGTCCGGCCAGTAGGTCTCTTGAATATGAGACTGAAGTAGAGTAAGATTATTGAACTAAAATCTCTTTGAATTGCTGGAGAAACAGAGCAAAAAGAAAGATTCATGCAGGATTAAATAAAAGGAGCTCACCACCCCACCCCACCCCACATAATTGAACAGAAAGGTGGGACCGTCACACCCCACCGCGGGGAGGCGGAACCGGAAACACCAAGTTGGTTCCGCCCCAGGCGCCTGATGGACCCGGAAAGGTTCCAGAGGGAGCTTGGGCCAGTACCTGCATCCCTGCCCCGCGGCTCGACTGAGGACCTAGTGGCCGCATGGTATAGTACGGCCACGGGGGCCTTGGACCGAGTCGCGCCCTTGCGGCCTCTCATGCGGCGTCGAGTCACCCAGGCTCCTTGGTTTACCGAGGAGCTTCGGGAGATGAAACACTGCAAGAGACGCCTAGAGAGTAGGTGGAGATCTTCTCGATCCGAAGCTGACCGAACACTAGTGAGAGACCATATTAGGACTTACTTAGTGGCGCTAAGAGTGGCCAAACGTGAGTATTGTGCCACCCTTCTCGCATCTGCGGAAAACCGCCCTGCCGCCCTGTTTGGGGTGACCCGTTCCCTCCTTCATCTGAGGCCGCGGGAAGCCCCTTTGCAGGGTCGAGCAGAGGAATTTGGAGTTTTCCTGCAGGACAAAATCACTCAGATTCGGAACGAGCTGCCCTCCACTAGTGGTCCGGTCGAGGTGCCCGGTGCTGGTCTTGAGATAACACCTTGGGAGGAGTTCAACTTTGTTACTACCGAGGATATGGACAGGTTGCAGAGGAACCTTAGAGCCACCACATGTTTATTGGACCCGTGCCCCTCCTGGCTTGTACTGGCATCCTGGGAGGTGACACGAGGCTGGCTCCAGGGTATTGTGAATTCATCTCTGAGTGAGAGGTTCTTGCCTACCGTCTTGAAAGAGGCGGTGGTGAGGCCCCTCCTCAAGAAGCCATCCCTGGAGATCCGGTTCCGGCTCCTGCGGCGACGGGCGAGCCTAGCGCTCGCTCGCCGCTTTGTTTCTTCTTCTGCCCCCCAACGGGGGCGAGACTCCTCTGTTTGAGGGTCTCCCGTAGGGCCGGCTCGTCGGGGGGCGTGCCCCCCACGGCGGTGGAGGAAGCGGCTCCCGGCGCGGCTCAGGTGAGGGAGAACATGCTAGCGGGGGGTTTTCCCTTCGCCCAGGGAAGACGGCGCCATTTACAATTATGAGGAGGGCTGATCGGCTCAGTCAGAAGGACTCCCGAGGCTTCAGCTGCGAGGAGAGAGTGAGTCTTTAAAAAACCTTTTTTTTCCTGCTGCCAGCCAGACTGAACGGACTGGGAGGGGGGTGTTTATTTTTAAAAAACCCCCCCTCGGATTTAAGCGGCACGTTAAAATGGCTTCTCTGCAAAGGGAAAGCGGAAACTTTCACTCCGGACGGTCTCTAACAAGGGAAAGTGGAATGTGACTTTTTGCAACATTGTTTCTAGGTCTGGCTGAGTTTAAAAAAAATTCTTTTTTTGCTACTTTCTCCCTCTGGCTGAGATGGGCGGTGGAAGTGGCTTCTCTGTGTCCCTGCCTGATTATTTCAACTAAGGAAAATTTCCAGCGTCTCTTTGAAAGCAGGACTCTCTCTGGATTTTTGGAAAAAAAAATTTTCTTGATGGATTTGTGATTTCTTCTTTGGAATACCTTCGTTATTACTATTTGTTGATTTGGGAAATTGTGTCTCTTTTGGTTTCTGAATTGTTTGCAACTTCACGGCCCTGAACTGAACTGAGCTCCTGATCTGCCCTACCAGCCCCACCCGGAAAACGCCATCTTGGTGGCAGTGATTCTAACTTTTAACCATGGCACAAGAAGCAGCACTTGTAAATTTGGAACAAAGGATGGCTTCTCTTGAAACCTCTATGCAGACTTTGATAGCAGAAATAAAGGCCCAGAGGGCTGAAAATAGTACTTTCAAAAAGGAACTATTGGATACCCGGAAGCAAGTGTTGGAGAATACACAGAAGAATGAAGAATTGGAAGGAGGGTTGGAGGGGGCTAAGGGAGAGATTAAAAATATTTCTAATGAGGTGGGGGAAATAAATGGGCGTGTGTCTAGGATGGATATGGAAAGAATGACATATTTTTTGAGATTTCAGAATGTTCTTGAGGATTCTGGTGAATGCCTACCTGACCTTATGAGTACAATTTTAGCAGATTATTTACAAAAACCTAAGGATGAGATCAGGGGGGACATTGACCTAGCCTATAGAATTAACTCTGCATATGCCAGGATGAATGAAGTGCCTAGAGAGATACATGTGAAATTTGTTAGAAGGTCAACCAGAGAGGAAATCCTGAAAGCGCAGAGAGAGAAACCTTTAACTTATCATCGAGAAACGGTCACTATCTTGAAGCAGATCCCTAGAAAAATTAGAGACTCAAGAAGGAAATTTTCCTTCTTGTCTAAAACCTTGTTTGATCACGGGATTTGGTTCAAGTGGATGACACCTGAAGGGATGCTGGTGTTCTGGGAAGGAGGAAGAGTGAGGATTAAAACAGTTGCTGAGGCGGAAGCCTTTCTTAAAAAACATTCCTCTGCCCTGGGGGAAGATCCAGGGGGGACGGAGGGGGCCACGGCTCCGCCTGCGGGGGGCCAGGGAGGAGAAAAAGAAGATACAATAGCCAAAAGACTTAGATCAAAAAAATAACTTTGCCTTGATTTTTTCCTGAACAATTTTGCATAATATTTCTATCCGGACCTTTTGTAAATGTCTGACAGCATGGAAGGGAGAATTTAGGTAAATGTACTTGCTTTCAACTTGTAGTGGTATGGAAAATGTTTTCTATATTAACTTTTTTAATGTGTATTTTGAGGTCTCGGAAGGTCCGATGACTCTGACGTGAATGCTCTCAAAATTTCTTTGTAACCATTACCTTACCCTGTTAAAAAATGTAAAACCAATAAAACTTTTTCAATATAAAAAAAGAAGCCATCCCTGGACCCGGCTTTATTAGAGAACTATCGTCCCATCTCCAACCTTCACTTTTTAGTGAAGGTTGTTGAGAGTGTGGTGGCTCAACAGTTCTCTCGACATCTGGAGGAAGTTGATTATCTAGACCCGCGCCAGTCCGGCTTCCGGCCCGGTCACAGTACCGAGACGGCATTGGTCGCGTTGGTGGATGATCTCTGGAGGGCTCGGGATAGAGGTTGCTCCTCTATCCTGGTCCTGTTAGACCTCTCAGCGGCTTTTGATACCATCGACCATGGTATCTTATTGCACCGATTGGGGGGGTTGGGGCTGAGAGGCACCGTTTTACGGTGGTTCTCGTCCTACCTCTCTGGTCGGTCGCAATGGGTGTTGGCAGGAGGGCATAGGTCGGCCCTGAGGCCCCTCACATGTGGAGTTCCTCAGGGATCGGTCCTCTCGCCACTTCTGTTCAACACCTACATAAAGCCACTGGGCGAGATCATCCGTGGTTTTGGGGTGGAGTACCATCTGTACGCTGATGATACTCAGCTGTACATATTCACCCCAAACCACCCCAACGATGCCGTCGAGGTGCTGTCCCGGTGTCTGGAGGCTGTACGGGTCTGGATGGGTAGTAACAAACTCAAACTCAACCCGTCCAAGACCGAGTGGCTGTGGTTTCCGGCACCCCGGTTTAGCCAGATAAATCCAACACTGGCCATTGGGGGCGAACATCTTGCCCCCGTGGAAAGGGCGCGCAACTTGGGCGTCCTTCTGGATTCCCGGCTGTCCATGGAGGACCATGTGGCGGCCGTGGCCAGGGGGGCGTTCTATCAGGTTCGCCTGATACGCCAGTTGCGCCCCTTACTAGACCAGGGGGCCCTTCGCACAGTCACTCAAGCGCTCGTGACATCTCGGGTGGATTACTGTAACGCTCTCTACATGGGGCTCCCCTTGAGGCGCACTCGAAAGCTACAGTTAGCGCAGAATGCGGCCGCGCGGGTGGTTATGGGTGCCTCAAGGCAAGCCCACGTAACACCTCTCCTGTGCGAGCTGCACTGGCTGCCTGTGGCCTTTCGAGTGCGCTTCAAGGTGTTGACCACCATCTTTAAATCACTCCATGGCTCGGGGCGTAGCTATCTACGAGACCGCCTCCTGCCCCATACATCCCTTCGTCCGGTCCGCTCCCACAGAGCGGGCCTACTCCGGGTGCCGTCGGCCGGGCAATGCCGGCTGGCGACACCCAGGGGAAGAGCCTTCTCTGTGGCGGGCCCGGCCCTCTGGAACGACCTACCCCCCAACCTTCGCACTACCTCGGACCTCCGCCTCTTCTGCCAACGTCTTAAGACGTACTTATTCCAACAAGCCGGCCTAGGATAGCCCCCCACGTCTTACTTTTAAATATAAATTATAATTTGGTTACGGTTTTAATAACGGGTTTTAGGACTTCCGGTCCCGGCTCCGGCGGCGACGGGCGAACTTAGGGTTCGCTCGCCGCTTTGATCCTTTTCCTGCCCCCCCACGGGGGCGAGAAGCCCCTTGTTTGGGGCTTCTCCCGTAAAGCCGGCTCGACAGGGAAGCCCCCCCCCCACGGCAGTGGGGAGAGCGACCCTGCTCCTCGGCTTAGGCGGAAGAGGACATGCTGCGGGGGGTCTTCCCTTCGCCAAAGGTTGGCGGCACCATTTAATTCCATGAAGAGAGAAGATCGGAAGAGTCGGGAGGCTTTTCGGGACCTCAGCTGCGAGCGGAGAGTGAGCGTTTAAAACTTTATTTTGTGTACTGTCAGCCGGGCTGAAAGGGACTGGAGGGGGGTGTTTGTTTCTAAAAAACCCCCTTGGACTAAAAGCGGCACTCGGAAATGACTCGTTGTGAGGAATCGGAAACTTTTAATCCGGATGGTCTTTAACAAGGGAAAGTACTTTGTGGCTTGTTTGCAATTATGTCTCGAGGTCTGGCTGAAACAGTTTCTTTTTTGCTTTTTAACCGCTTTCTCCCTCGGGCTCTGAGTTTGGGCGGAAAATGGCTTCTCTTTGTCCCCGACTGACTATGACCTATGGAAAATTACCAGTGTCTCTTTGCGACTTGGACTTCCTCTAATTATTGATGAAGAATTTTCTTTTTTTGGATTTGTGTTTTCCTTTCTGGATTGCCTTCGTTATTATACCTATGGAGTTGGAAAAGCGTTTCTCTGTTGGTTTCTGAATTTTGCAGCTGTACAACTTTGAGAACTTTGGACTCCTGATCTGCCTAACCAGCCCCACCCTAAAAACACCATTTTACTGGCACGGATTTTAACAGCTAAACATGGCACAAGAAGCAACGTTCGCAAGCCTTGAACAAAGAATGACTGCCCTTGAATCTGTTATACAAAATTTGGTATCAGAAATTAAGGCCCAGAGGGCAGAAAATGTCAACTTTAAAAAGGAATTATTGGACACTCGAAAACAAGTGCTTGAGAATACACAGAAGAATGAAGAATTGAAAGGGGGGCTGGAGGGGGCTAAGGGAGAGATTAAAAATGTCTCTAATGAGGTTGTGGAAATAAATGCGCATGTGACTAGGATAGATTTGGAAAGGATGACATATTTTTTGAGATTCCAGAATGTTTCTGAGATGGATGGTGAATGTCTCCCTGATCTTATGAGTACAATTATTGCAGACTATTTACATAAACCTAAAGATGAGATCAGAGGGGACATTGACCTAGTCTACAGAATAAATTTTGCATATGCTAGGATGAACGAAGTACCCAGAGAGATACATGTAAAATTTGTTAGAAGGTCAACCAGAGAGGAAATCTTGAAGGCGCAAAGAGGGAGTCCTATGATTTACCAACAAAAGGAGATTACCATCTTGAAGCAGATTCCAAGAAAAATTAGAGAAGCCAGAAGGAAATTTTCCTTCTTGTCTAAAACATTGTTTGATCATGGGATCTGGTTCAAGTGGGTGATACCCGAAGGGATGCTGGTGTTCTGGGAAGGAGGTAGAGTAAAGATTAAAACAGTTGCTGAGGCGGAAGCCTTTCTTAAAAAACATTCCTCTGTCCTGGGAGAAGATCCAGGGGGGGCAGGGGGAGCCATGGCCCCGCCCGCTGGGGGCCCGGGGGAGAAGGGGGAAGATACAATTGCCAAGAGACTTAGATCTAAAAAATAACTTTGCCCTGGTTTTTTTTTTTTGAGTATTATTGTATGATATTTGTAATCTGGATTTTTGCAATTGACTGACAGTATATAACTGAAAAATTTAGGAATATGTACTTGCTCCCAGCTTGTAGTGTTATGTGAAATGTTTCTTTTCTTTCTTTTTAATAATGCAATTTGAGGTTCCGGAGGAGCCGACGACTTTGACGTGACCACTCTCAAAATTTCTATGTAACCCTTACCCTACCCCACAAAAAATGTAAACTCAATAAAACTTTTTCAATATAAAAATAAATAAATAACGGGTTTTAGCACGGGTGAATTAATTTAATATATTTTTAATTGATGTATATTGTATTTATGGTTGTATATAATGCCTGTGCGCCGCCCTGGGTCCTAACAAGGAGAAGGGCGGGGTATAAATTTAATAAAATAAAATAAATAAATATACCCAAATAAATGCTTTGCATTCCCTGGGGCTGGAGTTGTTCTCCATAAGATGGCAGTGGCAGAATTTGTTGATTTCCAAAGAGAAAAAGAGAGAGACAGGCTTAAGATGAAATTAAACACATCACACAGTTTGCATTGCTTTATTTTTCAGAGAGTACAAATATTATTGGGATTCGGAAAAGGAGCATTCCACAGTCATCGTTTGTTAGTACTTCCCCTTAGATCAGGGGAACTGGATTTAATCCGTTTATTCAGCTGGATTTTTCAGCAGGATTTCATAGAGTCATAATGAAATGCAGAGTCATGAAAGGAATTGGGTGAACAGCTGTGCATGCAGAGAAGTACCGCCTGTCACTGAATTATTTCCTGTTAAAAGGGTCGGGTTGGTGGAAAACATTTTATAAGACACACGCTAGAATAAAAACAAAACGGATAATGCTGAATAGAATGAAAAACAACAATAAAACTGCAACTTAGTACACTCATCATAGCACTTCTCACCACAGACTGTGAAGAAAGAAGCAGACTTTAAATAGACAGATGCAATTTGCAGTATCTGTTACTTGTCTTGCAAAAGTCTGTCTCCAGTAATTCCCAATCTGCCTTGTGATGTTATTGGAATGCCTTTGTAAAATTGTCATTCTAACAATATTACCTTACCCCTTTGGTTTTGAAGGAACATAGTGATCAAACCAAGATTTGCTGTTTGCTTCTGATATGATATACTGCTAGAAATCATTTATTAGGAATTAAACTTTGTTATTGGCTTCTGCTTATATAATTGTATACTGTCAGAAATTAGTTGTTAAGAACTAATTCTAGCTTAATAAATTGTAACCTTAATACTGGTTGGCATTAGTGCAAATTTTGGTATCTCGCGTCTGTGTCTCGTTTCTGTTATTGGGTTCAAAGTGAGGCACATCCTTGAAAATATAGAAGAAACTGTTACCCAGGAATATCAGGCCCCATAGATAAAGGAACCAGAGTAGGGAGTTTGCCTCAAATATTCTGAATCCTGAAAGCATTCTGCTGAATAAACAACTTGACCAGGGAGGGAAACCTCCCCTCCACAAGGCTAGAGGAATGCTCCATAGATAAGATGGACAGAAACAGATCCCTGATCAAAGAATGCTTTAAAGACTCCATTGGTAACAAACCTTTGTCTTTGATTGGGTAAACTTTGTTTCTAACAGGGTAAACTCAAGCAGAATATTTTAATGATTTAGGCTCCAATGTAGCGAGCCCCTGAAATTATTCATTTTCACGCTCACGTCATACAATAAAGTCACTTGGATGAAACTGAAAGAAACGTGTAGCCCAGCAGTGAGTTAGAGGGAAAGATGCAAACCTTGTACTGAAGCAGGATAGAAACACCAAGGGACATCAAGTACATTTGAATCAAAACAGCAATTTTGGGCTTTGCACTGAGCTTGAGTGATGCCACCAGGGCCACAACTTAATCTTGCTGTTGCTGGAACACTGCATTGCTCGACAGCTATTTGAAACAGAGCACAGTATTAACAGGCTGGTTTATTTATCATATGTCATTGTCTCTACAAATAACAAATACATAATTATTTAACATTGTGGCAATAATTCCATTAATTATAATCTTGGCTGCAATATTAAAAAAAAAAACTAATAGAATTGCTGTCTAGTGAACTGTTGCATACATATTCTAATATTTCTTCTCTTGTTCTATTTTCATTTTCCAAATTCTTGTTTCCTCCTTTTGGGCTGTGGCCTAGAGGTAGAGCTCTCGCCTCCCAATCAGGGGGTTGTGAGTTCAATCCTAGGTAGAGGCAGATGTAGGGTCTCCTGCTTGGGCAGGGGATTGGACTAGATCAGGGGTCTCCAACCTTTGCAACTTTAAGTCTGAAGGACTTCAGCTCCCAGAATTCTCCAGCCAGCTTAGCTTAGCTGGCTGGAGAATTCTGGGAGCTGAAATCCTTCAGACTTAAAGTTGCAAAGGTTGGAGAGCCCTGGACTAGATGACCTGCAAGGTCCCTTCCAACTCTGTTAAACTATTCATCAGTTTTGTCTTTGCTTCTACGATTCATATATTTTAATCTCTTACTGTTTGATCTTTCCCATTACACATACCATAGAGAAATAATGAAAATGTGTACACTCACAAGAATCGGCATTGCTGACCTCTATGGTTAGGCAAATAATCAAAACCCAGAACATTTTAGTTTCTGTTGCAGTTTCTATGCTCTCTCTGTTGGAATATAAACTGAATCTACACATGGTCACTACTAGACTAGCTAAAATGGAAAGGAGGAAGGGCTGCTACCTTATCAGCAACATCGAATGAAAAATCAACTGTCTTCAGTATATAGAAAGTGTGAATCTTATGTTCCAGCAGCCAAAAAACGTGGGACAGCATTGGTCTGTAATATGAGAGGGGTAGCTGTCTCCACTCTGATAAAGATGAGATTTCATCTTATCGCTTGCAAAAGAACATTTTAAACCTCCTGATTATTAACTTGTTTACTATGAAGTTACCTGGTTTTGATTTGGGTGTCACTTTGGTTCAGACATTCCTAAGGTGACCAGATTTTCAAAATCCCAAAGCGGGACACCATCGATGGGGGGGGGGCGCACGCTCCGGCGCAGCACGCGCCTATGCAGAGGGCGTCGGGGCAGGGGCGTGCTCCCACCCGCCCCCATGGGGCCCTCTTTAAAGGCAGCGGCGGCGTCCCGGCCCAGCAGCGCTGAGAGCCGCTGGCTGTGGCGGGGAGGAGGAAGGTGGCCAAGCCGGCCGCTGTCAGCCCATCATGCCGGCGTGATGGGCCGAGCTGAAAGCAGCCGACTCGGGACGCCTTCCCCCTTCCCGCCCGAGCCGGCGGCTCTCAGCACCGCTGGGCCGGGCCACCGCCGCTGCCTTTAAAAAGGGCCCCGCGGGGGCAGGTGGGAGCACGTCCCCGCCTCGACGCCCTCTGCGCAGGTGCGTGCCGTGCCAGAGCGCACGCCCCTCTCCTCAGCCTGACATTCTCTGCGCAGGCGCATGCCGTGCCGGAGCGTGCGCCCCCCTCTCCTCGTCCCCGACGCCCTCCCCGTCCGAGCTGGCGCTCTCAGCTATCCGCGCCCGCCGCCTGCCCGCAAAAAGCAGGACATTTTGAAGAGGCGGCAGGGCACGGGACATCTGCTGGTGAACTGGGACTGTCCCGCCGAAATCGGGCGTCTGGTCACCTTAGACATTCCCTAATGAAGGGGATGTGTGAATGAGCAGAGCCTGGTGAGACTCCAAACTCCAGCAATGCTTTCAAGTCAGCTGAGAATACTGTAAGCTTTTATCATGCTCACGCTTGCAAGTGGAAGGATGGCGTTCCTTCTGCATGGACAGCACTGGATGGATGGAATGCAGTGATTTTGGCAGCAATATGAGTGCTGAGTTTCATGATTATATTGTTTGGCACTCTCCGTGTCAAATAGTCATAGCATAACATGAAGAGTTCATGGCCCCTCAAGCAGGCTCAGAAAATATATAAATGATCTAGGCCAGTGTTTCTCAACCTTGGCAACTTGAAGACGTCCGGACTTCAACTCCCAGAATTCCCCAGCCAGCATTCGCTGACTGGGGAATTCTGGGAGTTGAAGTCTGGACGTCTTCAAGTTGCCAAGGTTGAGAAACACTGATCTAGGCTACGATACAGCAGGATCCTGAAATCATTCGTTTTCATAATCATGCTAGGCAGATACAGGTAGCCCTCGATTTACAACTGTTTATTTAGTGACTATTCAAAGTTATCACATCACTCAAAAAAAAGTGACTTACGGCCGATTTTCACACTTATGACCATTGCAGTATCCTCAAGGTCACGTGAGCAAAATTCAGAAGCTTGGCAGCTGGTTCATATTTATGACAGTTGCTGTGTCCTGTGCTCATCTTTTGTGATCTTCTGACAAGCAAGGTCAATAGGGGAATCAGATTCACTTAACAATCGCGTTACTAAGTTAACCACTGCAGCAGGGGTGGCCTCCTGCCAGTTCTAGCCTCTTCTATAGAAGAGGTTCCACAAATCTACAGTGCTGTTTATAACCGGTTCCAGCTCCCTCCACCCTCCGCCCGTCCGCCCATCATCAAGAGGAAGAGCGAGAGGAGGAATTCTGGGAGTTGAAGTCCACAAGTCTTAAAGCTGTCAAGTTTGAACACCCCTGGATGTTTTTTCCCTAAAGGGTTAGGGGTGCAAGGCTCTTGTAACTTGACAGCTTTAAAACTTGTGTACTTCAATGCCAGAGTTTCTGAGCTAACATTTTGGTTGCTAAGCAAGAGCATTGTTAAGTGAGTTTCACCACATTTTACAAGTTGGCCACACCCACCCAGTCACATGACCGTCAAGCCACGCCCACTCAGTCATATGGCTGGCAAGCCCACTCCCACAAAGCAGGCCACACCTACAGAAGAGGTTCTAAAAAAATTTGAAACCCACCACTGAACTGCAGTGATTCATTTAACACCTGTGACAAGAAGGGTTGTAAAATGCAGCAACATTCACTGAACAAATGTCTCACTTAGCAAATTTGGGGCTCAATTGTGGTTGTTAGTCAAACACTACCCTGTTTCCCTGAAAATAAGACCTCCCTGGATAATAAGCCAGATCAGGCTTTTGAGTGCATGTGCTAAAATAATCCCTCCCCTGAAAATATTGCCGCACAAGAGCTGCCACCACCTTCTGCACCTCAAAAATAATAAGACCTCCCCGAAAATAAGGTCAAGCGCTTATTTTGGGGAATCAAAAGAAAATAAGACCCTGCCTTATTTTCAGGGAAACACAGTACCTGTATAGTCTCATTGATGGAACTGAAAGAAACTTGTATCCCAGCAGTGACTTAGAGCAGGGGTCTCCAACCTTTGCAACTTTAAGTCTGAAGGACTTCAGCTTCCAGACTTCTCCAGCCAGCAAAGCTGGCTGGAGAAGTCTGGAAGTTGAAGTCCTTCAGACTTAAAGTTGCAAAGGTTGGAGACCCCTGACTTAGAGGGCAAGACACAAACCTTCTACTGAAGCAGGCTGGAAACACCAGTGGACATGATGGACTTTTGAATCAAAACAACAATGCTTAGCTTTGCACTGAGCTTCAGTGATGCCAGCAGGGCCACAACTTATTCTTTCTTTTCCTGCCACATTGCAGTGCATCGTAGCTATCGGAAACAGAGCACAGTATTAATGGTTTATTTCTCATATGTCATGGTCTCTACAAATAACAAATACATAATCATTTAACATTGTGGCTATAATTCCATTAATTATAATCTTAGCTGCCAAAAACAAAAACAAACCTCTAATAGAATTGCGGCCCAGTGAACTATTTGTTACATATTCTAATAATTCGTCTCTTGTTCTATTTTCATTTTGCAAATTCTCATTACCTCCTTTTTGGGCTTGCTAGTCAGCAATTTTGCCTTTGCTTCTACTATTCAAATATTTCAATCTCTTCCTGTTTGATCTTTCGCCTTACACATACCATAGGGAAATAACGAAAATGTGCACACTTACAGGAACCGGCATTGCTGAACGCTATAGTTAGGCAAATAGTCAAAACCCTGAACATTTTCATTTTCTGTTGAAATTTCTATGTGCTCCCTCTCCCAGAAAGAAGAAGGTGATTCTGGTGGAGAAAGCTGGTCAGCACAACGACCCAAAGATCCTTTTTTTTCAAACGGCAACAAGACTTTCTTGGTTTTTCCTGACGATCTTTCACTTCTCACCCAAGAAACTGCTTCAGTACTAACTAAGTGGTGGGGAATGGAAAGGATTTATGCTCTTTGCATCAGCCAGTCGTTAACATTTTGAGAGTCGTGGAAACCACCTGGGAGCTAATCTGTATCCTCAAAATCACCTGAAAGAGTGCAAAGCCATGTGGGACTCTCTTGGGAATGCTGAAAGGATTGCACTGTAAACAGGAAATAAGTAATGTTGAATCCCTCTTCCTCTGTTGCTGGTCAACTTTAATACAGATAGCCTCTTTGATTCCTCTCTCAAACCAGCAGTCCTCTCTGTCCAGAACATAAACCTTGGCTGGTGGGATCCAGGAGGAGGGTTTCTCTGCCCTTTGGAACACCTTGCCCCCCCTATGTGAGTGTTAAGTTTGCAGGAATTCAGTCCGAGACAGGCTAGTCATTGAACAGGTTTATTGCAAGTAGCAAGAACTATATACAGGAACAACGAGAGATCAGTGCAACTGAGACTTCCCCACTTTGATAGCTTTTTATAGGTTTCCCTAAAGCGGGAAAAACCTGAGCCAGACAGAAAGCCTGGCCCGGCCAGCCGCGTCTCGGCCAATCAGACGCGACTGGCTGTTACAGAGTTTCACAAACCTCCGGGTCAACCTTGGTTCCCCAGACTGACTATCTGTGCATAGGTTGAGAACATAACACCGAGGTTGACCCCGACCTTCCAGAATTGCAGAATCCCTCTTAGCTCTCCATAGAATTTCTTGTCTTCTGTTTTTGCTTCTGTTTATTTTGTTTTAGATTATAAACCGTTATTCTACAATTACAATACAATACAATACAATAGTAGAGTTGGAAGGGATCTTGGAGGTCATCTAGTCCAACCCCCTGCATAGGCAGGAAGCCCGATACCGTTTCAGACAAATGGCTATCCAACATCTTCTTAAAGACTTGCAGTGTTGGGGCATTCACAACTTCTGGAGGCAAGCTGTTCCACTGATTAATTGTTCTAACTGTCAGGAAATTTCTCCTTAGTTCTAAGTTGCTTCTCTCCTTGATTAGTTTCCACCCATTGCTTCTTGTCCTGCCCCCAGGTGCCTTGGAGAATAGTTTGACTCCCTCTTCTTTGTGGCACCCTCTGAGATATTGGAACACTGCTATCTGGTCCTTCTCTTCATCAAACTAGACATACCCAGCTCCTGCAACCGTTCTTCATATGTTTTAGTCTCCAGTCCCCTAATCATCTTGGTTGCTCTTCTCTGCACTCTTTCCAGAGTCTCCACGTTTTTTCTTGCAATACTTGCAATACTTTTTAAAAGTTAAAGCAGGCAGGGTTAAACAATACGGAACCAATTGTAAATATTCCACCCAGAAGCATATTTTAAGTTAACTGGAATTATCATGAGGAAATACTGCATATATGTTTATAATCTATACATCAGATTTGTGATATACTGTATATAACATGGGGTTGCCTCTGAAGATTATTTAGACATTATAATGAAGTTTCCTTCTAGGGTGGGAGCAGAACTAATAATTCATGAGCTATTTTACAAATATAGGTTTCTGATTTAAGCCACAAAGTATTCATTATGCTCAATCTATGTGCATTGATAACATTACATACACTTGTGGTGCAGAATAGTTTTGAGAAGTTGACTGGTTCCCATTTAGTATATTGTCCAATTCAAAGTATTCATTTTTCATTTTAAAAAAACTTCACAATCCAGGACTGGATGTTTGAATTATCAGCTGGATCCATTATGTACTTTTATAAATCTATGGTGAGGAGTATTGTGTACAGTTCTGGTCACCAGACCTTCAGAAGGATATGATGGAAATGGAAAAGGTGCAGAGGAGGGCAACCAGAAGGATTAGGGGGCTGGAACACCTTCCTTACCATCTGAGGCTGCAACGGCTGGGCCTCTTCACTCTAGAACGACGGCGCCTGAGAGGTGACCTGATTGAAGTCTATAAAATCATGCACGGTGTGGACAAAGTAGAAAAGGAAAAACTGTTTTCCCTATCGCACAACACTAGAACTAGGGGGCACTCCATTAAACTTTTGGAAGCTAGACCTCAAACAAATAAGAGGAAGGACTTTTTCACCCAGAGGATCACTGGTCTACAGAACTCCCTGCCAGAAGAAGTGGTGACAGCTGTCAGCCTCGACACCTTTAAGAAAGGATTAGATGAGTTCATGGAGAACAAGGGTATCCATGGCTATCATTATAGCTGCCTAAGGACACCCTCCGGGTTGGAGAGATAGGCAGGATATTTCTCAATGCCATTTGCAGGGAATCATAAGCAGGTGAAGACATCTGCTTGGGAAGACCCTGAAGCAAATGGGGAGCCAGTGTGAGACAGAATGCTGGACTGGATGGGCTGTGGCCTCTTCCAGCAAGGCTGTTCTTATGTTCTTATGTTCTTATGCATATACTTTCAATGGAGTGTCCTTCTGATGACCCTTCAGGTCAGCAGAGTAGTTACCAGAGATGAAGTTGATTCTTTGCTGCCAGGCAGTGGCAGTTCACTTCCTGACACGTATGACCTTATGTTCTTAAGAGTAAACTTTTTGTATTGTCTTATATCCTGTTTTTTTAAGATATACTCTTTTTTTGTCTCTTCAAGTCCATTTTGACTGCTGGTGACTGCCTGGATAAGACTCTGCAGTTTTCTTGGCAAGGCTTCTTGCCTTCCCATTGTTTCCTTCTTTCTAGGGGTGAGAGAGAGTGTGTGTCATCCAGTTTATGGCTATGATGGAACTTCTGCTTTCATGCACTGTTCTTCTTGAAGCACTAAGGTTTGCTAAGCTTGAGATACTTTTTCTAGAAGCCACAAAATATTATGTTGGTGTCGGTGTTATTTAAAGCACTTTTCTTATGGAACTTCACCAGTGATGAAATTTTTATACCACATATTCTGACTTTTTCTAGACAGGCCAAGAAATTATTAGTAGTGGTAATGTTGCATATCCCGAAATATCATTCAATATATGGAGTAGGGTTTGTCTTAAGCAAGGATTACTTCATGTTTCCAATGTGCAACCATGGTATGAAATTGTTATTGTCCTTTTCTTTGTACTAGGATCCTTTAAAACACATGACTACTTGTGAAATCTCGTTCTCTTAAATGCTGGATGAAAAGCAAGTTTCCTATTTCTAAATACTCTACGTCTTGTGGTTGTAATGCAATCTGTGGCAATACAGGTGCTTTACTCCATTGGCAGTTTTTAAATTGTTGTGTTATTCATTTCTCAAAAGGGAATGCATGCAGACCCCAGTGTAACCGTACCACGACAAAGGACTAACTGTAACATTCTCTGTTTTCAAAGCCCATTGAGACTGTCCCAAAAAAGGAAAAAGGCCTCATGTGTGACATCTGTGTAAGCAGTTGTCGTGTGAACTCTCAAGCCATCTCCCGTTCAGCGCTCTAGGAAAGATTGAAGTCTCACAAACCCAACCCTCTAGAACAGTGGTTCTCAACCTAAGGTCCGTGGACCTCTGGGAGGCCAGGATGTTGTCACAGGGGTCCACAAAGGCTTGAAGAATTGTTATGATTTAAATCTTGAGTTAAGTCTTGGGAATCCATGGTCATGGTCCATAGCCACAAAAAGTATTTTCTTCCATGATGAAGAAAAGGCTGAGAACTACTGGTCTAGGAGATTCCACTATCGACTCCACAACAAAGTAAGACAGCTCAAGTAAGAAGGCTGGTATAGCAGGCAACAAATCCAACTGCTTCTTAGGGGCCAACTTCAATCCTGATACTTCATATTTGGCTAATATATGGCACAGTGTCCCTAAAAGTCATTAGGCCTTCTCAGAAGACACTCCCACGTTCCCTGGCCCAAGACTGCAATTGGCGTTGAATAATGATTGAATAATGAAGTGCCTACAAATAACGATAAGAAATATCAGGTGATTTGTGCAAAAATCAATGGTACAATAGAACAGGGGTCTCCAACCTTTGCAACTTTAAGTCTGAAGGACTTCAGCTCCCAGACTTCTCCAGCCAGCTTTGAAGTCCTTCAGACTTAAAGTTGCAAAGGTTGGGGACCCCTGCTTTAAAGCAAAGTTGGCTGGAGAAGTCTGGAAGCTGAAGTCCTTCAGACTTAAAGTTGCAAAGGTTGGGGACCCCTGCAATAGAAGACACAGCTGCTGGTTAATGGTGATAGACTGGGAGAAATTAATATCAAGAGAGGAATCTTTCAAAGACCTTCCCCCCGACATTAGGACGACCACAGACCTCCGCTCCTTCCGTCTTAAATTAAAAACACATCTTTTCTGTCTGGCCGGCCTAGGATAGTCTCTCTGTCTCTGGGGTTTTATTGGGAAGTTTTTTAGTATAGCTTAGTTTTAATGGGGAATTTTAGCACAGGTTTAGGTTTAATTTGTTTTTTAAAGAAATGTTTGTATATATTTATTGTTTTTTTATTCTTCCTGTGCACCGCCCCGAGTCCCTATGGGGAGAGGGAGCGGTTTACAAATATTAAATTGATTGATTGAATTGATTGAGACACTTTCACCACTACTGCTTGTCATTGCATTGATTCCTCTGTTAACAATACTGAATAACTCTGGGCCTGTCTATTAAACATCAAAAACATCTACCAGGCTCTCCCATCTCCTTTCCATGGATGATCTGAAACTATGGGAAAACACCATCTGAAACAGAATCACTGCTCAACACTGTCTGTATATGTGGTCCAGCTATAACAGTGGAGTTGGGACTGGACATATGAGTCACACTCCGCATCAAACAGGGAAAAATAGTAAAAACTGAAAGAATCAAGATCCCATGAGACTGGATGGAGATGATCATTGCAAATACCTGAGCATATTTCAAGCTGACAACATTAAACATACTGAAATCAAGAGAAGATTAGAAGTTAATGCATCAAGAGAGTGGAGAAGCAACAGGTCCTGGATAAGATTCTACGATGTGCAGAAGCAGACAGGATGACATATATTCTTAAAGGGAAAAGCGAATCGCTTTTTAATAAAAGTTGGGATTTCTGGTATCTATGGCTGGGAAACAGAGTGTCGGATTTTAATGGGAGTACTGGTTAAGATTTAGTTAATAGAAATAATTATTACAATAATTGTTTTTGAATCTTTTTCTCTATATAAACTCTGCTATTATTAGAAGTGCAGGAGAAATATTGAGAATTAGGGATTTATAAGACGATTGTAAGATGTGCATAAGATCTATCAGCTTGGGATGAATTAGACTAAAATTGGAGGAGGCATTAAACTCCTCAGTCTTTGTTCAATGTTTATGTGAATTATTTATTTTAAGGGAAAAATATATATTAAGTTTGGATCGTTGAAACGCCACCCCCAGAACCCATCAGAGAAAATAAATAAGCAAAGGCAACAATGGAAAGAGGAGAGACAAGGAGGGAAAGGAAGAAAGGGTAAAGTAGAGAAAGTAAGGGAAAGTGGGGAATTAAGAGTAGGAGAGAGGATAAGAAAGAAGAGAGGAGAGAAGGAGAGAGGAAAGAGAGGAGGGAAAGAGAGAAGAGAGGAGAAAGGAGAGGAGGAAACAAGAAGGCAAAGAAGGGAGCTTGAGAAGGTAGGAGTAAGGCTGTTGCAAAATAAGATGGAGACACGGGGTGGCAAGAAAGTGATCCAAACTCTATCATACAGTATATATGTAACAATGTGTATAGATATTAATGATGAATAGATAAATGTTAAATAGCATTTATAAGAATGTATATCTGTGAATGATTTTGAAATGGAAAAAATAAAAAAAAACTATTTGCATAAAAATTAAAAAAAAGAGAGTGGAGAAGTCCAAACTCAGTGGAGGAAACACCATCAAGGCAATTAAAACATGGGCAATTCCAATCTCTAGATGCACAGCTAGAAGAGTGGACTGGGCTCAAGAGGAACTAAAGGCCCTGGATAGGAAGACCAGAAGAAATAATGACAATGAATCATGATCTTCATCCTTACAGCTGTGTTGACGGACTATATTTATCAAGGAAAATAGGTGGGCATGGCATGTTGCAAGTAAATCAGACAGTTGAAGGAGAAAAAAGGTCATTGGATAAATATCTGAAACACAAGAGAAAAAGATGCACTGAAGCTCGTGTACCAGGAAGGCTTACTAACTACCAAGGAGGTCAAACTGACCTACAAGAAAGAACAAATGAAGATCAGAAAAGAGACACTGGAAGACAAATTATTACAGGGCCAGTGCATTTAAAAAAAACCAGGCAAAACAGATAAGAAGATCTGGCAATGATTATGAGCACAAAAATTGAAGAAACAGAGGGGCTAATTCTGGCTGTACAACACCAAGCCTTAAGAACAAATCAGTGGTGGGTTTCAATTTTTTTAGAACCTACTCTGTAGGTGTGGCCTATTTTGTGGGCGTGGCTTGGCAGTCATGTGACAGGGTGGGAGTGGCCACCTTTTAAAATGTGGTGGTCATTTAACAACGCTCTTGCTTAGCAACCAAAATTTTGGACTCAATTGTGATGTTAAATCAATTGTGATGATAAATTCATTCTTTCTTTCTTTCTTTCTTTCTTTCTTTCTTTCCTTCCTTCCTTCCTTCCTTCCTTTCCTTTCCTTCCCGTTGGGTCACTGGCAGCGGCGGGCCAGATTTACTTCCAGGTACGCCAGTGGAACCCCCTCTCACCGGTTCTCTAAATTTCACCAAGCGGCTCTCGCAAGTAGGTGCGAGCCTGCAGAAACCCACCACTGGAACAAATGCACACAAAGTCAGAATTGAGAAGACAGCAACAAGTGCCACCTCTGTAAAGAAGCTGAAGAAATAGTCGATCACCTGGTTAGCTGCTGCAGAAAGATTGCCCAGACTGATGACAAAGGCACAACAAAGTAGCAATAATGGTGCATTGGAAGATCTGCAAGAAGTACCATTTGCCTGCAAGCAAGAACTGGTGGGACTATAAAATACAGAAAGTACCAAATTTTTTGGACTATAAATTGCACCGGAGTATAAGATGCACCAAGATTTTGAAGAGGTAAATTTAAAAAAAAGGGTTTTGCCCTCCCCGGGAAAAACAATGCTGTATTTAGTGTATAATATGCACCCAGATTTTCACCCTCTTTTGGGGGAGGTAGGTGTGTCTTATACTCCCAAAAATACAGTAATAAAAAATGAAGAAGTTAAAGTGCTTTGGGACTTTAGAATTCAAATAGCATCTGATGATACGCAGCTGTACATTTCGTCCCCAGACCACCCCAATGTTGCCCTTGACGTGATGTCCCAGTGCCTGGAGGCCGTGCGGATCTGGATGGGAAGGAACAGGCTCAGGCTCAACCCCTCCAAGACCGAGTGGCTGTGGTTCCCGGCATCCTGTTACAGTCAGCTGGTTCCATCGCTGGCTATGGGGGGTGAGACCTTAACCCTCACAGGAAGGGTTCGCAAGTTGGGTGTCCTCCTGGATGCACTTGGAAGATCATATGATGGCTGTCGCCAGGGGGGCTTTTTATCAGGTTCGCCTGATCTACCAGTTGTGTCCCTTCCTGGATCGGGATGCCCTACGCACAGTCACTCACGCTCTTGTCTCTTCCCATCTGGACTACTGTAATGCTCTCTACATGGGGCTCCCCTTGAAGAGCACCCAAAGGCTCCAACTGGTCCAGAATGCAGCCACGTGGGTAGTTATGGGGGCGACGTGATGCTCCCATGTAACACCCCTCCTGTGCGAGCTGCACCGGCTTCCGGTGGTTTTCCGGGTGCGATTCAAGGTGTTGGTTACTATCTTTAAAGTGCTCCATGGCTTAGGACCTGGGTACCCACGAGATCGCCTTCTGCCACCGAGAGCCTCCCACCGGCCCGTACGCTCCCATAGAGAGGGTCTCCTCATGGTGCCATCGGCTAAACAATGTTGACTGGCGACACCCAGGGGGAGAGCCTTCTCCATGGGAGCACCTGCCCTCTGGAACGAATTGCCCCCAGAATTAAGAACTATCCCTGACTTACACACCTTCCGCCGTGCTCTCAAAACCTTTCTTTTCTCACAAGCCGGGCTGGCATAAATATGAATTTTTAATTAATTTTTATTAATTTTAATCAGGGTTTGATGGATTTTTAATCTTATGAGAAGCCAAATTATTTAATATGTTTTAAAAACTTTTTAACTTTTATATACCTGTTTTACTTTGGCTGTACACCGTCCTGAGTCCTTCGGGAGTAGGGCGGTATAAAAAAACTAATAAATAAAATAAATAAATAAAATAAATCTGACACAAAGCACCCAGACTTAACAATTGTTGATAAGAAAGACAAAAAAGTCTGGACAACGAGCATGACAATATGTAGAGAAGTAGACTAGAAGAGAAAGAACTGGAGAAGATAACAAAATATTATGACCTGCAAATAGAAACAGAATGACTGTGGCAAAAGAACGCAAAGATAGTACCATAGTCATGGATACCTTACGTGCAATCCCAAAACAATTGGGGCACCATTTGAATACCATTGACATTGACAAATTCACCACCAGTCAATTGCAAAAGGCAGCTTACATCCTGTGATGATATCTTTCAACACCATCAAAGATCCACAACCGTCTATCCCAGGTCCTTGGAAGGGACTCAATAGGTAGATAAAAATGCCAAATCCAAATCTGGACATCTGTCTGACTGTGCAACAAGCAAATGATCTGGACACAGTTTGACTTTGGTGTTTGTAGGCAGAGACCACATAATCTGTGTTCTAAGGTTGGCTGCACAGTCAACTGTGCTTTATGTCAGGGTTCGCTTCTTCTATTACTCAAGAAAGACCACACTTAAGCATATTTCAGAATGTTTAAGGTTACTTTTACTGAATACAGAAGAACAGCAAACGAAGGTCAAGCAGGGAGTGGCTAGTTTAGGCGCGAAGCGTGTATATCAAAGCATAAGCCAACCCCAATAACCCATGCCCTCTACAATAGTGTCCAATGCAATATCCTCCAGGACATCAGGTGGACATCACGTCCAGAGCAGTCATCAGAATGGAATGTGATACCGTTAGGTTTGAGATATCACCGGCTCGTACCATCTTCCTCCAGCGCACATAGTTAACCCAAGGCCCACCCTCCCCGTTTCCATGGCAGCCAAGCATGCAGCCAAGCGAAGGCTGACACCCAGACATTTAGACTGAGTTTGGCATCTTTATGCACTTAGCAAGACCTTCTAAAGGACCTGGGATGGGCAGATGTTGATGGTGTTAAACCAGGCCCTTGAGAAGGACTCTATAGGTGGATAATAATGCTGAACTCAATATCTGAGTAACTGCATGACCAACCATAATTAGAGCACAGATTTTCTGTGTCTCTGCCCCAGCTAGCAAGTACCAAAGTCAAGCTGTGTTCAAATCAGTAAATTATTATTATTATTTATTATTTTTCGAATTTATACCCTGCCCTTCTCCTTGTTAGGACTCAGGGCGGCGCACAGGCATTATTAAAACCATTACAAAACAATATATACTATTAAAAACATATTAAATTAATTAAAACCCGTGCTAAAAACCCTTTAAAACCCTAAAAAATTAAAATTTATAAATATAGTCAGAAACAGGGGGCTACGCTAGGCCGGCTTGTTGGAATAGGTACGTCTTAAGGCATTGGCGGAAGAGACGGAGGTCCAAGGTAGTGCGAAGGTGAACTCATATATTTAAATAAGTTCAACACTCAACTGGTATCTAAGTGTGTTTCTATCAGAATTCCATATATGGTATACAGTAGCAGACAGTAGTCTCCTCTTCCCTTTTATATGTATTCCTTCCATTCTTGGTATCCAACCTTAACTCATTCTTTAAACATATCTTTAGTTTGTTCTGCTCAGTTTGGCCAGATCTTACATTCTGGTTTCATTTTAAAGCAATCAGATTGTGAATAGGATCCAATGGATTGTGGATAAGGGCCAATGGTTTACAAATAAACTTTCATTTCCAGACTGCACAAAGTCATCCAAAGAAGGTTAAGAAAAATCTCCATTGTAAAAGCATATTGTGTAATTACAGGAAAATGGAAAAGTTGCAGCACCTTTGTTAAAAAGTACAAAAATTATCAAAGCTGAAAATTAATTGTAGAGCATTTTGATGAAAGCATGATGATGATGATGATGATGATGATGGTGATGATGATGATGCTAACCGACTCCCTTCCACTCTTCTCTCTATGGAGAAAAATCAAGATTGCGTTAGGAGACCATTTTGGGATACTGAACAAAGTCCTAAGAAAATTAAGTGCTTTCATTAGCCCTTAGGTTTGTATATGGGCCAAGTTGCATCCCGCATGAAATTTGTGCAACTAATTTGGCCATAAATAGCTTCACTGATGCTGGAATGTAATTTGCCCCATTGCCTATAAAATTTAGTTTATAGTGTGCTCTTTTGGGCAGCAGAAGTGCAGAATTGACTTGGGCCGTTAATTTCCTAGAAACTTGAAATACTTCGTCCAAGTACTTAAAATATCTTACTTACTGTAATTCATGGGAATCAACTGACCACTTGTGCCTTTGTCTGTTGTTGAAAAAACTAAAGGTTATGATTCCTCATAGCTGGTAACTATGTTCTTCATTACAGAAGGGTGCTGTGATTGTTAATGCAATTTACTGCCAAATGCATGTGGAGAGTTCATACGGGGATAATACCAGTGAACATATTCACATAGATCTGCAAAATCAGCATCTCCAAAGTTTATGGAAAGATATTGTCTCAGAATCAGAAGATCTATACATTGATAAACCATGGGAAAGATGCTAGGCCAGGGGTGGGCAAACTTTGCAACTTTAAGTCTGAAGAACTTCAGCTTTGCTGGCTGGAGAATTCTGGGAGCTGAAGTCCTTCAGACTTACAGTTGCAAAGTTTGCCCATCCCTGTGCTAGGCTAAGACTGATGCAGCTTTCATGTACAACGGTTGTTCTTCCTACATTGTCATTGCATTCTAAACCTCTTTCAATGGCCTTATTAAAAGTGTAGCTGTTTGTTCATGCATAATTCACTGATAAGAAGCTAACAGCTGTTATGTAACTCAAGGATCCCAGTTTCCATGGGCACATTAATCATGATACCCACATTTGGTCTTTACATTGTTTTATTACACTTCCATATAATTTTAGATTCTGTTTCATTTACATTAGAGCTTATTCATTCCTTCACTGCACCCATTGCATAGGGTGCAAGGACTGCTGAGAAAGATTGATAAAAGAGTGATAGCATCAGTCGGATGACTAGATCACTCTTAAGCTGTTTGCCATTCTGCAGATTAGTAAAATATTGCATTGGGAGGTGTCCCGCATGAAGTCTGCTTCTCTCTTACTCATGTTCCTGAAATAATTGCCTCTGGTTGGCAATCCAAGCAGGAAGTGATTAAGCATAGCTCTGCAAATCTAATCTTTCTCCTATTTTATCGCTGGATAAATAGAAGTATACTAGGGTGTGGCAGGACTATCATACTGTCAAAGTTCAATTGGCACTCAGCCTGGTGACATAAATCTTTGCATTTTATCAAAGTCTTTCTTCCTACTACTGGAAATGAAGATTTAGGTTTGGTTTCTTCCCACCCACATAATAAACAATGTCAACTGGATTTCAACAATTGCGCCAGTGGTGGGTTTCTGCAGGCTCGCACCTACTCGCAAGAGCCGGTTGGTGAAATTTAGAGAACCGGTGAGAGAGGGTTCCACCGGCGTACCTGGAAGTAAATCTGGCCTGCCGCTGCCAGTGACCCAGTGGGAAGGAAAGGAAAGGAAAGGAAGGAAGAAAGGAAAGAAAGGAAGGAAAGGAAGGAAGGAAGGAAGGAAGGAAGGAAGGAAGGAAGGAAGGAAGGAAGGAAGGAAGGAAGGAAGGAAAGGAAAGGAAGGAAGGAAGGAAGGAAGGAAAGGAAGAAAGAAAGGAAGAAAGAAAGAAAGAAAGAAAGAAAGAAAGAAAGAAAGAAAGAAAGAAAGAATTTATCATCACAATTGAGTCCAAAATTTTGGTTGCTAAGCAAGAGCGTTGTTAAATGAGTTTCACCACATTTTAAAAGGTGGCCACTCCCACCCTGTCACATGACTGCCAAGCCACGCCCACAACATAGGCCATACCTACAGAGTAGGTTCTAAAAAAATTTGAAACCCACCACTGAATTGTGCCGACCATTGCCAACTTAATATAGTATAAAATCAGCTGCAGATGAAGCAAAATCCCTTTCTGTTGTGCCCTTCACACGCTTGCGACAGAGGGAAACACCAACGTGTGCAGGGAGGAAGGAATTAAGATGGCAAACACAACCACATCATTGAAGTCCATTTCCTTTTACATTGATGGATGCCAAAAAGGGTTGGAATCTGCGCATGCACTAGTGGCCGTCATCTTGACTATTTTATCCCCCACTACTGATGTCCCCAGGGGGTGGGGAACGAGAAAAGGTTGCAACCAAGCAAAAGGAAATATAATTGCCTGCCTGCTCCCACTGCAGTGGTGGGTTTCTGCAGGCTCGCACCTACTCGCGAGAGCCGGTTGGTGAAATTTAGAGAACCGGTGAGAGGGGGTTCCACCGGCGTACCTGGAAGTAAATCTGGCCCGCCGCTGCCAGTGACCCAATGGGAAGGAAAGGAAAGGAAAGGAAGGAAGAAAGGAAAGAAAGGAAGGAAAGGAAGGAAAGGAAGGAAGGAAGGAAGGAAAGAAAGAAAGAAAGAAAGAAAGAAAGAAAGAAAGAAAGAAAGAAAGAAAGAAAGAAAGAAAAATTATCATCACAATGGTGACCCAACGGGAAGGAAAGGAAAGGAAAGGAAAGAAAGGAAGGAAAGAAAGAAAAAAGAAAGAAAGAAAGAAAGAAAGAAAGAAAGAAAGAAAGAAAGAAAGAAAGAATTTATCATCACAATTGAGTCCAAAATTTTGGTTGCTAAGCAAGAGCGTTGTTAAATGAGTTTCACCACATTTTAAAAGGTGGCCACTCCCACCCTGTCACATGACTGCCAAGCCATGCCCACAAAATAGGCCACACCTACAGAGTAGGTTCTAAAAAATTTGAAACCCACCACTGTCCCACTGCATACAATACGCGTAAGCCCAGAAAAAAAACTATCAAGAGAGTAAACCTCCATTTGTTCATGTATCCAATCCAGATATGAGGTGATGCGACTGTAGACCCCAGGTTTGTTTTCTTCTGCGCAGCCCGCCCCAAAACTGGTTGTTCCCACCAACTTCCAGGTGTTCATATCTTTGCATGCCAGTGGTCCCCCACTGTCTCCCTGAAAGAGACAGAAAAACATATTGTCTGGAGAACATTTGCTACCTTTTAACTACACCAGGGGTGGGCAAACTTTGCAACTTTAAGTCTGAAGGACTTCAGCTCCCGGAATTCTCCAGCCAGCTTTGCTGGGAAGTCTGGGAGCTGAAGTCCTTCAGACTTAAAGTTGTAAAGTTTGCCCACCCCTAAACTACACCATACTTTAAGGACTGCCGTCTTAGAAATCAGTGAGTAGAGCAATTAATTAAACAAGCAAGGGTAAGTTTTTATTCAAGCTGCTTGTTCAAGCTGCAAATGAAGAGGAAGACTGTTTCTGTGATGAGTTCACAGCACGACTTTTCTGAGAGACGGACAAATGTTTTTATGAAAAAAGAAACTTCTTTTTGCCATTGTCATTTAGCTCAGTATTTTCTCAATCTTGGCCACTTGAAGATGAGTGGACTTCAACTCCCAAAATGCATAGCTTTGCTGCTGGGGAATTCTGTGAGTTGAAGTCCACACATCTTCAAGCAGGCATGGTTGAGAAACACTGAGAGAGTTTATTATAGCCTATCAAGCTGATCATGGCTATTCTCTACTGCAGGGGTCTCCAACCTTTGCAACTTTAAGTCTGAAGCACTTCAGCTCCCAGACTTGTCCAGCCAGCTTTGCTGAAGGGAGCTGAAGTCCTTCAGTCCTTAAATCTGAAGGGAGCTGAAGTCCTTCAGACTTAAAGTTGCAAAGGTTGGAGACCCCTGCTCTACTGTGTCCCTCAACTTGGGCTTCTCCATAAAAGATTAAGAAGCAATGTCCAGAATCCCAAACCACCATCTCCAGAGGCAACACATATGAAGAGGGATACTTCTGCAAGAAGCAGGATTTTTGCCAAAAGCTGAAACTGAGTTCTTCTATATTTAACAGCTAAGCTTTGGATTCTTGCCATTTTTCCTTTTCCTTATGTTCTCCTGTTTGCATAAGACTGACAGCAGAGGACATATTTTTAATGAACATTTAATCAACAATAAAATGTAGACATGTAGCAATAAGAAATGTTCTTACCTGACAGGTGTCTATGCCTCCTTTTAAATAACCTGCACAGAGCATTGATGATGCTACAATTCCTCCATATACCTCTCCATGGTTGCACACTTTGTTAGAAATTAGAGGGACACCAGCATATTTCATGGTTTCTGAAGTATCACCTGATATCCCAAGACAATAATTAGCTTTCCCATTTCTGTGATAAGATGGCTTTGTAAAAAAAAAAAAAGCTATAAGCAGTGATAAAATATACACTATATCCTAAGATTTCCTACACTTTAACATATTTTATTAGTCTTATATTCATAAATAAATGAGTGCGTGTGTGTGTGTGTGTGTGTGTGTGTGTGTGTATTTATAATTGTTCCACAACACCCTGTTAGGGCCCCAATTAAGGGAGGAAGCTAACTGCTTTCCTCTTCTCCCAGTTCGAATCCCAGTAAGGGTATGGCTAGCTGATGAGAGCTAAAAAGCTCGAAATAGATCTATACTAGTCTCCATGACTTATTTATTGATCAGCTCATAAAACTAACATATATATATATTTGTGTCACAACACCCTGTTAAGCCCCAATTAAGAGAGGAAGCATACTGCTCTCCTTTTCTGCCTTTCGGCTCATCACTAGAGACCATCTAGACAAAAAGCTATTAGTTCCATTGTGTAATTTTTTTATATGTGTGTTACTTACTGGGATTTGAACCAGGGCTGTATTGCATGCTAGTAACACACACACACACACACACACACACACACACATATATATATAATTACACAACAGAACTCATACATACATATATATTTATTAACTACTGTATGCATATTTATATTGCTATTTTATAAGATATTGAATCATATGTATTAACTATTTTTGTTTATTTGTTTCTCTAGAAGGAATTTTAATATCCAAAAAGAATTAATTCAAAACTATTTAGAAATGTCTGACATTCAACGAGAAAAACATTAAATTATGAATATTCCCACTACTTTCCAGTAGATGAAAATTAGGACCAGGAATGGAGCAGTCTTCCCAAATCTGACTTATTTTGTGCATGGTCAACTATAGTCATTACTATATAATTTTTGCAATTAAAAATATTGAATTTATTTTCATGTGTATGTTTTCTCATGATAAGGATTTTTTGTGCACAGCATTTTCTTCTATGCACATTTTGTGACTTGTCCTAATACAATGCAATTTTGAGCTAGTTTGGTTTAGTAGTTAAGGTGTGGCTCAGTAACCAGGAAATTGAGAGTTCTAGTCCTGCCTGAGGCATGAGTCAGTCCAGTGGTGAATTTCATTTTTTTTTAACTACCGGTTCTTTGGGAGTGGCTTGGTGGGCATGGCAGGGGAATGATACTGTAAAACCTCCATTCCCTCACCACTCCAAGGGAAGGTTACTGCAAAATCCCCATTTCTTCCTGATCAGCTGGGACTCGGGGCCAGTCAGAGGTGGTATTTACCGGTTCTCTGAATTACTCAAAATTTCCACTACCGGTTCTCCAGAACTGGTCACAACCTGCTGAACACCATCTCTGAGCCAGTCACTCTCCCTTAACCCAATTCACTCCATAGGGCTGTTGTTCTGACTCCCTCCCTTCACAAGATAATTAACTAGACGAAATGCTACTTGGCAGCTTGCCTGAACTAACCTGAACTAGACTGAAAGATTACACGACACAATTCTCCGACTCTGTAGCTTCTCTGTTGTTTCCTGCAAACCTACTCTTCACAGAGGATTTCTTTTAAAGCCTCTTGGGAAGGGCCAGGCAATTAGGCAGCTGATACTGATTATCTCTGATGGTGTCGTTCTGCTAATTGCCTCCTCTCAATCCTTAACCTGACATCCGGGACAAACTGGGTTTCCTCCTCTAGAGCCGACTCATAGGACTCCTCACTAGAGGAATCCATCAGCAGCTCATCCGGAGCCGGCTGGGCCACAACAGGCTGTTGTGGGAAAAAGAGGAGGAGGAAGGAGTATGTATATTTGCCACCTTAGCAACATAAAATGGTGGGATAATTTTAAAAAAAATCAATATTTTTTAAAAATGTGTGTAATTTTTAAGCAGGAATTGCAATGTAAAATTCAGAGGAATGCAAAGTCAAAAATTAATCATATTCAGATCAACCTATAGACCCATGATGGCGAACCTATGGCATGCATGCCACAGGTGGCACACAGAGTCATTTATCAGGGCACACAAGGCATAGCCCTGTCAGCTGGCCAGCACACATGGACACACTGGCCAGCTGATTTCAGCCTTTTGAGACCATTTTTTGCCCTCCGGAGGCTTCCTTGAAGCTTCCAGGGCGCGAAAAACCGGTCCTACGAGCAAACCGGAAGTCACTCCCAGACCCCTGAAGGCTCTGGAGGGCTAAAACCAGCCCTATGAGCAAACCGTACGTTTGCCCCTAGGGCTGGTTTTTTGCGCTCCATTTTTTGTGCTCAGGAGCTTCCCTGAAGCCTCTGGACGGCCTCCGAGGGGGTGGGGGGCTCTTTTTGCCCTCCCCGGGCTTCTATAAAGCCTCTGGAACCTGGGGGAGGGTGAAAAAAGCATGCCAAAAATGGGGGGGGGAGCACTGGTCATCCGCTCATGCGCACTGGGGTCGTGCCCAAAGCATATGGGTGTGGCACACCAGCGCATGACCCCTCCTGCCCTCCCCTCGCTTTTGGCACGCGGGTCAAAAAAGGTTCGCCATCACTGCTATAGACTAATCAAATTTCCACGTATTGCAAAAGTAATGTGTGGTATTTATACTTAGGAAGTAGACAATTTGGTATTGTCAGAAGTTTGGAACATCTCTGCAGTCTTTTACCTTACATCAGGGGTCTGCAAAGTTGGCTCTTTTAAGACTGGTGGACTTCAATTACCAGAATTCCCCAGCCAGCCTGGCTGGCTGGTGAATTCTGGGAGTTGAAGTCCATCAGTCTTAAAAGAGCCAACTTTGCAGACCCCTGCTGCCTTAGATAAAGCAGGAGATAGGAGAAGATCTTCACATTTCTAGTTATTTATTTATTGGTAGAGGTACTCCTCAACTTACAGCGGGCTCATTTAGTGACCGTTCAAAGTTACAGCGGCACTGAAAAAAGCGACCTTTTTTCACATTATGACCGTTGCAGCATCCCCATGGTCATGTGATTCACATTTGGATGCCTGACAACTGACTTACATTTATGACGGTTGCCGTGTCCCAGAGTCTTATGATCCCCTTTTGCGACCTTCTGACAAGCAAAATCAATAGGGAAACCAGAGTCACTTAACAACTGTTACTAATTTAAGAATGCGATGATTCACTTAACAAAAGTGGCAAGTCATAAAATGGGGCAAAATTCACTTAACAGATTTCTCACTTAGCAACATAAATTTTGAGCTCAATTATGCTTGTAAATTGAGGATTACCTGTACACAAAGCAATAATTCACAAAGCAGTAATTTTATTTCTATTTTGTGTTTATAAATTGATTGTCTGTTTTAGAAATAAAGGGTTAGAATTTATTGAGAAGTTTATGGAAAGATAGTTATGAGAATGTCTCGAATTAATTTTTCACATGTGACAGTTTGATTGAGAAAATTTCAAAAGACTTAAATGAATACCTCCTTCTTCTGTCGCTCCCCATCCTGATATCCAGCACATTTTTCCTTCTGGAAAATGTTCTCCAAAATTAGGAAGGCAAATTGGCTCTATCAGACCTGTTTAAGCAAACAACATCCACTCTGAGATCACAGCCCTTGTATTTTTTTTTCTAAAGATTCAGAACTTTTAAAAATTTAAATACAGATTTTTAAAAATACTTCTTTTGTAAAACTACAGCATTGGGAGATTATAGAGGGTTGGTAAAGTAACAAGAGACTTCCTGTTATTGAATTGAACATCCAGTTTTTAAATTATTTGAATTAAAAATCCAATTCTGAATCTACAGAAATCCATGATCCGGTAAAATAATAATCACAACAATATCTTTAACACCATTAAAAAACATCTGCCTAGCCCAAGTCTTGGAAAGCACTTGAAGATAGAATAAAAATGCCAAATCCATTCTAAACATCTGGATGATTGCGCCATAATAACATACAACAATGATAGAACAGTATAACTTCATAAAATAAAACCATTTCACTGATAATGGTGAAAGAGTAAAATATAAAATGATACTATTAATGGGAGAAAATGAGTCTGCATACTTTGCATAACTTCTAAAATCTGGATTTTATTTTGAAGCTATAACAAACTCTCATGCACCAAAACGTTATCAGAAAACGAAGAACAAAAGGCATGTTTCTTGGTCTTCTTGGCTTGTCTTCCACTACTCTTAAAATTGTACCGATTATGAAACAGTCTCTCTCTGCAAATTGGGGTTTGGTAGTCTCTCCCACAAGACAGCTATACTGAGATAAAAATCATAACCCACACGTTTCCTTCCTTCCTTCCTCTCTATCATAACTGCTTCTGCAAAATGAGCCTCAGATCACACATCATCAGAAACCTGCACATATGCTAGAACCCATAATGTTCCAAGAGAGGTACATGTTAAATTTCTCAGGAGGACCACGAGAGATGAGGTACTGGAGGCCCAAAGGGGGGGGGGGGGCGTTAAGATATCTGGAGAAAGAAATTACCATTTTAAAACAAATTCAAAAAAAATATATCAGAGAAACAAGGAGGAAATATTCCTTCTTGTCAAAGAAATTATATAATAAAGGCGTTTGGTTTAGATGGTTGCCGCCAGAGGGAATGTTGATTTTCTGGGAAGGGAGCAGAACCAAAATCAAGACACTAAACGAGGCAGAGGCCTTTATTAAAAAACATTCTTCTCTCCAAGAAGATCAAGATAGTGGAGGCGGGGAAAAGGGCAGTAAGACACAAGATGCGGGAACGGAAGGGGCTATAGCCCCACCTGATGGCAGGGAGGAGGGAGCAATTTCGAAAAGGCTCGGGTCACAAAAATAATTTTATTTGAAATGTATAATAGAAAATGGCAAAGAAAGAGACGATTGAACACATGATTGATATAATGTAAGAACTCTGTTTATGCTTATCCTTTATATGTTACTTTTAAAATTGTAAATCTGTGAGGTTGGGGGGTATTTCTACTACCAGCATGGGTGCTACCAAAATTTTTTATGTACCCTTATACCCTTTTCCTGTGAATATTTTTAAAAACCAATAAAACCTTTCACACACACAAAAAAAGAAACCTGCACAGAAGCCTTCTGGAAATGGTTACTCTTCCTTTCCATGGCAAATACTACTGTGTATTTTTAAGAGAAATTAAAAGCATAAAAAGACTATTCCAACTTCATACAGGTCTCACCTTCTCATGGTTGGGGGATTATGGGAGCCACAAGGCAATCCCACGTAATACCACTCCTGCGCGAGCTGCACTGGCTACCTGTGACCTTTCGGGTGCGCTTCAAGGTGTTGACGACCATCTTTAAAGTGCTCCATAGCTCGGGGCCTAGCTACATACGAGACCGCCTCCTGCCCCATACTTCCCTTCGACCAATCCGCTCTCACAGAGAGCGCCGTCGGCCGGACAATGCCGGTTAGCGACACCCAGGGGAAGAGCCTTCTCTGTGGTGGGCCCTACCCTCTGGGACGACCTGCCCCCCGAACTACGTAACATCTCGGACCTCCGCCTGTTCCGCCAGCGCCTCAAAATGCTTCTGTTCCAACAAGCCGGCCTAGTATAACCCCTGATACTGAGTTTTAACATTGTAAATTTTAATTAGAGATTTTATAAGTGGGTTTTAGCATGGGATTATTATTTAATAGCTTTTTAATATGGGTATTTATATGTATGTTTTGGTTTTAAATTGCCTGTGCGCCGCCCTGGGTCCTTTTTTAGGAGAAGGGCGGGGTATAAATTGGATTAATAAATAGAATAAATAAATAAATAAAGGATCATATAATATTCTTTCCAAAAGTGAATACTAACACTGTAGCAAATAATACTTGTGAGAAATCTAGGCTAACCTTCTCAATATGAATTTTAAATACAAAACAAGGGAAAAAGAAAATCAAGGAAGTCAAAATTACCATTTAGTGCAAGTGGAGTAGCCAGCTTAATCAATGCTATATCATTCTTCATTGTTTTAGGCTTATACTTTTTATGGAATATAATTTTGTCCACCAAGTATGGGTTAACAGGACTTTCTTCCAGGATTACTAAACCCACATGAACACTCCACGCTCCTGGTAGGTACAAACTGTTTCAGCGAAAACATTACAAATAAAAAAGAAATTCAACATTTAAACATCTTTCAACATTTAAAATTGGAGGTATGTAGAGTTTTGAACTTTATGTTCAATACGTTTTGATGTATAAGATTTCATTTCCAAATATGTAGAATCATATGAATCATATATCTTATATCATTTCATATCACCATGGCATTCACTTAATCACCGTGGTATTTGCTTAAGCAATACCACCCAAAAATAAAAGATGAAAAATAAGGTCTGGTCATGTAATGCCTCAGCTTACAACTGCAACGAAATATGACCATAATTCCAGATTCAATTACAGTTGTAAAGCAAGGACTACTTGTATAAACCACTGCAAGTGGTGTCAGCAGAAGTCTTATATTGCAGGGGTCTCCAACCTTTGCAACTTTAAGTCTGAAGGACTTCAGCTCCCGGACTTCTCCAGCCAGCAAAGCTGGCTGGAGAAGTCCGGGAGCTGAAGTCCTTCAGACTTAAAGTTGCAAAGGTTGGAGACCCCTGTTATATTGTATTTCCCACCATTAGCACCTTTTCACAGCAACATTTAGGGACATTGTGGCAAATAATTCCATCCTCCTGAATAGTTCCAGAATTCAAATTAAAACATCAAAACCATGCTTGAAGATGACCCCAAAGGTGCTTTTTCAAACAGCAGCTGGACTTCCTTTATTTTTCCTTTCATTTCTCATCCGAAAGCTTCTTCGGTTCTGATGTCTTCGAAATGTGTTCAAGGAAAAACAAAGAACGTTACTTTTGAAAAAGCATTTTTGGCGAAACCCATGATCTGGATTGGATGACTGTGACTCTCCACAGACATTGTGCTTGAAGATAGCCATTGAAATATAACTCAGAGTGATTCTGTAAGAGAAATAGAAAGAAAATGCAAGGTTTCCATTGGCGCTGCTGCAGAAGTTTACAGCATGAGCACAAAACCATATTCCTGTGTAATATGAAATTATAATTGCATTGTTTTGTTAAGTAAAGATGACTTTGCATCATATCTATTCACTTTTTTAAAGTTTCTTAGAGCCCACATCCAGCCATTCAAGCCCAACCAGGATGTTCATGTTTAATTTCTTAGGAGATCCACAAGGGATGAGATATTGAGGGCTCAACGGGATGGAATTTTAAAATACCACGATAAAGAAATAATCATTTTGAAACAGATTCCGGGGAAAAAATAGAGAAATAAGGAGGAAGTATTCCTTCTTGTCTAAGAAATCATATAAAAAGAGAATATGATTCAACTGGTTATTACCAGAGGGAATGCTGATCTTCTGGGAGGGAGGCAGAGTAAAAATCAAAACACTAAGTGAGGCGGAGGCTTTTATTAAAAAACATTCCCCCCAGCTGGGAGGTGAAGATGGGGGAACGGAGGGAGCGACGGCCCCGCCCTGGGACAGGGAAGAGGAGTCAATTGCAAAAAGACTTAGATCGCAAAAATGATTTTATTTGAAATACCATTGTAATTGTTGATACAAGTTTAAATGGCAAAAAAAAAGATGATTGAATATATAGACTATACACTGTAATCTTTTTATATGTTTATCCTTTACTTTTAAAATTGTAAATTTATGACGTTTTGGGAGGGCCACCACCAACGGCAGGGAAGCTACCAAAATGTTACCTTTACCCTACACCTTTTTCCCTTGTAAAAATTTTGAAAACCAATAAAATACTTTAAAAAAAAAAAGCCCAACCAGGATAAGGTGGCAATAATTAGTTGCCTCTATATCACACCAGCATTTTGGAAAACAATCAAGGAAAGTTGATTTCCATGTCATTGCTGTAAAGAAAATCACCTATAACTAAAATATATGATAAATATTAATGTTTTGCTGCTATTGTGACACAAAATGTGAAGCAGCATGGTCAGGTTAAAAAAGAAATAGAGAGACCACCTTTTCAGAAAATGGCAAACATGTATATAGGCTGAACCTATGGAGACCAGAAAGATAAAACTCAGATAATATCCAGTGAGAGAGTTCATATAGAAACAAGGAAATTGGAACAGGAAACTGGAGATAACATCACAAAATGTGTAGAAAATAGTATTCTAGATGGGATGCTTACTCATAAACACAGTGGGCTGCTGTAACAATCCACCGGGAGGTAATGATTGACCCCCCACACAAATGATATCCTTGAAACTGAAGGCTGGCTTGCCATGGCCATTGCTGGAGCAGGGATACATTTCCACCGACAATGCGTGGAGAATACCAAATCCTGGTCCCACATGCTGGCAGAATGAAAAAATAAAATCATTGGCATGTGCTGGTCACCATAAAATGCCCATTCCTAATTTATCTAGCAGAAAAGATTAAAATTTTCTAGTTCTGAATAATCCTGAATTGGATTATTTAGATATTATTTATGTAAATAGTAGTTATCCTTATTTTGTCCTTATCATTTTAGGGCAGAGGTCTGCAAAGTTGTCTCTTTTAAGACAGGTGGAGTTCAACTCCCAGAATTCTGGGAGTTGAAGTCCACCCATCTTAAAAGAGCCAACTTTGCAGACCCCTGTTTGGGGGACTGCAGTTATACCAAACATGCTACCACCAGAAGGTTCTCCTCCATAAGATTCACAGAAATTAATTGAAACTGATAATCTTCTTTTATGTAGCTGCCCTTCGTTAAACTAAACTTGCACACAGTGATTTTTCCCAGTCTTTATATGTGAACATTTGCATTCTTCCCTAGTTCATGTAATAAAATTGGGTTAACATTCTATACCATTTTCCAAATCACTTACCTAAACATTTTAAGACAATCACATTGCCTGAGATACATTCTTCTCTGAAACAGAAAAAAGTAAAGTCTATTACTTGTTCTTTCCCTGCCAGCTTTATTCATCAAAATACCATTTATTTAGTCTATAAGTTTAAACCAGCCTTCCTAAATTCATCCCTTCCAAATGTATTAGGACTACAACTCTCAGAATTCCCAGATAGCTTTCATTAGGTTGGCTGGAAATTCTAAGAGTTGCCATCTTCCTTCCTTCCTTCCTTCCTTCCTTCCTTCCTTCCTTCCTTCCTTCCTTCCTTCCTTCCTTTTCATATTTCTTAATTGCCCATCTCCCTTAGAGATACATTCAAAATACATTTGAAAGGGACTAGATTGGCAATGATTGGTTTAAACAAGAAAGATTATTGGCTCAACCTTGTAAGAATTTTGTCAGCGTAGTCTTCACCAACAGCAATATGAGTTCATTTAATTTAATTTAATTTAATTTATTCGAATTTATACCCCGCACCTTCTCCTAAAAAAGGATCCAGGGCGGCGCACAGGAAAATTTAAAAAACAAAAAAAACTATACAAAAATATCATTTTAAAAAAAAACTATTAAACCCATACCCTGTGCTAAAACAGTTTAAAATCCCCCTGATTAAAATCTAGCTAATAACAGTCAGGAACGGGAGGTTATGCTAGGCCGGTTTGTTGGAATAGGTGCGTTTTAAGACGCTGGCGGAAAAGGCGGAGGTCTGAGATGGTGCGTAGTTCAGGGGGCAGGTCGTTCCAGAGGGTAGGGCCTGCCACAGAGAAGGCCCTTCCCCTGGGTGTCACCAACCGGCATTGCCCGGCCGACGGCACCCTGAGAAGGCCCTCTCTGTGGGAGCAGATCGGTCGAAGGAATGTATGGGGCAGGAGACGGTCTCGCATATAGCTATTCATCACTGGAAGTTTGGATTTCCATACGTATTTCCACATAGATATATGGAAAGAGATACTTAATTTAATACATGAGCACTTCCTTTCCATATTCAAGTCCCAACAGGGTAAAATGGAATCTCCCAGATGTAAATTCTTTGGTGTTCTGATCCTAAGAATGTCCAGATCATGAATCAACTATATACATGATTTTGGATATGAGAGAGGTCACATTACTTTACATGAACACGTGTTACAATTAACTCCAAGAAGAGACTGGCCATTTAAATAAACCCATTGCTACTTGTCCCCTGCAAAGGTTTGGGAATGAGAATTGAAATGAATTAAGACTTTTATTTTAATTGTTCTATTCAATTGAAGATGGGAAAGCATTTTAAATCAATGAATATTTCCTTTAGAATAGGAATCAATGCATATTACCAATTTGCCAGTTGAGAAATGGTGAAGGCCCAATAACACAGGGCACCTTATCCAACAGCATTACCGTATTTTTTGGAGTATAAGACACATCTTTTTTCCTCTAAAAAGAGGCTGAAAATCTGGGTGCGTCTTATACATCGAATACAGCAACATACCCCGCCCCTTCACCAAAATGGCCACGCGCATCCCCTTATGGAGGCTTCCAGAGAGCTCCTGAGGGCTGGGGAGGGCAGAAATGAGCAAATAACAGGGCGTTTTTGCCCCCCCTGCCCCCAGCCCCCAGCAGCACTCTATAAATCTCCATAAGGCTATGCATGTTATTTTTTGACCAAAAATTTGCTCATTTTCACGAAAAAAAGGGCCGTTTGGTGGAGGCTTGCAAAGTGTAAAAAGGGCTTTTTCCCCCTTTTGAAGAGCTGTTTAGTTAGAGTGATTGGTGAGAATTACGTTGGTCAAGTACTGTGTCTGCAGAAAGAAAGATTTGTTCCAAAGGTGGCCAGTGATTTCCTTCTCCAGCACATGGGTAAATACACCTGGAAACATCTACCTACCTACCTACCTACCTACTCTCTCTTTCTCCCTACCTATCTACTGTATTTCTCTCTCTCTGTTTCTCTCTCTATTTTGCTCTCTATCCCTCTACCTGCTTACCTATCTACACTCTCTCTCTCCCTACCTACCTACTGTATTTCTCTCTCTCTCTCCTCTATCTACCTATCTAGCTACTCTCTCTCTCTCTCCCTCCCTCCCTACTGTATTTCTTTCTCTCCCCCTCTACCTACCTACCTACCTATCTACACTCTCTCTCTCCCTACTT
Source organism: Rhabdophis nuchalis (assembly GCA_039707465.1). Classification (NCBI taxonomy): domain Eukaryota; kingdom Metazoa; phylum Chordata; class Lepidosauria; order Squamata; family Natricidae; genus Rhabdophis; species Rhabdophis nuchalis. The sequence continues at coordinate 10,261,826 of CM077649.1, forward strand.
ACCTACCTACTGTATTTCTCTCTCTTTGTCTCCCTCTCTATCCCTCTATCTACCTACCTACTTTTTTTTAAAAAATTGCCTCTTCAAAACCTGGGTGCATCTTATACTCCAATGCGTCTTATACTCCAAAAAATACGGCATGTGATGGTTCAAACTTGCAGATAATATAGGTTTAGTTTCTGCAGTTCCATGGAAGCTCATGGAGCCCATTTGCATGTCTTTCTGAAGCTAAGCATCTGAAACATACCGTAAATCAGTAGCATTCTGTGGTGACGTTAGTTGATCAGCTGATAACCAATGATTTGCAGTAACAAAATATTTCTGGAACTCATTCTCAATGGCAGCCACTGGGAAGCCAGATGAACTTACAAAACTGTAGAAGGTAAGAATTAACCAATATGTTCCAGTGCAATCTTTGTTTTACTCTTATATTTAAGACTCTTTAAATTACCTCATTTTTGAAATCTGGGATAGACTATAAAACAAATCTAATGCAGGAAATTGACAACCTCTTCAGAAAGCTGGAGTTTCATTCTTATCAGCATCCCCAGCATCTTCTCCATATATTACAGCACCAGAGACCCAATTCTTCCTTTTGCAGCAAAACAACGACTTTGTAGCGTGCCCTGCTCTGCGTAGTTGTAAACATTGCAAAGAGAAGACCCAACTCTCCAGTGCTACACTGTGTCTACAATTCCTGGCAGATTTGACATAATTGTCAGGAACACTAAGCCGGTTGCATTTTGGCAAAGTTTTTCTTTCGAATATCTTCGAAAATTGTGTTGTCGCTTATCAAAATCAGTGATTAAAAAAGAAACACCAAATGCCAAAGCTAATTCACTGCATAGCAAAAACTTTCAAACTACACTTTGACTCACTTTGTTTCCATTGTCACTTTACAAAATTGCTGAGTAATACCTTGAAAATCCTAAGTATTTACATGTCACATTCCCATAGTTGTCTTTCCAGCCATCGGAACACACAGTCCGCCAGCTTCCGAAACTGAACACCTGCAGCACAGCCCTTTTGCCACTCAGTCTGACTAGGGAGACACAAAAAAAGTCAGCAGGGGTTTAATAATCATTATTGTAAGGACAGGACAACTGCAGCGACTAAGTGCTTCTTGCTTTTCTCTCTTTACGCTATTTGGGTAAGACCTCCAGTAAAATATAATATTGTGCACAACTTTGTTATGTGGTTTTTTAAAGTTTTTGCAATCAGTGCTGCTTCTGGAGTAAATGATCCCTCTTAACATTTGCCACCCCTATGTGGCAAGCTTAAGGTGACCAGACATCCCGCTTTTGGCGGGACACTCCCGCTTTTGAACAATTTGTCCCGTGTCATTTTTAAAAAGTCCAGATTTTTGCCTGGGGCGGGGGGGCGAGCACTCTGCACACACTCAGAGGCGGCCTGCAGCCAGGGCAGCGGTGCAGGGCGCGGACAGGAAGTGGTGGCCAGAGCGGGCTGATGGGCAGGCAGAAGTGGAGGGCCGGCGAGGGAGGAGCGAGTGAGCAGCCAGGCAGGCAGCAGGCGGAGGAGGAGAGCTGTGTGCCCACGGAGCCCTGAACTTTGTGCCGCCACGGCTGCAATGCACTGAGAGCGGCTAGCCGGGAGCCCCACCGCCGCCCGCCCGTCCCGCTATGGGAATAGCGCATGGTGACCGGGGGCTGGGGTGAGGCGGCCTCTGCGGTGGGACGGGCAGCCAGCGGTGGGGCTCCTGGCCGGCCGCTCTCAGTGCATTGCGGTGGCGGCAGTGGCAGCGCAAAGTTCAGGGCTGCGTGGGCTCCAGCTGCAGCCCCACCGCGCACAGCTCTCATCCTCCGCCTGCTGCCTGCCTGGCTGCTCGCTCGCTCCTCCCTTGCTGGCCCTCCCCTTCCGCCCACTCCAGCTGCTGCTTCCTGCCAGCGCCCTGCACTGCTGCCTTGGCCGCAGGCCGCCTCTGAGCACATGCAGAGCGCCTGCGCCCGGTCAGCCCTGCTCCGCTGCACCCTGGCCACGCCCCGGCCGCTATGGGAATAGAGCATGGTGAACGGGAGCTGGGGCGAGGTGGCCTCTGAGGTGGCTGCGGGGCCGGGAAAGGCCGCTGCCCCCCCGGCAATGGTGTCCTGCTTTACCAATGTTAAAATCTGGTCACCTTAGGCAAGCTGGATGAAGGAAACAGACTCCACAACTAATATTGGAACACTACTTTGTTAATGACAGATACTTGAAAATATGCAGTAGCTGCTTTATTCCTCCCCTCCTTTTATAGGAGAGTAAAGACAGGGTTGTTTGTAATGTTTTCTCCCTGTCTTGGACTTAAATCAATTTGCCTTCACATAGTTTCTTCAAGGTCATCTCTACAGCTCTTTTGTATAAAATGGTAGTTTTTTCTGCACATGCTCAGTGAAAATTGTAGTTCCTGACAAGTGCACCATAAAGAAATGTATTCATATTGGCAGGAATTTTAAATTCTTAAAATTAAAAAAAGACTGCACTGAGAAGGAAACATTGTGCGCATTTTATTATTTCCTCCACAAAAGGGTCCCCTGGAGCTAATACTTTTACTCCTTTTAGTAGCGTGGAATATTATCTCCAGCGCGAAACATAATATGGACATTTCCAGGGTAATGTTGGAGCAGCCATTCTTTCTCACTTCAAAACAAGCCTTGAGTGGAAGCAGCACATAACAACCGTCATAAAACTGAACGTTACCACATCTGTACTCATCTTCTCCGTCTTTGCAATTGAAGACCCCATCGCACCTTGCTGTTCGATCAATACATTTATAGGAAGATCTGCACTGAAACCTCCCATTGCAATTGAAATAAACTGAAAAAAGCACAAGGTATTAAATCGACACAAATGTACAAGGAAAGAGATTCCTAAGGAAGACATGAAAAGGGGTACATTGAAGAATCACCTGTGGTTACAAATGCTATTATGCTGTTCATTCAAAATGCCATCTACAATGAAACAGCAACATTTTGATATCTGATTGGCCCTCACAAATTGGGACACAAAGCTGGCTGGAGAATTCTGGGAGCTGAAGTCCTTCAGACTTAAAGTTGCAAAGGTTGGGGACCCCTGAGCTATACAGTGTGAAATGGCTAACACTCATTCACTGTCAATAAAAAAATGTTTACCTAGACGTTTGCGAGCCTGTCTATTGTTCCCCATATGTTGTATAACCCAGTCCTTCTATACTGAAAGCTTTTTGTGAACCATAAAGCTTGGTTAATTATTTTCCCCTGGTTTTTCTTAGTTTATGGTGGCTCTTAAAATGAGACACTATTCCATAATAAAATAGAGACTGAGGAAAACCCAGTGCCACTTCAACTTTGCTGATACTTAGATAAATAAAGGTGGTTATGTGTATTCCATGTGACTGCATGCTCCCAAAAAGGTAATCTATGTATGTTGACTTTTGCATAGCAATAGAAATGGTTGAAAGTTTGGCAAACTTTCAGGTGCTTGATTGACCTTGTGAAAGAAAGCTAGCAGGTACCTGAAATATTTAGGAAAAAAGTGAGAGTACAATAAACTTGAAATGATATAATGGGGTCTCAAGAAGGATTTGACTCTCTGCAATAACCAGTTTCTCAGGGCTGAGGGTTGCCTTCAGAGTAGCTGAATTTCAGTTTCCATGATCTCCCAGGCAATTTGTACTTTGGCTGGGTTTCCTGGGAATCATTGAGGATGGAAGTCCAACATCTCTTGAGCGCATCAAGTTGGGGGAAGATCAGACTACACCTATTAGTGACTTTCTTACTTTACAAAACTCATGAGAGGTTTTCTCATTATTTCAACAGCAATAATACAAGATGCAACTCTTAGTATCCAATTTATATTATTTTTGGTGGGAGACTCATGAAAAATGCAAGCTGTTCGATGGTTAACTGAGAACCTAATAAATAATTTGTACTCACCACTCAAGGCAATGGCTGTTGCTATGATTAAAGTGAGAAATAGGGCAAGGATAAAGGCAAGCAGCCTTAGTGGGATTAAAAAATGGCACCGAGGTGCTGCGATCTCCCCTGGGAATGAAACAGAAAAGTGAGAAATATAAATGTCTACAAAGGCATGCAATTATAAGATTTTACTGTATACCAACATAACATTTTAAAACACCCAAGATTCCTTCATATGAATTTACATGCAAAGGCTTGAATCATAGTTCTAAAAGGAAAACTTTTTGTTGATGATGAGAAGGAGTCTGAGAGCATCTTTTAACAGTACATTTTATTAAAAGGCATGCATAGAGTGGTTCAATTGGCATAGGACAGGGATGTCCAAACTTGGGAACTTTAAGACTTGTAGACTTCAACTCCCAGAATTCCCCAGCCAGCATAGCTGGCTGGGGAATTCTGGGAGTTGAAGTCCACAAGTCTTAAAGTTCCCAAGTTTGGACATCCCTGGTATAGGATTTCGAGTTGGGATAAGAATTATTCAGATTACAAGTACCTCTTCAAATACCAATTGTAATATGTTGAAAAAGCCATTCTTAAGGCCTTTCAAAATGATGTATGTGAGCTCCACAGCCTCTTATTCTGTGGTATGGCTTTTTTCTTCCAAAACAGTAACCCTGAGATCTTTAATCTAGATTGCCCTGGGATTACCTTTGTCTTTATTTGAATCTTGATATCAAATTTGCGTCCATTAGTTCTTTGACTCAAGATTTGTCTATTGTAGAATCAGAATGGCATTGCTGGTAGATAATGGCATATATCCCATTAGAGAAAGAGCATATGAAGATAGTGTGTAAAGGTTTTGTAGCTTATGATGGTGCTGTTAGTATGAATGTGTGGGGGAAGTACATGCCTGCGGTTTTTTTGCAAGGATTAATGTTGCAGGATTAATATCTTCACAGGTACCCTCTGACTTTTGGATACTAATACACTGACATAGGTTTCTTTCTATAGTATTTTTAACAGTATGTCATTCTCACCTCCCATCAATACTTTATTTCTAAACAAAGTATGTATGATTTAATTTTGAAAAGTTGTGACAGAAAACAGACTACAGTGAATTGTATAATCCAGAACATTATCTTAAAATAATCTTAAAACAACCAAGATCTTAAGTACAAAAGAAGGATGGAGAGAGAACCCCCAAATTTACATCATGGTTGTGTCCCCAAAACAAATGTCATGCTTGTTTCATAGTAGGCTTATTCCAACAAAGATGCTACTAAACATGCTACTAGCTCTCTACATGGGGCTTCCCTTGAGGTGCACCCGAAAGCTGCAGCTAGTCCAGAACGCAGCCGCACGGGTGATTACGGGAGCGCCTAGGCACTCCCACATAACACCTATCCTGCGCGAGCTGCACTGGCTTCCTGTGGTCTTTCGGGTGCGCTTCAAGGTCTTGACGACCATCTTTAAAGCGCTCCATGGCTCGGGGCCTAGTTATATGCGAGACCGCCTCCTGCCCCATACATCCCTCAGACCGATACGCTCCCACAGAGAGGGCCTCCTCAGGGTGCCGTCAGCTGGACAATGCCGACTGGCGACACCCAGGGGAAGAGCCTTCTCTGTGGCAGGGCCAGCCCTCTGGAACGACTTACCCCCTGAACTCCGCACCATCTCCGACCTCCGCCTCTTCCACAAGTGTCTGAAGACACATTTATTCCATCTAGCCGGCCTAGCGTAACCTCCATCATTGACTATTAGACAGTTTTAAATTTGGGACTTTTAATTCGGTTTTTAGCGCAGGGTTTCTAGAATAAGTTTTTAAAAATTTTATATGTCTTGTATGTATTTTAACATTCCTGTGCGCCGCCCTGGGTCCGTTTGGAGAAGGGCGGGGTATACATTTAATAAAATAAAAAATAAATAAATAAATTTAACTTGACAGGTTTGAAAACTATACTGACTACAGTTCATAGGCAGAACTCAAGGCACAGATTTTCCAGACAGAATGTCAATGCAGTTCAAGTAGCATGGCACGGGACCTAGTTACTTGCGGGATCGCATCCTGCCCCATACATCCCTGCGGCCGATCCGCTCCCACAGAGAGGGACTTCTCCGGGTGCCGTCCACTAGGCTATGCCAGTGGGCAATGCCCAGGGGCAGGGCCTTCTCTGTGGTGGGCCCGACCCTCTGGAACGACCTACCCCCCGAGCTTAGAACAACTACGGATCTCCGCTCCTTCCGCCAAAAGCTAAAAATGTACTTTTTTCATCTGGCCGGCTTGGCCTAATCTATCCATCCTAAGCTGTAATATTAACCTAAAATGTTTTAATAGGGTTTGTTGGGAATTAGGGTTAAGGGTTTTTAAGGTTTTTAGAGTTTACATTTTAGCGCAGGAAAAATAATTTAATTCTATTTTAAATATTGTATTGTTTGTACTTTTTAAATGCATTTTTAAAGCCTTGTGAAATGTGGAAATTAGCCTTAAATGATAAAATGACATGTGATATTAAATTTAGAGAGGGTGTTTATAAAAAGGATGTTTTTTGGAAGACTTGGAAGCCATTTGTGGACTATGCACTTGGGACCTTGGATGCTTCGACACCTGTACCCAGAGAACGCGGATTTTGGAGAACTTAAAGATATTTGAAGATACCTATTTTTGAAGAACCAAACTTTCCTTTCCATTGTATAGCACTGGGTGAAATATTGTACTGTATATGTTATTTTTGTTATAGTGTTTATTAAAAAATTTTTTAAAAAAATAAAGCCCTGTGCACCGCCCCGAGTCCCTTCGGGGAGAGGGAGCGGTCTATAAATTAAATAAATAAATAAATACATTTCAAAATTGTATAACTATTACTATGATTTCCATTCTTTCATTCAGATTCAGAAAGAAGGGTCCTGAATAGCAAGGAATATGTTCACTGATACCATTCTCTTTTTAACTCTACTATGTCTTTTCAGTTTTCCTGGTATCTGTCCTTTTAAAACCAGACAAGATAAAATATGCCAGGCGTGTTTGCTAAACGAAACGAAAAAGAAACAAACATTAGTATAAAGAGGAAGAGCACAGGGTCTTAAAAAGATTTCGAGAGGCAACAACCTACACCGCATTACATCAAAGAATTCTGTGCTTCTTACCATTTTCATTTTCACTGTGATCCACTTTTGCTTGCTGTATACAGAATATCCTTTTGTAGCAGAAACAAGTATTAGAATCTGGCAGTTCATCTTCTTCAGCAGAGGTAATTTCAGTGATATCAAAACTGGAATCTGTTCCTGGGGCCTAGATCAGGAGGGGTACATATGTCTTGTGAGTCCCATAGTCCAGGGGTCTCCAACCTTTGCAACTTTAAGTCTGAAGGACTTCAGCTCCCAGACTTCTCCAGCCAGCAAAGCTTGGAGACCCCTGCCATAGTCAACTGCGGCACAGTAAGTCTACCTGATGTTTCAGGGTTGTTGGAAGAATTCTGGCTTAGTAATGCATATGAAAACCGAGCATAAACATTAGGTATATGTATATGATAAACCAAATCTCACCCCAGAGTAGATTAATTATGTCCATAATGCCATTTCTATTCAAAGTGCTTCTTGAACAAATAACATTTCAGTTTAATATTGTCTGTAGGAACTATAATAGAAATAATGAAAATAGCTGACGCAAAGGTATATCTGAAATGGGAAGACCAAGGATTTATTATTCATTTCCCCTGTAACTTCTCTTCCTCCTGAAGAATGTTAAATCCTTCAAAATGGGTTCATATGGATTTGGAGGGAGTAAGAATGCAGCCTGGTGATGGAATAACTGTTGAAAATTAGTGCCCTGTTCATTACATGGATGAATGTTTTCTGTGGGCAGACAGAGTTTACTGTATGCCCCCCCCAATAATTATATTTTCTCTGGAAACATAATGATGAAGGAAAAAGATATTCTGCTCCTAGCACGATTATAATTCTGCAAAAAAAGAACTCTTAAATAAAACAAGTCCTTAGCACTAACATGATTTCCATTACTCTGAACTAGTTCTTTTGCTGGGTACATTAAATTTTCTGGGAGAGAATTCTTCCATTGTGCACATAGAGTTAATGCACCACCTTTGTGTCCATGTATCTACTTCTTCACATGTGGGTGCCATGTAATACACATGACAATTAGTATTGTGCTGGAAGTGAACCTGTTCCTAAATCAATTCATACTCTACCCACAATCCTCACTGATTTGAAAATTGCCCAGTATTAGAATCTATTCAACTTGTGGTTGAAGAAATCCAAGGGAGAGCTGAATATGCAGCTGGGTGAACAGGTGATAATTTTCCTGCAACAGGCTGGTACTATGGAAATGAATGAAGGTGCTCTTATGCTGCTCTCATTTAGTACAGGGGTCTCCAACCTTTGCAACTTTAAGTCTGAAGGACTTCAGCTTCCAGACTTCTCCAGCCAGCTTTGCTGGCTGGAGAATTCTGGGAGCTGAAGTCCTTCAGACTTAAAGTTGCAAAGGTTGGAGACCCCTGATTTAGTACATTTGGATTTCAAAAAGTTGTCTACAATCAGAATTAACCAGGTACACAATCTATTGTATGCTAGACTAATGATTTCTCCACCATCAAGACTTGCCCTCATCTGGCTCCTGTCTACTTCTCTCTAGGAAGACTTTTTTGAGAGAACCAGCAATAGTTGAAGAAACAAGTTTTCAAAATGTGGCACGCAATGGAAAATAGAAGAAAACATTTTATCCCACTTTCTTCTTTCCTGGTTTTTACTTACCTGTTCCACTGAACTCATCTTGAAAAGCCTGAATGTTCCCCCTTTTCATTATAAAGGTTATCTAGTCAAAAGTCCCACGGTATTCTTTGCCAATATGTTCACCGACCCTTCAGGAATTGATAGTGGACTCTTTGCAAAGATGATCCGATGACTGGTGTTAATGTAATTCAATCAGACCAAAGATATTAGGTGGCCTAGAATGGCTTTGTTCCAAAAGCCAGGAAGGTAAAAAGGCACCAGTCCTATTAATTAATTGTAACCAAGGGAAGGGAGCATTTGACGTAGATGAAAATATGTTCAAGGATCTTGAAAACTGCCGCCTTTACTTTTCAGACAAAGCAGTTGAAACTGATTATTTAGTTGGTCAGATTGTTTTTAGTAGAAATTCCGCTGAGATGATAGCTAATAACATCTAATACATTATTTGTTGCTAAAAATAGCCTCTCAAAGAACAGAGAGAAGATGTAGTTTCAGAGATACTGAAAACATAGCAGTGTTCAGTAAAAACAAAACACCTGCCTATCATAATCCTATAACAACATCCAGGATCTTTCCAGGATCTTTGCACCGCCCTGAGTCCCACCAGGGAGAATAGGGCGGTATATAAATCGAATAAATAAATAAATAAATAAATGATCTTTTGCAATGCATGTAAATCCTGAGTTTGGGCAGGAAATTAAAGAATTATGAAGTATGCATGAAAAGCTTCACACCAATTAAAATATTGAGATAAATGGACAATTGGAATACCGCTAGAGACTGTATGTTTTTTGTCTTTTGTCCAAAAAAGCCACCTTTGGAGAGAATGGGTCTTGCAGAAAGGGACATTTATTATTTGCCTCTGTGAGTGCCAGAAGAAATGTTCAGTGACTAAACTGGGCAATAAAAAGTAATGAGGTTTCTGTTTGTACTACGTCAACAAAAGATGCAGAACCAAATTGGATAAGTGTTCTATTTTATAGGATGATTATTACATTACCCCACAAGTATGAGAGCCTGAATAAAGAGATTCTGGTAATCAAAGATGTAGTTTGTTCATTGCCTGTCCGTCTGTCTGTCTGTCTCCATGGCACAGGGCCTAGTTATTTGCGGGACCGTCTCCTGCCGCATACCTCCCACCGTCCGATCCGCTCCCATAGGGAGGGCCTCCTCAGGGTACCGTCCGCCGGTCAATGCTGGCTGGCGGTGCCCAGGGGAAGGGCCTTCTCGTTGGCAGGGGCATCCCTCTGGAACGACCTACCCCCCGAACTTCGGACTATTTATTTATTTTATTTATTTTCTTAAATTTATACCCCGCCCTTCTCCAAATGGACCCAGGGCGGTCCACAGATCTTCCCCTCTTTCGCCGCTCACTTAAGACGTATCTTTTCCATCAAGCCGGTCTAGCTTAGAGCTTAGAGCTCTGACACGATTTAATTTTAGCCAATGAGTAAATGTATTTTAGAATTTTAATGGGAATGTTTTAGCACAGGTTCTTAGTTTAATTCATTTTAGATATTATTACTGTATTTATTGCTATTTATTGATTTTAATTTCCTGTGCACTGCCCTGAGTCCATCTTGATGGAGAAGGAGCGGTTATACAAATCTAAATAAATAAATAAATAAATAAATAAATAAATAAATAAATAAATAAATAAATAAATAAATAAATAAATAAATAAATAAATAAATAAATAAATAAATAAATAAATAAAACATTTATATAGTCACCCATCTTTCAGCTCACTCTGGGTGGCTCCCAATAAAAGACCAAAAGATAAATAAAATCCCAGTAAAACTAAACTATAAAGCTAAACACGATTAAAACATTAAAAACAACAAAAATCTTGCACCGTCAGACTTCTTTTTTTTTTTTTTTGTAAAATAATTTTATTGGTTTTACAATTTTATAGTAGAAAAAGGGTAAATAGGGTGTTTCTTAACAATATTTTAGAGCTTCCATAGCGGTGCTGATGACCGCCTCCGAGGCTTCTTACAATATCGATTCCATTAAAGAATTAAAAAAAATAGGAAGGGGTACATACATTTCAAATCGCAAATTTCATAATCTGAAAATTCATACATTCAATTACTTTGTTTCTATAAACATCCTTAACATGGATTACTATATATAAAAACAAAAAAACTTTGGTCGCCACGATGTAGAAAAGACGTGGAGACTCTGGAAAGAGTGCAGAGAAGAGCAACCAAGATGATTAGGGGACTGGAGACTAAAACATATGAAGAACGGCTGCAGGAGCTGGGTATGTCTAGTTTGATGAAGAGAAGGACCAGGGGAGACATGATAGCAGTGTTCCGATATCTCAGAGGGTGCCACAAAAAAGAGGGAGTCAAACTATTCTCCAAGGCACCTGGGGGCAGGACAAGAAGCAATGGGGGGAAACTAATCAAGGAGAGAAGCAACTTAGAACTGAGGAGAAATTTCCTGACAGTTAGAACAATTAACCTCTGGAACAGCTTGCCTCCAGAAGTTGTGAATGCCCCAACCCTGGAAGTCTTTAAAAAGATGTTAGATAGCCATTTGTATGAAATGGTATAAGGTTCCTGCCCACGCAGGGGTTTGGACTAGAAGACCTACAAGGTCCCTTCCAACTCTGCTATTGTATTGTATTGTATTGTAAAAACAAAAGAGAATCATTTTTGTGATCTGAGTCTCTTTGCTATTGTTTCTTCTTCTTCCACCCCACCGGTGGGCAGAACTGTGGCCCCTCCCATGAGACTTCTAATGTGCTGTCATCCAATCTCATCCCAGCACTTCAGGGAAAAGCCAGAACGTCAAAGCTTCACTGAAAGCTAGGAAGGTAGAGACCTGCCGAATTTCAGGCTGCAGAGTGTTCCATAGGGCAACGGCTGCCATGGAAAAGGCGCGCTTCCAACCTCCGATCAGATGGCAATATTTGGGAGAAAGGACCAGGAGCATGCCCACCCTGACCTGATAAAATGGGTAGGTATCCTTCGGAAAAGGCAGTTCTGCAGACAGCCTGGCCCTTACCATATAGGGATTTAAAGGTGATGACCAGCACCTTGAATTGCACACACACCCACACAAGAACCCTGAAAGCCAGTGCACTTCATACAACAGAGGTGTTACATGGGCAAATGTAGGGGGGGCCCATTACTGTGCATGCTGCAGTTGAAGTGTCTGGGTGGTTTTCAAGGACAGCCCACGTAGAGCAGGGGTCTCCAACCTTTGCAACTTTAAGTCTGAAGGACTTCAGCTCCCAGACTTCTCCAGCCAGAATTCTGGGAGCTGAAGTCCTTCAGACTTAAAGTTGCAAAGGTTGGAGACCCCTGACGTAGAGCACATGCAGTGATCCAAAAAGGAAATGACCAAGGAATAAGTGACTGTGAGCAAGGTCTCCTGTTCCAGGAAAGAGCTCAATTGACTTCTCACATACTAATTAAAAGTTATGACCCATAGCACATCAACAGGGATGAAATAGTATTTTTCCTGAAATTCATAAGTGGCATTTTGACCCAGTATTTTCAGAAAAACTTATGCTCAGCAATAGAATGCAAGCAGGAGGTCCTGTCTCCTGCTTGCATTCTAAATCCTGGACAGCAGTTTGTCATATCAGGGAATATTAAACTTTTCCAACCTGGGTTCATCCATATGTCTGGCCCAAGAATTTCCATTAGTGACAGTCAGCAAAATTAGTGATTGGAGATTATGAGGAATCTACTGTACTCCAGAACATCTGGAGATTCTACGGGCAGATTCCAATCTACCATAAATCATCTTCCTGAGTTTAATTACAAATGGTGATTGATTGAACATAGAATGGAGAGTGTGAAAGAATGGGAAGAGAACAAAAAAAACAACCAATGCAGATAAGATTATGACTCAAGATACACAACACTTTTGTACTTTGGAAAGGGGATATAATGTTTTAGATGAAGTTCTTTTTTTCCTTAAAGATTAATTTCCTTAATTCTAATTTTACTAGGAAATCTTGTCATTAGCTTTGATGAGTACATCAATTGTCCAGTTCCCAAGAATTGTCAGAGCTGGACTGCTATTGAGTTAATTACAAAGAATTACAAACCAGGAAACACTGACTTGCAGTAATAGGAAATGTGGCTAATTCATTGGTAATCCCTGCTGACAGAGAGCCAGTTGGGCGCAGACACCAAAGATACCACCAACCACATCCTCTAATTTTGTCTTAGGCACAAGACACTTTGGGCAAGTGACTCTCTCTCAGCCCTAGGAAGGAGGCAATGGCAAGTCATTCCAAAATCTTGCCAAGGAACATGCAGATACTCATCCAGGCTGTCTCCAGGACCCAAGACTAACTCAACGGCAATATAAGTCACACTGAATCTGCTGATTTAAGGGAGCAGACAAACTTGTCAACCTTCTCTGCCCTTCGACTCAACCTAGAGACCATCCAGACAGAGACCTATTAAATTGCTGCTGTCTTTTTAGATATGTGTTAAATTTTTTAAGGGATGATTAATAATTAATTAAGAGACCAGGATGGATCCATTTCGGGCTCCTTAGCCCTCGTCAGCTGGCCATACTTCCCTACAGGGATTTGAACTGGTGCTTTCCAGCATTCGAAGCAGGCTTCCCTATGCCTTGAGCTAACCAGCTTCCCTGATTACATCATCCTTTCCACAGGACTTATTGATGGAGTGGATATTTTGTTACAGCTTCCTGTTAGGCCTATTTAAGGGAGGAGACAAACTTGTCAACCTTCTCTGCCCTTCGACTCAACCTAGAGACCATCCAGACAGAGACCTATTAAATTGCTGCTGTCTTTTTAGATATGTGTTAAATTTTTTAAGGGATGATTAATAATTAATTAAGAGACCAGGATGGATCCATTTCGGGCTCCTTAGCCCTCGTCAGCTGGCCATACTTCCCTACAGGGATTTGAACTGGTGCTTTCCAGCATTCGAAGCAGGCTTCCCTATGCCTTGAGCTAACCAGCTTCCCTGATTACATCATCCTTTCCACAGGACTTATTGATGAAGTGGATATTTTGTTACAGCTTCCTGTTAGGCCTATTTAAGGGAGGAGACAAACTTGTCAACCTTCTCTGCCCTTCGACTCAACCTAGAGACCATCCAGACAGAGACCTATTAAATTGCTGCTGTCTTTTTAGATATGTGTTAAATTTTTTAAGGGATGATTAATAATTAATTAAGAGACCAGGATGGATCCATTTCGGGCTCCTTAGCCCTCGTCAGCTGGCCATACTTCCCTACAGGGATTTGAACTGGTGCTTTCCAGCATTCGAAGCAGGCTTCCCTATGCCTTGAGCTAACCAGCTTCCCTGATTACATCATCCTTTCCACAGGACTTATTGATGAAGTGGATATTTTGTTACAGCTTCCTGTTAGGCCTATTTAAGGGAGGAGACAAACTTGTCAACCTTCTCTGCCCTTCGACTCAACCTAGAGACCATCCAGACAGAGACCTATTAAATTGCTGCTGTCTTTTTAGATATGTGTTAAATTTTTTTAAGGGATGATTACTAATTAATTAAGAGACCAGGATGGATCCATTTCGGGCTCCTTAGCCCTCGTCAGCTGGCCATACTTCCCTACAGGGATTTGAACTGGTGCTTTCCAGCATTCGAAGCAGGCTTCCCTATGCCTTGAGCTAACCAGCTTCCCTGATTACATCATCCTTTCCACAGGACTTATTGATGAAATGGATATTTTGTTACAGCTTCCTGTTAGGCCTATTTAAGGGAGGAGACAAACTTGTCAACCTTCTCTGCCCTTCGACTCAACCTAGAGACCATCCAGACAGAGACATATTAAATTGCTGCTGTCTTTTTAGATATGAACACCCGTGAAAATCCACGAAAACATATATATATATAATTGTTTCCACAACACCCTGTTAGGGCCCCAATTAAGGGAGGAGACATACTGTTTCCTTTTCTGCCTTTCGGCTCATCACCAGAGACCATCTAGACAGAAAGCCAAGAATTCCATTGTGTGATTTTTTAAATATGTGTGTTAGTTTTATGAGCTGATCAATAAATAAGTCAGGGAGACTAGGATAGATCTATTTCGAGCTTTTTAGCTCTCATCAGCTAGCCATACCCTTACTGGGATTCGAACCGGGGCTGTATTGCATATCAGGCAAGAGCTTTTAGCCATTCAGCCAGCCAGGCTATCCCATTGCATCAGCTGAGACAGGAGGATTAGTATCTATAATTGTTCCACAACACCCTGTTAGAGCCCCAATTAAGGGAGGAGACATACTGTTTCCTTTTCTGCCTTTCAGCTCATCACCAGAGACCATCTAGACAGAAAGCCATGAGTTCCGTTGTGTGATTTTTTTAAATATGTGATATTAGTTTTATGAGCTGATCAATAAATAAATCAGAGAGACTAGTATAGATCTATTTCGAGCTTTTTAACTCACATCAGCTAGTCATACCCTGTGACACAAATATATATATATATAGCCATGTATATAAAAATTCTGCTTTCCTTTCCCCCCTCTTTATAGACTGCCTACTGTAATAATTGTAAGAACCGCAGCATTCTGTAAAAACAGGATATCAGCTTGTGTCAAAAAGACTGAAGGAGGTTTTTGAGGGTTTGATTTTATCTGAGCAGACTCTGCCTCTCTTTCTCTGCATACACATTTACAGAAGGAAAGGAAGAGATGGCGGCAGCTGAGACTCAGCTCTATTCCAAGGTCTTAAACAAGAGAAAAAACAGAAGTACCAATTCCTTACTGGAGCCTCTCTTGGCCACTGGTTTCTCTGTACATACAGCGTAAGTACAGTTATTGTCACACTGTCACAGAAATCCACCCTTTTATGTTTAGAAGAGCTCATGGAACGAGCTTATAAGAAGAACATCTCAACCCCACCCTGTTTATATATGGGTTCCCAGTTTACCCCATCCCTGTTCATTTGAACATGTGAATGCTTCTCGATGTTTGAATGTTTATATATTTTTGATTTTATTGTGCTGTAAGCCACCAAGAATTATTCAATCGTGGGATGGGTGGTATATTATTGTTTTAACCATTCGGTCGTGTCCAACTCTTGGCAATTTTATATGCAAGGGCTCTCCATGCTGCTGAGCACAGCTTCTTTCAATTGTTGGCTATTCATCGTGGTACAGCTTTGATGGTATCAGGACAGTGAGTTCTTGGGCTTGCCTCTTCTTCTTGCTCTATTAACCATTCCTAGCGTCACTGATTGCTGCAATGACTTTGCACACATGTCATCGCCAAGTAAATCAGATGTAGTCTTGGGATTTTGCCTTCTAGGGATTTGTCTGGTGTTATACATTTCAGCATCTCTCTGCTGGTTGCCCTGGCTTTCTATGGTATATATGGCACCAAAGTTCAAAGGCGGTGTATTAATTTAATAACCTTAATATTCCTGGAAAGGTATCTAAGGAATAAAAGCTTCTTTGGTTTTTCTCTTCTGAAGGCGGGGAGAGAGCTTCAACTTCAGAGGGACAAACTCAGCTGTACGAAAGCCTCTAATGCAGGTTCATTGTGACCTTGGGCCCAACTTCAAACAAGGGCTAAAGAGGCATATCAAAGGACGTACTAAGAATACTGATGGATCCATTGCATCCTTCTCTCTCCCAGTCACACCTACAAATGTGCTGCTTATCTATATCAGCTAAGGCAGGGGTCTCCAACCTTTGCAACTATAAGTCTGAAGGACTTCAGCTCCCAGACTTCTCCAGCCAGCTTAGCTGGGAGAAGTCTGGGAGCTGAAGTCCTTCAGACTTAAAGTTGCAAAGGTTGGGGACCCCTGAGCTAAGGAGTGAATCTAAACTAATAATAGCTTATTTTTGCTAAAAAGTAAAAGGTAAAGGAGTCCCTGAGGATTTTACTCCACGAGTTGTTGCCAACCAGGGGAGCAGTAATCATTTGACCCTAGGGCCCTGCAACCATCATAAATGTGAGTCTGTTGCCAAGTATCTGAATTTTGATCATGTGCCATTGGAGATGCTGCAATGGTCATAAATATGAAAAATGGTCATAAATCACTTTTTTTTAGTGCCATCGTAACTTTGAAGAGTCATTAAATGAACTATTGTAAGTCAAGGACTACCTGTATTAAGTTTTATCTGTGGCTAAATATCGGACTTTTGTAAAGTCACAGATAGGATTGCTTTGTTCAATATTTCTTCCGAAGAGGTAATCTAATTCTCCCATTAACCAGGGCACAGTTTTCTAAAATTCAAGTATTCTGTAATTCTTGCATGCCGATGATTATGTTGTAGGAAAGCCAAGACACAGACAAGCTCTTCAAAGCAGCAAAGAGTTTATTATGTGCACGATCCAGCATCAGGCTTGCAGCCCATACAACATGTCTGAACCCCGATAATCAGGAAGGGGTCAGCTCTTATACCCTTGATTGCGTATACATTCCTGTTAACATATAGTTGCCCAAATATGGAGATCAGGGGGCTGTAATGGTCTTAGTTGAGACAGAATGCTGAGATCACCAAGATATATGTTCGGGTAGGCTATTTGTGGATATTGGTTTGATAGATTGGGGAACTAATGACATACAGAGCATGAGAATAAGACGGTAACAGGAAACATCTACCTCAATTACAAGATGAAATGTCCAAATAGTGGTTACTCTCATGTGTAAAAAACATCGTTCAACCTAGATCAGGGGTCCCCAAACTTTTTTGCACCACCGACCGGTTTCATTTTAAAGAAAATTCTGCGGACCGACTGGCGTAGAGGAGGAGCGGGGGGGAGGGGAACAGGCGGCGCATGCACACGCAGGGGGGGGAGTCGGCTCACTCGGCCCTCTCTAGGGCCTCCAACAGCGCGAACGGCCATGCCTGAGTTCTCCCGCATCTGGCGCGCGCTCTGCCCAGGGGGTTGCCCCTCCTCCTCCTCTCCGGCCCTGCGGCCCAGTTTCTATCAAGCCACGGACCGGCACCGGCCCGCGGCCCGGGGAGTGGGGATCCCTGACCTAGAAGACCTGAAGTGGAGAATTGCTGCTGATTCACAGACAATTATAAGCACATTAACTTTGTTATAGCTAACAAGGCAGTTTCCATCCTTATACCAGGTCAGCTGAAAAGACAGAAAAAGGTAATGTCTTACTGAAATGCTTGCGTGTAGAAGAATATTTTTAGCACTAGGGTTTGAACTTAGTGGGTTTTCTTTCTTTTTTTATCCTGCCTTTATTATTTTTATAAATAATCCAAGGCAGTAAACAATCTTCCTAATCTCCCTCCTCCTATTTTTCCCACATTTATGTTGCTAAGCGAGAAATTTGTTGAGTTTTGCCCCCATTTTACGACTCTTCTTGTCAAATTTGTTAACTGAATCATTGCAGTCGTTAATTAGTAACCTGGTTGTTAAGTGAAACTGGCTTCCCCATTGACTTTACTCGTCAGAAGGTTACAAAGGGGATCATGTGACCCCCCACCACACTCCTACTGTCATAAATGTGAGACAGCTGTCAAGCGTACGAATATAAATCATGTGACCATGGGGAGGCTGCAATGTCATAAGGTTGAAACATGCCATGTGCATGCACGGAGGCGCGAAAGCCTTAAAAGACAGGTAGGGAGCGTGTGCGGGCGGGCAGGCGGGCCTACCATACCGGAACGGTATCCAGTCCTCTGGTCTGGCTCTGGTAGGCCCGTACTGGGGCGTATCGCCTGCAACCCACCCCTGTATTAGAGTCTTCATGATAATTTGGCTTTAATAAGTAGATCATTAAAATGTTGTACAATGTAAAAAAGGATTATTTATTCACTTATATCTATGCAATATGAACTTGATGTAAAATCATGATTCCTTTACATCAGAGGTTCCCAAACTTGGCAACTTTAAGACTTGTGGACTTCAACTCGTAGCTGGCTGGAGAATTCTGGGAGTTGAAGTCCACAAGTCTTAAAGTTGCCAAGTTTGGGAACCTCTGATTTATGGCATTAATTTCTAGAATTGCTTTTGATTTTATGTATTGAAGTCCACAAGTCTTAAAGTTGCCAAGTTTGGGAACCTCTGCACTAGAACAATAGCTATACATAATGGCAAAGCCTAATCTTTAGTACACTGTTTAAACATTAGCTATCGCATTTTTTTGCTCAAAATGAATATATTGTCCTTTCCTTAGATTAAAGGCATTGGCAGCTACTGGACAAAAAACAGCAGAAGCAGCAATACAATGGTAAGTTTTGGTGTGGTTTTAATTACTGATTGGTAGCTGCTCAGAATTTGATATAAAATGGATAACTGGAGAATTCTGGGAGCTGAAGTCCTTCAGACTGAAAGTTGCAAAGGTTGGAGACCCCTGGTCTAGGGAACAGAGTTGCATATAATTCAAAAATGATATGGAAGAAGAGCTTTGGATCTTGATATTCATTAAAGTTGCCTCAGGGAGATATGGCTGATAAAGAAATTCTCAGAGGGTGTTGGTGTCATGACTACATGCATGGAATACAGTATTTTTCAACACTCAGCCTACCTATCTTGGAGCCTTTCCCACTGACTAATATCTAATCAAGGTATGAAATTCCCGGCCTATCACTTTGCTCTTTTGGTCCTTGAGAATTGTCTTCTCATCCTTGGCCCAAGCTTGAGGCAATCTGTATTGTTTCCCCTCCAAAATTGACAGCAAAAGAGGGGAAAAATATATCGCTTTCAAAAGCAGCCAACAAAACTGCAGTCTTTGGGGTTTATATAGAGAAAAAGATTCAAAAACAATCATTGTAATAATTATTTCTATTAACCAAATCTTAACCACGTTAAGATCTTTGGATTGCTGGTCCCTATGGCTGGGAAACAGAGTGTCGGATTTTAATGGGAGTAGTGGTTAAGATTTAGTTAATAGAAATAATTATTACAATAATTGTTTTTGAATCTTTTTCTCTATATAAACTCTGCTATTATTAGAAGTGCAGGAGAAAATATTGAGAATTAGGGATTTATAAGACGACTGTAAGATGTGCATAAGATCTATCAGCTTGGGATGAATTAGACTAAAATTGGAGGAGGCATTAAACTCCTCAGTCTTTGTTCAATGTTTATGTGAATTATTGTTCAATAGAAATTTATTTCAAGGGAAAAATATATATTAAGTTCGGAACGTTGAAACGCCACCCCCAGAACCCATCAGAGAAAATAAATAAGCAAAGGCAGCAATGGAAAGAGGAGAGACGAGGAGGGAAAGGAAGAAAGGGTAAAGTAGAGGAAGTAAGGGTGGGGAATTAAGAGGAGAGAGGATAAGAAAGAAGAGAGGAGAGAAGGAAAGAGGAAAGAGAGGAGAAAAAGAGGAGAAAGGAGAGGAGGAAAGAAGAAGGCAGAGAAGGAAGCTTGGGAAGGTAGGAGTGAGGCTGTTGCAAAATAAGATGGAGACAAGGGGTGGCAAGAAAGCGATCCAAACTGTATTATACAGTATATATGTAAGAATGTGTATAGATATTAATGATGAATAGATAAATGTTAAATAGCATTTATAAGAATGTATATCAATGAATGATCTTGAAATAGGAAAATAAAAAAACCATTCTTCCAAAAAAAAAAAAAACCTGCAATCTTTGGCAAGTCAGCTTCTATGCTTTTGAATGGACATTCTTCCAAAATCTGGCATTTCAACAAGCCTAACCGCTGTTAGGTGGGCTTCCTAAATTAAGATGTAATCTCATCTTCTCTGGCTTTGCTCTGCAGGGTAGAGCAGGAAAAGAGGATCATGCCACCTGTCTAAATTTATCATCTCCCCAACCCCCCTCCTGCCCCACTCAGTATTATTGGGATTGGTGACGGTTTCCCACTAGCTTGGAATCTCTCAGAAATAACAGAGGACAACTCCACCAGAGAATTAAACAAAAGGCAGCACACGCTCATAAAATGGACACGGCCATTCAGAACAGGAACAAAAGAGGTGGGGTAGGAATCTGCAAAGGAAAAACCAAACATTACGCTAGCACTATTCTCTAGTGCAGGGGTGGGCAAACTTTGCAACTTTAAGTCTGAAGGACTTCAGCTCCCAGACTTCTCCAGCCAGCAAAGCTCTAGTGACTCATGGATGGGTGGACAACTATTTAACTTGGCAGTGGAGAAAGACTGCTTTGTCATCAGAATTATCACAAACTGACACGATCAGATACTTTCAAAATGTGATTATTAAATGTGTAAAAGTTGTAACATTTACAGCTCTGGGAGCAAATATGTGTTTATTATTTATTGTCATAATATTTATAGGGCCCATCTCACAGTTGAATGATTGTGAGCAGCATACAACCAAAATACGCTTCTGAAATTGGGGCTTATTTAGGAAAATCTATCCCAAAGATCTTATTGTAGGCTTAGCTGTTATTTAACTTTGAGAAGGATGAGCCTAGGGTGCTTTTAAACTAGAATAATTTCAGTGGAATTTTTAGTAACAAGAATTGTAGTTTTAACATTTATATTCTGAAGATGTGTCTAATACAATAATACATGAATACAATAGCAGAGTTGGAAGGTCATCTAGTCCAACCCCCTGCCTAGGCAGGAAGCCCTATACCGTTTCAGACAAATGGCTATCCAACATCTTCTTAAAGACTTGCAGTGTTGGGGCATTCATAACTTCTGGAGGCAACTTCTGTTCCACTGATTAATTGTCCTAACCGTCAGGAAATTTCTCCTCAGTTCTACGTTGCTTCTCTCCTTGATTAGTTTCCACCCATTGCTTCTTGTTCTGCCCTCAGCTGCTTTGGAGAATAGTTTGACTCCCTCTTCTTTGTGCCACCCTCTGAGATATTGGAACACTGCTATCATGTCTCCCCTAGTCCTTCTTTTCATTAAACTAGACTTACCCAGTTCCTGCAACCGTTCTTCATATGTTTCAGCCTCCAGTCCCCTAATCATCTTGGCTGCTCTTCTCTGCACTCTTTCTAGAGTCTCCACATCTTTTCTACATCGTGGCGACCAAAACTGAATGCAGTATTCCAAGTGTGGCCTTACCAAGGCATTATAAAGTGGTATTAACATTTCCCGTGATCTTGATTCTATCCCTCTATTTAGTTTTGGTATCATAGTTTGAAGGAATTATGTGCCAATTGAACTATCAATTGGCACAAGTAAAAACAAGGGCTACTCTGTTAATAAGAGACCTGGAAACCAATTACAATGAGGAACAATGGAGGTGATGGGCAAATCTGTTTTACTGAGGAGAAGACTAAGATATGACAGCAGAAGTCTAAATGGTTGCCATGCAGGGGAATGAGTTGGCTCTATTGCTCCATATGGCAGGAACAGAACCTATGATATATTTAAATTAGGTACTAGGAGGATTTTCATGACAATTTTAAAAAAACACCTTTGAAAAAGCACCTTTGGGACAACCATGACCTGAATGATAATCTCCATAAACATGACAATAAATTATCAACTAGTAAAATTGTCTTACAAAGTGGTCTTCAGTGGAGGTCATCAGATTAATCATCTGTCTGAAAAGCTTTAGCACAACGTGCCCTGAATATAAAAAAAAATTAGTATTATTACCTCTTTTCCCATTCTACCTTTCTATGGGTAATTTCAGACAAATTGAGAGATTAACTAGGCTTTAGGCAACATGTGAAGGGCCATACTTTAAAATAGAGAATTAGCCAGTTTTGAAGGAGTGGAGAGAGTGCTTTCAGGATCTACAAGGCTTAAACAGCTGTTTTCTCCTTTTAAGGCAGAGGTCTCCAACCTTTGCAACTTTAAGTCTGAAGGACTTCAGCTCCCAGACTTCTCCAGCCAGCAAAGCTGGCTGGAGAAGTCTGGGAGCTGAAGTCCTTCAGACTTAAAGTTGCAAAGGTTGGAGACCCCTGCTCTACGTGGGCTGTCCTTGAAAACCACCCAGACACTTCAACTGCAGCATGCACAGTAATGGGGGGCCCCTAAATTTGCCCATGTAACACCTCTGTTGTATGAAGTGCACTGGCTTTCAGGGTTCTTTTGTGTGTGGGTGCAATTCAAGAATACTGGGAGCTGAAGTCCTTCAGACTTAAAGTTGCAAAGGTTGGAGACCCCTGTTTTAAGGTATTCTAAAATGCAAGAAAGAGTTGCCTAATTTTTGACCTTATCCATTCTCAGAAGAGAAGCCATTCTCCTTTTTAATTGCAGGCTGCACTCTCACTGCAATGATCCTTCTTTAGAAGATCCCATCCCTCAGGAATATGCCCTCTATTTGTGCCCAACCGGCCCTTTGAAGGACATTCTGCTGGAGTTTTGGAGAGAAAGCAAATGCCAGTGTGGAAAAAACAAAGCCCATGAAAAATTCCCACACATTACACTTTCTGACTTCTTCACAGTAAGTTACTTTTGTGCGTGAGATGACAATGGCTTAAATCAGGGGTCTCCAACCTTTGCAACTTTAAGTCTGAAGGACTTCAGCTCCCAGAATTCTCCAGCCAGCTGGCTGGAGAATTCTGGGAGCTGAAGTCCTTCAGACTTAAAGTTGCAAAGGTTGGAGACCCCTGGCTTAAATAACATTCTCTTATTGTTGCAATCTTACCTCGCTGTGTAAAGCTTAATGCACTATTTGGGTTAAGCTAAAGATTAAGCTCAGAGGTCATTTCACTCTGCATGTGTGCCAATCTGGGATTTGTGTCACACTTGCTATTCTTACACCAGTGACGCTTTTCTGTAGCTGAGCTCATTAACTTCATTCGCATCTGTGGTACAGGAGGAAATACTATGAGGTTTATTGTGCAGTGTTAGCCCTGGAGATGTTGGGCAGGTGATTTAATAGGCAAGCATTTTTGCCTCCTTAATATTTTCTGCTGAGTGACTCCCCACAGCCCCTGCAAGACACCACTGCCGTGATTTCCCTGTGCTTTTTCAACCGAGTGGCTTTTTTTCTCTTGCGGCAAGAAGAAATGCTGCCAGAGAAACAGAGAAAGTGGGATAGAGTAGAATAGAATGGAATGCTGACAGCATGCAACCTTGGTGTCCCGCTGGAAGAGTTCCAGTTTGTTCATGAGAAGAATTGAGCAACTGCCTCAAGAAAATGGCCAGTGTCTTGGAGTTCAGAAATTAAGCCAGTAGCTGGAAGAAATGACCTAGACTTATTTCAGTTGTTATAATTGATCATATCCTTGTCATCTTTACTTTAAAGGATTTAGTTTTATATATTATACTACACTCAACAGTTAACACAGCTCTTTAGTCTGTAACTCTAACTCAAGAGATATTTTTTTCCCCCAGTGTGAAGACCAAAAAGTTGATGGCTTATATCAAGCACTAGAAAAAGCCGGTAGCCAATTTTCCAGCAGTTTTCCAGTGATGATTTCCCTATCCCTACATGCTTCCAGCACCTACATTGGCTTCTTTCTTAGTGATGGCCCTGAAAATGTCATCAAATCATTTGCTGCTGCTTTTGCTGCAGAGGCCACAGTCTTAGCAGGTAACAATAATCACGATGTTGACCGGTACAAGCAGAGAAGCAGGTTTGTGAGAGGGGGAGCTGTCCTTTACATTCCCCTTCTATATAACCTTCAATGGTGAAAAGAGTCATGTTCTACATTTAGGCAAGAAAAATGAAATGCACAGGTACAGTAGAGGTGGTACCTTGCTCAATAGCAGCAACTGTGAAAGGGATCTTGGAGTCCTAGTAGACAACCATTTAAATAGGAGCCAGCAGTGTGCAGCAGCTGCCAAAAAAGCCAACACAGTTCTAGGCTGCATAAACAGAGGGATAGAATCAAGATCACGTGAAGTGTTAATACCACTTTATAATGCCTTGGGAAGGCCACACTTGGAATACAGCATTCAGTTTTGGTCGCCACGATGTAGAAAAGATGTGGAGACTCTAGAAAGAGTGCAGAGAAGAGCAACAAAGAGGATTAGGGGGCTGGAGACTAAAACATATGAAGAACGGTTGCAGGAACTGGGTATGTCTAGTTTAATAAAAAGAAGGACTAGGGGAGACATGATAGTAGTCTTCCAATATCTCAGGGGTTGCCACAAAGAAGAGGGAGTCAAGCTATTCTCCAAGGCACCTGAGGGCAGAACAAGAAGCAATAGGTGGAAACTAATCAAGGAGAGAAGCAACTTAAAACTGAGGAGAAATTTCCTGACAGGGAGAACAATTAACCAGTGGAACAGAAGTTGCCTCCAGAAGTTGTGAATGCCCCAACACCGCAAGTCTTCAAGAAGATGTTGGATAGCCATTTGTCTGAAATGGTAGAGGGCTTCCTGCCTAGGCAGGGGGTTGGACTAGATGACCTCCAAGGTCCCTTCCAACTCTACTATTGTATTATTGCATAACAGCCCCTTCTGTGTAGCTTTGGGAGTATTAGAATATGTTCTAATACTTGCCTGTATGCATTTAACTTCTAAGAATACAGGGATCTGTGTATACCACTGAAAGCAAGGGGGCTATATTCTGAGGGGTTGGTCAAATGATTTCTCTGTGCATCAGTTTAATGCTGCAACACTTTTTCAAATGCAAGTCTGAGAATAATACAGTAATACCTGATACAGCCTCGTAGATACAGTTTGGTTATGTTTTGTTTGTAGATTGCTGCGTGAAGCCTTCAATAAAGCAACTCCATCTCACTTTAGCTCACAAATTTTATCCTCATCATCAAAAGACATTGGAACAACTGGCTAAATCAATCAACCCTAAGCAAAATTGCCAGTGGGTGGCAGCTCTTTATTCTAGAGATATGCGCTTCGTTCATTATCAAGTAGGTGTACTACCTGGAATCCATCCACTTCAGGCTTGCTCTGTTTCTAAGTTCACCCACTTTTGTATCTTTTTATAGATTTTTAGAATGGCACTCAGAAAGATATATTAATTTTCATACATACAGTATACTCATGTATGTATGAATAACTGCTCTGAACGTGTTCAAAGAATTATTCAAAGCAATATTCTTGAATGCCGTTTTCTACTGTTCCATTAATATATGAATCTTGTACACTTTTTGCCCACCTTGTTACAATTTATACATAGTTTTGGTGGGAATACTGCATCATACAATTTTGAATATGTTCAACTTACAGTAGAATTGAGTTTTACTTCACAAAATGCAAATTTGATAAGCTTTCACTAAAATGTAAACTAAAGTAATTTTTCCATCCCGCTTGCATGCTCTGTTTGTTAAATCTCTTAAAATTAAACTGTGAGTGTTTGAGCAGTGCGTAAAAGTTTGCGAAACCTTTAAATTTTCAATATTTCTGCATAAATATGAACAAAACATGATCGCCATTCACCACACAAATGTGAAAAGTAGATAAAAAGAATCCAAATGAATCAAAAACATTATACTTGTCAATTTATTTATTGAGGAATTTCTTACTGAATTAAAATTTGAATTTTATACATAAAAATAAGTGTGGTGCAAAATCATAGAGATCTGAAAAGGCTTTGGTTTAACCACAAATAACTATGTATTACAGAGCAACTATTTTGGCTGTCATTGATAATTGCGTTGCAGAAGAGAACTTCTATGATAACAGTATAGACAATCAGATTATCACATTCTTGCAAGTCCAAGAGCATCACTTTGACAACCCTATGTTTTCTCCTACTATTGATATAATATAGCTGATTTTCCAGCAGTCAAATCCCATCTCCTTTTTGTTAAATAAATTCTATTGAAATCAATGGGATTTAATTCTGAAGTGAATTTTGGAAATATTCTTAACCAAGGGAAGGACATGCTTAATGATGTAATGTTATGGTTACAATTGTATGTCAACATTATGAATCCGATTAATGGATGCAAATATGCAAAAGTAACTTTTCTTGGATTTGACAAAATATTTTTCAATTTAATGCTGACCTTTTTTTACTGACTTCTGTTAAGGTTTTGAGGGCCTTGTTCCAGTACAAGCCTCAAAATATTGATGAATTAATGCTGAATTCAGGGGATCTTGTATATGTTGATCGGTCACAGCAACATGAAATATGTGAGGGATGGACAATTGGGATATCTCACAAAACTGGATGCCGGGGATTTCTCCCTGAAAATTACACAGAAAAAGCCAATGAGTCAGATACCTGGGTTAAACACAGGTTAGTATTAGTTGGTTGAAAATGTCTTAACTCATCATTTTAGAGACAGGACCAGAGGTGGCTTCAGAGAAGGTATGCCCTGGTATGCATACTGAGGTCCCCAGAGGCACCGTACCGCTAGGGTCCCTCCCCTGGCCTGCCCCCCCACACTCACTCCCCTCCTGCCTGCCCGATCTCCGCTCTCTCTCTCACCCTGCTTGTCCACACCATGCCCCACCCGCCCACTTCCTTCGCTGGAGCAGAGGATTCGGCTGTTGGAAGAAGCCCGTGTGGTGTGCACTTCCTTCTCTTTGACAGCCGCCTGGTTTCCAATGGGGTGTGGAAAAATCCATGCATTAGAGAGGGAGGAAAGGCAGTCCCTAGCAGAAGCTCGGCCTTCTCTTCCCTCTAACACATGGATTTCTCCCCCCCCCTTGGAAACCAGGTGGCTGTCAAAGAGAAGGGAGCACGCATAGGCTTCTTCCAACAGCCGAGGAAGGAACAGGAGTGGAGAAAAAAGCCCACCCTGCCAGGCTCCCCTAGGGATCTGCGCCGCCCCCCCCCCTGAAATAGCGGGGCCAAAGGGAAGGGCTGGCGACCACACTGGATCTTGTTCCTCCCAGCTGGCAAAACAAAATTTTTCACCAACTGGAAGGGATGTGTGGGAGAGAGAGAGAGAGAAAGAAAGAAAGAAAGAGAAAGAGAGAAAGGAAGAGAAAGGAGGGAGGGAGGGAGGGGGGAGAAAGAGGCAGAGAAAGAGAGAGAGAGAGAGAGAGAGAGAAAGTGAGAGAGAAAGAAAGTGAGAGAGAAAAAAGGAAAGAGAAAGAAAGAAAGTGGGAAGGAAGGAAGGAAGGAAGGAAGGAAGGGACAAGAAAGAATGAAGGAAAGGAGGAAAGAAAGAGGGATCAAGAGACACAAGAAGGAAGGAAAGAAAGAGAGAGAGAGAGAGAGAGAGAGAGAGAGAGAGAGAGAGAGAGAGAAAGAGAATTTATCACAATTGAGCCCAAAATTTTGGTTGCTAAGCAAGAACATTGTTAAATGAGTTTCACCACATTTTACAAGTTGGCCATGCCCACCTGGTCACATGACCACCAAGCCACGCCCACAAAACAGGCCACGCCCACAGACTAAGTAGTAAAAAAATTGAAACCCACCACTTGACAGGACCCCACTTACAGCCTGGTGATCACCAGGAAGGCTTCCCCATTCTAAATTAAGAGCTTTGTGTACATATGTGTGTGAGCTTGTGTGGATGAGAGAGAGAGGAGAGAGAGACCTTTACCAGTGCTATCCCTATCTAAATGCAGTTTGATCATGTAACAGCCAAAAGGCTTCACCCATTCGACTTCAAAGAATAGGAGTAACCCAGCCAATGAATGGAATTGGGGCTCAGCTTTCTATCTGTTATCTTAGCATTTCAAGGCAGACTCATGAAATCAAAATTAAAATGAATATATTGTCATGGCCATTAAATTGAGAGATAATCTTACAACTGTTTCTGTGTCTTTGACAGCTAAGGATGTTTTTTTTAATGGTTTTTGCTTAAAATAGCTATGGAGGCATTTTTGGTTGTCGATGCTAGAAAACATCAAAAATATATAGAGGTGCTCTGAAGGGGAAATACACCGTTTACTCTGCATAAAATGCAGGTTTAATTACACCACGAAGGAATGCTAAGAAAATGGAGTATTGCTTCTGAACTTTCTGTCATTTGTCACTAAACACTTCAATTTCATTGATTAGCACAATGAGCCCATTATTATTCTCCTTCTTATTTCCCTATTGCCAACACCAAGATATTTTCAGATACAACTACCATTATTCACTATATACCGAGTGAGTTATGAACATCGTAATTATCTGGAGAGTACTAGAATTCCTACTTCCCACTTTACTCACAGGAGAGAGCCTTCTGTAGGCTCAGGTTTCTTCATAAGAACAGTGTGTTCCGTTTATGGGGGAAATTACTCATCGAGATGTGTTGTCTTATATTCAGTACAAAGATATATGTGATTCCAAATGTCCTGACTGTTTTCTGTTTTTGTTCTTTGCTATTTATGTTTCAGAGAATATATTTTCTCTGCAGATGCAGGCCAAGGTCCTAAGAACCAAATCAAAACATGCTTTAAAACAAAGATTCCAAATCCAGTGCCAAGGAATGTAGCCAAAATGTTTGCTCATCAGGTAACTGAAATTCAGGGATTTTGATCTATGGAATATGTGTGAGAATGAAGGGGGAGACACGTTTAGGTATTGCATTCCCTGTGCACCGCTCCGAGTCCCCCTGGGGAGAGGACGCGGTATAGAAAAATAAAATCTATCTATCTATCTATCTATCTATTAAACATTTAGATACAGAAAAACATTTATCCGGTTTTCCAATTTTAGTTCAGGATTTCTAGATGAAAGAGGAACATTATCAAAATTGCCAAAGGGCAAGGACATCTATTTTCAGAAGTCAACCAACTTTTTAAAAAGTTACCCTAAAGATTTTATTCCATATAAATCTACAGCAGCCACATAAGTAAATTCTTCCTGCTATTCTTCTGAGAAAGGGTAGGTTCTTGGGGTTTTTTGCTATATAAAGAAAGAGCAACATTTTCAACATCTATATCAGAGGTTCCCAAACTTGGCAACTTTAAGACTTGTGGACTTCAACTTCCAGAATTCTGAGAGTTGAAGTCCACAAGTCTTAAAGTTGCCAAGTTTGGGAACCTCTGATCTATATGAACAGTGTGTTGTTGGGTTACAATTAGTTTGAGCAATAAACATCATGATAGTAATAATGTTCCTTAGTAGTGGTCATATAATAACAATGTTTTCTCATCATAATATTAATACTTATTAATCATTAATACTAATTCATATTAATAATAAACATATTGTAATAAGCCCTCATAGTAAAATTAGTCCTTCTCTTACAATCTTAAATGTTCTCAGTTTTGTTTCTGTTAGTTAACCATTGATAAAATGAATCCTATGCTTCAAAATATACCATGTCTTCCTTTTCTTTAATTTCAAGTGTTAATCTATCAATTTCGGCACATTCTAGTATTTTTTTTTTTTATTATCTTCTCTTCTGTAGGGATCTGCACACTTTTCCAATGTTGTACAAATACAATTCTAGCCACTGTTAATGCATGTAATATTAAATACATCGTCTCTTTATTATGTTTTTCTAATATAAATACCCAGCAGAAATATTTCTGGTTTTAGATTTATATCTTCCTTTATCATTTTTGAGAAAGTATCTTAATTGACTAAGTTCAACCTGGTGCTTTCTCAGAGGCATTTGCCTTTA
Source organism: Rhabdophis nuchalis (assembly GCA_039707465.1). Taxonomy (NCBI): domain Eukaryota; kingdom Metazoa; phylum Chordata; class Lepidosauria; order Squamata; family Natricidae; genus Rhabdophis; species Rhabdophis nuchalis. The sequence continues at coordinate 10,291,731 of CM077649.1, forward strand.
ATTCTCATCATTTCCACATAGCACAGTACTTTATTTGAAAATGATGGATACTGTAATCTAATATTTGGGGGGTGACACAGCATTTTGGAAAAGATAGTCTACACCAGGGGTCTCCAACCTTTGCAACTTTAAGTCTGAAGGACTTCAGCTCCCAGAATTCTGGGAGCTGAAGTCCTTCAGACTTAAAGTTGCAAAGGTTGGAGACCCTTGGTCTACACTGTATTCTTAACAGTTTAATTATAGTGAATGAATGTTTAAATATTCAATAATTATGTAACATATTACCTAAATCATCAGTGTATCCGCAGAAGATCTGTCGCAAAGGATAGTTGCCCTTTGTAACCAATTATGGCAATGCCATAAGGCTGACTTCTTCACTGCTGTAGAAGCTACAATCAAACATCCCATTCTATCCATGAGTTTCTCATAGCAACATTTTTTTTCTTGAGACAGAAAGCTATTATTGGCAGACTTTATTCAAGCAAATGTTTTTGCTTCATGAAACATGCTACATTATCCACGTTGTTCTGAGTGTCACAGGTTCGCTGCATAAATATAAAATGATAGTCCAGTTGAATGCAGCATTCTTCAACCTTGATAACTTTAAGATGTGTGAATTTCAATTCCCCAAATTCCCCAACCAGCAAAATTGTGAAGGTTGAAAAAAGCGGATCAGATCTCATCAATTTAGTTACTCTATGATTTACTTTTGCTCGTCGGAACTACTCATCTTTCCCGGCTGGACTACTGCAATGCTCTCTACATGGGGCTCCCCTTGGGGTGCACCCGAAGACTACAGCTAGTCCAGAATGCGGCCGCGCGGGCGATCTTGGGAACGACTAGGTATTCCCATGTAACACCGCTCCTGCGCGAGCTGCACTGGCTGCCTGTGGTCTTTCGGGTGCGCTTCAAGGTGTTGATTACCATCTTTAAAGTGCTCCATGGCACGGGGCCTAGTTATCTGCGGGATCGCATCCTACCCCACACGTCCCTTCGGCCGATTCGCTCCCACAGAGAGGGACTTCTCCAGGTGCCGTCTGCCAGGCATTGCCAGCGGGTGACACCCAGGGGAAGGGCCTTCTCTGTGGTGGGCCCAACCCTCTGGAACGACCTACCTTAGAACAACTACGGACCTCTGCGCCTTCCGCCAGAAATTAAACATTCTCTTGTTCCATCAGGCCAGTTTGGCCTAAGTTATTTACCTAGCCTATAGTCTGTACCTTAAATTGTTTTAATTGGATTTTAGATGGGGTTAATGTTTTAATTTTTTTTAAATTTTTAGCGCAGGGATAATTTATTTAATTCGGTTTTAATTATTTATATTTGTGATATTTGTGTGTTTTTTAATTTCCTGTGCACCGCCCCGGGTCCCTTTGGGGAGAGGGAGCGGTTATATAAGTCTAACTAATAAATAAGTAAATAGATAATTTCAATAAGCAGAGTTGTAAAATAATGTCTTTCAGTTGTCAGCACAACCCACAACCCAGAGAGACATGTTGGTAATTTGCCATGGAGAAAGAATAGACCAGGTGTTTGGGAAATCTTGGGTACAGCAATGTTTTGGACCAGATGGTAAGTAAAGGTTTAGAGATCCGATGTTGGAGGTGTCATCTAAAGCAGTGGATTATGTGGACAGAAATGAACAAAAGAGCAATGACTCATCTATTTTGTATTTCATTGAAAGAAGAGAGATGAACTTCCCATCAGTTCCCAAATGTACTGGGGATTTAAAATGGTTTTCATGTAAATTAATAAAACATCCACTCACCAGGAGATTTTCATGATAGTTTACATTTGGAGAAAAGATTGGGATTATAATTCTGAGGAAGAACTAAGCAATAATCTTACTAGCCAGAGCAGCATGTTCAGACCAGCTGGGTAATTAACAAAATTAAATAAAATAAGGTTAATGTCATCTTGTTTCAGGAAAATATTATCGACCAGACCTCAATTTCCCCTCCAGTTTACCAAATCAAGTTGATTATATTAAACGCTATAAATACGATCCTCCTTTATCACGCTGTGGCACATTTCAATCTAGACTGACTGGTAAGATTTTTAGTATATAAGTCAGCAACTAAGGAAGTTTTAAAATCTCAGAAATTCTTATTTGGCTTTTCTTGGTATAACACCCATATAAATTTACATTCAAATTTATTTTTTAAACACATTCATAATCACTGTAAGCCTCTTTAAACCGGATGCACCTAACATTAAGTCTTAGAGAAAAGCCTGGGTCATAAAAGTCATTATATTTTGGGGAAATGTATTTTAATACTATATTTAGTTAGTTATGGGAGAATAATGCCCGAACAGCATTGGGAGCATCCTTAGAAACAATGTAAAGCAGGGGTTCCCAAACTTGGCAACTTTAAGACTTATGGACTTCAATTCTCAGAAGCAGAGCTGGCTGGAGAATTCTGGGAGTTGAAGTCCGCAAGTCTTAAAGTTGCCAAGTTTGGGAACATCTGATGGAAAGGAATCATGATTTTACATCAAGTTCACATTGCATAGATATAAGTATGAATAAATAATCCTTTTTTTACATTGTACAACATTTTAATGATCTACTTATTAAAGCCAAATTATCATGAAGACTCTAATACAGGGGTGGGTTGCAGGCGATACGCCCCAGTACGGGCCTACCAGAGCCAGCCCAGAGGACTGGATACCGTTCCGGTATGGTAGGCCTGCCTGCCCGCCTGCACACGCTCCCTACCTGTCTTTTAAGGCTTCCGCGTCTCAGCGCATGCGCACGGCACGTACAACGCCTGCAAGGAGCATCATGGAGGCTTGCAGAAGCCTTGCTGACAGGTAGGACGCATGCATGTGTGCCGCGTAAGTGCATGTGGGCGATGCCGGGGCCTTTTCCAACCATACTGGTTGGAACGGAATCCAGAACCCACCACTGCTCTAATAGCTTCTTTTCATTTTGAAAGGGGGTTGTGGGTGGGTGCTTGTGGGAATCAAGGTGTTTGTATATACGGAGAAGATGGAATCCACTAAAACAGGGGTCTCCAACCTTTGCAACTTTAAGTCTGAAGGACTTCAGCTCCCAGACTTCTCCAGCCAGCCTCAGATGGTAAGGAAGGTGTTCCAGCCCCCTAATCATTCTGGTTGCCCTCCATTATTGCCCACGGTCCTTGCAGACCTCAACTGTGTTTTTTAAATAGCTAAAAATACGGTCATTGGCTGCAAAAGATTGCACATCCCCAAAAGATTTATGAATTTGCTACCATCAACATACCTCTGGACTATAATACATGTGTATAATCAATATTTATTCGTTTTCCTTGAAACTTTTACTTGTTATAATATCTGTAGAGCAGGGAGGTCAAACTCGCAACTTGCAGGCTGAATGCATTACATGTTGGGCCCAGTCCACACACCTGGCTTAGTGAAGGGGGAAAGCTTTGCTGACTGGAGAATTCTGGGAGCTGAAGTCCTTCAGACTTAAAGTTGCAATGGTTGGAGATCCCTGCACTAAAAGACCACATTAAAACCGTACAGAACTCAATTAAATGTTCCCAGTTTGATTGTTCGAAAAAATTTCAACTGATATTGATGAAAATGTATTAATTTGTACCCGTTCCCTTTTTGTGTGAAAAGAAAAAGAAAAATTAATATTTTCTACTAATAGGCGAAGCCTTGCTAGAAAAAGAAGTGCATGTTGGCTGTGTATACTCTTCTCCAGCATTACACTGTATTCAAACTGCTTATCATCTATTAGAAGGTAAGGCTTTCCAATGTGAACAGTTGTTTATTGAGTAGCACAGGTTTACCGTTCTACCAATTGTCTGTTCCCGTTACTACAAGATAACCTTTTTTCCTACCTAGCATAATTTAAGCACCACCATCCCAGCCATCTCCAAAGGTATTAATGTTGGGATTCAAAGGATTGGAATTCAATTAATTATTCCTCTGGTTTGGACAAGAAATTCACATTACTCTTTCAATAATATGTTCAAATTCAAATTCAAATTCAAATTTAATTTGTAGAACCGCTCCCTCTCCCCACAGGGACTCGGGGCGGTGCACAGGGAAAATAAAAACAATAAATATACAAATATAAATACATAATATAAAAACAGATTAAATCTATTCCTGTGCTAAAACCCATTAAACTAAAATACCCAGCAGCTATAAATAAGTTTAAAACCCCATATTGTTGCCAATAAAAGCAGCTTATAAAAGAGCATTCTAGAGACATCATTTAAACCAGGGGTCCCCAACCTTTGCAACTTTAAGTCTGAAGGACTTCAGCTTCCAGACTTCTCCAGCCAGCTTTGGGAGCTGAAGTCCTTCAGACTTAAAGTTGCAAAGGGTGGAGACCCCTGATTTAAACATTTCTCCTCCTAATCATTGTAATTGTATCAATTACTTACAATAATTACAATTAATCATTGTAATGCCTTTAAACCAGTGGTGGGTTTCAATTTTTTTAGAACCTATTCTGTAGGTGTGGCCTATTTTGTGGGCGTGGCTTGGTAGTCATGTGACAGGGTGGGAGTGGCCACCTTTTAAAATGTGGTGAAACTCATTTAACAACGCTCTTGCTTAGCAACCAAAATTTTGGACTCAATGGTGATGATAAATTCTTTCTTTCTTTCTTTCTTTCTTTCTTTCTTTCTTTCTTTCTTTCTTTCTTTCTTTCTTTCCTTTCTTCCTTCCTTTCCTTTCCTTCCCGTTGGGTCACTGGCAGCGACGGGCCAGATTTACTTCCAGGTACGCCGGTGGAACCCCCTCTCACCGGTTCTCTAAATTTCACCAACCGGCTCTCGCGAGTAGGTGCGAGCCTGCAGAAACCCACCACTGAACAGGGGTCTCCAACCTTTGCAACTTTAACTTTAACCCACCATTGCTTTAAACTATGCCTTCTGCTTTCCCTTTTCCCTCTTTCCTTTTATTGGGGGAGGGGAAGGGGACAGAAGTATATCCTTTTTAACTAGTTATTTCTAATTTTCTCTGCCCCTCTGAGTAAAAGGGAACTTTCAAAACTGCCTTGCTTCATCTTCTATTTCTTCATAGAAAATCCATCTTAGAACAAGTCTACACCTTTTAAGTCTCTTAGTCATCGGTGGTTTTCTTTCCTTCTTAGATTTTATCTGTTTACTTTGTTGTTTTGGGTTTTTTTAGAAGCTCAAAAAGCCTAGATATTTATTGAATGAAAGAATCAGATCTGAACAGTGGTCTTCATTATTTTTTACCAATTACAGGACTTCGGATAGAACAGAAAGGTAAAATTCGGGTAGAACCTGGACTGTTTGAATGGACTAACTGGGAGGCAAACACAGCTGCCCCCTCTTTCATGTCAGAAGAAGAACTGAATGAGCTTGGTTACAGCATAGATACCACATACAAGTAGGTGTTGCCCTTCAGATATGTTTCTCATATGCTGACTGTGTCAATGTAATGGGGAGTAACTAAATGGAAATTACCCACCCAAAGTTATGGAAGTCTTGTCAAATAAAACTAATCAGGGTGGGGTCACTTTACTTATGGTGAGTTACAAATCCAAATAGCTAAATCTTACATTTAACTTTAAATGCAATATCTTGGCTTATCCTCCCCACCCTCTAGCACAATGATGCCCTGCTAACCCTCTGATCAGCTGCCACTCATGGTCAGTAACTGGGAGACGCCTTAGTGCAGTGCAGTCTCCAACCTTTGCAACTTTAAGTCTGAAGGACTTCAGCTCCCAGACTTCTCCAGCCAGCTTTGCTGGCTGGAGAAGTCTGGGAGCTGAAGTCCTTCAGACTTAAAGTTGCAAAGGTTGGAGATCCCTGCCTTAGTGGGTTTTCCTGGTTTTATGTTCTGACCAGTCAAGGTTACAACATTGATTAGAAGCCGAGTCCAGTCTACTTTTGCTGATTGCGTGTTTAAGTACAGAAGGTAATGACAGAATTATCCCTAGTTTCTATACCACTGAGGATTAGGGGTAAACTGTTAAACAAGAAGGTGGTTGGCCTTATATCTTACTTACATGTTTCTTGAAAACATTGCACTGGTTATAGCTAGAAACAGATGCCATGTGAAAAATGCATTTGATCTGAACTCTCGAAATCTCAGATTCTGGAGCTTATATATGTTGCTCCTATGCATACAGTTTTTATTCTAATAGCCAATGCAATGCCTTCCTGGTGAAGCAGCAGTGCTAATGATTTGTATAAGCAAGCAATTGCTTTGTGCAAGGGCATTATTCATAAATCAAAGTTCAATTTGAAAATGGCATGTGCCAATAATTCTCATTGGGGCATACAAAACTATTATACTATTTTGGGTAGTGAGGTGTTGTTGTTTTTTTACACCAATTAAGAAGCAACTTTGGGGGTAAAACCAAGAGCCACACTGAACAATGCAACACGATTTTTTAAAGTTGAAAATCACACAACTTCTATTTTTAAGACACTTTCAGATAAACAATAACTCATTATCATATATACTGATATGGACTTAGTCCAGCCAGAAATTATTTGCTTTCTACAACCACTAGCCATACTGTTTCCTTATTTTCCATAGCAACTTAGTTCTGTGGTTCAGAACAGTTTTTTTAACATTTGCAAACCCACAAACAGAACAGGAAGTAATGTTAGCTGTTGACTGATTGCAGCAAAGTACAGTTCAGATTTTGAAATATCTCTTACATTGACGCTGAAATTGTGAAAATTGCTTAGGTGACAGAAATGAGTCGAGGTTTTGTTGGTTTAAGCGTGCATTGCAAAGGAAAGGCAACTTCTGCAATGAATTATGTTCCTCAGCAAGGTTGTTAGCAGCATCATTTAGCTCTTATTTTGGTCAAAATCGTATTTTAATAATGACACCACCTGAAATGTTTCCTGCAATAATCTTTAGATCTTCTGAAACTATATAAGGGGTGTGAAATAAACAGGATACAGTTGAAAATGATGTTACCTATTTTACAATACAATACAATACAATACAATACAATACAATAGCAGAGTTGGAAGGGACCTTGTAGGTCTTCTAGTCCAACCCCCTGCATGGGCAGGAACCTTATACCATTTCAGACAAATGGCTATCTAACATCTTTTTAAAGACTTCCAGGGTTGGGGCATTCACAACTTCTGGAGGCAAGCTGTTCCAGAGGTTAATTGTTCTAACAGTCAGGAAATTTCTCCTTAGTTCTAAGTTGCTTCTCTCCTTGATTAGTTTCCACCCATTGTTTCTTGTCCTGCCCCCAGGTGCCTTGGAGAATAGTTTGACTCCCTCTTCTTTGTGGCACCCTCTGAGATATCGGAACACTGCTATCATGTCTCCCCTGGTCCTTCTCTTCATCAAACTAGACATACCCAGCTCCTGCAGCCGTTCTTCATATGTCTTAGTCTCCAGTCCCCTAATCATCTTGGTTGCTCTTCTCTGCACTCTTTCCAGAGTCTCCACGTCTTTTCTACATCGTGGCGACCAAAACTGTATGCAGTATTCCAAGTGTGGCCTTACCAAGGCACTATACAGTGGCATTAACACTTCACGTGATCTAGATTCTATCCCTCTGTTTATGCAGCCTAGAACTGTGTTGGCTTTTTTGGCAGCTGCTGCACACTGCTGGCTCATATTTAAATGGTTGTCCACTAGGATTCCTAGATCCCTCTCACAGCTGCTACTATTGAGCAAGGTACCACCTATACTGTAACTGTGCATTTTGTTTTTCTTGCCTAAATGTAGAACCTTACTTTTTTCACAATTGAATTTCATTTTATTAGATAGTGCCCAATGTTCAGGTTTGTCTAGATCCTTCTGTATCTTACGCCTATCTTCTGGAGTGTTGGCTATTCCTGCCAGCTTGGTGTCGTCTGCAAATTTGATGAGTTCCCCATTTATCCCCTCATCCAAATCGTTGATGAAGATGTTAAAGAGTACTGGGCCTAAAACAGAGCCTTGGGGGGCTCCACTGCATACTTCCTTCCATGTAGATGCAGTTCCATTGAGGACTACACGTTGAGTGCGGTTGGTCAGCCAGTTGCGAATCCATTTGCTGGTGGTGCTGTCTAACCCACAATTTTCTACTTTATCTAATAGTAGGTTATGGTCTACTTTATCAAATGCCTTACTGAAGTCCAGGTAAATTATATCAACAGCATTCCTCTGGTCCACTGATTTCGTCACTTTGTCAAAGAATGCAATTAGATTCGTCTGGCATGATCTGTTTTTGACAAACCCATGCTGGCTTTTGTCTATTACTTTGTTTGCTTCTAGGTGTTCACTTATTTGTTGTTTAATTATCTTTTCCAGAATCTTTCCTGGTATTGAGGTCAGGCTGATGTGTCTATAGTTTCCTGGATCTGATTTTGAAACAGATTCTGAAAAAAATTAGAGAAATAAGAAGGAAGTATTCCTTCTTGTCTAAGAAATTATATAAAAAGGGAATATGGTTCAAGTGGTTATTACCAGAGGGAATGCTGATCTTCTGGGAGGGGGGCAGAGTAAAAATCAAAACACTAAGTGAGGCGGAGGCATTTATTAAAAAACATTATCCCCAGTTGGGAGGTGAAGATGGGGGAACAGAGGGAGCGACGGCCCTGCCCGGGGATAGGGAAGAGGAGTCAATTGCAAAAAGACTTAGATCGCAAAAATGATTTTATTTGAAACACCCACCCATCCCCAATATATCTATAAATATGCAATTTTTAAGTATTACAATAATGTTTGGTAGAGCGAAACTGTGTGTTAATTGTTTACACACTGGTTGTGCTTTTGCTCAATAGCTATTTGGCAAGGGAAATCAAGGGAGAGGAATCTGTTGTCTTGTTGTTCATCACAGGAACATAGAGATGGAGAGAAATGCTTTTATAACCTTCCTGAAGACAAGAACTATACATGTTGTAAGGGTTGGCTGATTGTTACTCTGAAGGTAGAGTGAAGAGGCAACAGTGTTCACCTCCTAGCTCAGTGTTTCTCAACCTTGGTGAGTTTAAGCCGAGTGGACTTCAACTCCCAGAATAGCTGCCTGGGGAATTCTGGGAGTTGAAGTCCACTCGGCTTAAACTCGCCAAGGTTGAGAAACACTGTCCTAGCTTATCAAGGAAGATGGAGAATTCTTGGATCAGACAGGAAGCAGTTCTATACAGACAAGAACACCAAGACACCTCCAGGAAAATAGAGAAAGTAAAAGAAATGGAGGAATATGACAGAAAGGTTCAAAGCTGTCAGGAGATGCTCTTACACTTTGGAGATTCAGAATAATTTTAAGGACTTCCCTGTTGATGACGTTTATGGAAGCATGGATGAAGAGCAGCTGCCACAGACCTGAGGGACTGAGAAATATAAGTTTGAAAAGGGAAGGATTCCTGCCCTAAACCCAAAATAAGGAGTAATGGATGGCAGTAATCAGAGACTCCCTGTTCAGAAGGGTTGAAGTCACAATCTGTTGGCTAGATAATCCATCAAAAGGAGACTGCTTCCTTCCTGGAACAGACAATTTGCAGTGTATCAAAAAGATTCCCAAAGCTCATCAAATATTTCTCTCTACTGATCCATTTGGAAACAAATACAAGGCACTTGAAGACGTTGCAAAGGCCTGTGAAGCTCTGGGCAGAAGAGTGACAGGTGATACAGTTGCTTTTTTTTTTTTTTTACTCCATTCTGTGCAAGGACATGACCAAGCAGGAGAGAAAATATTGAAACTGAACAAATGGATTGTCAGAAGATGCCAGTTGGAATGGTTTAGATCAGGGGTCTCCAACCTTTGCAACTTTAAGTCTGAAGGACTTCAGCTCCCAGAATTCTCCAGCCAGCTTTGCTGGGAGCTGAAGTCCTTCAGACTTAAAGTTGCAAAGTTTGCCCACCCCTGGTTTAGATCCTTTCTGAGACAGCAGTTGCTGCCAGAGGTGAAGTACAAAAGAGATGGACTACACCTCACCAGAAGGGAAAAAACATATTTGGAAGGTGATTTGCAGGACCGTATCCTACCCCATACATCCCTTCGTCCGATTCGCTCCCATAGAGAGGGACTTCTCTGGGTGCCATCCACCAGCCAATGCTGGCAGGCGACGCCCAGGGGAAAGGCCTTCTGTGTGGCAGGCCCAACCCTCTGGAACGACCTACCCCCCGAACTTAGGACTATCACGGACCTCCGCTCCTTCCGCCAACATCTGAAGACATATTTCTTCCATCTTGCTGGCCTGGCCTAATCCGCTCAATCACGTTTGTAGACTGGATTTTAAATTGTTTTAATTGGATTTTAAATGGGTGAATAGTTTTAGGGAATTTTAGCACAGGGCATCTCATATTTAATTGGATTTTAGCCTTAAGTCGTATTTATTATTGCTATGTTTTGTATTTTCTGTTTCAACTTCCTGTGCACCGCCCTGAGTCCCTTCGGGGAGATAGGCGCGGTTATACAAATTTAATAAAATAAATAAAATAAATAAATAAATAAAACAATCTAAAGCAGGGATCTCCAACCTTTGCAACTTTAAGTCTGAAGGACTTCAGCTCCCAGAATTCTCCAGCCAGCAAAGTCTGGGAGCTGAAGTCCTTCAGACTTAAAGTTGCAAAGGTTGGAGACCCCTGATCTAAAGGATTTTAAACTGAATTCTTGGGAATGGGAGAAGAAAGTTGTCAAAATAGTGAGACATCAAATACTTGGAATGGAACTGGGAGGCATACGCGAAGTGTGGAGGCACTCAATAATGAGCATGTAAACAATAATAAGAAACGTGTCAAGTTATATCAGGAATAACTGCTAATCTTAATGCAGGACAGCACATATGATTTAATAGATATCAAACCCATGAATGAAAAGTAAGGAATGAAATATATAACTAATCAAAAGAATAGATTGGATAAAAGAGGAGAAAGAGTAGCCTTATATATGAAGGAAGTGCACATATTTTTTGAGATTTAAGATTATGAGCTCAAAAGGTCTAGTTGGAGCATTTGAGTAAAAATATAAGGAAGGAAGATATAAAAATATATTTGTAGGGTATAAACAATCCAGGCAAAAGACCTGGACAACATCCTTCTGAATCAGATGATAGAACTTTCAAGTAAGAAAAAACAGTAATAATCAGAGACTTCAACTACACTTAAATTATTAACATAATTGTTTTTTAACAGATGTCACTTTCCTTCTTCTTCTTTGATGTCGTCTGAAAGCTATGAGGACTATATTAACAGATGCTCTTCAAGTATAAAACAGATTACTGATACTTGTTCATCAACAGGTAAACCTTCATTATTCTTCAGTCAGTGATTAAAATGCAAGCAAACCTTTGCTATAGAAAATTCTCCTCTGTTGGGGGTAGGCAACTAGCTCGGATTTCCTGTGGTTCAATTTTGGGCACCACTGAAATTTGGTTTACGTCAATGAAAGCAGTGTTTTTTCCTTCTAGTTTTTGTCAGGAAACAGAAGAAAATGAAAGAAATGCTGGAGTGATAATCTTGATGTATCTATAAATATGAAGAAAGAAAACAAGAGCAAGAAAGAAAGGAGTTAAAATCCTCCAAGTTTTCACAAGCCCCATTAAGTCATTGCCTGTAGACAAGCAGCTGGAGCATTTTTAACGTCTAGAACAGGGGTGGGCAACCTTTGCAACTTTAAGTCTGAAGGACTTCAGCTCCCAGAATTCTCCAGCCAGCAAAGCTTGCCCACCCCTGGTCTAGAATAAGATAACATTCAAAGGTATCCCAGGCAGACTTCATTCACCTTGATTCACTAGAGCAGGGGTGTCATCATGGCGGTGTCATGTGATGTATCACTTTCCCCCCCTTCGCTAAAGTGGGCACGGGCGTGGCCAGTGCATGACGCATCGGGACCGTGAGTTTGACAGTCCTGCATTGTATAAGAAAGGGATGAGGTGCAACACAATCAGACTTAAAAGATTCTGCTTTTACAGCCAATCGGAATAAAAGTAGTTTAGCCTTCCTCGAGTTGATTCCCTAGTCCAGTCTGCTGAGTGGGGCTGATACTGCACTATTTAAACCTCCAGTTGTTGAAAAATAAATATGATCCTTGGTTACCAAAATAGTGTAAATGTATTAGAATTAGGGACTTCAAAATTGTCTAGCCAAGACGCCCAATATTTTTCTACACCACAGATTGGACAAAACAGATCTAGAAGAGTTCATATCCAGGACCTTAATACGACACTTCAAGAAATCTCATTTTCTGTCTATAGGCACCATTCTGATTATTGCTCATTGCTCATCTCTGGATTCCCTCCCTCGGCCATTACTGGGCTTGCCTGCCAGGGAAAGCAGTGAATTTGCTAAGTTTGTTCAAAGGGTAAGACATTGTACATTGCCATTATAACTGCCTTATTTAGCTTTGCCTTTTCTTGGTTCTTCATAATTTAACAGTCAATCAAACATTTTTATAGCTATTATTTTGACTTCACCAACTAGGCACCATTCAAAGGTTTTGAACTATCCAAGTCTTAATACCTGTGGAGTCTAGAGCAGGGGTCCCCAACCCCCGGGCCGCGGACCGGTGCCGGTCCGTGGCTTGATAGGAACCGGGCCGCAGGGCCAGAGAGGAGGAGGAGGGAGGAGGGGGCAGCCCCCTGGGCAGAGCGCACACCAGATGCGGGAGAGTGCAGGCGCGGCCATTCACGCTGTTGGAGGCCCTAGAGGGCCGAGTGAGCCGACTCCCACGGCCGTTCGCGCCGTTGGAGGCCCTAGAGGGCCGAGTGAGCCGACTCCCTCCCGCGTGTGCATATGCCGCCTGTTCCCCCTCCCCCATGTGCGCATGCGCCGCCTGTTCCCCCTCCCCCCCACGTGCGCATGGACCACCTCTTCCCCCTCCCCCCTGCTTCTCCTCTACGCCAGCCAGTCCGCAGAATTTTCTTTAAAATGAAACCGGTCCCTGGTGCAAAAAAGGTTGGGGACCCCTGGTCTAGAGGTTCATATTTATTTCTATTCCAACTTTATTATTTTTACAAATAACTCAATGGGGGCGGGTGTGTGTGTGTGGAGAGACACATATCCAACACACGTTCCTTCTCCTCCATAACAGCCCTGTCAGATGGATCGGGCTGAGAGAGAATGACTAGCCCAAGATCGCCCAGCTGGCTTTTATGGCTAAGGCAGGACTTAAATTAATGATCTCTTGCTTTCTAACCTGGTGCCTTAACCACGGCTAAGAGAACTTCAGTGTATCTGTTTATTTTTCAAAATATGAACAACTGCTTTGCACTAGACTGAGGTACCTACCCATCCTGCAAGAAATTTCAAGGATTTCAGGTAGAGCTTTTCTTGTGATGTCTTATCTTACCTTTTAGGAAATATCAGGCATTACACTTGGCAATTTCTGAAGTGAAGCAGTCCCTTTCTGTTAAGGGGACAGAAATAAAATAAGTTACCTAGCAGCATCTTTAATACAGTGCTACATATGAAAATAAACCAAGGAGATCAGTGTATAAGATGAGACCGGCCTTATATTGCTGACTTAAGTTCCTGGTTTGTGTTTTTCAAATTTATTTACTTCTTTTTAACCTTCTTTTGTTTTGTTTTTTTATAAATAAGGTTGCAAAACATACCTAATATTCCTTCCTCCTCCTATTTTCTCCACAATAACTATCTTGTAAGATGAATTGTGCTGAAAGAGAGTAATTGACTCAAGTTACTCAGCTGCTGCTTTTTCACATTGATGAGCCATGTGTAGATCTCAGAGGACTCTGAATTTCTTGTTTTCAATCTTCTTCCTGACTATTGGGCAAGAAACAAGGTTCTAGTTTCTCTCTTCCTTCCAGGGGTCCTTAAAAAGTCTTAAGTGCCTAATCCTTAACTCAAATGGAAAGATAATGAAAACTATTTGATCGTATTATGATGTTCAGTGGTGGGTTTCGTTATTTTTTTACTACCGGTTCATTTTTTTTACTATCGGTTCGCCCTAGGTGTGCCCACAAGCTTCACTCATGCATATACCTTCCGTTCATGTACCCGTTCATCCACACATGTGCTTTGCTTATGCACACATCTTCTGCACATGCACCTGGTCTCAAAAACATAGTTAAATAGGATGGCATAGCACCGGGGCAAGGGGGTGGGCCCACACAATTTACACTACCGGTTCAGGCGAACCGGTCTGAACCGGCTGAATACCACGTCTTATGATTGTTGTCCCAATTCGGGTCTGAGCCTGGTGCCGAAGCCAATGATGGACGCCAGACACGAGGTGCAGGTTTTCTGATTGCTTTTTATTGGAGTACTCCAAGGAAAAGGGTTCCTGGTCAAAAGGCCAAGAACCAAGAACAAAGGATTAAGAAAGCTTTATACATTTTCACTAAAGGAGAAGGCGGGACAAGGTGAAACAATAAGAAATATCCTCTAATAAACATTTTAGCACTAATTCTACAATTTGTTCTATTGGTCTATAGCTGTCCCATTCCTAGGTCTTGGCTAATGAATGCCCCAGGAGTTATCTAATACACATTTCATTTGCTGCAGGCCATCTTCATCTCTAACTTTTAGCTGAGTCTGCAAGTTGTCTAATCCTTGTTACCTTTTATCAGCTTTCTAGCTACCCATAATTGCTACAAGTTTAGTTAGTTTAGTTTAGTTTATTAAATTTATATACCGCACCCTTTCCCCGAAGGGACTCGGGGCGGTGCACAGGCAATTTAAAAACATATATAAATATAACAAAATACAAAATATAAAACCAGATTAAATTAACCCTGTGCTAAAAAATTTAAATATATTAAAACAATATCCCTAAAAACCAATTAAAAACCATTTAAGTGCAGACTATAGGCTGGGTGATGTAAGTTAGGCCAGGCCGGCCTGTTGGAGAAAATAGGTTTTCAGGTTCTGGCGGAAGGAGCGGAGGTCCATGGTCATTCTCAGTTCGGGGGGTAAGTCATTCCAGAGAGTTGGGCCCACCACAGAGAAGGCCCTTCCCCTGGGCGTCGCCCGCTGGCATTGCCTGGTGGATGGCACCCGGAGAAGTCCCTCTCTGTGGGAGCGAATCAGCCAAAGGGATGTATGGGGCAGGATGCGATCCCGAAGATAATTAAGTCCCGTGCCCTGGAGCGCTTTAAAGATGATAATCAACACCTTGAAGCGCACCCAAAAGACCACAGGCAGCCAGTGCAGCTCGCGCAAGAGCGGTGTTACATGGGAGCATCTAGGAGCTCCCATAATTGCCCGCGCGGCTGCGTTCTGGACTAACTGCAGTCTTCGGGTGCACCTCAAGGGAAGCCCCATGTAGAGAGCATTACAGTAGTCTATTTGGGATGTCACGAGCGCATGAGTGACTGTGCGAATGGCGTCCCAGTCCAATAAGCTTTACACATGCATATTTCCTGTTGATAAGCATCCTTTGTTCTTGTGAGACAGACAGACAGACCCCCAATTACAGTCTTCCTGATTTACTTTCAAGTGTGTGCCATGACCTTGCTTTAGCAGCCAGTCCATCATGATGTTGCCATATATAGAGCTTCTTTTTGCTTCTCTTCAAATTATTGTATCCCTTCTCATGCACATTTTGAATTTTCTATTTTATTAGGTACCATCTCTAGCCATGTGTTTCTGCAGAGAGATGAAAGAGGAGAAAAGGTGGCAGATGGTTAATCCACCAGTTGAAATGTTAACTCACGGAGCCAATATTGCATTTAACTGGAAACACATCATTTCGGACAATTAGACAATAATTGAATTTATATCTGGAGACTTATAGCCAAAAAGACTGCACTACAGTCTGTTTTCTTGGGCTAGGAGCCAAATCTGTTCTGAACTCAGGAACTGACTTTAATAGAAAGAAAAGGCCTCGCAAAGATTTTTCTTTTGGAATTTCAAGTAAACCATGTTGACAGGGTTTTTTTCCATTCTTTTTTAAATAATTCCTTGACAAGGATGAAATCTACTTTTTAATTATATTTGAACTTTAAATTAAAGATTAGAATGCACATTTTAACTATAATTGATCTAAAATAAAGTTGTCTGGAATTTTTGATTTGATTTTGATTTTATTGGATTTATATACCAATTTATATATTTATAAGGGACTTGGGGCGGTGCACAGGAAATTAAAACACAAAAAAGACAATACAAAGAATAAATACATCATAAAATCAATAAAATCCTATTAAATTAGATAATACCTGTACTAAAATCAATTTAAAACCCCTTATTCACTTAATTTAATTTAAAATCAGTCGATGATGTAGTCTCGGAAGTTAGGCCAGGCCAGCCAGGTGAAAGAAGTGAGTCTTTAGGTGTTGGCGGAAGAGGCGCAGGTCCGTATCAGGGGGTAGCTCGTTCCAGAGGGCAGGGCCCGCCAATTAATGAAGAATGATGATTTTATCATTTTAATTGGCTTAGTTTGATTGATTTTTTAGTAATGTTTTTTTCTAGATGATTTTAGTAATGATTACATGCTAGTATTTTGCAGTACAATTGAACAATGACTGTTTACTGTTTTGTTGTTCTAAAATCTATGATCCTGATAGAAATTAAGCTGACATATAATATTTGCTGGAGATTTCCTGATATGATAGGAATTCATATGACACCTACAATAATTTAATTTACATACCATAACTAAAAACAAGAAAATCCCTGCATACAGTCTTCTAGTCAAAAGCAGGAATAGGATAGGATAGGATAGGATAGGATAGGATAGGATAGGATAGGATCACAGTTAGAAGGGACCTTGGAGGTCTTCTAGTCCAATCCCCTACTTGGGTATGAAACCCTACACCATTTCAGACAAATGGTTGGCCAATCTCTTGTTAAAACCTTTTAGGAATAACTGAAAATTCAGGCAGTACAGTAGTTGTGAAAGTTAAGTCATATATATTATACAGTCCATCTGGATTGAAAACTTGGAAGGGAAGAACCAAATGGAGTTGGACTTTCTGCAAAGCTTAAAGGAAGCAAGATACCGCCCTCTGGTGAAATGATTGCTGTAGGTGAAAATGTGACAGGGAAATGAGTAGAAATGCAATTAAAAAAGATTAATTGTTCTCTTGTACATCTACTACTGATGTGTGGATTTATCAATTCATTTTCTGAAATAATTTGTAAAGGCAAATTGTAGTTGGATGGATTTTGGCCACAACATCCATTGCATTGTGGAAGAAAAAATAAGGATTCAGACAGGCCAATAGTCAAATTTGCAATAAAAGCTTGTAATTACATCATTAGCCCAGCGGTCATTTTGACACCCTTCTTACTAAAGCACAAAGTTGCCCAGCTGTTTTTAAAAGCAGGGGTCTCCAACTTTAAGTCTGAAGGACTTCAGCTCCCAGAATTCTGGCTGGAGAAGTCTGGGAGCTGAAGTCTTTCAGACTTAAAGTTGCAAAAGTTGGAGACCCCTGTTTAAAAGGATGAGTCTTTGTGAACCTTGGTCTTACCCACAGCTGAAGAAGTTTAAAGTTGTCTAACTGTTCCAATTTTAAATAGTTCTCTCCTCTTCTAACAAAGTAGTTTCTGCGATTCACATAATCTATAATGCTTCCTTGATGGATTGATTTAATTCAATTTAGTCCTCACCTGACTCACCTGAGCTGCTCATAATATATTACTATGAAAATAATATACAATTAGCTGACCATTTAAAAAAATCTAAACTGAGAATTGCTCAGCAACTCTTGGCTTCAAGCTGATGTAAGACATCCCTAAAGAGACCACTAAACCTAGGTGAATTATCACAGGGCGATTCAATTCTGCTTTCTTTGGGTTGCTGGTCATTCCACAAATCAAGGTTACCCTTTTGTGTGCTTTTACAAATCAAAGTTGCATTGACTTTTTTATAGTTTGTTTGTTTGTTTGTTTGCCATCCAGAGTCATACAATACAATAGCAGAGTTGGAAGGGACCTTGTAGGTCTTCTAGTCCAACCCCCTGCATGGGCAGGAATCTTATACCATTTCAGACAAATGGCTGTCTTATACCAAATGGCTGTCTTATACCAATCTTATACCATTTCAGACAAATGGCTGTCATCTTATAGAGGAGATGGGTGACATAAAAAATGGAATACTCTATGCTGCAGAGCAATGAAAAATAATTCTCAGTGGGCTCGCATAAGGTTTGCCGAAAACTAACAATGATAGCGCTATCCTGGCCTCAGCATACACACATACACACACCAATCTCTTGAAAGTATGGGCTTCTGTTACTCCATCCTAAATCTAATTGCTTAGAGCAAAACTATCTGTAGATGGTTGGGTGCCAAGCCATGAAGGGATTTATAGGTCAAAATCAACAGCTTCAATCAGTAATCAATGCATGGTACAAAAAAACCAGTTCTTATGGGTGGGGAGGAGAATGACACCAATTTACTATTACTCTTAAACCATTAAAGACAACTCTTGGTAAAAGGGACAAAACTAGGGGAACGCACATATTATTTTCCTTAACTCATGCTACGTTAGATTTGTAAGACAAAGCAACAGTGTTCAGCCTTGATAAAATGATAAATAGAGTATGGCCATCATAGCAATGCAATTTATATACATTTCTCCTCCTTGGATGATTGGAGGAATCTGTATAAAGCAGGAGTCCCCAACCTTTGCAACTTTAAGTCTTGAGGACTTCAGCTCCCAGACTTCTCCAGCCAGCAAAGCTGGCTGGAGAAGTCTGGGAGCTGAAGTCCTCAAGACTTAAAGTTGCAATGGTTGGGGACCCCTGGTATAAAGGATGGACTGTAAAGAAATGCTTTAGGAAAGAAGTCCTTCCAGGCTGAACCTTTTAGGACTATAAATAAAAGGTTTTATACATTTTTCTCCTTAACATAGAAGTGGAAAACAATGGTCCCTTTATGACTTATGTCTGGCATGATCTGTTTTTGACAAACCCATGTTGGCTTTTGTCTATTACTTTGTTTGCTTCTAGGTGTTCACTTATTTGTTGTTTAATTATCTTTTTCAGAATCTTTCCTGGTATTGAGGTCAGGCTGATGTGTCTATAGTTTCCTGGATCTGATTTTGAAACAGATTCTGAAAAAAATTAGAGAAATAAGAAGGAAGTATTCCTTCTTGTCTAAGAAATTATATAAAAAGGGAATATGGTTCAAGTGGTTATTACCAGAGGGAATGCTGATCTTCTGGGAGGGGGGCAGAGTAAAAATCAAAACACTAAGTGAGGCGGAGGCATTTATTAAAAAACATTATCCCCAGTTGGGAGGTGAAGATGGGGGAACAGAGGGAGCGACGGCCCTGCCCGGGGATAGGGAAGAGGAGTCAATTGCAAAAAGACTTAGATCGCAAAAATGATTTTATTTGAAACACCCACCCATCCCCAATATATCTATAAATATGCAATTTTTAAGTATTACAATAATGTTTGGTAGAGCGAAACTGTGTGTTAATTGTTTACACACTGGTTGTGCTTTTGCTCAATAGCTATTTGGCAAGGGAAATCAAGGGAGAGGAATCTGTTGTCTTGTTGTTCATCACAGGAACATAGAGATGGAGAGAAATGCTTTTATAACCTTCCTGAAGACAAGAACTATACATGTTGTAAGGGTTGGCTGATTGTTACTCTGAAGGTAGAGTGAAGAGGCAACAGTGTTCACCTCCTAGCTCAGTGTTTCTCAACCTTGGCGAGTTTAAGCCGAGTGGACTTCAACTCCCAGAATAGCTGCCTGGGGAATTCTGGGAGTTGAAGTCCACTCGGCTTAAACTCGCCAAGGTTGAGAAACACTGTCCTAGCTTATCAAGGAAGATGGAGAATTCTTGGATCAGACAGGAAGCAGTTCTATACAGACAAGACCACCGAGACACCTCCAGGAAAATAGAGAAAGTAAAAGAAATGGAGGAATATGACAGAAAGGTTCAAAGCTGTCAGGAGATGCTCTTACACTTTGGAGATTCAGAATAATTTTAAGGACTTCCCTGTTGATGACGTTTATGGAAGCATGGATGAAGAGCAGCTGCCACAGACCTGAGGGACTGAGAAATATAAGTTTGAAAAGGGAAGGATTCCTGCCCTAAACCCAAAATAAGGAGTAATGGATGGCAGTAATCAGAGACTCCCTGTTCAGAAGGGTTGAAGTCACAATCTGTTGGCTAGATAATCCATCAAAAGGAGACTGCTTCCTTCCTGGAACAGACAATTTGCAGTGTATCAAAAAGATTCCCAAAGCTCATCAAATATTTCTCTCTACTGATCCATTTGGAAACAAATACAAGGCACTTGAAGACGTTGCAAAGGCCTGTGAAGCTCTGGGCAGAAGAGTGACAGGTGATACAGTTGCTTTTTTTTTTTTTTTACTCCATTCTGTGCAAGGACATGACCAAGCAGGAGAGAAAATATTGAAACTGAACAAATGGATTGTCGGAAGATGCCAATTGGAATGGTTTAGATCAGGGGTGGGCAAACTTTGCAACTTTAAGTCTGAAGGACTTCAGCTCCCAGAATTCTCCAGCCAGCTTTGCTGGGAGCTGAAGTCCTTCAGACTTAAAGTTGCAAAGTTTGCCCACCCCTGGTTTAGATCCTTTCTGAGACAGCAGTTGCTGCCAGAGGTGAAGTACAAAAGAGATGGACTACACCTCACCAGAAGAGAAAAAACATATTTGGAAGGTGATTTGCAGGACCGTATCCTACCCCATACATCCCTTCGTCCGATTCGCTCCCATAGAGAGGGACTTCTCCGGGTGCCATCCACCAGCCAATGCCGGCAAGCGACGCCCAGGGGAAAGGCCTTCTCTGTGGCGGGCCCAACCCTCTGGAACGACCTACCCCCCGAACTTAGGACTATCACGGACCTCCGCTCCTTCCGCCAACATCTGAAGACATATTTCTTCCATCTTGCTGCCCCGGCCCCAATCCGCTCAATCACGTTTGTAGACTGGATTTTAAATTGTTTTAATTGGATTTTAAATGGGTGAATAGTTTTAGGGAATTTTAGCACAGGGCATCTCATATTTAATTGGATTTTAGCCTTAAGTCGTATTTATTATTGCTATGTTTTTTATTTTCTGTTTCAACTTCCTGTGCACCGCCCTGAGTCCCTTCGGGGAGATAGGTGCGGTTATACAAATTTAATAAAATAAATAAAATAAATAAATAAATAAAACAATCTAAAGCAGGGGTCTCCAACCTTTGCAACTTTAAGTCTGAAGGACTTCAGCTCCCAGAATTCTCCAGCCAGCAAAGTCTGGGAGCTGAAGTCCTTCAGACTTAAAGTTGCAAAGGTTGGAGACCCCTGATCTAAAGGATTTTAAACTGAATTCTTGGGAATGGGAGAAGAAAGTTGTCAAAATAGTGTGACATCAAATATTTTTATTTTATTAAATTTATACCCCACCCTTCTCCTTGTTAGGACCCAGGGCGGCGCACAGGCATGTTAAAAACACAAAAATACAATAAATATCGATTAAAATATAATTAAATTCATTAACCCGTGCTAAAAGCCCAATATTAAAAACCCTACCAAATTACAAATTTCCTTAAAATGTCAGAAACGGGGGGCTATCCTAGGCCGGCTTGTTGGAATAAGTACGTCTTAAGACGTTGGCGGAAGAGGCGGAGGTCCAAGATTGTGCGAAGGTCGGGGTGTAGGTCGTTCCAGAGGGCCGGGCCCGCCACAGAGAAGGCCCTTCCTCTGGGTGTCGCCAAACGGCATTGCCCGGCCGACGGCACCCGAAGAAGACCCTCTCTGTGGGAGCGGATCGGACGAAGGGATGTATGGGGCAGGAGGCGGTCTCGTATACTTGGAATGGAACTGGGAGGCATACGCGAAGTGTGGAGGCACTCAATAATGAGCATGTAAACAATAATAAGAAACATGTCAAGTTATATCAGGAATAACTGGTAATCTTAATGCAGGATAGCACATATATAATATATAATAATAATAATAACTTTGAATTTATTAACCGCTCCCTCTCCCCACAGGGACCCGGGGCGGTGCACAGGAGGAACTAAAAACAATATAAACAATAGATACAAAAATATATACATTAAAACACAATTAAACAATGCTATCCCGTGCTAAAAAATTAAAACCCATTAAAAAACATTTAAAATCTATAGACAGAGAGACTATCCAAGGCCGGCCAGTCGAAAGAAATGGGTCTTTAATTTCGTACGGAAGGAGCGGAGGTCCGTGGTCGTTCTGATATCGGGGGGAAGGTCGTTCCAGAGGGCCGGGCCTGCCACAGAGAGAGCCCTTCCCCTGGGCGTCGCCCGCTGACAAAGTCTAGTGGACGGCACCCGGAGAAGTCCCTCTCTGTGGGAGCGAATCGGTCGTGAGGATGTATGGGGCAGGATCCGATCCCGCAAATAGCTAGGTCCCGAGCCATGGAGCGCTTTAAAGATGATAGTTAGCACCTTGAAGCGCACCCGGAAGACGACAGGCAGCCAGTGCAGCTCGCGCAAGAGCGGTGTAACGTGGGTGAACCTGGAGGTCCCCATAATTGCTCGCGCGGCTGCATTCTGAACTAACTGAAGCCTCCGGGTGCACCTCAAGGGAAGCCCCATGTAGAGAGAGTTACAATAGTCCAGTCGGGATGTCACGAGGGCATGAGTGACTGTGCGAAGGGCGTCCCGATCCAATAGGGGGCGCAATTGGCGAACCAGGCGAACCTGGTAAAATGCCCTCCTGGCCACGGCTGTCACTTGCTCTTCCATAGACAGCCGGGTATCCAGGAGGACACCCAAATTGCGCGCCCCATCCATAGGGGCAAGATGTTCGCCCCCTATGGCCAGCGTTGGAGAAAGCTGGTTGAATCGGGCAGCCGGAAACCACAGCCACTCGGTCTTGGTCGGGTTGAGCCTGAGTCCGTTACTTCCCATCCAGATCCGCACGGCTTCCAGGCACTGGCACATCACCGCTACGGCATCGTTGGGGTGGTTTGGGGTAGATATGTACAGCTGGGTGTCATCAGCGTACAGGTGGTACTCTACCCCAAAACCACGGATGATCTCACCCAGCGGCTTCATATATGCGTTAAACAGGAGAGGCGAGAGGACCGACCCCTGAGGCACCCCGCATGTGAGGGGTCTCGGGGTCGACCTCTGCTCTCCTGCCCGCACAAATTGCGATCGGCCAGAGAGGTAGGAGGAGAACCACCGTAAAACGGTGCCTCCCACCCCCAACCCCCCCAGCCGATGCAATAGGATACCATGGTCGATGGTATCGAAAGCCGCCGAGAGGTCTAATAGGACCAGGATGGAGGAACATCCCCCATCTCTGGCCCTCCAGAGATCATCTACCAACGCGACCAATGCCGTCTCGGTGCTATGCCCGGGCCGAAAGCCGGACTGGCGCGGAACTAGATACTCAATTTCCTCCAGGTGACGGGGAAACTGTTGTGCCACCACACTCTCAACAACCTTCGCCAAAAAGGGAAGGTTGGAGACTGGACGATAGTTGTTTAAAAGAGCTGGGTCCAAAGAGGGCTTCTTGAGGAGGGGCCTCACCATGGCCTCTTTTAGGGAAGCAGGCAAGGAACCCTCACTCAAGGATGCGTTGACAACCTCTTGGAGCCAGCCTCGTGTCACCTCCCAGGATGCCAGTACAAGCCAGGAGGGGCACGGGTCCAATAAACATGTGGTGGCTCGCAGTCGCCCACGTAGCCTGTCCATATCTTCGGAAGTAACGGAGTCAAACTCCTCCCAAACAAGATCTCTCTCGTGGCATCCCACTGGGCCATGAATGGGGGCTAGCTCACTCTGTATCTGAGCGGTTTTCTCCTGCAGAAAAGTCACAAATTCCTCTGCTCTACCCTGTAGCGGGGCTTCCCGCTCCCTCTGTTGGAGGAGGGAGCGGGTCACCCTAAACAGGGCGGCAGGGCGGTTTTCTGCGGATGCTATGAGAGTGGCACAATGATGACGTTTGGCCACTCTCAGCGCCACAATGTAAGTCCGTAAATGGGCTCTTACCTGTGTCCGGTCAGATTCAGAACGGCTAGACCTCCATCTTCCCTCTAGGCATCTCTTGCGGCGTTTCATCACCCGAAGCTCCTCAGTAAACCAAGGAGCCAGGGTGGTTCGCCGCCGCAAGAGAGGCCGCAAGGGCGCGACCCGATCCAAGGCTCCCACGGCCGCAATGTTCCATGCGGCCGTGAGGTCCTCGATCGGGGCCTATGATTTAATAGATATCAAACCCATGAATGAAAAGTAAGGAATGAAATATATAACTAATCAAAAGAATAGATTGGATAAAAGAGGAGAAAGAATAGCCTTATATATGAAGGAAGTGCACATATTTTTTGAGATTTAAGATTATGAGCTCAAAAGGTCTAGTTCAGGGGTTCCCAAACTTGGCAACTTTAAGACTTGTGGACTTCAATTCCCAGAATTCTCCAGCCAGCATATGCTTGAAGTCCACAAGCATAGCTGGCTGGAGAATTCTGGGAATTGAAGTCCACAAGTTTTAAAGTTGCCAAGTTTGGGAACCCCTGGTTTAGTTGGAGCATTTGAGTAAGAATATAAGGAAGGAAGATACAAAAATATATTTGTAGGGTATAAACCATCCAGGCAAAAGACCTGGACAACATCCTTCTGAATCAGATGATAGAACTTTCAAGTAAGAAAAAACAGTAATAATCAGAGACTTCAACTACACTATAATTATTAACATAATTGTTTTTTAATAGATGTCACTTTCCTTCTTCTTCTTTGATGTCATCTGAAAGCTATGAGGACTATATTAACAGATGCTCTTCAAGTATAAAACAGATTACTGATACTTGTTCATCAACAGGTAAACCTTCATTATTCTTCAGTCAGTGATTAAAATGCAAGCAAACCTTTGCTATAGAAAATTCTCCTCTGTTGGGGGTAGGCAACTAGCTCGGATTTCCTGTGGTTCAATTTTGGGCACCACTGAAATTTGGTTTACGTCAATGAAAGCAGTGTTTTTTCCTTCTAGTTTTTGTCAGGAAACAGAAGAAAATGAAAGAAATGCTGGAGTGATAATCTTGATGTATCTATAAATATGAAGAAAGAAAACAAGAACAAGAAAGAAAGGAGTTAAAATCCTCCAAGTTTTCACAAGCCCCGTTAAGTCATTGCCTGTAGACAAGCAGCTGGAGCATTTTTAACGTCTAGAACAGGGGTGGGCAACCTTTGCAACTTTAAGTCTGAAGGACTTCAGCTCCCAGAATTCTCCAGCCAGCAAAGCTTGCCCACCCCTGGTCTAGAATAAGATAACATTCAAAGGTATCCCAGGCAGACTTCATTCACCTTGATTCACTAGAGCAGGGGTGTCATCATGGCGGTGTCATGTGATGTATCACTTTCCCCCCCTTCGCTAAAGTGGGCACGGGCGTGGCCAGCGCATGACGCATCGGGACCGTGAGTTTGACAGTCCTGCACTGTATAAGAAAGGGATGAGGTGCAACACAATCAGACTTAAAAGATTCTGCTTTTACAGCCAATCGGAATAAAAGTAGTTTAGCCTTCCTCGAGTTGATTCCCTAGTCCAGTCTGCTGAGTGGGGCTGATACTGCACTATTTAAACCTCCAGTTGTTGAAAAATAAATATGATCCTTGGTTGCCAAAATAGTGTAAATGTATTAGAATTAGGGACTTCAAAATTGTCTAGCCAAGACGCCCAATATTTTTCTACACCACAGATTGGACAAAACAGATCTAGAAGAGTTCATATCCAGGACCTTAATACGACACTTCAAGAAATCTCATTTCTGTCTATAGGCACCATTCTGATTATTGCTCATTGCTCATCTCTGGATTCCCTCCCTCGGCCATTACTGGGCTTGCCTGCCAGGGAAAGCAGTGAATTTGCTAAGTTTGTTCAAAGGGTAAGACATTGTACATTGCCATTATAACTGCCTTATTTAGCTTTGCCTTTTCTTGGTTCTTCATAATTTAACAGTCAGTCAAACATTTTTATAGCTATTATTTTGACTTCACCAACTAGGCACCATTCAAAGGTTTTGAACTATCCAAGTCTTAATACCTGTGGAGTCTAGAGCAGGGGTCCCCAACCCCCGGGCCGCGGACCGGTGCCGGTCCGTGGCTTGATAGGAACCGGGCCGCAGGGCCAGAGAGGAGGAGGAGGGAGGAGGGGGCAGCCCCCTGGGCAGAGCGCACACCAGATGCGGGAGAGTGCAGGCGCGGCCATTCACGCTGTTGGAGGCCCTAGAGGGCCGAGTGAGCCGACTCCCACGGCCGTTCGCGCCGTTGGAGGCCCTAGAGGGCCGAGTGAGCCGACTCCCTCCCGCGTGTGCATATGCCGCCTGTTCCCCCTCCCCCATGTGCGCATGCGCCGCCTGTTCCCCCTCCCCCCCACGTGCGCATGGACCACCTCTTCCCCCTCCCCCCTGCTTCTCCTCTACGCCAGCCAGTCCGCAGAATTTTCTTTAAAATGAAACCGGTCCCTGGTGCAAAAAAGGTTGGGGACCCCTGGTCTAGAGGTTCATATTTATTTCTATTCCAACTTTATTATTTTTACAAATAACTCAATGGGGGCGGGTGTGTGTGTGTGGAGAGACACATATCCAACACACGTTCCTTCTCCTCCATAACAGCCCTGTCAGATGGATCGGGCTGAGAGAGAATGACTAGCCCAAGATCGCCCAGCTGGCTTTTATGGCTAAGGCAGGACTTAAATTAATGATCTCTTGCTTTCTAACCTGGTGGCTTAACCACGGCTAAGAGAACTTCAGTGTATCTGTTTATTTTTCAAAATATGAACAATTGCTTTGCACTAGACTGAGGTACCTACCCATCCTGCAAGAAATTTCAAGGATTTCAGGTAGAGCTTTTCTTGTGATGTCTTATCTTACCTTTTAGGAAATATCAGGCATTACACTTGGCAATTTCTGAAGTGAAGCAGTCCCTTTCTGTTAAGGGGACAGAAATAAAATAAGTTACCTAGCAGCATCTTTAATACAGTGCTACATATGAAAATAAACCAAGGAGATCAGTGTATAAGATGAGACCGGCCTTATATTGCTGACTTAAGTTCCTGGTTTGTGTTTTTCAAATTTATTTACTTCTTTTTAACCTTCTTTTGTTTTTGTTTTTATAAATAAGGTTGCAAAACATACTTAATATTCCTTCCTCCTCCTATTTTCTCCACAATAACAAAATTTGTAAGGTGAATTGTGCTGAAAGAGAGTAATTGACTCAAGTTACTCAGATGCTGCTTTTTCACATTGATGAGCCATGTGTAGATCTCAGAGGACTCTGAATTTCTTGTTTTCAATCTTCTTCCTGATTATTGGGCAAAAAAAAAGTTTACAGTTTCTCTCTTCCTTCCAGGGGTCCTTAAAAAGTCTTAAGTGCCTAATCCTTAACTCAAATGGAAAGATAATGAAAACTATTTGATCGTATTATGATGTTCAGTGGTGGGTTTCGTTATGTTTTTACTAACGGTTCATTTTTTTTACTATCGGTTCGCCCTAGGTGTGCCCACAAGCTTCACACATGCATATACCTTCCGTTCATGTACCCGTTCATCCACACATGTGCTTTGCTTATGCACACATCTTCTGCACATGCACCTGGTCTCAAAAACATAGTTAAATAGGATGGCATAGCACCGGGGCAAGGGGGTGGGCCCACACAATTTACACTACCGGTTCAGGCGAACCGGTCTGAACCGGCTGAATACCACGTCTTATGATTGTTGTCCCAATTCGGGTCTGAGCCTGGTGCCGAAGCCAATGATGGACGCCAGACACGAGGTGCAGGTTTTCTGATTGCTTTTTATTGGAGTACTCCAAGGAAAAGGGTTCCTGGTCAAAAGGCCAAGAACCAAGAACAAAGGATTAAGAAAGCTTTATACATTTTCACTAAAGGAGAAGGCGGGACAAGGTGAAACAATAAGAAATATCCTCTAATAAACATTTTAGCACTAATTCTACAATTTGTTCTATTGGTCTATAGCTGTCCCATTCCTAGGTCTTGGCTAATGAATGCCCCAGGAGTTATCTAATACACATTTCATTTGCTGCAGGCCATCTTCATCTCTAACTTTTAGCTGAGTCTGCAAGTTGTCTAATCCTTGTTACCTTTTATCAGCTTTCTAGCTACCCATAATTGCTACAAGTTTAGTTAGTTTAGTTTAGTTTATTAAATTTATATACCGCACCCTTTCCCCGAAGGGACTCGGGGCGGTGCACAGGCAATTTAAAAACATATATAAATATAACAAAATACAAAATATAAAACCAGATTAAATTAACCCTGTGCTAAAAAATTTAAATATATTAAAACAATATCCCTAAAAACCAATTAAAAACCATTTAAGTGCAGACTATAGGCTGGGTGATGTAAGTTAGGCCAGGCCGGCCTGTTGGAAAAAATAGGTTTTCAGGTTCTGGCGGAAGGAGCGGAGGTCCATGGTCATTCTCAGTTCGGGGGGTAAGTCATTCCAGAGAGTTGGGCCCACCACAGAGAAGGCCCTTCCCCTGGGCGTCGCCCGCTGGCATTGCCTGGTGGATGGCACCCGGAGAAGTCCCTCTCTGTGGGAGCGAATCAGCCAAAGGGATGTATGGGGCAGGATGCGATCCCGAAGATAATTAAGTCCCGTGCCCTGGAGCGCTTTAAAGATGATAATCAACACCTTGAAGCGCACCCAAAAGACCACAGGCAGCCAGTGCAGCTCGCGCAAGAGCGGTGTTACATGGGAGCATCTAGGAGCTCCCATAATTGCCCGCGCGGCTGCGTTCTGGACTAACTGCAGTCTTCGGGTGCACCTCAAGGGAAGCCCCATGTAGAGAGCATTACAGTAGTCTATTTGGGATGTCACGAGCGCATGAGTGACTGTGCGAAGGGCGTCCCGGTCCAATAAGCTTTACACATGCATATTTCCTGTTGATAAGCATCCTTTGTTCTTGTGAGACAGACAGACAGACCCCCAATTACAGTCTTCCTGATTTACTTTCAAGTGTGTGCCATGACCTTGATTTAGCAGCCAGTCCATCATGATGTTGCCATATATAGAGCTTCTTTTTGCTTCTCTTCAAATTATTGTATCCCTTCTCATGCACATTTTGAATTTTCTATTTTATTAGGTACCATCTCTAGCCATGTGTTTCTGCAGAGAGATGAAAGAGGAGAAAAGGTGGCAGATGGTTAATCCACCAGTTGAAATGTTAACTCACGGAGCCAATATTGCATTTAACTGGAAACACATCATTTCGGACAATTAGACAATAATTGAATTTATATCTGGAGACTTATAGCCAAAAAGACTGCACTACAGTCTGTTTTCTTGGGCTAAGAGCCAAATCTGTTCTGAACTCAGGAACTGACTTTAATAGAAAGAAAAGGTCTCGCAAAGATTTTTCTTTTGGAATTTCAAGTAAACCATGTTGACAGGATTTTTTTCCATTCTTTTTTAAATAATTCCTTGACAAGGATGAAATGTACTTTTTAATTATATTTGAACTTTAAATTAAAGATTAGAATGCACATTTTAACTATAATTGATCTAAAATAAAGTTGTCTGGAATTTTTGATTTGATTTTGATTTTATTGGATTTATATACCAATTTATATATTTATAAGGGACTTGGGGCGGTGCACAGGAAATTAAAACACGAAAAAGACAATACAAAGAATAAATACATCATAAAATCAATAAAATCCTATTAAATTAGATAATACCTGTGCTAAAATCAATTTAAAACTCCTTATTCACTTAATTTAATTTAAAATCAGTCGATGATGTAGTCTCGGAAGTTAGGCCAGGCCAGCCAGGTGAAAGAAGTGAGTCTTTAGGTGTTGGCGGAAGAGGCGCAGGTCCGTATCAGGGGGTAGCTCGTTCCAGAGGGCAGGGCCCGCCAATTAATGAAGAATGATGATTTTATCATTTTAATTGGCTTAGTTTGATTGATTTTTTAGTAATGTTTTTTCCTAAATGATTTTAGTAATGATTACATGCTAGTATTTTGCAGTACAATTGAACAATGACTGTTTACTGTTTTGTTGTTCTAAAATCTATGATCCTGATAGAAATTAAGCTGACATATAATATTTGCTGGAGATTTCCTGATATGATAGGAATTCATATGACACCTACAATAATTTAATTTACATACCATAACTAAAAACAAGAAAATCCCTGCATACAGTCTTCTAGTCAAAAGCAGGAATAGGATAGGATAGGATAGGATAGGATAGGATAGGATAGGATAGGATCACAGTTAGAAGGGACCTTGGAGGTCTTCTAATCCAATCCCCTACTTGGGTAGGAAACCCTACACCATTTCAGACAAATGGTTGGCCAATCTCTTGTTAAAACCTTTTAGGAATAACTGAAAATTCAGGCAGTACAGTAGTTGTGAAAGTTAAGTCATATATATTATACAGTCCATCTGGATTGAAAACTTGGAAGGGAAGAACCAAATGGAGTTGGACTTTCTGCAAAGCTTAAAGGAAGCAAGATACCGCCCTCTGGTGAAATGATTGCTGTAGGTGAAAATGTGACAGGGAAATGAGTAGAAATGCAATTTAAAAAGATTAATTGTTCTCTTGTACATCTACTCCTGATGTGTGGATTTATCAATTCATTTTATGAAATAATTTGTAAAGGCAAATTGTAGTTGGATGGATTTTGGCCACAACATCCATTGCATTGTGGAAGAAAAAATAAGGATTCAGACAGGCCAATAGTCAAATTTGCAATAAAAGCTTGTAATTACATCATTAGCCCAGCGGTCATTTTGACATCCTTCTTACTAAAGCACAAAGTTGCCCAGCTGTTTTTAAAAGCAGGGGTCTCCAACGTTTGCAACTTTAAGTCTGAAGGACTTCAGCTCCCAGAATTCTGGCTGGAGAAGTCTGGGAGCTGAAGTCCTTCAGACTTAAAGTTGCAAAAGTTGGAGACCCCTGTTTAAAAGGATGAGTCTTTGTGAACCTTGGTCTTACCCACAGCTGAAGAAGTTTAAAGTTGTCTAACTGTTCCAATTTTAAATAGTTCTCTCCTCTTCTAACAAAGTAGTTTCTGCGATTCACATAATCTATAATGCTTCCTTGATGGATTGATTTAATTCAATTTAGTCCTCACCTGACTCACCTGAGCTGCTCATAATATATTACTATGAAAATAATATACAATTAGCTGACCATTTAAAAAAATCTAAACTGAGAATTGCTCAGCAACTCTTGGCTTCAAGCTGATGTAAGACATCCCTAAAGAGACCACTAAACCTAGGTGAATTATCACAGGGCGATTCAATTCTGCTTTCTTTGGGTTGCTGGTCATTCCACAAATCAAGGTTACCCTTTTGTGTGCTTTTACAAATCAAAGTTGCATTGACTTTTTTATAGTTTGTTTGTTTGTTTGTTTGCCATCCAGAGTCATACAATACAATAGCAGAGTTGGAAGGGACCTTGTAGGTCTTCTAGTCCAACCCCCTGCATGGGCAGGAATCTTATACCATTTCAGACAAATGGCTGTCTTATACCAAATGGCTGTCTTATACCAATCTTATACCATTTCAGACAAATGGCTGTCATCTTATAGAGGAGATGGGTGACATAAAAAATGGAATACTCTATGCTGCAGAGCAATGAAAAATAATTCTCAGTGGGCTCGCATAAGGTTTGCCGAAAACTAACAATGATAGCGCTATCCTGGCCTCAGCATACACACATACACACACCAATCTCTTGAAAGTATGGGCTTCTGTTACTCCATCCTAAATCTAATTGCTTAGAGCAAAACTATCTGTAGATGGTTGGGTGCCAAGCCATGAAGGGATTTATAGGTCAAAATCAACAGCTTCAATCAGTAATCAATGCATGGTACAAAAAAACCAGTTCTTATGGGTGGGGAGGAAAGTGACACCAATTTACTATTACTCTTAAACCATTAAAGACAACTCTTGGTAAAAGGGACAAAACCAGGGGAACGCACATATTATTTTCCTTAACTCATGCTACGTTAGATTTGTAAGACAAAGCAACAGTGTTCAGCCTTGATAAAATGATAAATAGAGTATGGCCATCATAGCAATGCAATTTATATACATTTCTCCTCCTTGGATGATTGGAGGAATCTGTATAAAGCAGGGGTCCCCAACCTTTGCAACTTTAAGTCTTGAAGGACTTCAGCTCCCAGACTTCTCCAGCCAGCTTTGCTGAAGTCCTCAAGACTTAAAGTTGCAATGGTTGGGGACCCCTGGTATAAAGGATGGACTGTAAAGAAATGCTTTAGGAAAGAAGTCCTTCCAGGCTGAAGCTTTCTAGGACTATAAATAAAAGGTTTTATGGATTTTTCTCCTTAACATAGAAGTGGAAAACAATGGTCCCTTTATGACTTATGGAGTTCAACTCCCAGAATTCCTGAGACAGCATGGCGAAGTTCCCCACCTTTGCCTTATCAGGTTTTTGTTTTTTAAAGGAAGGGAAAGATGAGGAACTAGATAGTTACAAATGAAATAGATGAATATCACATGTATACACCCCCAAAATTCCGTTTTTCAATTAATGTAATTGTCCCTTATTACAAAATTTATTTATTCTTATAAAAAAAATCAAACAAACATAATTTTAAACACATTTGCCGTCACAACGCGAGAAAGCAGCAACTTATAAGTAACCAAACTTAACAATAAAGTCCTAATAGTAGGCATAATATTTAACACCAGCATTTACACTATATACAGCCCATCTAGTTAAACAACCTACTTCATCAATTCTTATTACCGTTAAACTTCTTATTAATATTATTCACCAATATCCAAATTAAACATGTGTTATTGCTTCAGTTGTTACTATTCAATTGTTTCCGTATCCAATTATACCACCTCTTCCATGAATTATAGAATTCTGAATTCTTTTTCCCTTTAATTAATTTTGTTAATCTATCCGACTCTGCTCACTCATTGATTTTATTTATTACTGCCCTATCCGTCGGTATTTGTTCACTTTTCCATTCCTGGGCAAATGCCAATCTTGCCGCAATAATTATGTGCAATGCCAGAAACCATGTATCCATATTGATATCTGAGGGTTTAAGTCCTAAAAGGAAGGTTTCCGGTTTCAATTCTAGCCGATATTGGGTAATTTCTATTAGCCACTGTCTGATCTTTTTCCAGTATTTGATCACCATTTGGTGGGTCCAACACTGATGGAAATAGGTCCCCTCCCTGTGGCTACATTTCCAACAATATAATTGTTGAATAAAAGCCTTATCTAGAAAACACAGGTAAGTTTTAAATTTGCTTCTATTTTTATTTTCCCAATGTTTTCATGTAATAGCAGTTAGAACAGTCTTGGGTGACATCTAGTGGGTTTCATTAAAAATATCATCTGCTGGTTTAAAGGAAAAAAATCATTTGTAATCACACAAAACTCAAGAGGTGCTTTTCATAGTACAGGTGAGTTTAGAGCAGGGGTTCCCAAACTTGGCAACTTTAAGACTTGTGGACTTCAACTCCCAGAATTCTCCAGCCAGCATAGCTGGCTGGAGAATTCTGGGAGTTGAAGTCCATAAGTCTTAAAGTTGCCAAGTTTGGGAACCCCTGGTTTAGAGGGCTTTTTTTATGTTAGCCTACCAAGTGTATAATCAACCAGGAAACTTATATTTCCTACAAATGCACAGATATTTGTCCTATTTATTGTTCTATATTGAATGGGATGCATGTGTCAGAATGCTGCTGTTCTGAGCCAACCACTGAAATGACCATGGAGGGACAGGTGGCATTTGAAAAGCTCAAACAGGACTTCTCTGCCAAGCCAGTGCTAAAACACCTGGACCCAGACAAACCATTGGCCATCCAAGGAGATGCCAGGGATGTAGCAGTGGGGGCCGTACTGATGCAAGAGAATAAGCACAGCTCACAGTTACAACTTGTATATACACATCTAAAAAACCTAACCGAAATTGAACAGCGATGGGCTGTGTGGGAAAAGGAAGCCTATGTTGTTAGATGGACACTCCTTTCCTGGAGGCATTTCTTGGAGGGAAGTAAAGTCCCTTTTCAGGTATGGACTGATCATAGGTTTACCTGATACGCCAGTTGCGCCCCTTTCTAGATCGTGACGCCCTGCGCGCAATCATGCAAGCTCTTCCCACCTAGACTACTGCAATGCTCTCTACATGGGGCTTCCCTTGAGGTTCGCCCGGAGACTCCAGTTAGTGCAGAATGCGGCCGCGCGGGGGATCTTGGGAGCACCAAGACACTCCCACATAACACCTCTCCTGCGCGAGCTGCACTGGCTGCCTGTGGCCTTCCAGGTGCGCTTCAAGGTTTTGGTGACCATCTTCAAAGTGCTCCATGGCATGGGTCCTGGTTATTTGCAGAACCGCCTCCTGCCACATACCTCCATCCGACCTGTCCGCTCCCAGGGGGAGGGCCTCCTCAGGGTGCCATCCGCTGGACAATGCCGGCTGGCGGCTCCCAGGAGAAGGGCCTTCTCTGTTGTGGGCCCAGCACTCTGGAATGACCTGCCCCCTGACCATTGTACCATCACGGACCTTCGCCTCTTCCGGCGAACATTAAAGACTTACTTTTTTCATGCAGCCGGCCTGGCATAGTGTGTTTATACTATCATTTTAATAGGGTTTCTTATTATTTTAACACAGGTTAAATTTATTTAATGTAATTTTAAATTTATCTATTGACTGTATTTATATGTATTTTATCCTTTATTATTCCTGTGCACCGCCCTGAGTCCCTACGGGAGAGAGGGCGGTATACAAATAATAATAATAATAATAATAATAATAATAATAATAATAATAATAATAATAATAATAATAATAATAATAATAATAATAATAATAATAATAATAATAATAATAATAATAATAATAATAATAATAATAATAATAATAATAATAATAATAATAATAATAATAATAATAATAATAATAATAAAAAAAACCTGGAAGCCCTGAAAACCTCTTGGAAATTCTCTCTGAAACAGGTGAGATGGGCCCGATACATTGGAAAGTTCAACTTTACCTTACACTACTTACCAGGAGGGAAAAAAGATCATGGCTGATGCTTGGTTAAGAATGCTTCAGGACAACAGCTCAAAAGTAGAAGTAGTGGACTTCCTTCCGGTTAGCCGGAGGCGACGGTCGGGTCCTGGACTCGTCCGCCGCTTGGTTGCTCCGGCGGTGCCTTTGGGGGCAGGGGGCTCTTGCTAAAGAGCCTCCACCGCACAGCCAGCTCGCGGTGAGTCCCCCCACCCCGACGGCGGTTGGGGAGTGGCTCCCGCCTCACCCTAGGCGCCGGAGAACGAGTCACGGGGGGGAGTTCTTCTTTCATCCCCTTCGCTGATGGAGAGCCAGAACAGCTGCTGCAATTGAAGATGGGCAGAAAGCCGGGGCTGTAGGCAACACCGAGGCTTCGTTATTACTGCAAAGTGGATCGTGAGTGATTTAAAACTAATGCTTTCAACTTTCGCTTTAAAAGAAGAAGGAGGAGGGAGTTTGTAAAACCCCTCCTCGGAAGGGGAAAAAAAGCGGCGTTTTAAAATGTTCCCCAGGCTTGGGGAGATGGAGAAATCAACATCTGATTTTCAAACAACAATGAAAGTCCTTTACTTTAAGATTGACGGAAACTTTGTATCTCTGTCTTGCAACAATTGACATTCACTTTCACTAGCTCTCCGCGTCTTCCAGAGGGGCGGGGAAGATGGCGCTCCTTTGTTCTCAGTAAGAAATACTTCTTTTTAAAATGCGCTGACATTCCCTCGTCTTTATGGGACTGAACTTTTCACCACTGGATTATGGCAATGGACTTTTAGGATTCCTCCCAGATGTGCCTTCTTTTTTTCTCTTATTTGATTGTTTTTAAAAATTCCTTTCTCTCTGGATTGTAAGCAAAGTGTATTCTAAATTTGGATTTTGACTCTTGTTCTCTCCTCACCTCACGGACTACCTCTCCAACAGACGCCATATTAGTGACAAGAACTTAATACTTTCATTATGGCTTCAAAAAAGCAGCCACACCAACCCAAGATTACTTCAATGTTATCCAAAGAAAAGGAGATGGAAGCTACACAGCTATCAGCAATAGAAGAAACTCTTCAAAACATTATGAAAGAACTGAAAGAGATCCGGAAAGACAATGTCAGCTCAAAATTGGAACTTTTGGAGACACAGAAAGCACTAATGGAAAACAAACAAAGAATTGATGAACTGGAGGGGGGGCGTCCGAGATGAGAGGGGAAATAAGTAATTATCAAAAGGAAATAGTGGATTTAGCTGGTCATATGTCTAGGATGGATTTTGAAAGGATGTCTTACTTTTTAAGGTTTCAAAATGTTTCTGAAACTGTCTCTGAAGATTTAAAAGATTTAATGTGTACAATGTTAGCAGATTACACTAAAAAGAGCAAAGAAGATATTTGGGGGGACATCGATCTGATTTATAGAATTAACTCAGCATATGCCAGAATAAATGAAGTACCCAGAGAGATACATATTAAATTTGTAAGAAAGTCAACGAGGGATGGGATCCTGAGAGCACAGAGAGACGGTCCCTTGATATATCAGCAGAATGAGATTGCCATTTTGAAACAGATCCCGAAAAAGATTAGAGAAATAAGGAGGAAATATTCCTTCTTATCAAAAAGATTGTTTAAAAAGGGGGTCTGGCTCAGGTGGTTGATGCCCGAGGGAATGTTAGTGTTCTGGGAGGGGGGGAGAGTAAGAATTAAAACAATTGCAGAGGCAGAAGCCTTTCTTTAAAATCATTCCCCAATCCTGGAGGATGAAAATGGGGGAACGGGAGGGGCCACAGCTCCGCCCACTGGAGGTCAGGGAGAGGAAGACACAATTGCTAAAAGACTCAGATCTCACAAATGACTTTTTTCTATATAGTGTAACCTTTATTTGGATGTTCATAGAAACAAATGATTGCATGAATATAAAATGATATATTTGTATCTCCACTTTATAGGGAAATGAAAAATGTATTGTATTTCCTTTTTTTCTGTATGAAGCCTCGGAGGGAGCCGACACCTCCGACATAGATGTCCTCAAAATATCTTTTTAATACCTTTTACCCTTTACCTGTTTTTAAAAATTTGTAAAAACCAATAAAACTTTTTTTCACAAAAAAAGTAGAAGTAGTGAAACCTACGCTACCGCCACACCTGCTGGCAGCCCAAGTGGCCACGAGAGCACAGGGAAAAGAAAAACCTCATATTTGATAGAAAGTCATTTACTATTTTAAGCGAAGACCAATCGAAAATTCCAGAAATTAAAAAAAAGAAAAGAAAAAGAGGAAAGTGAACAAGATAATGAACTTAATTTAATTGAAGAGGACGATGATGATGCAAACCCACTAAATCAGGGGGAAAGAGCAGAGGAAGGGACAACAGCTAAAGCTTATCAGGAGGTTATCAGGAATTTGGATCTCAGCTTGACCGGCAAGAAGAAGAAAAGAGAAAAGAAAAACAAAGGAGAAATCAGCCAGGAACAAACTTGACATTTAAAAGCAAACAATATGTAGGAAAAGGAGTTGGTCAGCGTTATGATGGGACAGTTATATCGGATTATAAAATGCCAAAAGAAGTTGACAAAGGACCTGGAAAAGGAAATAAAGAGAGACTGAAATCACAAATTATAGAAGAGACAAATTTAATCCACCACTGGAAAGACACTGGTTGGAAAGGGAAATTATTATCCCTTGATGTGTAATAACCAGCCAGGCTGTGTGTAAAATATCATCGAAGGATTATTAGTTAATTAACTGTAAATAACAATTATAGACACTTACAATAAGATTAATTTATAATAAATGTCTTGGTTAATGATATACATTTACTTATCTATAGATGTAAGATGCTATTAGATACTATTGAAGAACTATAGAGTAATGGAAAAATGATAGTTAATATTGATAAAATCGGAATTGTTATACTTAGATGATTAATAATTAATCAATTATTTAGATGGTTATAATGTTGTTGAAAAATTATTATTTAATTAACAGACTACTTATAAAGCTCAAGATTGTTTCACATTATATTACTATGGAATTTATATTGGTATGACGAGACTAAATAAGGGATGTTAATAGTTAGCCAGGCTTTAAAGACACTCTTAAAGAAGAAATAGATTGATGTTAAAATATTTGATAAGAACTGTGGATATTGATATTAAGCTACATGATAAATTGTTAGATCTAAAACTCATGAGATTACTCTTAAAAAATAATTATTTCAGAGAGGCATAGAATTTACGAACACCCAGTTAAGATACCCTTTAAAGCAGGGGTCTCCAATCCTTTGCAACTTTAAGTCTGAAGGACTTCAGCTCCCAGACTTCTCCAGCCAGCAAAGCAAAGCTGGCTGGAGAATTCTGGGAGCTGAAGTCCTTCAGACTTAAAGTTGCAAAGGTTGGGGACCCCTGCTTTAAAGGATACTAGTTAGAGTGAACTTTTTTTTTAATCTATTTTTTTCTCTCTCTCTATCTTTGTTGGCTTTATAAATAGAAAGCCATATAATCATAATGTACATAAAAGGATGTTAAAATAATTAGTAAGATTAGGGTTGAGATATAAGAGTTGTAATAATCGACATGAAAAATAAGTGATAACATTGGAAGAAACTTAGAGAAACCTGTGATGACTTGATACATTCTTAAAAATTGATAACTTGTTATGGGAATAGCTTTTTGATGGTTTTTCTTTCTTTCTCTGTGAAGTTTGTATTATTTGTGTTTATGTTAAAAAAAATATTATTAAAAAAAAAAGGAGTAGTAGTGAAACCTATGTTACTGCCACACTTGCTGGCAGCCCAAGTGGCCACGAGAGCAAAG
The DNA here is from genome assembly GCA_039707465.1 of Rhabdophis nuchalis. NCBI lineage: Eukaryota > Metazoa > Chordata > Lepidosauria > Squamata > Natricidae > Rhabdophis > Rhabdophis nuchalis. Next base: position 10,330,343 of record CM077649.1, read on the forward strand.
GAAAAAGAAAAACCTCCTGTGGATGGAGCCACAGCAGCTGCTTTTAAGGTTGCTCTAAAGCAGGGGTCTCCAACCTTTGCAACTTGAAGTCTGAAGGACTTCAGCTCCCAGACTTCAAGTTGCAAAGGTTGGAGACCCCTGATCTACAGTACAATGTCTAATCTAAGATAGGACCACAGTAGGCTTCCCTTTCACTTGCCTGTCTAGGACTGCTGGCCATGTGAGTTAGTCTTTCTGTCAGGAAGAGGAATCTCTTCTTCTTTCAACATATTTTCATGTTGAAAGCAAAAAAATTAGGGATAATCTACTGTCCTGACTCCCTCTCTTCACAAGATAATTAACTAGACGGACTGCTACTTGGCAGCTTGCGTGAAGTAACCTGAACTAGACTGAAAGATTACACGACACAATTCTCCGACTCTGTAGCTTCTCTGTTGTTTCCTGTTTCCTCTCAGAACTCATTAACACAGCTGACATTGTACATTTTCTTGGGATATTCTTCACATGAAGAAAGATCCTATTTAAAAGATTATGAGATGCCAGGGTTCTAATGTTCTACATCAGGGATCTCCAACCTTTGCAACTTTAAGTCTGAAGGACTTCAGCTCTCAGACTTCTCCAGCCGGCTTTGCTGGCTGGAGAATTCTGGGAGCTGAAGTCCTTCAGACTTAAAGTTGCAAAGATTGGAGACCCCTGCTCTAAAGGATGACACCTGGTTTAATACCATAAAAATTCAGAATGAACTGGCTTTCGGCCAAGGTGTGTGTGTCTGTCATTCAAACACTTAAAATTATGCAAGCCAAACAGGCGGGATACTTTGGGTTTGCAAGAAGTTTACACCTCATAGAGACAATTTTGGTGGCCTTCCCTCAAAAAGGACATTGGAAGCTATGTCTCCAGCTGCCAATTTGTGCTTCAGTCAAAGGAAGAAACCAGGGTTCCTCCAAACTGGACAGATATTTCTGTCCCCTAGGGCAGAACAAGAAGCAATGGGTGGAAACTAATCAAGGAGAGAAGCAACTTAGAACAGAGGAGGAATTTCCTGACAGTGAGAACAATTAACCAGTGGAACAGACGTTGTCTCCAGAAGTTGTGAATGCCCCAACACTACAAGTCTTCAAGAAGATGTTGGATAGCTATTTGTCTGAAATGGCATAGGGCTTCCTGCCTAGGCAGGGAGTTGGACTAGATGACCTCCAAGATCCCTTCCAACTCTGCTATTGTATTGTATTGTATTGTATTGTATTGTACTGTACTGTATTGTATTGTATTGTATTGTATTGTATTGTATTGTATTGTATGGACTTTATCGTAGAGCTGAAAGCTCAGGGAACACAGTAATTTGGGTCTTAATGGACATTTTCTCTAAACAGGTCCACTTTATCCCTTGCCAAAATATTCCCACAGCTAAACGACTGGCAAAGATGTTGCTACACCACATCTATTGATTACATGGTGGGCCACAGCAAATAATTTCTGACAGGCGGGTCCAATTCACTTCCAAATTTTGGAGGGCCTTTTTGGACCGAATAAGGACTACGTTCCAGGCACCATCCTCAAACTAACAGTGGAACCAAATGATCCAACTCTGTTCTGGAACACAGTACCAGAGATGCTTTATCAACTATCAACAAGACAACTGGACCTGAGATGCCTTATCAACTACAACAACAGTGCACAGTAGCACTGGGTTCACTGGCTTCCAAGTAGCTAATTTAAACCTATGCCTGAATTGCCAGTAAAAGATCAATTCAAGGGTCTCCAACCTTTGCAACTTTAAGTCTGAAGGACTTCAGCTCCCAGAATTCTCCAGCCAGCTTTGCTTTAAAGAAAAACTGGCTGGAGAATTCTGGGAGCTGAAGTCCTTCATACTTAAAGTTGCAAAGGTTGGAGACCCCTGCTTTAAAGAAAAACTGGCTGGAGAATTCTGGGAGCTGAAGTCCTTCAGACTTAAAGTTGCAAAGGCTGGAGACCCCTGCTTTAAAGAAAAACTGGCTGGAGAATTCTGGGAGCTGAAGTCCTTCAGACTTAAAGTTGCAAAGGTTGGAGACCCCTGCTTTAAAGAAAAACTGGCTGGAGAATTCTGGGAGCTGAAGTCCTTCAGACTTAAAGTTGCAAAGGTTGGAGACCCCTGCTTTAAAGAAAAGCTGGCTAGAGAATTCTGGGAGCTGAAGTCCTTCAGACTTAAAGTTGCAAAGGTTGGAGACCCCTGCTTTAAAGAAAAACTGGCTGGAGAATTCTGGGAGCTGAAGTCCTTCAGACTTAAAGTTGCAAAGGTTGGAGACCCCTGCTTTAAAGCAAAGCTGGCTGGAGAATTCTGGGAGCTGAAGTCCTTCAGACTTAAAGTTGCAAAGGTTGGAGACCCCTGCGTGTAATTCCATCATTGAAAGAAAAGTCCAGGCTGATAAAAGGGTGGGGGTGGGGGTTGAACCTAAGGAGTTTAAAATTGGGGATTGTGTAGATTTGTTCACACGATTCCTCCAATCCTTACAACCCTCTAAAAAATTAGGCCCTACATTTATAGGCCCCTTCCCCATCAGACGCATCATAAATCCTGTTACCGTAGAACTGGAGTTACCAAAGTTGCTAAGAAGAGTCCACCCTGTTTTTCACTACTACTTTATTAAAACCTGAAAACATTTTAAAACATCTCCGTTAAAAGGCCACGACCAGCTCCTGTTCCTGAACATTTTAGGATAGAGGGGGAGCAACGTTTTGAAATTAAGGAGATCCTTGACTCACACACATACAGGAGAAAGGTTCGATACTAAGTGGCATGGATGGATTTTCGTAATTCCCAAAAGAAGTGGGTTGATAAATGTCATGTTAAAGCCCCTAAGTTACTTAAACGCTTTCATGGTCAATATCCTGAGAAATCAATGTGACTGTAACCTTTCTTGGCTTCCCTTTCTCTCCCCATTTTTCTCTTCCAGATGTGGATCTCCTTCTTTTAAGGGGGGCAACATATTTGTTTCTGAAAATCAGTATTTAGCCCTCTTCTCCCAAGACACCAATATTGCTCTAAATATGAAATTCAACCATCTTTACAGAATTCAAACAATAGCTATATTGGGTAGCATAATTGGTAGGAAAGACATTCAAAATCCTAATAAATCCAGTCATAATTTGTTACTCTTAAATATTACTGAAGCTGGCTATAATTAAAATATAATTAACTTTTTTATCTTTTCTCTATAATTGTATACAAAATTGGCTATTATAAATCACATACGCATTTACGGCAACTCAAAAATGTTTCCATACTGTATATATGCATAATTTTAAAAGTTATAGTTTCATACTTAACATGTAACTGATTCCAATAAATAGGGTAAACAAATCATTCTAATTCCCAGCTTCGAAAGTGCTGCTTCAAATGTTCTGATTATGAAAATCAGAATCATAAATTTACCGTATTTTTCAGAGTATAAGATGCACCTTTTTTCCTCTAAAAAGAGGCTGAAAATCTGGGTGCGTCTTATACATCGAATACAGCATTTTTTGCCTCCTGAAAACATTTATGTGACTGGAGTAAGGCAGAATGTTGATAGAGCCAAGAAGATATCTTGGTTTTTGTTCCCATGCTTATTTCCCTCCAATCTGTGTATCTTCGTCCAACCAGTTCAAACCATTGGTTGAAGTTGCCTATGTTTAATTTTAATTCCCTTAGAATCATAATTAGAATAAGAGTTTGGCTTGGAATTGTATAAAATCTCTTGGAGGAATATGCAGAAAATTGAACAGAATTTATTTGCCACTTTATTGGACCATAAGGAAAATGACAGAAAGTGAAAAACTTTAATATTATTTAGGAGGAAAAACAAGTCAATATAATTTAGTCAATGTAAATTTTATTAATTCTTTAAACTATGCATAACTAACTTTAGAAAAGTGTTGAAAATTATTCAGAAAAGATAGCATTTAATTTTTTTTTGATGGAGCGGATGGGAAGGGAAGAAAGGAATGAGTAAAGATAGAAGTGGAAATCTTACCTCCGATAAAAAAGAAACAAGTCTCTTGCTTCAAACATTAAGCAAGCAAACCAACTAATAAACTAAAGAAATAAAAGTCATATACTTAACAAAATTAATCAATGATTTCAGTGAGAGAGTTCAATACGTGTGCAAATTCTCAATTAATGAACTTAAATGTGACTGAATTAAAACTAATTTCTTTCCATGTTTTTGTAAATTATTTATGTTCATTATTCTTGGACTTCAGATTCTCTTGTATCTTCTTCCTTTTCTTCAGCTATGGTTGAAAAAAGAACAAACCAAAGTTAAAAATGCAACATTGTTATTTGTGAACTCTCAGTTTTATAAGTAGCTTGTTTAAACCCAAGAATCTGAAAACAGTTCCTTGGGTGTCTTAAATTAAAACCAAACATAGACAATGTTACAAAATGGGAAAGAAAGCCTGGAGGAAAATAGGTTTTAAAATGCTACCAAACTATTGGGGAAAGCAGAAATATGAAGATTAAAAAAAGGTTATAAGGAAAGAGAATCATGTTCAACCATAGTTTTTTAAAGGTTTTGTATAATTGATTATTGGTAAATATTTGGTTTTGCAGTTTTGTACAATGCTATATTCCAACACTATGATTCAGGAACAGAAAGGTTAATTCTTACATCCCCATTCAAATTGACTCTGTTTATGTAATTCAAAACTGAATTATATAAACAGTCATCAAAAGAGGGGAGGTGGGAGGTAGGAAGGAGAAGCCAAAATCCAAGATGGCAGGCACAACCATGTGACCTCGCCCTTGGCCAAACTGCAGTTTCTTTACCCTTTTTTTTGTAAACAGCAAAAAGCTTCCCAAGATGGTGCTCCTTAATTCAAGTACATTGGACTAGAGCCATTTTGAAAAATCACAACACTTTCTCTAAATAGTTGCCAGACATTCTAAACCAGGGGTTCCCAAACTTGGCAACTTTAAGACTTGTGGACTTCAACTCCCAGAATTCTCCAGCCAGCAGAGCTGGCTGGAGAATTCTGAGAGTTGAAGTCCACAAGTCTTAAAGTTGCCAAGTTCGGGAACCCCTGTTCTAAACCATTAGCATTGTCTTGTGTACAGTTTTTCAACAAGAAGAAAGATGGGAACATGTTGTATCTTTGGCCTTCCATAGTTAATGACTGGTGGAGGAGAAGTAATAGGAAAAGTGTGCCGACAGACCAATTTCTCAAAGCACTTCATGATGATAGGAGTGAGTGCCACTGGTCTGTAATCATTGAGGTTATTGATAGGGAATGTCTTTGGCAGTGGACCAATGGTGGAAGTCTTCAAGCAAGATGGAATAGTGGACTGGAATAAAGACAGATTGAAGATTTTGGTAAAGACTCCAGCCAACTGATCAGTGGCCAGAGATACCATCACGAACAGCAGCCTTTCTAGGATCCACAACCCTCAGAATGCTCTTCGCTTCCTCCACAATGAGGTGGGGGCTACAATGGGCTGGTGGCTGCATTATAGCTGTCTCTGATGTCTCCACTTCAAAGTGAGCAAAGAAATGATTCAGCTCTTCTGCCAATAAAGCATCCCCCTCAGCAGGGATGACATTGGTCAGTTGGTAATTTGTTGACTCCCTCACCACACCTGCCTCATGTTATTACTATAAAAATTATCCTCAATCTTCCTCTTATAATCAGTCTTGGCTTTCCAAATATCTTTCTTCAGACTAGCTCTGGCAACACTGTATCTTGCCCCATCACAGGACCTAAAGGCCTTGGTCCTGTCACCCAAGAGGTGCTGGACCTCCTTCCAGGGCTTCTGATTGGGATAGAGCTTAATATATTAATGTATTCAAGATGGCGGCGCGCTTAGGCGCTGCGGCTTTGAGCTCCTGGTGTCACAGTAGAGTTAGGCAAAAACTAGTCTATACTCGCAGGGAGTTATTAAGTTATTATTAAAGATTGGATCTTCTAGTCGACTCGATATTACCAGCGACTTCCAGCAGTCTCATAATATACTGAGTGACATAGTAAGACTGCCAGGCTCTCCATGGATTGGAGGTGGCGAAGAGAGCCGAAGCAGAAGTGGGGATGCAGAGCAGGTTTGCTAGTTCGATTACGGAAGCAGCCTCACAGACCAGCATTACCAAGCATTTCCTAACCAACTCTAGATCCTTTGACCACAAAATCGATGAATTAGAGCTATGGATGGCAGCGAATAAGCTCATTCGTGACTGCTGTGTGATGATCATCACAGAGACCTGGCTTCATCCACTTGTACCGGATGCGTCTGTGGAGCTAACTAACCGCACCACAAACCGCTTTAACAGAAACAACTCTGGTAAAAGCAAAGGTGGAGGACTGTGTATTTACACACATAATAACTGGTGTACTAACAGTAGAGTTGCTTATACACACTGTTCTGCAGATGTGGAATTCTCAACTGTCATTTGTCAGCCATTTTATCTGCCTGGAGAGATTTCTGTTATAGTTATCACTGCTGTCTATATTCCACCTGATGCAAATGTTAGCACAATGCTCAAACCAATTTCATTGTAATTTTATTACAATGACAATAAAGATGATGATGATGATGATGATGAAGAAGAAGAAGAAGAAGAAGAAGAAGAAGAAGAAGAAGAAGAAGAAGAAGAAGAAGAAGAAGAAGAAGAAGAAGAAGAAGAAGAAGAAGAAGAAGAAGAAGAAGAAGATGATGATGTTTATGTTTATCCAGTGATAGTGTCTGTGCAGTGTTTGATATAGCACAGAACAGTTGCAGTGTGCTCCTCTAGGTCAGGGTGGTAAAAGGTATTCCAATGTGTGTTCTCAAAACAATCCTGAAGTTGTTGGGAAGCATCTTCTGGCCAAGATTTCACTGCCTTTATTATAGGCAGAGCCCATCTCCCAAGGGATGTATGCCGGTGCTAAAAGCAGTGGCATATGGTCTGATGGTCCCAAATGTAGTAATTGTATAACCTTATAGCCATGTTTAATATTGGTATATACTTTGTCCAATTTGATTGCTTCTCTAGTAGCACACTTAACATGCTGATAGAATTTAGGGAGCACTGTTTTTAGATCAGCCTGATTAAAGTTCCCTGCTATAATAAGCACAGCATCAGGATTCTTATTCTGCTGATTACTAACAATGCTGTACAAGAATCCCAAAGCTATGATAGTATTGGCATCAAGTGGGATATAGATTGCAGTCATCAAAACCACACTGAACTCCCGCGGAAGATATATGGGTGTACATTTAAGAGTCATGTACTCCAGATTCATGGAGCAATACAATACAATACAATAGCAGAGTTGGAAGGGACCTTGGAGGTCATCTAGTCCAACTTCCTGCCTAGGCAGGAAGGCCTATACCATTTCAGACAAATGGCTATCCAACATCTTCTTGAAGAGTTCCAATGTTGGGGCATTCACAACATCTGGTGGCAAGCTGTTCCACTGATTAATTGTTCTAACTGTCAGGAAATTTCTCCTCAGTTCTAAGTTGCTTCTCTCCTTGATTAGTTTCCACCCATTGCTTCTTGTTCTGCCCTCAGGTGCTTTGGAGAATAGTTTGACTCCCTCTTTGTGGCAACTCCTGAGATATCGGAACACTGCTATCATGTCTCCCCTAGTCCTTATTTTTATTAAACTAGACATACCCAGTTCCTGCAACCGTTCTTCATATGTTTTAGACTCCAGTCCCCTAATCATCTTTGTTGCTCTTCTCTGCACTCTTTCTAGAGTCTTCACATCTTTTCTACATCGTGGCGAGCAAAACTGAATGCAGTATTCCAAGTGTGGCCTTCCCAAGGCACTATACAGTGGCATTAACACTTCACGCGATCTAGATTCTATCCCTCTGTTTATGCAGCCTAGAACTGTGTTGGCTTTTTTGGCAGTTGCTGCCCACGGCTGGCTCATATTTAAATGGTTGTCTATTAGGACTCCAAGATCCCTTTCACAGTTGCTGCTATTGAGCAAGGTACCACCTATACTGTACCTGTGCATTTCGTTTTTCTTGCCTAAATGTAGAACCTGTCTACAGTCTTTCTATTGATACACCAGCTTTTGTTCACATAAAGGCTTAAACCTCCCCCTTTGCTCTTGCTGGATTCTCTATTCCTGTCCTGCCGGTGAGCTATGTAGCCTTCCAGCTCAACAGCTGCATCCAGAATGAGTGAATGAAGTTTCTGTGATTAGCAAAACACAGCAGTTCTTGATGTATTTAGTCTTTGCAATATGTAGCCTTAATTCATCTATTTTGTTAGTAAGAGCTCTTACATCGGTACGAAATATACTTGGAATTGAAGGCTTGTGTGGAAACCTATTCAGCTTAAAAAGAATGCCTGCATGAGATCTTCTTTCCCTTCCTGTCCCTCCATTTTCTCCACCTCCTCCTCCTTCCTGCAGGGATAGTAATCCATGACTTCCCCAAGGGGCCTAGCTGCCTCCTCCAGAATTTTATGAGAACGTATAAAATTGTCTGTAATTTCACATTTCAATCCAATTTGTAACAAGACTTGCTGACTATAGATGCCCCTGGCCCCACAGGGTTCATCCATCTGGGCAGCCATCTTGAATGGCAGTTGGAACTAACTTAACTTCGTTCAGTTCTTCTGTGCGTTCTCCTTCTAGAGATGTTTAAGGATGATGTTGTGGCCAGCTTTTCCAAAGGCTAAATAAAGGCTTGCTGACTGTAGATGCCCCTTGGTGTTGTTAGCTCATAGTAGATTGTTGTGGCCCAGCCGGCTCTGGATGAGCTGCTGATGGATTCCTCTAGTGAGGAGTCCTATGAGTCGGCTCTAGAGGAGGAAACCCAGTTTGTCCCGGATGTCAGGCTAAGGATTGAGAGGAGGCAATTAGCAGAACGACGCCATCAGAGATAATCAGTATCAGCTGCCTAATTGCCTGGCCCTTCCCAAGAGGCTTTAAAAGAAATCCTCTGTGAAGAGTATGTTTGCAGGAAACAACAGAGAAGCTACAGAGTCGGAGAATTGTGTTGTGTAATCTTTCAGTCTAGTTCAGGTTACTTCACACAAGCTGCCAAGTAGCAGTCCGTCTAGTTAATTATCTTGTGAAGGGAGGGAGTCAGGACAGTAGATTATCCCTATTTTTTTGCTTTCAACATGAAAATATGTTGAAAGAAGTAGAGATTCCTCTTCCTGACAGAAAGACTAACTCACATTGCCAGCAGTCCTAGACAGGCAAGCGAAAGGGAAGCCTAAGGTGGTCCTACCTTAGATTAGACATTGTACTGTAGATCAGGGGTCTCCAACCTTTGCAACTTGAAGTCTGGGAGCTGAAGTCCTTCAGACTTCAAGTTGCAAAGGTTGGAGACCCCTGCTGTAGATCATTTCATCAAAAAGCAGGAGATCAATTGTATAAATACTTAAGCAGCAGAAGTCCCTTTTGAGTAACCAGCTTACTTATTCAGCGCGTGTCCCCTCTCCCTTTCCCCTCACCCTGATCTGCTTGATCATCTTTAGCTGCCTCCTCTTCTTCTTCCATATCTTTTGGTGAGGAAAGCTCTCCTGCTTCTGCAGCAGCCTCAGCGCTTTCTGAAGGCGCTTCAAGAGCACTTTCCTCGCCAGCTGAAATAAAGGTATGGGAAGGGAAGGAAAAATTAGAAGAGCAAGTAATATCTGGCTTACTTAATACCATGCTATTTCTTTTAATTAACAACGTATGACATGAATTTATCCTTCTAATCTAAACCGATGAAAAAAGTCTTTTTCCTTGTAAGACCAATACGACAATAAAAATTCCTAACACAGAGGAAGAAAAGCAATTGATTAAAACAACATAAAAGCATGAAAGAAAAAAGGGTAGTCTTGCTTTTTTCTTCTCCCACTGCCACCAAAATTCATAAAAAGATCTCATTGAAGGGGAGGTTTTCAAAAGATGTAATTTCAAGGATGAAACGTTCTAACTACGCCGGCCTGGCGTAGTTTTTAAATTTGGCTTTTAAATAGGGGTTTTTATTGTGATTTTAGTACAGGCGTTTCGTTTAATTTATTTTTAAGATGTTTTATGGTATTTGTTGTTTGTTGTTGTTTTATCAGTGCCTGTTCACCGCCCTGAGTCCCGCAAGGGAGATAGGGCGGTATATAAATACGAATAAAACTAAACTAAGCTAAACTAAAATGCAGGCATTATCACAAGATCCATATAAGAGTATAAAATGGCTTATATAAATCCAGCAATATACAGCAGGACCTCTTGTGATTCTCTTAACCCTCAAATAGTTCTATAAAGAGTCAGTTTTCGCCATTTTCTTTGCAAAAAGATTTACCAACTTTGAATTCAGACAATGGGTCCTAAGAAACCACCAACGGGCAAATCATTGTCGGCTCCTCCCTCAGCAACTTCAAGCCCAAGTGTGCAGCAATCGGAAATTACTTCATTATTACAAAAAGAAGCTGCAGGAGAGAGCTCGAAAGAATTATCTACCAATCAAATGCTTCAGGAAATCATGAGAGGTCAAAACGAATTAAGGAAAGAGTTGGCGGACTTCAAAGATGAAATCAGAGGAACACAAAAAGACATAACAGAAAATAGACAGAGAATTGTGATGTTGGAGGGAGGGGCAGCTGGGATGGGGGAAGAGGTTAAGGAGATCCGAAAGGGGAATTTAGAACTGGAAAACTTTATGTCTAAAATAAAATTGGAAACAATTGGTTAACTACTGTATTTTTCAGAGTATAAGACCTTCCCCCCCCCCCAAAACAAAATCTGGGTGCGTCTTATACGCTGAGTACAGCATTTTTGGCCTCCCGAAATTCCGCCCCACACATTCCATTTTTTTCACAAATGGATACACAGAGGATTTGGGAGGCCTGTAGAGTGCTCCTGGGAGCTGGGGAGGGCAAAAACAAGTGAAAAGGGGCCCATTTTTCACAAAACAGGGGCGTTTTTCCCTCCCCAGCCTCCAGGAGCACTTTGCAGGCCTCCCAAACTGTCTGCATGCCCCGTTTTTGACAAAAAAAATGGGGCGTGCAGAGGGTTTTGGAGTTCTGCAGAGTGCTTCTAGGGGTCAGGGAGGGCAAAAGCTTTTTTTTTAATTTACCTCTTCAAAGTCTTATACTCCGTGTCTTATACTCCAATGTGTCTTATAGTCTACTCTAAAAAATATGGTACTTGCTTTGGTGGCTGACTACAAGTACGCCTGCTTCAACAGAGATAAAATATGCATAGCCAAGTGTCTTCTATCAACAACTTTGCTTTCACAATCTACACCAATGGCAGTTTCTATATCAAATGTAAGGTTAACTCCACATAGATCACATTACAGCAGGGGTCTCCAACCTTGGCAACTTTAAGTCTGAATGACTTCAGCTCCCAGTCTTCTCCAGCCAGCAAAGCTGGTCAATTTTTGATCATAACACAAAGCTGGCTGGAGAATTCTGGCAGCTGAAGTCCTTCAGACTTAAAGTTGCAAAGGTTGGAGACCCCTGCATTACAGTAATGTATACTATACATAAGGTAAGCAGACTCTGAACAACTGAGGCTAAATAGTACCTATCTAGAATAATTTGTATGCTAGCAAAAACTGGTAATAACTACTCCTTAAAGATAATACAGATTTCTGGAAATACAAACAATGGCAGTGATGACTCTAGATTCTCCCTAATAATATATTTTTCTGGGTGTGTGCAAACCAGGTGTGGGTTCCTGCCAGTTCTAACCTCTTCTATAGAAGAGGTTCCACAAATCTACAGGGCCGTTTAGAACCGGTTCCAGCTCCCTCCCCCCGCCCATCCGCACATCATCAAGATGAAGAGCAAGAGGAGGAATTCTGGGAGTTGAAGTCCACAAGTCTTAAAGCTGTCAAGTTTGAACACCCCTGAGGCTTTTTTTCTAAAGGGTTAGGGGTGCAAGGGTCTTGTAACATGACAGCTTTAAGACTTGCGTGCTTCAAATGCCAGAGTTCCTGAGCCAACATTTTGGTTGCTAAGCAAGAGCATTGTTAAGTGAGTTTCACCACATTTTACAAGTTGGCCACGCCCACCCAGTCACATGGCTGCCAAGCCACCCACCCAGTCACATGGCTGGCAAGCCACTCCCACAAAGCAGGCCATACCTAGAGGAGAGGTTCTAAAAAAATTTGAAACCCACCGCTGGTGCAAACCTTTGATCTATCAAATTGGCATCCTCTAAAATAAGTGAAGATTCATGAATTGGACATAAGTCAAAATACAAACCTGCAGGACCTCCAGGTTCCTCAACTGTTGGGCCTTCTGCAGCTGCTGGACTTATTACTGGAGGTGGTGGCTCTTCAGGCACCCATAGTGTTAGGGTGGTGATTTTTGCTGCTTTCCATTTTGGAGTTGCTGGTACCAAAACTTCTTCCTCTTCTTCTTCTTCTGTTTTCTCCTAAAGAAAGATGAATGTTCAGGACAATAATAGATATTAAAAAGGAAAGGTCCAATCTATTTGTGATAAAAAAAACTTTTCTTAAAAGTTTATGAAGACCCAGACTCCATGCATTTTAGCAACTCTCAACAAGGCAGAGAGCCAGTTATTTCTCCAAATCTGGATTAATAAAACATGTTCTCATGGGTAAAATTGTCTAAAAGCCTCAGATAGGTTTTCAGAATGCTACAGCTTAATTATTGGTTAGGTCAGGGGTCTGCAAAGTCGGCTCTTTTAAGACTGGTGGACTTCAACTCCCAGAATTCCCCAGCCAGCTATGCTGGCTGGGGAACTCTGGGAGTTGAAGTCCACCAGTCTTAAAAGAGCCGACTTTGCAGACCCCTGGGTTAGGTAATTATTTGGTATGGAGCATATTACAAAGGGTATACTATCTGCTGGTCAATTTTTGATCGTAACACAAAATGCAGAACAAAAAAAAAGTCACATTCTCTTCGCTGCTTCATTGTTAGGGGTCTTCAAACAGACTATTTTCTTTATACCGCCAATTCTTGGTTTGTGTTTGACTCAAAAATATTCTAGATGTAAACATTGGAGCTATTTGCTGGGAGAGTTTTGTCTAAACCTATATTTATGAACTTGTCACTTCTATTTAGTGACAATTCTTGCTTTGACTAATTGGTTTGAAATATTCGTTTTACTTTGCTACATTATGTTAAGTCTAATTAATCAGATGCCACTTTTTAATCTGGGCATTGCTTCTATGATTTCAATATCCTTATAATGATGCTGAAAAATCCAGTCTCCATTCTGGAAATATTTACTAAGAAACCCTACACTAGGTGCTTCAACAACAGCAACACAACGGTAACGACTGAATCCTGGCATTTTCTTATACTTTTTAATGGTTCAAGAATAAGGTGTTAGTTATCATCTTTAAAGCGCTCCATGGCACGGGACCTAGCTATCTGCAGGATCGGATTCTGCCCCATACATCCCTGCGGCCGATCCGCTCCCACAGAGAGGGACTTCTCCGGGTGCCGTCCACTAGGCTATGCCAGCGTGCGACGCCCAGGGGAAGGGCCTTCTCTGTGGCGGGCCCAGTCCTCTGGAACGACCTTCCCCCCGAAATTAGAACAACTACGGACCTCCGCTCCTTCCGTCAAAAATTGAAAACACACTTTTTCTGCTTGGCTGGCCTAGGTTAATCTTCCGTTTTTAACTGGGTTTTTAGGGGGGTGTAGTTTAGTTTTAGTATAGTGGGTTTTAGCGCAGGGACAATTTGTTTAATTCTTATTTTAGCTATTTATGTATTTTATATTTGCTTTTTTAACTTCCCTGTGCACCGCTCCGAGTCCCTTTGGGGAGAGGAGGCGGTCTATAAATAAAATTATTATTATTATTATTATTGTTGTTGTTGTTGTTGTTGTTGTTATTATTATTATTATTATTATTATTTCCCCTTGAGGTGCATGGAGAATTAAAGGAGGGTCACATGACAAAGAATGTGCTATGACACAAATGCCATCTCTTAAATATGTAAGTGATGCTAGATATATTTGTCATGCAGTATTTCATGCAATTTCTTTTAAGAAACCTATTGGCCATCCCAGCGGCCATTGATTTGTCCCACTTCTGTCCCTAAAATTCCCCTTAACCCATTACTGTGCTTCACTCAACCATCTGGAAACCCTAGGAGAAAAGTATTTTCTCTACCAACATAAATTACAAAAATATTCTGCTATAAATAAAAAATGAACCATCGTATTAAAACAAAAGCAAGCAAACAAGCAAAACATTGTTAAAATAACTGCTTAGGGTTATAATGCCAATTAATACACCAAAAGAATTTTTACCCCACATTTCCTTCTAACTTAAGTCACATGCGAGCAAACCATGCAGAATCATTCTATTTCAAAGCCAAATGGCACCTCTTTTGAAAAGGCAGAGGTTTCAATAGCTAATTGTTTCTCATAATTATGAGTAGAAGGCATTTCTTTGTTACTCCTTCTCTTTCCTTGGCTTGCACGGTACTGTATGAGCTAAGCAAATTACAAAAAGAATGAAATGAAATGTTATTTGTATTATGCAAAAGTTTACAAGTTCGAAAGGATAAGATGTATAACAGTCATGTGTGTCTGAAAACTAGGTATGCTTGCTTTACATTTATCTATTTGATTGATTAATTGATTGATTGATTTCTATAGCTGCCCATCTCAGCAAACAACTCTAGGCAGCTCACAATTTAAAACATATATTGTAATTAAAATCTTAACAATAAAATAAAAACGGTAAAACCTCAGATTTGAGTATGTACAAAGCAAGACATCTGGTCTCACATATTTTGTGACACGTCATGTCAGTGGCTAGTATAGGGGTGTCCAAACTTGAGAACTTTAAGACTTGTGGACTTCAACTCCCAGAATTCCAGCTATGCTGGCTGGGGAATTCTGGGAGTTGAAGTCCACAAGTCTTAAAGTTCCCAAGTTTGGACACACTGGGCTAGTAGCATCTCATTGCTTTGAACATAAGGCAGGTCTTTGCCATCAGTTCCACAAAATAACTTTTTGCGTGGATTTGTATAGCAAATATTGAATGCCATAACTTGTTCAGGTTTACACTGAAGGTGAGAGAATTGAGAAATCGTAGGTAAATAAATTCTGTATGGAATGAAGACACCAAAGAAAGGGAGGAGGAGGAGGAGGTGGGGAGGAGGAATGAAAATGCTGATGTTAATTCCTTTATTTATTTATTTATTTAAATTTATATCCCGCCCTTCTCCACAGAGGACCCAGGGCGGCGCACAGGAAATTTAAAAACATACAAAATACAATAAATATAATTTAAAAGACTATTAAATAAACCTATCCTGCGCTAAAACCAAATTTTAAAAACCCAATTTAAAACTACCTAAAAGTCCCCATGGGAGGTTAGGCTAGGCCGGCTTGTTGAAACAAATATGTCTTGAGACATTGGCGGAAGAGGCGGAGGTCGGTGATGGTACGTAATTCAGGGGGTAGGTCATTCCAGAGGGCTGGCCCCGCCACAGAGAAGGCTCTTCCCCTGGGTGTCGCCAGTCGGCATTGTCCGGCCGACGGCACCCTGAGAAGGCCCTCTCTGTGGGAGCGTATCGGTCTAAGGGATGTATGGGGCAGGAGGCGGTCTCGCATATAACTAGGCCCCGAGCCATGGAGCGCTTTAAAGATAGTTGTCAGAACCTTGAAGTGCACTCGAAAGACCACAGGAAGCCAATGCAGCTCGCGCAGGATCGGTGTTATGTGGGAGCATCTAGTGGCTCCCATAATCACCTGCGCGGCTGCGTTTTGGACTAGCTGTAGCTTTCGAGTGCACCTCAAGGGAAGCCCCATGTAGAGAGCATTACAGTAGTCGAGTCGGGACGTCACGAGAGCTTGAGTGACTGTGCGAAGGGCAGCCCGGTCCAGTAAGGGGCGCAATTGGTGCATCAGGCGTACCTGATGAAACGCCCCCCTGGCCACGGCCGCCACATGGTCCTCCATGGACAGCCGGGAATCCAGGAGGACACCCAAATTGCGCGCCCTCTCCACGGGGGCCAGTGTTTCACCCCCAATGGCCAGAGTTGGATTAATCTGGCTGAACCGGGGTGCCGGAAACCACAGCCACTCAGTCTTGGCAGGGTTGAGCTTGAGTTTGTTACCACCCATCCAGATCCGTACAGCTTCCAAACACCGGGACAGCACTTCGGCGGCATCGTTGGGGTGGTTTGGGGTGGATATGTACAGCTGAGTGTCATCAGCGTACAGGTGGTACTCCACCCCAGAACCACGGATGATCTCACCCAGCGGCTTCATATATGTGTTGAAAAGGAGGGGCGAGAGGACCGACCCCTGAGGAACCCCACATAAGAGAGGCCTCGAGGTCGACCTCTGCCATCCCGTCAACACGTATTGCGACCGACCAGAGAGGTGCATTTAGGAGCCCCATATTCAATAAAGATAGGATTGCCTTTTTGCCTACATTCTATTTTCAATACCTGCACAAAATTGTAAAACTGTTACTTTTGATTTGGGCAAACTCTCAATGCATCACGGTGGCCACAGGAAAGTTCTTAAAAGCTTGCTTTAATTAATGATAATGTAATTAATGATAATTTAATTATAATATAATTATAATTAATGCAACCACTACTTGGTCAGGGGTATCAAACTCGTGACCCATGGGCTGGATGCATCACGTGCTGGCCATGTCCACCCCTGGTTTAGTGAATATTTTATATTTTATATTTTTTTGAATTTATACCCCGCCCTTCTCCTTGTTAGGACTCAGGGCGGCGCACAGGCATTATTAAAACCACAATAAAAACAGTATAAATCAATTTAAAACATATTAAATTAATTAAAACCCGTGCTAAAACCATTTAAAACCCTACCAAATTATAATTTATGTTTAAAAAGTCAGAAACGGGGGCTAGCCTAGGCCGGCTTGTTGGAATAAATGCGTCTTAAGACGTTGGCGAAAGAGGCGGAGGTCCAAGGTAGTGCAAAGGTCGGGGGTAGGTCGTTCCAGAGGGCTGGGCCCGCCACAGAGAAGGCCCTTCCCCTGGGTGTCGCCAACCGGCATTGCCCAGCCGACGGCACCCGGAGAAGACCCTCTCTGTGGGAGCGGATCGGACGAAGGGATGTATGGGGCAGGAGGCGGTCTATATAGCTAGGCCCCGAGCCATGGAGCGATTTAAAGATGGTCATCAGCACCTTGAAGCGCACTCGAAAGGCCACAGGCAGCCAGTGCAGCTCGCGCAGGAGAGGTGTTACGTGGGCTTGCCTTGAGGCACCCATAACCACCCACGCGGCCGCATTCTGCACTAACTGTAGCCTTCGAGTGCACCTCGAGGGGAGCCCCATGTAGAGAGCGTTACAGTAGCCCAGCCGGGAAGTCACAAGTGCTTGAGTGACTGTGTGAAGGGCCCCCCGTTCCAGTAAGGGGCGCAACTGGCGTATCAGGCGAAACATCAAGTGAAGATGTGTCATAGTGAGTTTGACACCCCTCCACTAGGCGATTCCACTGCCTAGGATAGGGAAACATGAATATTGTACAGAACTCTCTTTCCACCCTATTTGGCCACTGTGGATTCAAGGCAAGTCTTGCTATAAAAGAAATACAGGGAAGGAAAACCCAAATCACTTTCTCTTCTGGAAAAAAAAAACAAGCCAAATGGTTGAAGTGATCTTAGCATTGTTAGCTCTCAAAAACCTTGCCTTGTTATTTTAAAAAGTACCGGGTGAAAATTTGGGTGCGTCTTATATACCGAATGTGGCCCCGCCCACCCATCAGCCCCACCCTTTGGCCTCTACCTCCCAGCAATTTACCTCCTTGCAGCAAACGGAGAAAATTGCAGATGTGGCAATAGGCTGTGGCAGTCCCTGCAGCCTGAAACAGCTGCTCATCACTTAAACTGAAATTGAAACTTGCTGTTTGCTGCAAGGAGGCAAATTGCTGGAAGGCAGAGGCAGATTTTTTCCCCCTTCTAATCAGACTAAACTGAAACAGGCTGTTTGCTGCAAGGAGGTAAGTCCATAAATATAAATGCCTATAGAATGTTCAAATTATTAGACTTATTTTTTAAAGACTGCTTTATTATTGTTCTAGACCAGGGGTCTGCAAAGTCGGCTCTTTTAAGACTGGTGGACTTCAACTCCCAGAATTCCACAGCCAGCCATAGTGGCTGGGGAATTCTGGGAGTTGAAGTCCACAAGTCTTAAAGTTCCCAAGTTTGGACACACCTGAGCTAAAAGAATCAATTTTCAACCTGTCAAAATAGGATTGGAATCTAGTCTTTGCTTATTCCTAAATGTTACAGTGGACATTTCTATCAACAATATTACTTTTATAATAAACTTTTAGTACTAATACAAAATACTCTTGTACAAATCCAGAGATTGTCTTATACAGTCATCCCTCGTTATTCGCGGCTTCGTTTTCCGCGTCTTCACTCCTTCGCTGATTTGGAAAAAATACAAAAAAAAATAAAATTGCATTGGTAGGAGGCAAGCGCCACCTAGTGGTTGCTTTAAACATGTCCACCAATGCAAGTTTCCTATAGAATCCTACATCGCGGATTTTCGTTTTTCGCGGAAGGGTCTGGTCCCCATTAACCGCAAAAAACGAGGGATGACTGTACTCCAAAAGATATGGTACATGTAAATTAAAATATGCAGTTTGTTGTAACAGTAATTACTTTATGATTTAACTATGACATAATTAAATAAAGTAAAAACAAAAGTATAATTTTGAGCTTCTTGGTTGTTAATATGATTAATATGATCCAATAGCACATACCTCCTGAGTATATTCACCATGCTGCTCACATCCAATATCAAATATATACTTCCCAGTTCCTAGTGGCTGTATAAGCAAAAGAACCTATATTAGTAGCATTTTGACAGTTTCATATTCTAAAAACACAAAATATTTCCACAATTATGCTGACCATATATGGCATCTATCATCTTCAGGGTTGTATAAGAAGAAAGAGTTTAGTTTCTAAAGAATTTTTTTTAGAAAGGAATGCAGTATATTCAGAAATCAGCAAGAAAACACTTCAATCTTGCAAGATCTATTGCTCCTGACTTGGAAGATTGTGACTACCGTATTGTTCATGAAATCTACTTTCATTTTCATTTAACTTAATTTACACATTCTTCTACATGCTCATTTGTATATCATGCCTCTACTAAATTGAAGCCCCCAAACCTTATGCAACAATAAATGTGTTTTTAATACGGTCAGGATTCTTAGTTGCTGCTGCTACAGCCATTATGAAATTTGTATGCAAATAAAACAAATATGTTCTTGCTAATCAAAATCTCTCTAAAGCTCCCTCAAAATAGTGATTGAAAAATACTTGCTCATCTAAACGACTATGCAAACACTGGAGCTTTTTGTACAAAATGAGCTACTGGATACTAGTACTATCATTACTGAAATTGGGTGAGATACAAAAGAAGCTGAAAGTCTTTTATTTTCTATGCCTAATGCACATTTTTTTCAGAAAGCAATATAATTTCTTACATACATACATTTTTATTCACAAACTTTCCCTGGAACCTGTGGTTTAGGTGAACAAGTTCAGCAGCTCCTTCTTGTTGCCCGTTTGCCCAAGTGCCAACATATTTAGAACCAGTTAATGCAAATAAATAAGTACCTTGCCCATGTCTATAGGAGAGAGGGGGAAAGAGTTGCTTCATATTAAGACAGGAGAAATTCTTATCCTTAACCCTGCATGCAGTCTTCCTCAAGTTGTCAAGGAATGGATTGATTGATTTAAGTCAAGGCACATTAAATATAGCTAGTCCTGGATTTAAAATAGTTTGCTTAGTGGCCATTTGAAGTTATAATGGCATTGAAAAAAGTGACTTACGACCATTTTTCCCACTTATGACCATTGCAGTATTCCCATGGTCACATGATCAAAATTCGGGTGCTTGGCAACTAATTCATGACAATTGCAATGTCCCTGGGTCACGTGATCAATTTTTACAACCTTCTGACAAGCAAAGTCAATGAGGAAGCCAGATTCATTTAACATCCATGTTACTAATTTAACAACTGCAGTGATTCAGTTAACAAATGTGCTAAAAAAAAACCATAAAATGGAGCAAAATCCACTTAACAAATTTCTCACTTAGCAACAAAGATTTTGGGCTCAATTGTGATTGTAACTTGAGGACTACCTGTAATTAGAAAAAATCTGATTTAAATCGTTGATTTAAATTAAATTGCACTGAACTCTGCATATGTTATATAGATACATATTTATCTTCAATAAGAATGCAAATCACTGGGTTGCTGCAACATGTAATGTGTATTGATTTTCAGTTAAAAAGAGTCTGCCTTTCTTTACTATCTTTAAATGGCTGTCCAATAACACTGTTCTCTGGATCAGGGGTCCCCAACCTTTGCAACTTTAAGTCTGAAGGACTTCAGCTCCCAGAATTCTCCAGCCAGCAAAGCAAAGCTGGCTGGAGAAGTCTGGGAGCTGAAGTCCTTCAGACTTAAAGTTGCAAAGGTTGGGGACCCCTGTGTTAGATGACTTGCCATGGTCTCTTCCCTGGGAGAGTCCTTCAGACTTAAAGTTGCAAAGGGGGACCCCTGCTCTGGATGGCTAATGGTGTAAAATAGTACAAACTATAATCATAATCAGATCTAATCATTTTCTACACTAGGAGATAGTAAAAGAAAAGAAGATAACTAATGATAAATGTTTCTGTTAGTATTAAGACTTTTTTGTTGATGTTAAATGAGATTTCTATGTCATCAGTTGCTCAGGAAAAAAACAATGAATATGTCAATGGTCCCTCTGTTAAATTACTTTATTAGGGCTGTAGAAAATGCACAACCCATACTAGTTGGAAAATCACTGAGAACATTTTCATCTACAGTCTATCAGTCTCACAATAGACAAAATAAATATACAGCCATAATCTCAAAAGATGATAGAAACTGTAGCTTAACATCTCTGGAGGAGAACACAGAACCACACGTATTATTTTTAAGAAGTAAAACCAAATGTGAAACCAGAAGAAGCAAACCTATAATTATTGAACCATTCTCCAGTGTACGTGTCTCCATTTATATAAGTGTAAACTCCATTTCCATGTCTTTGGTCCTCCACCCAGTCTCCTGCAATGAATAGGCTTTATAAACAATAGTGTTTATGCTTTAATTTGAATATCTAAATTGCTTTAAAGAAATGAGCACAGAATTTATGCAGTAATGGAAACAATCCAAATGTTATTATCATGATTCAGAACAAAGTCACACTGAACTAAAAGAATCCTTAGAAAATGATATAAGAAAGTAATGACAATCAGAGTATTATTTATTTGTTTATCAAGCTTCTTGTCTGGCCATCTCCCCCATTAAGTGGCTCTTATCAACCTCAGAAGTTGTAATGGCATGTGAGATACGGGGGGGGGGGGGGGAGTGATGCGGCTAAGAGAACAGTCAGATAAAAGACAACTTAGCCTGCAGCAGAAATCTGAGTGGGGTCAGCAGTTCAGAAAGGGAAACCCTTCCTAATTTCTTGGGCTGTAAAAGGGACAGGGAAGAAATGTACTTTCAGACTTGCAAGATTGATGAGACTCTTGTGAGGCGCACCAGATAGGAAGCACAACCAGATGAGCAAACTCTATCTTAGTGTAAGGTTATATTCTAGGCTCTGAATACAGTAAAACTCTAGCTCCTCTGGCTACAATTTATCAGTTAGAAAGCTGTTGTGGCCCAGCTGGCTCAGGATGAGCTGCTGATGGATTCCTCTAGTGAGGAGTCCTATGAGTCTGCTCTAGAGGAGGAGGAGGCCGAGAGTGAGAGAGCAGAGAGCCCCGCTAGGCATCAGGAGGCACCTGGGGCTTGGTGTAGTGGGGAGGAGGAAGCCCAGTTTGTCCCTGATGTCAGGCTAAGAAGGATTGAGAGGAGGCAACGGCAATTAGCAGAACGACGCAGTTGGAGATAATCAGTAGCAGCTGCCTAATTGACTGGCCCCTCCCAAGAGGCTTTAAAAGAAATCCTCGGTACATCGAAAGGTTTGCAGGAAACAACGCAGAGAGGTTATTTCAGAGTCAGAGAGTTTTTCAGAGTTGGAGAGTTTGGATCGTGTTATCTTCTAGTCAAGGTTAGTTCAGGCAAGCTGCCAAATAGCAGCCAGTCTAGTCATTTGTCTTGTGTCGGGAGGGAGTCAGAACAGAAAGCTATGCAATGTAATATCTTTTTTAAAAATGTGATCCTTTTTCTATGCTAAATTGTCTTCATGGGGCAACCTAACATTAAAAATTGGGGGAAAGGTGGTAATATGGAAAAAATGGATGCAAATGGGGCTATTGACTTTGGATCAATTGATAGATGGCCTGGATGACTTTTTAACATACACTGTACTAAGAGACAAATTTCATCTATCAGATGTAACTCAGTGGCAATATTTACAGTTGCAACATCTTTTTAATAACATTGTTTTGATCAGCAGTATTTTCAATTTCTGAGGCACCCGATACCCAAACTGCTAGTTAAACCATTTAAAACAAAAAAAAATAATGATGAGTTTCTAAGTAATTTGTTATTAAATTATTATTAATAATAACAAATTGTTATTAAATCATGGTGATATGCGACTGGTAAGAGAGGGGTGGACCTAATCTGCGGAGGCCTAATATATATGTACTACTAAAGCACAAGGAATCAACTATTTTTTAAAACAATGCTATTTATAAACCACTAAAGCCCTGTTGTTCAACCCCACTGTTGAGATCAGAATATGGATTGGGATACCCAGAGTAACTGTTTCTAACATATCTTACTTTTAAGAGCAGAACACATGATTATCATCTCTAATTTGGCTCTTTTTTATTAAAAATATTTTTAAAATGCTTCCTAGATTCTTACTTTAGTACTGTGGCTGTCTCTCAGAGAATTACATAAGGCAGTGATGGCGAACCTATGGCATGGGTACCACAGGTGGCACGCGGAACCATTTCTTAGGGCACGCGAGGCATTACCCTGTCAGCAATAGCACGCATGTGTGCACTGGCCAGTTGATTTAGGCCTTAATTGAGGCTGTTTTCCACTCTCTGGAGGCTTCAGGGAAGCTCCTGAAGCCTCTGGAGGTGGGGGGGAGGCTGTTTTCACCCTCCCCAGACTCCTAGAAAGCCCCTGGAGCCTGGGGAGGGTAAAAAAAAGCACTCCAAAAGCAGGGAGTCACGCAGATAGCATTATGGGTGTGGCACGCCTGCGCTCATTCCCCCTACACTCCCCCTGCTTTTGGCATGCGAGCCAAAAAAGATTAGCCATCACTGACACAAGGAGATTGATAAGCAGTCTAAGAAAATGGATATTTCCTTTAGAAGATACTCTGTGTTGAATTGTGGAGAAGAACCATCCACCTGACATATGTTATGGTGCATACAATGTCCTTCATCATGTATAAAGGAAACCCTCCAACCTTGCAAAGGTTGGAGACCCCTGCTATAGAAGATACTCTGTGTTGAATTGTGGAGAAGAACCATCCACCTGACATATGTTATGGTGCATACGATGTCCTTCATCATGTATAGAGGAAACCCTCATGCTGGTGAGAGAAAATATTGTTGATGTGGCCCAATACTGGCAAATGTCATTGAGTTTTAATCCTAATTCTAAAATGAGGAAAGAGTTAATTTCTCAACTTTCTAATATCTAGTCTAAAGCAAGTCAAAAAAAGAAACTACTGAAGCTGTCTAATAGAATGGGAATATCAAAATTGACATAAGAAGCACCTGTATGAGCCAGGGAGTAAAACAATTAAGAAATTGTAAAAAAAAAAAAAACTTTGTAAACAAATGTCTGTACATAAATGTTTATGTATTAGAAATAATCACAAATTATTTAATTATTGCAGTTATTTTTTGTAACTATAAAACTTGTCATAATTTAGAGAAGAAAATTGTCTTTTTTTCTAGAACATTCCTGACCTCTTTTCCTACCCCTTTATCACATTGTTGGCAAATTGTAACCAAAATATATTGTGGCTTTAGGGAATGTGCAAACTAAATAATAAAGAAACCTATTTTCACATACATATTAATTATACTTAGATATATTTCCTTTGATTTAACATCATTAGCTACTAACATCTTCAGTAATTTTCTGTCTATGATGTAGCACTATTTGAATGAAGAAAATATAAGTACCTTCATATTTAGATCCATCTGGATAAATAAATAGCCCATTGCCTTGCTTTTTATTTTCAATGTATTCTCCAATGTACCTTGCACCATTTTTAAATCTGTATAGTCCCTGAAACATATAGGTTACAGAAATGCATTATTGCAATGCTTATACTTGGGAAATGGCCTAATACAGGGGTCTGCAAAGGTGGCTCTTTTAAGACTGGTGGACTTCAACTCCCAGAATTGAAGTTCTGGGAGTTGAAGTCCACCAGTCTTAAAAGAGCCAACTTTGCAGACCCCTGGCCTAATACAAAACAAGTGACATACAGTAAAATATTATACAATATTTATTTTATTTATTTATTATATTATATTTCTATACCGCCCTCTCCCCTCAACAGGACTCAGGGCGGTGCACAGGAATAATAAAAGCAGAAGTCATAAATACAATCAAATATGATTAAAAATAAATTAAATCAAGTTAAGAACCCTTGCTAAAAATTCATAATTAAAACCCAAGTTAAAAATCACTAATAAAGGACTATGCCAGACTGCCCCAGTCATGTCATTGTATTCCATCTCTTTTTGGGGATTCAGTTGTATTCTAAGCTTATTGAGCATGCTCAGATCTTACTTGATTCGGGGATTCTTCTATCTATAGGATCTTGGACAACCATTTGTCTGAAATGCAAACAGAGTTTCCTGCTAGGGTAGAGGGGTTGAACTAGATGACCTGCAAGGTTACTTCCAATTCTATATCTACAGGGGAAGTTTATCTTACTTGATTTGGGGATTCTTCTATCTATAGCAGGGGTCTCCAACCTTTGCAACTTTAAATCTGAAGGACTTCAGCTCCCAGAATTCTCCAGCCAGCAAAGCTGGCTGGAGAATTCTGGGAGCTAAAGTCCTTCAGACTTGATCTATAGGATCTTGGACAACCATTTGTCTCAAATGCAAACAGAGTTTCCTGCTAGGGTAGAGGGGTTGGACTAGAAGACCTGCAAGGTTACTTCCAATTCTATATCTACAGGGGAAGTTAAAAAAAAACCACCTCCAAGATGATAGACATGACAGTGTGATCAAAGCTTTATACATGCATCAACCTCTAATGCACAAAAGGGCAGAGCGTCAGTCATGTGATTACCCTTGACTTCCATCAAGGCTTTTTGGCTCCCCCTAGCTCTGGAATTAAGGGATTCCCCTTTTAAATTACTTTGTCTGTCTGCAAACGTAATCATTGGGAGTCCATGGGTATACAAATTACATTTAGTAAGTAAAGTAAGTAAGTAAGTAAGTAAGTAAGTAAGTAAGTAAGTAAGTAAGTAAGTAAGTAAGTAAGTAAGCAAGCAAGCAAGCAAGCAAGCAAGCAAGTAAGTAAGTAAATAATAAACAAGCAAACTGTGAGTTTCCCTGAAGCTATTGACCCTTATCTCCTGTTAAAGCTAAGAAAATGCGGTTAATTTTTTTCATTAGTGTATATAATGAACAAATTATTTCTAACTAAATCTTACCTTTCCATTTCTTTTACCATTTGCATATTCTCCCTCATAGGTATCTCCATTAGGTAGTCTGGCTTTCCCATGTCCATGCCGTTCACCAGCCTCATTGCGTCCACCTTCATATTCCTAGTTAGGTAACAATAATGACCACACTGTATGACATTTCTGTGCTGCTGTTCAGATGCTCAACCATGAAGCCTTGCTTCATGTTATCAGATAAGAACTACCTTGCAGACCGAAGGAGCAGAGAGACAATGAGTTGAGCAAAATCATCCAATGAGCTTCATTACCAAATGATGTTGCATCTCCTTGAACAAAGTTGCATCTCCTTGAACTCAGTCCAATGTTCTAGCTACTATAGGCTCCCCAAAATCATTACTTAGCTATGCTTGATACATATACTAAACATTAATATATTTAGAGAATTAAAATGTTTCATAGGAATGCACAAAGTTAATTTATCGTGAGTCAGACCACTGGTTCGATACTACATTGTTATTAGACTACAATGTTCAGTCCTACACTATTTTTACACTGAAACAATGTTGGTATTTTTAAGATGTTGCAAGATCACACTTGCTTTTGTTGCCAAAAACACTATTATTCCTCTGGAAATTTCCAGGGTTTCAAATAGAAATTGTTCCTAATGCTAGGAACCGAACAGTTAGAACAATTAATCAGTGGAACAATTTGCCTCCAGAAGTTGTGAATGCTCCAACACAGAAGTTTTTAAGAAGAGATTGGATAACGATTAGTCTGCCACGGTATAGGGCCGTGATGGTGAACCTATGGCACGGGTGCCACAGGTGGCACGGGGAACCATTTCTTAGGGCACGCGAGGCGTTGCCCTGTCAGCTCCAGCGTGCATGTGTGTGCCGGCCAGCTGATTTAGGCCTTCTTTTGAGGCCGTTTTCGCCCTCTGGAGGCTTTGGGAAGCTCCTGAAGCCTCTGGAGGTGGGAGGGAAGGCTGTTTTCACCCTCCCCAGACTCCTAGAAAGCCTCTGGAGCCTGGGGAGGGTGAAAAAGCACTCCAAAAGCAGGGGGTCACGCACATGGCATTATGGGTGTGGCACACCCACCTACGACCCCCCTGCACTCCCCCCGCTTTTGGCACATGAGCCAAAAGAGTTTAGCCATCACTGGTATAGGGTTTCCTGCCTGAGCAGGGGGTTGGACTAGAAGACCTCCAAGGTCCCTTCCAACTCTCTAGTCTATTTTCTAGTCTGGCCTCTGTTCTGTTCTAACGTAAGACTTTCAAACATGCAGTTCATGTGTTCTGCAAGTAGAATGCAGTTCTCCTTCCCACTGAAAAGCCATGTGTACATGTCTGCTTTCTTATTTGAATCTTTAAAAACAGAAGAAAAAAATAACCAACTCGTTCCTTTTATTTTAATAGCACCTCTTAAAGAATTTGTTTCCGAGACTTTCCCCGGGGTTGAATGTAATATTTTGGCAACTTGTGGCCACCCCGATGTTCTGAGTTTTAATTGCGTCTGCATTGGTTTATACTAAGCTTAATTCATGATTTATAATGACTTGCATTTGTTTTTCTGTTTTTTTCCAAACGTTCCTGTCATAAAAAAATAAGTAGCAAAACATTCATCCGGAATAAGATTGCTGAAAAGATGCCCAGCCATGAGTAGCAGTTCCCAAGGGAGAGGCTCGCGTTTAACAACCTCTGACTCAGCCACTAACCCTGTACCACGGTTGTCATTTAGAGCCAGCTCCTTCTCTAGGTCTATCTCTGCCCCGTCCCATCCCCATTCGCCACTGACCCCTAAATCATTCTCTGCCTCCTCTTCGATCTCTTCGGAGCCAAGATCCGACATGCTGCAGCCAGTTGTATCACCATGGAAACGGCGTTGCGGATGGACATGCCCCCTTCCCGGCGTCTGTGTTTTTCTCAACCTTGGCAACTTGAAGATGCCCGGACTTCAACTCCCAGAATTCCCCAGCCAGCGAATGCTGGCTGGGGAATTCTGGGAGTTGAAGTCCGGGCATCTTCAAGTTGCCAAGGTTGAGAAACACTGGTGTAAGGAGGCGGGAACCTGGGCGGTGACGTCATGTCCCCCGCCCTCCAATCATCCCGCTTCCTTTTCTGTGTCGGTTACCGCTGTTGACTGATAGACAGCAGGAAGAAGTTTGTCCGCGCAAATTGCAGCTAGGCGTTGGCAAGGCGTTTTGCGCGGTTTGTTTCCTGTTGAATGGCTGGGGAGCACCTCGTTGCGGTTCCTCTGCAATTCAGTCAGGAAGCGAGGAGCCTTCGGGACCACGCCGCGAGGGGGAATAGCTGTGTACAGCTGAGATTTCAGTGTAATCCCTAAAGTTTTACTCAGCCCTGATCGGTCTCTGTGTGAACAGGTCTTATTGTCTTTGCTTGCTGTATTTCAAAACTAGCTGTACCCGGCCACGCGTTGCTATGGCACAGTCTGGATAAATGGCCAACCAATGTGTGTAGATCTGTGTGTAGATCTACACCTGCAAACACAAACACGTACACACAACCACCGTATAACCCCCAACTACCTACCTACTATATTTCTCCCTCTCTCCCTCTACCTACCTACCTACTGTATATCTCCCTCTCCCTCTCTATCCCTCTACCTACCTACTGTATTTCTCCCTTTCCCTCTCTATCCCTCTACCTACCTACCTACCTACCTACCTACCTACTGTATTTCTTCCTCCCTCTCTCTATCCCTATAGCTGCCTACCTACCTACCTACTGTATTTCTCCCTCTCTATCCACCTACCTACCTACCTACCTACTGTATTTCTTTCTCCCTCTCTCTATCCCTATAGCTGCCTACCTACCTACTGTATTTTCCCTCTCCCTCTCTATCCCTCCACCTACCTACCTACCTACCTCCTGTATTTCTCCATTTACCTACCTACCTACCATCTACATTTCTTCCTCCCTCTCTCTATCCCTATAGCTGCCTACCTACCTACTGTATTTTCCCTCTCCCTCTCTATCCCTCTACCTACCTACCTACCTACCTACCTACCTACCTACCTACCTACCTACCTACTGCATTTCTCCCTCCCTCTCTCTAACCCTATAGCTGCCTACCTACCTACCTACTGTATTTCTCCTTGAATCTTATGGACAGAGTATTTTATGTCATAAAGGATGATATAATACCTGTGGCCCACTGCTCCCTCTGTATCCATCTTCCTACCTTTTTTACAATTTTTTACACTTCCGTTCCGTGTACCTGGCACAGGTGTGACATCTACACACTCTATATATATTATTGGTGCCGTACTTGAAAGGAACGTTGTGTTAAAATTTGGACGCGATCAGTGCAGTATTTTCAGAGATTCGCGGTTTTGAACAAACTATTTTACATTTTTATTTATATAGATAGATTTCTGCCAGGGAATCATTTAAACAACTGTGTGCAGACTCACAGGCTTACAAGCTTATCATTGTCCCATATTGACTCTTTCGCCTGAATTAATGCTTTAAAAATTCCAATAAAAGCATCTCATGCATATTTTCTAATTGTAGTCCTTCTAATAGCAATTAAGGTAAATATCATCATAGTGGTAAGTTTCTCTATCATTCATTGTATTAAGCCATAATGGCATGTGCTTGTCTTAATGTAGCAGGTAAACCGACAATTATGACTTGTAATTTATGGAATAGTAACTGAATCAGCTAAGTATGCTTAACCAAAATATAGCGTAGCACAATACATGCTAAGAGTTGTTTACCTAAGGCACCAAGAAGTAGAGGCTAAAACAGGGGTGGGCAAACTTTGCAACTTTAAGTCTGAAGGACTTCAACTCCCAGAATTCTCCAGCCAGCTTTGCTGGCTGGAGAAGTCTGGGAGCTGAAGTCCTTCAGACTTAAAGTTGCAAAGTTTGCCCACCCCTGGACTAAAATCTAGCCTGGTTTCCAGTTCTGTTTCACATCCACTGATATGGTTTAAATCCCACTGAGTTAAAAAGATATATTCAAAATGAATATGTATACTTTCATGATGCTGCAATTACATTAATGTGAATATTTTACATTGAATAACATTCTTCCCCTCTTGTTCAGTATTATCTGAAATGTTAAGCGTCATTGTTAGCATTTTAATATGGTAGCCTAGGTCTATTTTTAACTTCAAGAAAACATTTTTTTTCTTAACCAAGGACAATCTTTTGGTATGAAATCTTTTTGGCACTACACCAGGGGTCTCCAACCTTTGCACTTTAAGTCTGAAGGACTTCAACTCCCAGAATTCTCCAGCCAGCTTTGCTGAAGTCTGGGAGCTGAAGTCCTTCAGACTTAAAGTTGCAAAAGTTGGAGACCCCTGTACTACACAATAGAGACCCTACTCTGAAAGTTCCTGAATACATCTGCAAGTTTTAAGAAAGATACAAACCCAGCTGGGAAAGAGTAATGTAACCCACAAATTGGCTACTTGTGAAATGGTATCAATGTTTTCTATTGTCCAAGTCTTACATGTAATCATTGACTTTCATTGTTTGATCACTTGGTTTCTGATATATCACATATAAAAGATGTATGTGTTGGAAGGATAATTCATCTAGTTCAGTTCCAAGCTGGGGCAGAGGCGCTGGCAATCAAATGGAGGCTGATTGAAAAGAAGGATTCAGTTTATTGATTAGCAGGGCCACCAACAGCATGTGGTTCTAGGGCAGCTGCCCAACTGGTTGAATGAATGGATAGAACCAGTGGTGGGTTTCTGCAGGCTCGCACCTGCTCACGAGAGCCGGTTGGTGAAATTTAGAGAACCGGTGAGAGGGGCTTCCACCGGCGTACCTGGAAGTAAATCTGGCCCGCCGCTGCCAGTGACCCAACGGGAAGGAAAGGAAAGGAAAGGAAAGGAAAGAAAGAAAGAAAGAAAGAAAGAAAGAAAGAAAGAAAGAAAGAAAGAAAGAAAGAAAGAAAGAAAGAAAGAAAGAAATTAATTTATCATCACAATTGAGTCCAAAATTTTGGTTGCTAAGGAAGAGCGTTGTTAAATGAGTTTCACCACATTTTAAAAGGTGGCCACTCCCAGCCTGTCACATGACTGCCAAGCCACGCCCACAAAATAGGCCACACCTACAGAGTAGGTTCTAAAAAATTTGAAACCCACCACTGGATAGAATTTTATAGGTGTCCGTGATGCTGCTGGGGGTTGTGCAGTATCTGAAATGCCCCTAGGGGTTGTGCAATGTAGTGAACTCTGTGTCTTTTGCTATTCTAATGGTGATGAGTTAATCCTATTATGTCCTAAAGGCCATGTTCTGTTCTTAAGAGTTTGGGTGGAAAAGGATGTAAATGTTAATCCCATCGCTGGAGGTGTTTTGATTGTGAATTGACACATTAAGAAAGACTGAGACTGCTTTCTGCCTCTAAGAAAGTGTTTCTCCATTTCTCCATTGGGGAAATATAATATTCTGTCTCTTAATATTCCCCCAAATATTTTATTCTCTGGGGCGGAAGCTTCCTACATATGTTTCTGTACTCTATAAAAATAGGTGAAACTCCCCCTTAATAAACACTGTTTGCTTTGCCTATATGACTTTCACCAATATAATTCACATGCACACAGAGTATAGTTATACATATTAAAACTTGTTTAATTTAATGGTTTGTTGTGACATCCAAATAGAAGAAAACATGGTTTGAGATATGGTTTTGGTTTTCTTAGCTAACAAAAAAATGTGGTTTGTTTTTCTTAAGGAGAGATTATTTTATGCATTTGACTTACCCTGCCTTTGTTTTTTGTCAACTCAACACAATAAATACTCCCAACTCCTATTTTCCACACCTCAACTATATAATGTGGGTTGGGCTGAGTAGGAATGATTACCTAACCCAAAACGTATTTGCAGAATACAAACAATAGCTGTAGAATCTGAAATATAGTAAATTTTATTAATTTAATACGTTTTAATTGATATTTATTGTATTTTGTGTTTTTAAATAATGCCTGTGCGCCGCCCTGGGTCCTAACAAGGAGAAGGGCGGGATATAAATTTAATAAAATAAATAAATTAAACATAAATTTAAAAAAAAAACCTGTGGATTGATATCATCTCTATAGAATATTGAGAAGCAAATGGGAAACATTGCCTACAAATTTTATCCCACTTTTAACACAGGGGCCTTTAAATGTGAACATGCAGATCAGTATTTCTTTCAATATATTAAACCAAAGTTGTCTTTTTTGCATTTTCCCTTTCCCCCTTCCTTTTTTGCCAAAATGGGTAGTCAAAGGTCAAGGAAAAGTTGACTGTTCAGATAAAGTATCTCTGTGAACTGATTGATTCAGCCCAAATCATGTCATAGATAAACAATTCAATAAATATTTCAGCATATAACACACATTATTTTCCTCTAACCCAGAGGGCTCATTCTCGCAGCCCGCAGGCCAATTGCGGCCCGCAGGATGGTATCTTGTGGCCCCCACCGTGATATGAAAGTATAATATTAGTGCAGCCCGCAGGGGGAGTGGACCTCTGTGGAATCCCTTATGCGGCCCAGCCTCACCCAGACTCTTGCCTCCAGCGGCCCCCAGGTAAATTGAGTTTGAGACCCCTGCTCTAACCCATTATTTATCACAGGCTTACTTTCTATCTCTTTATTAATACTTCACAGTGTCTACTCTCTGCCCCTCAATTTCCTAAATTATCACGTTATCTTCTTTGTGTGGAGATGTGCTCATATGCTAGCTTCACATTGGGAAGTTCAGAGCAGTCCCCCACATTCCTTGTTTCAAAGAACAACGAGTTGGCAGATTCTCTTTCGCCCTTCTCTTGCCCCCGAAGAAAGAGGAGAGGGTTAGGGTTAGGGTTAGATTCACTTAAGAACCGTGTTACTAACTTAACTGCAGTGATCGCCTTGGGGCAAAATCCGCTTTACGAACGTCTCAGCCACAGAAATGTTGGGCTCAATTGTGGTCGTAAATCAAGGACCGCCTGCTCTGTTGACAAACACAGCTTTGGGGTAAGGTAGAATAATTAGTTCGTTAAGAAAGGAAGGACGGGTTCGGCCTTCTCTCCAGGTCTGACATTGGCCACCTCTCTTCCAGCTAGGCCCTTCTCTTACCCCCGAAGAAAGAGGAGAGGGTTAGGGTTAAGAATAGGGTTAAGAATAGGATTAAGAATAGGGTTAGGGTTAAGAATAGGGTTAAGAATAGGCTTAGGGTTAGGGTTAAGAATAGTGTTAAGAATAGGCTTAGGGTTAAGAATAGGGTTAAGAATAGACTTAGGGTTAAGAATAGGGTTAAGAATAGGCTTAGGGTTAAGAATAGGGTTAAGAATAGGCTTAGGGTTAGGGTTAAGAATAGGGTTAAGAATAGGCTTAGGGTTAAGAATAGGGTTAAGAATAGGCTTAGGGTTAGGGTTAAGAATAGGGTTAGGGTTAGGGTTAAGAATAAGGTTATGGTTAGGGTTAAGAATAGGGTTATGGTTAGGGTTAAGAATAGGGTTAGGGTTAAGAATAGGGTTAAGAATAGGGTTAGGGTTAAGAATAGGGTTAGGGTTAGGGTTAAGAATAAGGTTAGGGTTAGGGTTAAGAATAGGGTTAGGGTTAAGAATAGGGTTAGGGTTAGGGTTAAGAATAGGGTTAGGGATAGGGTTAAGAATAGGGTTAGGGTTAAGAATAAGGTTAGGGATAGGATTAAGAATAGGGTTAGGGATAGGGTTAAGAATAGGATTAGGGTTAAGAATAGGGTTAGGGATAGGGTTAAGAATAGGGTTAGGGTTAAGAATAGGGTTAGGGTTAGGGTTAAGAATAGGGTTAAGAATAGGGTTAGGGTTAAGAATAGGGTTAGGGATAGGGTTAAGAATAGGGTTAGGGATAGGGTTAAGAATAGGGTTAGGGTTAAGAATAGGGTTAGGGATAGGGTTACGAATAGGGTTAGGGTTAAGAATAGGGTTAGGGATAGCGTTAAGAATAGGGTTAGGGTTAAGAATAGGGTTAGGGTTAGGGTTAGGGTTAAGAATAGGGTTAGGGATAGGGTTAAGAATAGGGTTAGGGTTAAGAATAAGGTTAGGGATAGGGTTAAGAATAGGGTTAGGGTTGAGAATAGGGTTAGGGATAGGGTTAAGAATAGGGTTAGGGATAGGGTTAGAGTCACTTAAGAACCGTGTTACGCCTGCAGTGTTCGCCTTGGGGCAAAATCTGCTTAACGAACGTCTCAGCCACAGAAACGTTGGGCTCAATTGTGGTCGCAAGTCGAGGACTACCTGCTCTGTTGACAAAAGGCAGGTGGGAGAATGAGTTCATTCAGAAAGGAAGGCCGGGTTCGGCCCTCCCTCCCGGTCTGACATTTTGCCACCTCTCTCCCAGCTACGCCCTCCTCTTGCCCCCGAAGAAAGAGGAGAGGCTCCAACGAGCCAGACAGGTTCCCCGTCCGGCTCTCCTCGCCCCGCGCCGCGCCTCAACCAGGAAGTCGCTGCCCCCGGGCAGCTGTCGGGAAACGGTCTCCTCGAAGCGCCCGCCAGCGTTTCCTTCCCAGGGCACCCGGCAGCCGCCCTCGCCTCCCTTCGGGTAAATTGCCGCGCTCCCTTTTCAGCCTGTGGGGAGGGAACAGGCGGGGGCTTTGGGGGGGGGGGAGAAAAGGGGGAGCTCTCGGGGAGGCGGCGGCAGCAGCGGCAGCCGCTCCGCAGCGCGCTCTGCCTTGGCCGAGGAGCGGCTCTCCTCTGAAGGAGCCGCATCTGGCACCTGCGTCTGCGGAGGCTGCCGGCCAAACCAACCGAGCGGCAATCTGAAGGGGGGGGAATTCGGCGGCTGAGGGGAAGGGGGGCGGGGGGGGTGAGAGAGCAGGTTGGGGCGTTTTATGTTGGTCTCTTTTCCCAGCTATCGATGCGCCGTTTCGAACGCAGGTCCCGAGACGGAATAAGGGCTCCCCCTTCAATAAGGCTTCTTTAGGCTGCGTTGCTATGTGTTGCTCTTGATGGGTGTGTGTGGTTTTTCCAGACCTGGGTATAAAGCGACGGTTGTGAGTATGGAGATAGCCCCACTCGACCCCGAAAGCCCGGGCGACGGCGGCTCGCTTCCGTTTAATTGAACGGGGCGGATTTCTTTTTCAATGTCATTTGTCTGAAATGGTATAAGATTCCTGCCCATGCAGGGGGTTGGACTAGAAGACCTACAAGGTCCCTTCCAACTCTGCTATTGTATTGTATATTGTAATGGTGCAGCAGGTCGATCAGATATTTCAGAAAGCTAAGTCCCTCTAAATCAGTGTTTCTCAACCTTGACGACTTCAAGTCCTGTGGACTTCAACTCCCAGAATCCCCCAGCCAGCATAGTCGCCAAGGTTGAGAAACACTGCTCTAGATCAGGGGTCTCCAACCTTTGCAACTTTAAGTCTGAAGGACTTCAGCTGCCAGACTTCTCCAGCCAGCTTTGCTGGCTGGAGAAGTCTGGGAGCTGAAGTCCTTCAGACTTAAAGTTGCAAAGGTTGGAGAACCCTGCGATGATACATCTCATCCAGTAAAGCGAGATTCTTGAAGGAACCTAACTTCATTCTTAATGAGTTTCCATTCCAGATGGATGGCAGGGCAGTGCCATGGCTGTTGGCTGGGGGATTCTGGGAGTTGAAGTCCACAGGACTTCAAGTCGCCAAGGTTGAGAAGCTATGTTGGCTGGGGGATTCTGGGAGTTGAAGTCCGCGGGACTTCAAGTCGCCAAGGTTGAGAAGCTATGCTGGCTGGGGGATTCTGGGAGTTGAAGTCCACGGGACTTCAAGTCGGCAAGGTTGAGAAACACTGCTCTAGATGATAAATCTCATCCAGTAAAGCGAGATTCTTGAAAGAACCTAACATCATTCATAATGAGTTTCCTTTCCAGATGGATGGCATGGCAGTGCCATGGTTATTGTTTGGGGAAGAGAAAAAATAGTGCTTATTTTCTCAGGGTTTAAAAGATTGGTTTTATGGTTTTTACTTACTGGATTTCATCATAAGTATGGCTGACGGGTGCAATCATTACAAATGATTGAGGCACTTTAATAAGGTCAGTAGACTTGAGCAATATTTTTCTGTTGTGGATTTAACATAGAAATCACGTTGTATAGAAGTCAGTTACTATTTCATTATAGCAGGCTGTCAATTTCAGGTAAATATTGTGCATGCATGGAAGTTTATCATTTAGGTTGAAATGTTCTTTAACAATCCCAAATACCTCAGATAGAGCAGGGAAGCCAACTGAAAACAAACAGCAGAATTATTAATAAGTTGCTTTTTATTGGCACCCCTCCCCCCAATAAAAATCTGCAATCTTCAAATATCTTCTAAAACAAACTTTTTAACATAGCCTAGATAGATTCATTCAACAGGAGCATTTTTTCATCCAGTACACTAGCGTCAAGAATATTAATGTCTTTTACAATTTCTGATTTATTCCCAATTTTTAGCTAATTTTATCCAAGGAACTATTTTTAATCTAGATGGCTCAAAAGCCATGTTCTTGAGTACAATTACCTTATAAATTGTGATTATATAAAAAACCAGAAGCTTTCAGTTTTATAGCCTACCAGCTCATTGTCAACTAAATATAGACTTCAAACTTGTAATACTTGTTTTATTTTTATTAGAATTGTGGAACAGCTAGAGTTTGACAGTCTTAAAGTTCATTTGAAAAGTGACAGGTGATGAAGCAAGCAGTGAAAAAATACAGCATCCATTCCGGATCTAACACTTGCGTCATAATTGATGCTGTTCATCGTAACCTTTTCCTCCTCCTCCTCCTTTTCTCTCACTCTTCCTTCTTTTCTTTTTCACCAATATTGTGGATGGCAAATAGTGAGCTGATTCTGTTATTTAAGTTTTAAAATATGAAGTTCTTTTCTACAACAAATCATTGCTTAATCTCAATGGTGGCCCAAAGGAAGTCCACCCAAATATTATTCATATCATTAGAACCAAGAATTTCTTAAGTCTATCACTCTTGCTTTTATTTTAGTAGCATCACTTTGGAAGGGAAATATATTTTGGTCTGCTTTTGTTATACAATGGGGAATCAATCTTGTAATTTATAGAGAACCACAGCTGTGACAGAAGAGTTATTGGGCCAAGCACTACAATTAAGGAAGAACTGTTGTTTAAGTTTTGCTTTGATATTTGCACTTCATCCTCTTCATATTTCATTTCCAAGACAATTAAAGACAGTGCTATATGATTGTTACTGCCCAATAATATGCTGACTCCCTCTCTTGAAAAATATAATATAGGTACTCTCATCTGTCCTCTTTTTAAAAAACTTTTTACATGGTCTCCTAGCAGAAACAATATTTTACTTACGTGAACATAGAAAATCAAGCATTATGAAAATAAAACAGAACTATAAAATTTGGTACCTTATAGATTTGTGAAATTGACTAGAGAATAGACAAACCATTCTTGGAATGAGAGTACCCTATCCCTATCTCCAAATACACAGAACTGAAGGTATAATGTTTGAAATTATGCATATTTGTAGACTGTAGATTGGAAACTATCCTAAAATAAATAAACAGCACCAAATGATAAAAAGATTTTCAGTAAATATATATATATGGTTTTAATACCACCTATTTCTTTCACAGTTGCAAGGTATGTGACTCAAGTTCACGTATTTGGATGACTGGCAAGTTGGAGTACTCAAAATTCCAGAAAACGAATCTGAATATCTTGGCATCTATAGAATAAAATAATTTGGGACTACGGAATTCCATCTCTTCATAATTCGTTTTAATACGGTATTTTGGTTGTAGCTTTTAATTTGAAAAAAGAGCTACTCCTGGGATAAATCTTTTCAAGATTCTTTTTGTTCAATACATTTTTCTTCCACAGAATGAGATATAAAGATAATGCATTTGAATTTATATTTATCTTTATAATAAAGCTGATATCCTTAATTTAAGATTTTAACTGCAATCCTATGAACTCTTACTTAAAAATTGGTTCAAGAGAACTCAATAGGCTTATATTCAAAAAGGGATGCATAAACTGATGGCTTGAAAATATTCTATTTGTATAAAGTTAGGTATGTGGCAAAAGAATTAACCCCCTCAGTGATTGGTAACATCAAGGAACAAATGTAGTCACATTACATTTTGGTTTGCTGCAAACTTGGACCAAAAATCTGAAGCATCTGAATAACAAAAAGTTCAACCTGGTACTCAAATAAATGGCTGAACTTCCACCTGGGATTCGTTTGATCACTTCATTTACAAAAGACCAATGGTAAGTTGTGGTTTATTATTACTTGAAAAGCTTTGATTTCCTTTTTAACAAATCTACATTAAAATAGAATTGTTCAGAAGAATCGTTCAGAATATCTATTGCTAAAAATGTGTATTTGTTTTCTCTGTGTTGATACTTTTTATGGCTGTAATAATATACTGCAGATATACTGTATTTCTAACAAGCGCTGTAATATAATTGTGGGCATGAACCATAAACTTGGTGGTTTTTTTAGATCAGAATCATTGAGTTCAAATATGTATAAGATAATCTTTACTGTCTTGATATGCACAAATGAAGACTTTCATATTCTAGAGATTAGATAATGTTTATAACTAGACAATATCTTGAAAAATCACAGCCATAGAAGCTGACTGAAAATTTGCCCATTTTACTTGTGATATATGGTAGATATCACACTCGTTGAGCATGAATCAATTTTCAGAACACCTGGAAGCTATTCTAATATTTTCCTACTTATCCAGCGGTGTTTGTACAACTGAGTGACTGCACCTAAGATCTGCCAACGTTTAAATTATTAATCTTTGGGAAAATGTACTCACGAAATACGTTTTAGGTAACTCCCTAATCAATGCCAAATATCCTTCTTGAATATCCTTCTTTTTAATGACAAACTACCATTTCCTTGTTACGTTTCAAAAATTGTGTAAGACAAATGGAAAATTACTTAACTGATTTTATCTGCATTTCTGCAGATAATAGAACAACCTAACATAATTGCTAATACATTATTTGCAAATGAAATATCTGCAAAGCATGAATTGTTTGTTTTGTCACAGGTACCGGGCTTTCATATTTGTCTTGACTTTCATGCTGTATGTTAGTTTTCATTTATCAAGAAAGCCAATCAGTATAGTTAAGGTAAGCAAAAAGGAAGTAAGCTTTTTTTCTATATCCTGATGATGTCAAACAAGGAAGTATATGTTTAACTTCTCTAAGAGTATAACTGTTCATGACAGTGCAGTAGAAATTCTGGATGACAATTAGAATTAGATAGATGTACAATAATAAAACTACATAAAAATATTCATAATAAACTATTATTTGGTTAACAGTCTACAAAGATGCTACATTCAAAGATATGTAAAACTTGTGTATATATCTTTAAAAGGCTTTATTTCACTTGATGTCACACCAGTGGTGGGTTTCAAATTTTTTTAGAACCTATTCTCTAGGTGTGGCCTATTTTGTGGGCGTGGCTTGGCAGTCATGTGACAGGGTGGGAGTGGCCAAAAATGTGGTGAACTCATTTAACAACGCTCTTGCTTAGCAACCAAAATTTTGGGCTCAATTGTGATGATAAATTCTTTCTTTCTTTCTTTCTTTCTTTCTTTCTTTCTTTCTTTCTTTCTTTCTTTCTTTCTTTCTTTCTGCCTTCCTTTCTTTCCTTCCCATTGGGTTACTGGCAGCGGCAGGCCAGACTTACTTCTGGGTCCACCGGTGGAACCCCCTCTCACTGGCTCTCTAAATTTCACCATCCGGCTCTTGCGAGTAGGTGCGAGCCTGCAGAAACCCACCACTGTGTCACACTATGTTGGAAATATTATAAATGTGCATTTAGAATGTTTGTATGGAAACAGATACGTTGTGATGAATTTATCTGGAAAATTATGTTGGATATTCTCTTAAAAGCTGTCCAAATCTTTCTATGCTTTTCATTTAACCTTTTACATGGCTAAGTAGCCTTATCGCATTTTGTGATCAACATACAAGTTATAATCTATCTGAAAGCCTTATCAAATTTTAAAATAATACAGAGTAACATAACTTATTCATTCAATTTATATGGCCAGCCATCTCAAACAAGTGACTGGTCAGTGAACAATCATAAAAATAAAAAAGTAAATATATGCAGCCAAGAAAAATTATAATCTATAGAAGTTAATATAAAAAGGAAATGGGGTCCTTAACTTTATATTTAATTTTATAATAAGTACTGTGCCAGATAAATTTCAAACTGAATAATGCATGTTATTTAAAATTTGAAAGATTGAATCAGCCTTAACAAGTTTTGAAATAATATAGTATAAAATAACTTAATTAACTTCATTTTAAATATATTTACCAGTGTCTGATAGGTTGTTCCAGTAAAGACTCAACAAAATAAAATATTCAATAGTATTTCTCTCCTCTCCTACTTTAATTTAGGGAGAACTGCATAAACACTGTACTACTCTTCAAATTATTGAGCGGGGTACCTATGAAGAAGATGCCATCCACATTCCATCTGTTAAAAGATTATATAATGATTCTCGCTGTGGCTGGGAACCTTTTGGTGAGTAATAAGTCTCCTTTCCTCTGATATTAATAACGAAGAGCGTAGAACCAACCATAACGTGCCTTGAGTGCAATCCCAAAATAATTGGAGCACTTCTTGAACACCATCGGAATTGATAAATTCACCACCAGTCAATTGTAAAAGGTAGCCTTACCTGGAACAGCTTACATTCTACAATATCTGTAACACCTTTAGGCATTCATATCTGCCTATCCAAGTCCTTGAGATAGGACCTGATAAAAATGGTTTGGATTTGACAAAAATTCCAAATCCAATCTGAACATGTGGTTGATTGTAACAAATAACAACAACAACAACAATATATAATCTATATAAATAAAAATGTAACTATGAGTTTGTTCAAAACCGCTAATCTCCGAAAGTACTGCACTGATCGCTTCCAAATTTTCACACAACGTTCCTTTCAAATACGGCACCAATGATATATATAGATTGTGTAGATGTCACACCTGTGCCAGGTACATGGAACAGAAATGTAAAAAATGTAGGTAAAAAATGTAGAAATGTAAAAAATGTACATTTTACAGAAATGTAAAAAATGTAGATGGATACAGAGAGAGCAGTTAGCCATAGGATGACATAATACAAAATGCCATAATACTCTGTCCATAAGATTCAAGGAGAAATACAGTAGGTAGGTAGGTAGGTAGGCAGCTATAGGGATAGAGAGAGGGAGGGAGAAATGCAGTAGGTAGGTAGGTAGGTAGGTAGGTAGGTAGGTAGGTAGGTAGGTGGATAGAGAGAGGGAGAAATAAAGTCGGTAGGTGGGTGGAGGAATAGAGAGAGGGAGAAATACAGTAGGTAGGTAGGTAGGTAGAGGGATAGAGAGAGAGAGGGAGAAATACAGTAGAGGGATATAGAGAGAGAGGCCGAGGGCGATGGAGGCCATCGCCTGTCCCTTCGGAATGGCACTTGCCTATCTCTCAGGACTGACTGACCCAAGTTCAACTGCTGTTCACATGGAACCCTTCTCCACTTCAAAATAGGTAGGTAGGTAGAGGGAGAGAGGGAGAGGTAGGTAGGTTGGGGGTTATACGGTGGTTGTGCGTACATGTTTGTGTGTGCAGGTGTAGATCTTCACACAGATTGGTTGACCATTTAACCAGACTGGGCCACAGCAATGCGTGGCCGGTAATGGCTAGTAATAGTAGTGGTAGTAATAATAATAATAACAACAACAACTACTACTACTAAGTTAAAAGCTGAATATAAGAAAGAAGTAATTGAGAAACGAGCTGAAAATTTGAAAAGGAAAGCTATGCATGGCCAATATTTGAAAAGTATTGAAGACAAAGCTGACCAAAAACTAACTTGGAACTGGTTAAGATCTGGAGTACTGAAAAAAGAAACAGAAGGCTTTATTTTGGCAGCTCAAGAACAAGCCTTAGCCACAAACTGCATGAAGGCAAAAATTCAACATGTTACCACCAACAGCAAATGTCGCCTCTGTAATGAGAAAGATGAGACAGTCAATCACTTGATCAGTGGGTGCAGCAAAATTTCACAAACTGACTACCTACAATGCCATGACCGCGTTGCTAAGATCATTCACTGGAAATTGTGCCAGACGTTTGGATTTGAGTACAGCAAAAACCATTGGGACCATCAGGTTGAAAAGGTTTTAGAGAATGAGAAAGTCAAGATCTTGTGGGACTTCAGAATCCAGACTGACAGGCACTTGACCTACAACACATCTGACATAACAATAGCTGAAAAGGAAAAAGTATGGTTAATTGACATTGCAATACCTGGTGAAGATAAACAGCAAGAAAAAATTACAAAGTACTGGGACTTGCAAATGGAAGTTGTGCAACTGTGGAAAAAGAAATCATGTGTTGCCCCAATTGTAATTGGAGCCCTTGGAGCAATACCTAAAGGGCTACCTCGCTATTTGGAAATTCTAAATTTAACTGACTTGAACATTCTGATTCTACAAAATACCACCCTACTTGGAACAACTTATATCCTCCGACATTACCTTAACAGTTCCTAGATCCTTGGTTAGGACTCGAGCTGCTGAGCTATCAACCGGCCCCTGCAGCTGTGAATCTCACCAAAGATTAACCACATAATAATAATGATAATG
The DNA here is from genome assembly GCA_039707465.1 of Rhabdophis nuchalis. Classification (NCBI taxonomy): domain Eukaryota; kingdom Metazoa; phylum Chordata; class Lepidosauria; order Squamata; family Natricidae; genus Rhabdophis; species Rhabdophis nuchalis. The sequence goes on from CM077649.1 coordinate 10,372,424, forward strand.
ATAGGACACCATTGGAATTGACAAAAATCACTACCTATCAGTTGCAATTGGTAACTTTATTTGGAACGTATTACATCTTGCAAACAATACTGTTTAAACCCAATACTGTTTAATTTGGGTTTTAAATATTTATATTTGTCATGTATATATGTTTTTTAACTTCCTGTGCACCGCCCCGAGTCCCTTTGGGGAGAGGGTGCGGTTTATAAATTGAAACAAACAAACAAAAACAAACAAACAAACAAACAAATAAATAAACTGTTAACACTTTCAAACAAAAATAATGTACCTAATGCCAGGTCCTTGGAGAGAACTCAGTAGATGCATAAAAAGGTCAAAGTTAGTCTAACCATCTATCTGACTCTGCAAGCAACCCTAAGAATGAAAAAAGATTAGCAAACAAATAATTGAAGTAAACACTCTTTGAAATAGGACAATCAGAAAAGTATATAGATTTTACTCCATCAATTTTATTCTAAACATATCCTTACCTGAACTTTTTAAGCTTGTAAGAAGAAAATACTTTTTGAAGTAAGCCAGGAGCATTAAGAAGTTCAGGTAAGTGTGTGTGTGTGTGTGTGTAATGTGAAAAAACGAGCTACCTGAATCTTGTAAACATTAGTGATATAGAAGTTTAAAATTAATTACCTTTTTCCTTCCCAGTTCAGTATTAAATGTATTGATAGGCAGCACAAATACTAGCCATATTGTTCACATGACATATTCAAGGGAAAGCGTGAAAGAGACGTAATGACTGCAACCCTTTATCACATCTCCAGGATCTTGTAGATCAGGGGTTCCCAAACTTGGCAACTTGAAGACTTGTGGACTCCAACTCCCAGAATTCTGGGAGATGAAGCCCACAAGTCTTCAAGTTGCCAAGTTTGGGAACCCCTGTTGTAGATAGTATTATGCATCCCTTTTGTCAGATAGTACAAATACAGCTTAAGCACTTTGTTCTTGCCACAGGTTTAGCTGAATATACAAAGCCAGCACATGCCCTTCTTCTCCCAATGCATTTACTGAATATGAACTTGTTATGCAGGGATAATATATAGGGACATATATATGCTATATAGCAGGGGTCCCCAACCTTTTTGGCACCAGGGACCGTTTTCATGTAAAAAAAATTCCGCGGACCTGTGGGAGCCTCCAGTGGGTGAGTCGAGTCACATGGGCCACGCACACGTTCAGCGGTCACGTGCAACCGGGCGGGAAAGCTGCCAGGGGTCCCAGGCGAAGGATCTTCAGCTGGGGCAGGGAAGGACGGGCTGCGTCCTGGGCAGGAGGGCCTGGCAGCCCCTTCCCCCTGCGCAGGGCTGGGTGGTGCCCCAACCCCCCCCCCCAATGCAGGCCGTTGCCCCTGTCCTGCCCCCAGGGAACGTCCCGGCCAGCCGCCAGAATAGCGGAGCGTTTGCTACACTTTCCTAAGAGTTGCGCTACTCTCTCCGCCACTCACTCCGGCCCGGTTTCTATCAAGCTACGGACCGGCACCGGTCCGCGGCCTGGGGGTTGGAGACCCCTGTTATATAGAGACAGTGGAACAGCTTGTCTCCAGAAGTTGTGAATGCCCCAACACTACAAGTCTTCAAGAAGATGTTGGATAGCCATTTGTCTGAAATGGTATAGGGTTTCCTGCCTAGGCAGGGAGTTGGACTAGATGGCCTCCAAGGTCCCTTCCAACTCTGCTATTGTATTGTATTATATTAGTATTATTTAAGACACATTTTAAAAGTTAGATATGAAAGGCCATTTTAAAGTCTGCACAATTTCCATTTGTATAATGGTATGATTATTAAGTCATGTACTTTTATTCATTTCTTTTACTAGGATTTGACCTTGAGAAAACTATTTTCTCTTTAAATTATTTGAAGCCATTTTTATTTTATTTTTTAAAAAAGAAATACTGTTTGAATAGATAATCACTATTTATAAAGTTATTTGTGTTTAAGCAATTTGGTTCCTTGAACTGCTATGTGTATGTGTGTTCCTAGATAAAAGCAACTACAAGCAGCTATTGGGAGCCCTGGATTACTCATTTCTCTGTGCTTATGCTGTCGGAATGTATCTGAGGTACATTTTCTTACTCTTCATCTTGCTTCATGGGTTCAGTGTGTCAATACAGAATATTATACCATTGTTGATCTTGGTCAGTCAACTTGGTCAGTTGACTCCATCACTGGCCATTGGGGGTGAACATCTGGCCCCCGTGGATCGGGCACGCAACTTGGGTGTCCCCCTAGATGCTTGGCTGTCAATGGAGGACCATGTGACAGCCGTGGCTAGGGGGGCGTTCCACCAGGTTCGCCTGGTGCACCAGTTACGTCACTTATTGGACCGGGACGCCCTTCGCACAGTCACTCATGCACTTGTGACGTCCCGTCTAGACTACTGTAGCGCTCTCTACATGGGGCTCCCCTTGAGATGCACCCGAAGGCTGCAGCTGGTCCAAAATGCGGCCGCGCGGGCAGTTCTGGGAGTTACCAGATAATCTTTGGAAAATATTCTTGAAATTAAACTTGAAACCTACATTTTGAGGATTTTAATAATTTGTAAGAGTTTGGTTTTCGGAGAGCTATGTTTTAGTTTTAGTTCAATATGCATTCAAAATTAATCTTCTTTTTAACCTTAATTTAAAGTGGCATAATAGGGGAGCGTTTACCTATTCGATACTATCTCAGTGGTGGGATGCTTGCCAGTGGATTCTTCACTGCATTATTTGGAATTGGCTATTTCTGTAACATACATAGTTTGTGGTTCTACATCATTGCTCAGGTAAGCGTGACTTGGGTTATTTTTCCAAACCTCTCAAATGCAGCCTACGAATATAAATGCATCTATACCGCTCCCTTTTCTTGTTGATGTTCCCCAACCATAGTTTAGAGATATTTTAGTGTTATTATTACATAACTATTGTGGCTAGTAACTATTGATTACATGGTCTTACATGGCTCATTAATTTTCTTTTTTTAACAACTTTATTTCATTCAAAAAATTTAAAATCCAAAATCCAAAAGAAAAAAATTGAAAAAAGAAAAAAAACTAAATAAAAACATTGGAAATAATGTGTATTTTTTAAAAAGGACTAAAACACATATTATCCTCCCTAGTTGAACATTGACAAATCAATTGCAACAATAGACTCGATAGATAGATAATAATAGACTCAATAGACTTGCAGAGCAGGTCCATTCTTTCTTGAAATACATTTACCAAACCAGTATATACCATGCCAAAATGTAATCATATTTTAGTTTTGTATAAAAATGTTATGATATTAGATTTCTCCAGTTCATTTCTTAGTGATTCCTGCTTTCATTGAATATTCTGCATACCAAAAGTATGGTTTGTAAAAGTTACCAAGGAAAATCTCTTCTGTTCTTTAACAGAAACATTTATATATTATTATTATTTTCTTTGGTAAAAGTGTTTCTATTATTATTTGATATAAAAGTTTGTATTATTCTTTCTGCAGATAAATCTATTTCTTTAAATCTTAACTGCTTTGTAGTTATTCTAAGAATTTATGCAATAGTATATCCTGAGACAGATCTTAGGAGAAATTTTAGAATCCATTTTTATCTGTTTTGCAGCCCAAAGAGTTCTAGCAACAGTCTAACAATCAACTGTTAGAAAATAGAAGAATTCAAACTAATTTTTAAATCTGGCTTTAGAAGCTGGATCTTTCATTGAAAGTAGCTGGACTTTGCTTTGAAACAAAAGACACATGTTGTACCGTGTATTTTGTAGGAGTCTATTTCCAAAACAATATATAAATAATTAAAAAATAATAATACCTTCAATTCTTACTCTTTCCTAATGAGGAACATAAATCTTTGGTAAAGCAAAAGTTGCTTAGTATAGTTGAAAAGATGATGCATTTTATGGCAGCTCTACTATTTAATAACTGAGAGGATTGCTACCTGCTTCAGAACATTCTTTTTCTCTTTACGAGTCATGCATAAATCAATACTCCTTTCGCTTTTGCACCTTCGGCATTGCAACTCCTTCAATTAAATAGATGGAGAATAAAAATTATCACATAGTACACGCCCTTCTGTTGCACAGCAATTACTCCATATGTTTCCAAATGACGCAGAAAGGTCAAATGATAACGACTAATTTGATATAGTACTGAGAGAAAAGAGTAGTACAACTATGAGACTTAAAGTCTGGATGATTTATTTTGTTAATTAATAATCATAATATATTTTTTCTGGAATGTGTACCATAAATTTAAATATTATATTTAATAATTACCTTATTGTACTGTATATTGTAGCTATGAAATATTTTGCTGCAGGATAATCTTTGCCCTTAAAAACCTTGCAGGTAGCTAATGGATTGGTACAAACAACTGGCTGGCCCAGTGTGGTCACTTGCATTGGCAACTGGTTTGGAAAAGGAAGGTAAATTCTCTATTTTTCTCTCTCTGGGTAGAGAGGTGAAATCTTTTGGTAAAGGCCAAGTAACTAATTCTAATAAAATAATGCTTTATATCATATAGATAAACTCATATCTTATAAATGTTGTGTGTTAACCATAAAATTGTGAAATGAATTCTCCTTTATATATGAATGAAATGCGCAACATGTTGGCTGCCCTAATGAACAACTGCAACCCTGGGCAATGGATAATAAACAAACAACAAAATAAACAGATAATAAACCAGTATACTTAAAAGCATTAACCAAAATTAATAGTCAACCAGAAATTCAAACTTAATTTACATCAACCAACTTGGTCCCAATTTTTTAGGGTTGTCCGGAAAACTAAAGAGATTGGATCTAACTATTGGGAGGGGTGAGAGATTGTTCCAGAGGGCAGATGCTACAGTTAAAAAATAATACTTCTCCTGTCTCATCAGATGACATTGTTTCCGAGAAGAGTCCCAGAGCATACCCATCCTACTACTACTACTACTACTAATAATAATAAATTTAATTTGTAGACCGCTCCCTCTTCCCGAAGGGACTCGGAGCGGTGCACAGGGGAATTAAAAACATACAAACATAAATACATAATAAATATATATAAAATCAGATTAAACAATTTATCCCTGCGCTAAAAACTCAAAGTACTAAAAACTAAACCCTTAAAAACCCAATTAAAACAATAAACAGATGACTAACCTAGGCCGGCCAAGCAGAAAAAGTGCGTTTTTAATTTTTGACGGAAGGAGCGGAGGTCCATAGTTGTTCTAATTTCGGGGGGCAGGTCGTTCCAGAGGGTTGGGCCTGCCACAGAGAAGGCCCTTCCCCTGGGCGCCGCCCACTGGCACAGCCTAGTGGACGGCACCCGGAGAAGTCCCTCTCTGTGGGAGCGAATCGGCCGCAGGGATGTATGGGGCAGAATGCGATCCCGCAGATAGCTAGGTCCCATGCCATGGATCACTTTAAAGATGATAACCAACACCTTGAAGCGCACCTGAAAGATGACAGGCAGCCAATGCAGCTCGCAGGAGCGGTGTTACATGGGAAAACCTAGAGGTTCCCATAACTGCCCGTGCGGCTGCATTCTGGACAAGCTGAAGCCTTCGGGTGCACCTCAAGGAGAGCCCCATGTAGAGAGCATTGCAGTAGTCCAGTTGGGATGTCACGAGCGCATGAGTGACTGTGCAAAGGGCATCCCGATCCAATAGGGGATGCAACTGGCGTACCAGGCGAACCTGGTAAAACGCCCTCCTGGCCACGGCTGTCACTTGATCTTCCATGGACAGCCGTGCATCAAGGAGGATGCCCAAGTTGTGTGCCCCATCCACAGGGGTTAGATGTTCACCCCCTATGGCCAGTGATGGAGTCAACTGGTTGTACCGGGATGCCAGAAACCACAGCCACTCGGTCTTGGATGGGTTGAGTCTGAGTCTGTTCCTTCCCATCCAGGCCCGCACGGCTTCCAGGCACTGGCACATCACCTCTACGGCATCGTTGGGGTGGTTTGGGATAGATATATACAGCTGCATGTCGTCAGCATAGAGATGGTACTCTACCCCAAAACCACGGATGATCTCGCCCACTAAAGCATTGTGTGATGGAGAGAGACCATCAGGAAGAGGCATTCCCACAGATACCCCACTCCTGTACACAGTTGCACAAAGGGTCTCTTGGCCATGACTGACCCCTTGTGTAGTTACCTTTGAGGAGTAACTTACACAAGGCCATCTCTTACCAACATCTCAGCACAACTTTGCAGAACCTATCCACTGAGTGCCAAGAATGGTCATCATAGCAGTCTATCAGTACTCTTTCTCCTCTTCATCAGAAGGGAACAAGTTAGCCTGAACAGAGCAAGTGAATGACACTCAAAGGATAAAATAAAAGCAGGGGCACATGCATGTTTTGCGATAGCCACAAGGTGATCTTTAAGAGAGAGCCAGCTTGATGTTGAAGTTAAGGGTAGAAAGTAATACACTGTGAATTCTATTCCTCTCTTAAGCCCAAAGCCAGCTGGGTGACCTTGGGCTAGTCTCTTTCTCTCAGCCCTAGGAAAGAGGCAATAGCAAACCACTTCTGAAAAACCTTATCAAGAAAATTACATGGTCTTGCCCACGTAGTCTCTGAGAATCAATGACAATTGAGTCGAAGGTGAGGGGGGAAGGCTTTAAGAAAGGTTCTTACCTATATCAGGGTCATACTCTGTCTTCCTCCAGTAGTCCTGTAAACATCACTTTTGGTTGTTTTTTTTTGTAAAAACTTTTTATTTTTTAACATAAAAACAAATTAAAAATGTTATTCGTCTTGTGCTTTGTACAACATATCGTTCAGGCAAGCATTTTGTGCATCAGTACTTAAGAATTACAAACATGGCTTCCGGTTCCGGCTCCAGCGGTGACGGGCGAGCCTAGCGCTCGCTCGCCGTTTTGTTGCTTTTTCTGCCCCCCCACGGGGGCGAGACGCCCCTTTTTTGGGGGTCTCCCGTAAAGTCGGCTTGCCTGGGACGCTCTCCCCCACGGCGGTGGGGGAAGCGACCCTTGTCTTCGGCTTAGGTGAAGGAGAAAATGCTGCGGGGGGTTCTCCCTTCGCCAAAGGAAGACGGCGCCATTCACTCTATGTAGAGGGCTAAACGTCGATGTCGGAAGGCTTTCCGAGGCTTCAGCTGCAAGGGGAGAGTGAGTGTTCAAAAACTTTTTCTTACTGTCAGCCGGGCTGAAAGGACTGGGAGGGGGGTGTTTGTTTTTAAAAAAAAACCCTCGGACTTAAGCGGCACTTGGAAATGGTTCCTCGCGGCGAGGAGCGGAAATCTTTAATCCTGACTGTTTGCGTTAAGGGAAAGTTGATTGCGGCTTGCTTGCAACAATGTTTCTAGGTCTGGCTGACACAATTTCTCTCACTACTTTCTCCTGCGGGCTCTGAGCTGGGCGGTGGAAAATGGCCTCTCTTTGTTCCTGATTGACTATTTTGTTTATGGAAAATTTTCAGCGTCTCTTTGCAATCTGGACTATCTCTGGCTTTTAATGAAGAATTTTTTCCTTTTGGATTTGTGATTTCTTTTCTGGAGTACCTTCGCTATTACACCTATTGAGTTGGAAAATTGTTTCTCTCTTGGTTCCTGAATTTTACAACGTTACAACCTTGATCAGAACTTCTGGCTCCCGGTCAGCCTCATCAACCCTACCCTGAAAACGCCATTTTAGTGGCACTGACTTTAACAGCTAATTATGGCTCAAGAAACAGCACTGACAAGTTTAGAACAAAGGATGGCTTCTCTTGAAACTGTTATACAAACTTTGGTACAAGAAATTCAGGCCCAGAGGGCAGAAAACATCAATTTCAAGAAGGAGTTATTGGACACACGGAAGCAAGTGCTGGAAAATACACAGAAGAATGAAGAACTGGAAGGGGGGTTGGCGGGGGTTAAGGGAGAGATTAAAAATGTTACTAAAGAGGTTGAGGAAACAACTGGGCATGTGTCTAGGATTGATATGGAAAGAATGACATCTTTTTTGAGATTTCAGAATGTTCTTGAGGAATCTGGTGAATGCCTCCCTGATCTTATGAACAAGATTTTAGCAGACTATTTACAAAAACCTAAGGATGAGATCAGGGGGGACATTGACCTAGCCTATAGAATTAACTCAGCATATGCCAGGATAAATGAAGTGCCTAGAGAGATACATGTGAAATTTGTTAGAAGGTCAACCAGAGAGGAAATCCTGAAACTCCAGAGAGAAAGTCCATTAATCTACCAACAAAAAACGGTTGTTATCTTGAAGCAGATCCCTAGAAAGATTAGAGATGCAAGAAGGAAATTTTCCTTCTTGTCTAAAACATTGTTTGATCATGGGATTTGGTTCAAGTGGGTGACACCCGAAGGGATGCTGGTGTTCTGGGAAGGAGGAAGAGTGAGGATTAAAACAGTTGCTGAGGCGGAAGCCTTTCTTAAAAAACATTCCTCTATCCTGGGGGAAGATCCAGGGGGGACGGAGGGGGCCATGGCCCCGCCTACTGGGGGCCTGGAAGGAGAAAAAGAAGATTCAATTGCCAAGAGACTTAGATCAAAAAAATAACTTTGCCTTGACTTTTTTTTTGAACAACTTTGCATAATATTTGTATTTGGATTTTTTGTAAAAGACTGACAGTATAGAAATGAGAATTTAGATATATGTACACGCTTTCACTTTGTAGTGTGATGAAAAATGTTTTTTTTAATTGTTATTAATGTATTTGGAGGTCCCGGAAGAGCCGACGACTTTGATGTGAATGCTCTCAAAATTTCTTTGTATCCCTTACCTTATCCTATAGAAAAAATGTAAAACCAATAAAACTTTTTCAATATAAAAAAAAAAAAGAATTACAAACATAATTGTCAGTTATCCTTTCATTACATATATATCACCTTATTTTCCATATAGTAGCATTATTATTTACCGAATCAGTCTTTTTCTATAGTTATTCAGTATATAATCCTTACGTTTTTCTTTTTTCCAACCATTGGTAAAACATATTCCATATTTCATAAAATTGTTCATTCTCCTGCTCTCTAATTTCAAACGTTAATCTACTCATTTCTGCACATTCCATGATTTTACGAATAACTTCTTCTTGTAAAGGTAATTTCTCATTTCTCCAATTTTTTGCAAATACAATTCTAGCTGCTGTCAAGACATTCACAATCAAATATTTCATGTTTTTATCAAGTGTTTCTGATGTAATTCCAAGTAGGAAAAGTTCGGGTTTAAAGTCTATGTGCTTGTGTGTCATTTTCTCCAACCATATGTGAATCATAGTCCAATAACCTTTAGCCTCCGAACAAGTCCACCACATATGGTAATAAGAGCCAGGCATCTGGTGACATTTCCAACATTTTTCAGACTTATTCTTGTTCATTCTTGCAATTCTCGCAGGTGATAAGTGCCACCTGTAAAACATCTTATGCAAGTTCTCTTTATAAGCAGTTGACATTGTCATTTTATAATTTTGCGTCCACAATTTTGGTCTTTTGGAGGTCATCTATAAATCAGGGGTCCCAGCAAGGTCTGTGCACAGAGTCCATCGAGTCACAATATGATCCAAGTCTACTGGCAACAAAGATCCTAGTTGAATCCTTATCAGTGTTTCAGTGACAACCTCAAGTTTCCTCTGAAACTCTTATCAGATCTTTTAAGTACCTGGGATGAACCAATCAAATAGAAACGGCCTCCCTAGAGTGGGGAAAAATGAATTGAAAATCAAGTTTAATGGACTGGTCTGTCCACGACAAATGACTGATGACTATTTAATATGGCTCAAAATCACCATGCCACTGGGATGAGCCAAAAAGACAAAAAGCAGGCTTAACATGTGGTTCCTGTGTGAATCAGGTGCTGAATAAACACAATCCATGGTGAACTCCCAGGTTGCCTCAAAGTCTGCAATTAGAGAGGGCAGGTTGAAGTTTATTATGGGTTTTGCTGTTTGTAATACAAAAAATATGATATTGTGAAACAATTATAGATTATTATTGTTGTTGTTGTTGTTGTTATGTGATTAATCTTCGGTGAGATTCACAGCCTTTGGGGCTGGTTGGTAGCTCAACAGCTCGAGTCCTAACCAAGGACCTAGGAACTGTCAAGGTAACGTCGGAGCATATAAGCTGTTCCAAGCAGGGTGGCCCTTTGTAGAGTCAGAATGTTCAAGTCTGGCAAACCTAGAACCTCCACATAGCGAGGGAGCCCCCTAGGTGTTGCTCCAAGGGCTCCCATCACAATCTGGACAACACACGACTTTCTCTTCCACAGTCGCTTAACTTCAATTTGCAAGTCCCGATATTTTGTGATTTTTTTCTTGCTGCTTATTTTCAATTCGTGCATCACCAGGTATTGCAATGTCAACGAACCATACTTTTTTCTTTTCAATTATTGTTATATCAGGTGTGTTGTAGGCCAAGTTCCTGTCAGTCTGAATTCTGAAGTCCCACAAGATCTTGACTTTCTCATTCTCTAAAACTTTCTCAACTTGATGTTCCCAGTGATTTTTGCTGTACTCAAATCCAAACATCTGGCACAATTTCCAGTGAATGATCTTAGCAACACGGTCATGGCGTTGTAGGTAGTCAGTTTGTGAAATTTTGCTGCACCTACTGACAGTGGTCGACTGTCTCATCTTTCTCATTACAGAGGCGACATTTGCTGTTGGTGGTAACATGTTGAATCTTTGCCTTCATGCAGTTTGTGACTGTCTTTGTTCTTGAGCTGCCAAAATAAAGCCTTCTGTTTTTTTTTTTTCAGTACTCCTGATCTTAACCAGTTCCAAGTTAGTTTTTGGTCAGCTTTGCCTTCAATACTTTTCAAGTATTGGCTATGCATAGCTTTGCTTTTCCTATTATTATTATTATTATTATTATTATTATTATTATTATTATTATTATTATTATTATTATTATTATTATTATTATTATTATTTGCTTGTTTTAACTCATAAAAGGCATGTTTCAAACCTATTGTCAGTGTTGCCTGTATCCTGGAAAGAAACCCTAAAAAGTAGCTACCAATATGTGCCTATGTGCCTGTAGATGTGCCTGACCCATGGGAATAGAGGAAAGCTTATGGAAACACTGTTCTCATCCTTTGCAATTGTGCTCTCCTCCTTTAACAATGCAGTATATGCTACCGATTGGCTCTCTACATCACAATTAGTGTCTTTGAGAATGGTCCCCAAGCAATGAAACTTGTAAAAAATCAGTCAGTCCAAGCCATGAATTATACCAGGGGTCTGCAAAGTTGGCTCTTTTAAGACTGATGGACTTCAACTCCCAGAATTCCCCAGCCAGCTTTGCTGGCTTGGGAATTCTGGGAGTTGAAGTCCATCAGTCTTAAAAGAGCCAACTTTGCAGACCCCTGGATTATACCATATTCACAGATCTGATTCATTTTAATCTCCCTGTTGCTAAGCCAGAATCTCTCTTGTCCTCAACTCAATATATATATTGCAGGGTGGTTGTGGGGGAAAATAAAAAGAGAGAGTACTACATATGGCTCTGGGTTCAAGAATAAAAGCCGGACTAAAAAGCTAATAATTCAGGATTAGTGTGTTAATATACTGCTGTGATGTGTGAACCACAAAAAAAAAAAAATATCCCATCTTAGTGTGAAATTTATGAAAGGTACCAAAAATAATGCAGACCAATCTGGTGTTTAAATCTGCCTGTACATGCAGAATCTCTTCTAGAGTCTTAAAATTTAAATATGCAAATATTTTCACTGCATACAGTTAATGTCACTGAGAATATTAACCTTTTTTTTTCTTTTTCATTCGTTGTAGGAGAGGATTGATAATGGGATTATGGAATTCCCACACTTCAGTAGGAAATATTTTAGGATCCTTAATAGCTGGCTACTGGGTATCTACCTGCTGGGGCTTGTCTTTTGTAGTACCTGGCATTATAATATCCTTAATGGGGATTGTATGCTACCTGTTTCTTATTGAACGTAAGTAACTATGGCGAAATGGATTTAGATATGTTTATATATGGAAAAATGTATGTAGGTATATGTATGTGTATAAAAATATGTCTGTGTGTGTACACATAAACACATACATACATACAGATTCTGAATATGTTTTCATCTGGAATCAATCAATCAATGCTATTCACAGGCATAAAGTAAATTTTCCTCGCCTCTGTCAAATAACAAAATCGACTTTAAAATGTAGAACTGAACCCAGGATAAGACAGGATCTGTAACCTTAGCCCATCTCCTAGTTTAGATGTAGGTTCATACCAGTGGTGGGATTCAAATTTGTTTACTACCAGTTCTGTGGGTGTGGCTTGGTGGGCGTGGCATGACTTGATGGGCGTGGCTTGATGGGAATGACAGGGGAAGGTTACTGCAAAATCCCCATTCCCTCCCGATCAGCTGGGACTCGGGAGGCAGAGAATAGATGGAGGTGGGCCCAGTCAGAGGTGGCATTCGCCGGTTCTCTGAACTACTCAATATTTCCAATACCGGTTCTCCAGAACTAGTCAGAACCTGCTGAATCCCACCTCTGGTTCATACTTAGGACAACTCTCCATTATTGTGCCCTTTCACAATAATAGTTTTTTATTACAATATCTTGAGAAACAGGCCATATGCATGTTAATTAATTCTATTTCCTATTGCATAATTTCAGATCCTAAAGATGTAAACTGTACAGTCAAATCATCAACTGTAAGTAAAGTGGCGTTTTAACAATATCTGAGAACTGATATGGTTTGTGGGAGAGGGAGGTTAAGGGAAAAAATAAATCTTGGAAAATAACTTATTCAGCTTCCTTCTCCTTTAATTTGGTGCTCCAGCAAAACTGCTGTGGTTCTCATAGAACATATTGCACATATTGGTTTATCTTATTAAGCATTTGAACCAAAATCGAAGAGATGACTTTATTCAATAGTTTCAAGACATCCCAAATGTTCTCCCATCGGATTACTCTAATGCAGGGGTTCCCAAACTTGGCAACTTGAAGACTTGTGGACTTCAACTTCCAGAATTCTCCAGAATTCTGGGAGTTGAAGTCCACAAGTCTTCAAGTTGCCAAGTTTGGGAACACCTGCTCTAATGTGTTTTCCATATGGCCTGCCCTCAAAGACCATTGGGAAGCTGCAATTGGTCCAGAACACAAGAAGCTATGTGCGAATCACAGCATGCCCATGTAATTCCTCTATTCAAAAGCTTCACTGACTTCCAGTAGGCTTCCAGGTACACTCTGGTTATTCCCCATAAACTGCCATGTGACACAAGACTAGCTGGTTTGTGGGACCATCTCTGGTTATATTGTCTTGTCCCACATATTGTTCCAAGCTGGTCATGATCCTTCATGAGATAACAACTTCACCCAGGAAATTTGCCTTCTTTATGGCAGTGCTTATCCTTCAGAGTAATCTCCCCCTTCCCAGATTTCATTGTCTTATCCCCTCCCCACTAACCTTTCAAAAAAGATTAAAAACCTTGTTTTCCCACCAAGCATTTTAGTTGGGATGTTGGTTGTGGTCATCTCAGAGATGCATATATGTTTCTATATTTATTGATACTGTTTTTAATTTTATGTTAGCCACACAGACTCGCTTTGGTGAATTGGGTAGTGATAGAACATTGATTAAATAAAATGAATTAAAATAAAATATGCCCATTGATTCACACCAAATAAGACCATTTCTACTAATACTCCTCTTTATAGAGAAGGCACAAATCATCCCACCATCGTAAATGAACTCAGTACCTGCTGTTCAATTTTGTTGCTCTAGTTCCAGCTCCTTTGCCCTGCCCTCTCCACTCGTCTATTGCCACATCCTTCTTAATTGCACCTATTAAAATATATTTCAGAAACATCGCCTGAATGTCCCAAGTAAATTCAGCCTTTTGAAGCCAGCATTAAGCAGTAAGATGGCAGATACATCTCAGGTAAAGCTAAAATATTTTCACAAATAGTTTTAAAGTACTTATTACAATCCTTGTACATCATCTGCATGATATAGAAAAATTCATGCAGCTTAATGAAATAGTCTTTGTTTAATCACATTTGTGCCAATTCTTCGTAATCAGATCTCGTCTTCATTTATCTGTCCTTCTTCGATCAGTGTATCGTGTGTGTTTAATTTGGGTGGGCGATTACTTTTACTGCTTTCAAGATACCTTGTTAGAGTCCGATAGTGCTGGCTTTACCCTTAGGAACAGCCAGTTCAGATGATAGAATAGAAAAAGTGGTCTTTCCAATGGACCCAAATCCTGATTCCATTCTGTTCTGAACTCCAATGTAGGACTCTCACCCTTCTTGTAGCCAGATTCCAGTGCTATTAAACATCCTAATTAACATTCCAAAGTTTTAAGAAAGGTCAACATTGTGTTACTTTACCAATGTGCTTGTTAAATACTGATTCCTTCACTAATGCACTGGTTAAATGTTTGTAAGCTGCCTATAGTTACATCAAAGTAAGATGGGTGGCTGTTGTGGTCCGTCAGTGGCCTGCCGAGCAGGGTCGGACAGCGAGGAGGTTGGGCAGGAACATGGGCCAGTCCTGGAGTCTGGGGCGGCTCAGACGAGGGCTCTATGTCAGAGGCAGAAAGAGGCCGGGGCCATCTGGGAGTTACGTGCTGCCTCCGGAGCCTCCAGAGTCAGACATCAGCAAGGCAGGGGAACAGGGGGAGCCTGTTCCCACTGTGCACATGCGTCGAGCTGCCAGAAGGCAAGAACAGTTAAGGCAAATGGGGTGAATCAGGACTAAGGCATGGAGATGATTGGCCCCTCCCTTAAGACATAAAGGATAGGCTTAAGATACAGAAGAATCTTGACAAACTTGAACATTGGGCATTATCTAATAAAATGAAATTCAATGGCGAAAAGAGTAAGGTTCTACATTTAGGCAATAAAAATGAAATGCACAGGTACAGTATAGGTGGTACCTTGATCAATAGCAGCAACTGTGAAAGGGATCTTGGAGTCCTAGTAGACAACCATTTAAATATGAGCCAGCCGTGGGCAGCAGCTGCCAAAACAGCCAACACAGTTCTAGTCTGCATAAACAGAGGGATAGAATCAAGATCACATGAAGTGTTAATACCACTTTACAAGGCCTTGGTAAGGTCACACTTCGAATACTGCGTTCAGTTTTTGGTCACCGCGATGTAGAAAAGATGTGGAGACTCTGGAAAGAGTGCAGAGAAGAGCAACCAAGATGATTAGGGGACTGGAGACTAAAACATATGAAGAACGGTTGCAGGAGCTGGGTATGTCTAGTTTAATAAAAAGAAGGACTAGGGGAGACATGATAGCAGTGTTCCAATATCTCAGAGGCTGCCACAAAGAAGAGGGAGTCAAACTATTCTCCAAAGCACCTGAGGGCAGAACAAGAAGCAATGGGTGGAAATTAATCAAGGAGAGAAGCAACTTAGAACTGAGGAGAAATTTCCTGACGGTTAGGACAATGAATCAGTGGAACAGAAGTTGCCTCCAGAAGTTGTGAATGCCCCAACACTGGAAGTCTTTAAGAAGATGTTGAATAGCCATTTGTCTGAAACGGTATAGGGTTTCCTGCCTAGGCAGGGAATTGGACTAGATGACCTTCAAGGTCCCCTCCAACTCTGCTATTGTATTATTGTATTAAGATAGGAGGAGCAAAGGCAGGTGAGCCTTTGCATGGAGCAACTTTGTTCATTCTGGTCAATTTAACTTCTGAAGCTCCGTTTTGACTCTGTGCTCTGTGTGAGCCTTGCAAAGGTAATTGGCAATTAGGTCTTTGGCAGTGTTTCAAGGGAGATGAAGGTGGGTGCTTATCAGTCTTATCCTGAAAGACTTTGGCAGACATCTGTCGGACTCTTTACAAACTCTTTGTGACTCATTACAGTCTGTGAATGAACATAATTCACAGCCATTGAAATAAAAAGAGGGGTTTGGGGATTAAGCGTGCTATTCAATAGACCTCATAAAGAGCCCATACTCGATAAGAAATCTGAGCAAGAAAAAATTACAGTGAAGATAATGTCAGGGAAACAAAGGTTAGCCTGAGAATGGAGATATTCTGTGTATACCCAGACTTTCTTACTTTCATTGGGAAAGACTTTCTAAGTGAAAGCTAAGAATACAATTTATCTTTTTGCAATGTGAAGGAATTGAGGCTTAAGCAATGCTGTGACTCTATCAACAACAGTATATATTTAGTTCTAGGTTTACAGAAAAGCTCCTATTCCTCCCTCTTAATTAAATCATAATAGTTACTCCGAAGCACTGTCTTTTACTGCATAGCTGTGCTCTAAGCAAAGGGATTAATAAACATGTTTTGTTCGCATTGAAAACAACAAAACCTCTTTCTGACTGTTTTACAGCATTTACTTGCCCTACAGAAAAAGACAAGCAATCTTTGTGTAAAGACAGGAGCTGCTTTCTGTTTGCTTGCTTCTTTTCCTGAGAAAACGGCAATCCTTCCTTGCACTCACCTCACTGCACAGAAGGAAATTAACCTCAAAAGCAGGAACGGGAACTAGAGGAACCTGAAGAAGTCGGAAGTCTTCCACCTTGGCCTTTGGTCCACGGGTTAGAAATGGGAAATCTCTGATCTGGATGGGGCTCCCACTTCTGCCGTTACACATAGAACATAAAACATGAAATGCTTCCTTATTATTCAGTATATAAATAGCATATCAATATATCATTATTATTTTGTTACTGTTAGCAACTCTGGATTAAGAACCAGTGTCACAACTCTGGTCCCTTAACCAGTGTTAGGAAAATAAATGTGGAATAGTGTAATTCACCGGACAGTAAAGAGATACGTTGCTTTAACCACAAACAAACTCTAAAACAGTGATAGTAAGAAAATAAATAGTATTTACTTTGTAGCAACTAAAATACTTCTTCTGACCAGTGATTCTAACTTCTCAAAACAGTCCTTCACCCAACACAGAGTTATCTTACAGTGATGCAAAACAAATCCTCCTCCTTCAATATTCAGCTTCAGCTTCTCAAACGGCAAACAGTAAGCACAGGAAAACGACAGGAATCAAATGGGATCAGAAAGGAACGGACTGTGTTCCTGAGCTTCCTTTATGGTAGAGCTGAGAAGCACAGCCAATCAGAATTCAAACACAGTTCTTAAAGCTACATAACTCCTTAAGAACATAGGCTCATATATATTGTCAACCCAATATAAGGCTGAATATCCTAACAGTTACTGTACATTACAATATTTCAGTTGCTTAGTTTATAAAGAGAAGAGAAATACTGCCTATGCTGAGTTTGATGGGGTCTCTTATAGGATGCAGAAATGCATTGTCTGCTACGGAGCAATGAGAATTGCACAAAGCCACTGAATCTTAATGGAGGATACGAACACTTTGAAAATGGACATGCTGCTATAAGTTTCACTGGCGCTTTGCAAATACCTGTGAGTATGCCAGCTTCTCTAGTAATGGTGGTAGGGGATCACTGGAAATATGCACAATTCTAATTTGAATGTGGGGATTATGGGAATAAAGCCATTAGAAGTATGAAAATCAACCAATTTCTCATTTGAGTTTACAATCAGATTTGAATCTCTTTGATTTCAAGACTCAGTTCCACTGTATCAAAGTATATGTACATGTGTGCAAAAGGCTGCTGGATCTTCAAATCAAACTGAAAGCACCTGATTTTATTCAACACACTAAGTCAGAGGTTCCCAAACTTGGCAACTTTAAGACTTGTGGACTTCAACTCCCAGAAATCTCCAGCCAGCTCTGCTGGCTGGAGATTTCTGGGAGTTGAAGTCCACAAGTCTTAAAGTTGCCAAGTTTGGGAACCTCTGCACTAAGTGAATTTGGCAATTTAGCAATAATTCATTTGAAAGGAGAAGATTTAATGAAACTGAAGCCTGAATTAATCCTATTGATCCCTAGAAAACCACCAGGTTTGTTGTTAATGCATGGCTTTGGATATTAGTGGGTATTACTTCAGAGAAGGAAACCCTCTAGTCCTAGAGCAGGGGTCTCCAACCTTTGCAACTTTAAGTCTGAAGGACTTCAGCTCCCAGCAAAGCTGGCTGGAGAATTCTGGGAGCTGAAGTCCTTCAGACTTAAAGTTGCAAAGGTTGGAGACCCCTGCTCTAGGCAGCATAACATTCAAGGAGCAAAATCGGCTGTGCACGTAACAGAGAGGAGAGATTAGAATAGACTAATGAAAGAAGATTTCCCCACCCCCTCCTGCAAGTTCAAAAGATTCCAAGATCACAGTCACTCTTAAATGATAGCAAAAGAGTTTTATTGGATGTTACCTTATTCATTGATTTGCTATGGAACCTTCTGATGGATCCATGACCCCATATATTGAAATAAATTGTATTGGTCAATCTTAGAGAGGGTATGTGACTGCAGGCCATGCTGTTTGCTTTACATCAGTGGTTACCCCTTGAATGTAAGCTGTTTATGTATGATCCTATATTATCATTCAACTATATCTGTATAATAGTGGACACATATGTTGTACAGAAATCCTTGCACAAAAATTAGCTCAAAGTAAAATGCTTATTGTTTTTTTTTTCTTTTCAAATTAATCTTATTTTCCATTCTTTGTAGGGAGTGATAGAATTCTCTCTCTGCCTATTATTTGCCAAATTAGTCAGCTACACTTTTCTTTTCTGGTTACCACTATACATCACTAATGTAGGTAAGTGTCCCAGTTTAAAGAATTATGTAAGGCTGGTCATATAAAATATTGCCACAAATCATATTTTAGAGAGAGTTCAATATGGTTTTTTTTTTCCAGTTATACTATTAAAAATTCAGTGAGTCACAAGTTTACTCAACTAAGTCCTTTTTGAATAGTGGTTTTTAAAAATAGTAAATAAAGCATAATAACAGGCTAACATTAGAATTTAATAGATGTGATGAATTAAGTTATTTTTGTAAGTTAAACTAAACGCTTGATTATTTCCAATTATATAAAGCAGGGGTCTCCAACCTTTGCAACTTTAAGTCTGAAGGACTTCAGCTCCCAGAATTCTTAAGTCTGAAGGACTTCAGCTCCCAGAATATCTATCTATCTATCTATCTATCTATCTATCTATCTATCTATCTATCTATCTATCTATCTATCTATCTATCTATCTATCTATCTATCTATCTATCTATCTATCTATCTATCTATCTAGAATTCTGGGAGCTGAAGTCCTTCAGACTTAAAGTTGCAAAGGTTGGAGACCCCTGATATAAAGTACCAGTTGCTAAAAGAGAAACTTTATTTTTAAAAGGTATTTGTAACAATAAAACATATAATCCATTATTTGTACTTCATATTGAAATATATTAAAACCATCCTTTATTAAGAGAAGAAATACATTTTTTTAAAAATCACAAAATAAATTCTACCTCAGAGGGGTTTTTCCTTTTATATATTAATATCAGATATATGAGATGACATGAGATTCTTCTACTTTAATACTGGACACAAGATGGGATGCAAAAAAGTTCAGTACGATTCCAAATGACCCCAATAATTTGTTTCTCTTTATTATAGTTCAAAAATTTATTTAGACGTGCGTGCCTGTTTTCTTGGGATATATTATGGCACTTGAAAATGTTTAAACTGTTACTGTTATGTTTTTATTTTTCATTGGTAGAGCATCTTGATGCTAAAAAGGCAGGTGATCTTTCGACTCTATTTGATGTTGGAGGAATTTTTGGTGAGTGTACAACTATGACCTGTTTATTATTTTTGAAAATGACACATAGATGAGTATATATTATATATTATAGTATATATTATAACTGTTTCTGATATCTAACACGAGTCTTTGGATTTTTAAATCAAATTCTGAAGCATTAGAGACAAGAAATACTTTAAAACAGGGAGTGGATGCTGATAATTAAAGCTTATTCATTCATTTATTTATTTATTTAATCCGATTTGTAAACCGCACCAATCTCCGTCGAGACGGACTCTGGGCGGTGCACAGGACATTAAAATCTACAATAAAATAAATAGCAAATATACAAAAGTTAAAAAGAAATTAAATAATAAACCTGTGCTAAAATTCCCATTAAAACCTATCTAATTTGGCTGAGGCTCTATCGTTCCTAGATTTAAATTCTATGTTAGTCCAGCTTGCTGAAAGAGATGTGTCTTAAGTGAGCGGTGGAAGAGGGGAAGGTCCGTGATAGTGCGAAGTTCGGGGGGGAGGTCGTTCCAGAGGGCGGGCCCTGCCACAGAGAAGGCCCTACTCCTGGGCGTCGCCAGCCGGCATTGACCAGCAGTTGGCACCCTGAGGAGGCCCTCTCTGTGGGAGTGAATCAGTCAGTGGGAGGTATGTGGCAGGAGGCGGTCCCACAAATAACTAGGCCCCGAGCCATGGAGTGATTTGAAGATGGTAACAAGCACCTTGAAGTGCACCCAGGAGGCCACCGGTAGCCAGTGCAGCTCGCACAAGGAGAGGTGTTACATGGGAACTTCGAGATGTTCCCGAAATCCCCTGCGCGGCCGCGTTCTGGACTAACTGGAGCCTCCGGGTGCACCTCAAGGGGAGCCCCATGTAGAGAGCGTTGCAATAGTCAAGGCGGGATGTCACGAGTGCTTGAGTGACTGTGCGGAGGGCATCCTGGTCCAGAAAGGAACGCAACTGGCGTACCAGTCGAACCTGGTAAAACGCCCCCCTGGTCACGGCCGCCACATGGTCATCCAGGGACAGCCGTGAATCCAGGAGGATGCCTAAGTTGCGAGCCCTTTCCACGGGGGCCATTGACTCAGCTTGGTTGCTGAGTTGAGAAAATTATTGAAGGGTGCCTTGAATGGAACTGCCTCAACTTGAACCTTGAACTCCATTGGATGAGAAAGGTATAGTTTACTAAAGGTCAAGGGAAATACAATAGAAAAGCCAGAACTGAAATTTGCATGCCAAATCCCCATCTGGGTGTAGGCTGGCTTGCAGCTGCATTCTTCACATAGCAGAGTGACATTGAAACGGTGTCTCAGAGAGGCACAACTTATTTCCATTACTTTCATTTCCCCCCAAGCATCTTCCAACTTCCCCCAGGGTCCATGGCAGATTGCTGGTACTGGGCAATAATAGAGCGCAGGTGTGAGGTGGCAGTTCTAACCGAGATTTTGGATGAGAGTGATGGTTTTGATATTGTATAACAGCTTGTATAGGGCAGAAAAGTAGGCAGCATTGGAATACATTCGAATATATTCTTAGAAGTTAGATAGAAATTGCACCATTCAGAACTGATGTAGAAAAATAGTTCCATAAAGTCTATGAATGGATTCAGCAACAATATTATCTTTCCCATAGTAAGTAAAAGATTGGTGAAAATATAGTGGCACACCTTATATCAAGATAAGAAAAATGTGTTTGGGAGCAAACAGTGATAACTGAAGTAATGGAACAAATACTACTGCTAACAAAGTAGAAATTGAACATTTATAGGGTTCAGCAATGTGATTTTTGTAAAACTCCCATCACTTTGAAACCAGCTCCTACATGATTTACTTAGTGTGTGTGTGTGTGAGAGAGAGAACTGAGCTTATTTATTTCTGGCTCATTCATTTCATTTTCATTTCATTTTATTGGACTTCTATACCGCACCACTCTCCCAAAAAGGGACTCGGGGCGGTGCACAGGAAACTAAAAACATGAATATAAACATATATCAAAAAGAATAAATACATCATAAATAATCAATAAAATCTTATGAAATTAAACTATACCCTGTGCTAAAAACAGTGTAAAAACCCATTTGTTAAAACTTAATTTAATTTAAAATCAGTCGGTAAAATAATCTCGGGGAATTAGGCCAGGCCACCTAAACGAAAAAAGTGTGTCTTTAGATGTTGGCGGAAGAGGCAGAGGTCCGTGATGTTCCTGAGAGCGGGGGGCAGCTCGTTCCAGAGGGTTGGGCCCGCCACAGAGAAGGCCCTTCCCCTGGGCGTCACCAGCCGGCATTGCCCGGCTGACGGTACCCGGAGAAGACCCTCTCTGTGGGAGCGAATCGGTCGAAGGGATGTATGAGGTAGGAGGCGGTCATGTAAATAGCTAGGCCCCGTGCCATGGAGCGCTTTAAAGATGGTGATCAACACCTTGAAGCGCACCCGAAAGGCCACAGGCAGCCAGTGCAGCTGTGCTGTATTTCAAACCATAATACAATTAGTTTTTGAAATGCTGCTGCTCTTTCCAATTCATCATTTTTAGGCACTCTCATCCTTCCTTGATCCTAGCAAGATTTTCAAAGGAAAAATGATATAAGAGTTTTTCATTTAATCCTCATAAGAAGCGCTCAAATTTCACTTTGTGCATATTTGCAAATAAAACATACAACATAAACAAAGGCTATGATGGAGATGTGAGTGGGTTATTCTCATTTTGTAAGGGTCAGAAGTGAAGGATTTTCCCCCACACACACACATCTACAGCAGAGATAATGTTCATTTACAGTGTTATTTTGTTCAGTGTTGAACGTGCAAAGAACATTGCTACATTTTGCACCTCTCTCTTTTTGATACAGGTGGAATTTTAGCAGGTATAATATCAGACCGACTCAAAAAAAGGGCTACAACTTGTGGTTTGATGCTGTTGATAGCTGGACCCACTGTAAGTTATGAGATGGTGGAGGAGGAGGAGGATGGAAGTGTTGATGACTTTTTGAGTTACCGTATTTTTTGGAGTACAAGACACTGCAGAGCAGGGGTCTCCAACCTTTGCAACTTTAAGTCTGAAGGACTTCAGCTCCCAGAATTCTCCAGCCAGCTTTGCTGGGAGCTGAAGTCCTTCAGACTTAAAGTTGCAAAGGTTGGAGACCCCTGCTCCAGAGTATAAGTCACACATTAGTTTTGGGGAGGAAAATTAGGGGAGGAAATCAGTGCATTAGAACGTGTGCCCTCATAACCTCTTTGGGGCTGAAACGCAGCTTCAAACATGCAGCTGATCTACTTAGGCAAGTCTGTTGAGCAGCATGGAATTGGTCCAACCAAGCAGCAGCTTTTCCAGGCTGGCTTTTTGACCTCTGCGCGTCGTGATTTTGGGCAGCTCGAGATAGCAGGGATGAGTTCTAGGCGGCGGCAATCTCCAGTAGAACCACCTGAAAACGCGACACGTAGGGGCCCAAAATGGGGCAGGAGGAGGCCAATCATTGCGCAGAGGCTGAAAACATGATGCGCAGAGGCGGTGATCTGCGGCAGTGTGCTCTGGCAATCCCCGCAGCCTTGAATGGTTCTGAAACAGAACATTCAGAGGTTGAAAACACGAGACACAGAGGCCAAAAATGTGAGGCAGAGGTCTAAAACGCGACATGCAGAGGCCGAAAATGGCTGAAGGGTGGGGGCGGGTGGGTGGGGCTAAATGAAGTGTATAAGATGCACCCAAATTATCACCTTTTAGGGAGAAAAAGCGTGTTTCATACTCTGAAAAATATGGTATAACGTATAAACAAAAACAGGTGTCAGCATACCAAATTAAATCAGAGTTTAAGGCAGAGCTTTCCTCAAAGTTCCAATTTATTAAGAGAGACATGTTGGTACATCTGTGGAAAACCTGAATCTGAAAGCTTCCTGGGTTTTCCACCCAGTTGAAAGTTCAAGACCTTTCCCTCACACCCACAAGTTCATCACATGGTCCAAACTTCCACTGCCACACTGGTAATTCCACCCATCCACTTCTGGTCAGGTGAAGAGGTTCAAAGACAAAGGATGACCTTGGGCTTCTAGAAAGGAATGTTTTATTTTGACAACACCACATTCCACTCCTTACTATTCCCACCTCCCAATTCCCCACTAATGAAACAGCATAGAAAAATAAGAGAGAGTGTGGCAGGCCAAAGATCCTAAAAGGAATAGGACTGGAGGCCTGACAGCAAGCTTAATGAAATACATTTGCATTTTTGTACCCTAATGCATATTTAAGCATTTTTTTTGTTTAGAACAAACTATACCCATTTCTGCAATTTTGAATAATGACAAATGAAAATAGAATTCTAGAATGAAAAATATTGCTAATTTTGTAATAAACATCTATTTTTATTTTTTTTATTTAATCAAATTTCTATACCGCTCTATCTCCCTGGTGGTGCACAGAAAGAATAAAAACACCCATAACATACAATCGCAGTATAAAATAGAATTAAATTAGTAAGTCTGTGCTAAAAAGGAATTAAAAACTATTAAAAACGTTATATTTAAAATTAAATCATTTAATCTATGCCAGGCCAGCCAGATGGAAAAAGTGTGTTTTGAGCGCCCGGCAGAAGAGGCGTAGGTCCGCGATGGTGCGAAGGTCGGGGGGCAGGTCGTTCCAGAGGGCCGGACCCGCCACAGAGAAGGCCCTCCCCCTGGGGGTCGCCAGCCGGCATTGATCGGTAGACGGCACCCTGAGGAGGCCCTCTCTGTGTGAGCGGACAGGCCGAAGGGAGGTATGTGGTAGGAGGCGGTCTCACAGGTAGCCAGGACCCAAGCCATGGAGCGCTTTGAAGATGGTTACTAACACCTTGAAGCGCACCCGGAAGGCCACAGGCAGCCAGTGCAGCTCGCGCAGGAGAGGTGTTACATGGGAGTACCGTGAGGCTCCCAGAATCCCCCGCGCGGCTGCATTCTGTACTAGCTGGAGTCTCTGGGTGCACCTCAAGGGGAACCCCATGTAGAGTGCAGTAAATCTAGCCAAGACAGCTTGATTTATTACAGAATGGTTTGAACTAACTCTGCTGCTTGTCTTTGTCTTAGCTGTACATATTTTCTGCAATCAGCAAAATGGGTTTTGAGGCCACAATAAGTAAGTTTTATGCTTTCTTTTTCCGTCCCCCTACCCCCTTCATTTGGGTTGTTTAAACATAAATCCACTGCAATTCTTAATTAACTCTGGAATTTTGCTGGTTAAAACTAACAGTCTGGGTCACACTGAAATAATTTCTGTTAAGACCAAATAAATTATTCTTGTTCTGCCTCAAGCATTGTAGGCTTGCTTGGGGCATGCCGTTAACTCCACGCTTAGGAATCTCTTTCAGATCAAGTTTATTGTCAGGCATTCTTAATAGCAAAACTTACAGTTGAGTGTTAAGATACTTCTGACATTCCATAATCTGTCCCATCACGTGGTGTAAAAAGATGATGATTTTACTCCCATGCTGAGCGGAGATACTGCTCTCCAGTTTTGACAAAGGCATTCGAACTAAACAGCTATAAACTTTGCACACAGGCAGAATACCCCGGTGGCCAATCAGAAACATAGATGTGATCACATGTTATGGGACTATATTTCCCATAAGGCAGTCTCTGCCTACATTTCCCATGAGGTAGTTTCTTAAAGGTTGTCATACTCTAGGTCAGGGGTCTCCAACCTTTGCAACTTTAAGTCTGAAGGACTTCAGCTCCCAGAATTCTCCAGCCAGCAAAGCTGGCTGGAGAATTCTGGGAGCTGAAGTCCTTCAGACTTAAAGTTGCAAAGGTTGGAGACCCCTGCTCTAGGTGACAGGCAATTCTCCCTAGAGAAGAAGAAATGATGTGCTTAATAATAAGAATAATGATAATTAACAATTAATTATTTTAATTATCAATAATATGAATGAGAAATAATAATGATAAGAATATTAATAATCAATTCTAAGAATAAGATTTATTAATAATAAGAAATGGGGCATGCTTAATAATAGATGGGAAAGGGCATTTAGCCATTGGGTTCAACTGCCAACTCAGTGCAAGAAACCAGGTAAAGCAGGGGTCTCCAACCTCCAAGCTTTGCTGGCTGGAGAATTCTGGGAGCTGAAGTCCTTCAGACTTAAAGTTGCAAAGGTTGGAGACCCCTGCTCTAGGTGACAGGCAATTCTCCCTAGAGAAGAAGAAATGATGTGCTTAATAATAAGAATAATGATAATTAACAATTAATTATTTTAATTATCAATAATATGAATGAGAAATAATAATGATAAGAATATTAATAATCAATTCTAAGAATAAGATTTATTAATAATAAGAAATGGGGCATGCTTAATAATAGATGGGAAAGGGCATTTAGCCATTGGGTTCAACTGCCAACTCAGTGCAAGAAACCAGGTAAAGCAGGGGTCTCCAACCTCCAAGCTTTGCTGGCTGGAGAATTCTGGGAGCTGAAGTCCTTCAGACTTAAAGTTGCAAAGGTTGGAGACCCCTGAGATAAAGCATCTCAGATAAATGGCTTATCCATTCAGTGATGAAGACTCTACCAAAACTCATTAATTGGTGGTATTGCAGGTACTGATAAAAAGGATTGTCTAATGTTCCATCATAATGTACTTTCCTGCAAGCTCTCTAAAACTAGAGACTAGATCTTGATGTTCTAAGTGATACTACTTCACATTATGTCATCCAGGCCTCTCTGCATCTTCTTTCTTTTACACTGACTTTCTCAAAGGATGAAGTGATCAAGCTGTGTATCTGGAAATGTTGGCAGTTTTGTGGAGGAAATTGAGATATTCATTCTATATCTAATGAATACAGCTTTAAAACTGTAATTCATAATTATATATTTTTCACTTTCATTTCTGTTTTCCTTATTCACTCATAAGAGTAGGGTAATTCATGCATTTTTGTTTCTCAGATCAGTAATACTCATAGTAGCAGCTATGATCTGGGCCATATCTTTCTTTCTTTCTTGTCAGATCATACTTTGCAACAACTAAGGAAAGACAATCAGATCAGACAAATTGATAGAAAAAAATAGTTTATACAGTTCCTATTTTCATAAAGGAAGTCTGCTAATCAACAGAGTGTTGACCACATTCACCAAGTATTGTAGCCCAATCAAACTGAAAACATTACCAGATCACTGTCATTTCTTATTGCTGCCTTCTCCCCCTCTTCCTTTCCCAATGTTCAACTTATTGTCTAGGAACACTAGAATAGAAGCTTGGATTGCATAGATGGTAAAAAGCAAAGAAACACTGTATTTTTCGGCATATAAGATGCACTGGATTATAAGACGCACCAAGATTTTGAAGAGGCAAATTAAAAAAAAAAGTTTTTGCACTCTGCAGACCTCCCCAAACAGCCCATTTTTCACGAAAGTGGGCCTGTGTTTTGTCAAAAAAAAAAAGCATGCATAGCCTTTAGGAGGTTTCTGGGGGGCAGAAGCAAGCAAAAACCAGTCCATTTTCTACTCATTTTTGTCCTCCCCAGCCCCCGGAAGCACTCTGGAAGCCTAAAGGTTATGCATGGCCATTTTGGTGAAGGGGGCAGGGTTTTGGGAGGCAAAAAAAATTCTGTATTCAGTGTATAAGACGCACCCAGATTTTCACACATCTTATACTCTGAAAAATACGGTAGTTTTGTTCTTCAATGACTTGGTAATAAGAAAAAACAATGCTGATTCTTTCTAGCTATAGTCATTGCTTTACTAGATAGTAGGGTATCAGTAAACAACATTTACATTTATCCGTTGTTTAATTGCCCATAGCAATTAACTATTGTTTATTAACCGCTGATTATTAAGGTACTTAGGTCCAGCAACTAAGGTGCTGGGTTAGACAGCAAGGCAGTGAACTTTCGTCCTCCCTTAAGCAGGAAAGACAGCTGGGTGATTTTGAATCAGTTGCTCTCTCTTAGCTTCACGGGGCTGTTGTCATGGGGAAAACAAGAGGAGGAAGGAATATGATTGTACCTTGAGCTACTTATAAAGTAATAAAGGAAGGATAAAAAAAAACCCTAATAAATAAGCCAAGGGGAAGTACAGATCACTATGTGCTGTGCTATAAATAGCTGGTTAATGACCGCAATAAAAATCTTCTTTTCATTACAATAAATAGCATGAGCACCATCGACCTTAGTGATACTTCCTTTAGAAAGTGGTATTTTAAAACAGGGGTCTCCAACCTTTGCAACTTTAAGTCTGAAGGACTTCAGTTCCCAGACTTCTCCAGCCAGCAAAGCTGGCTGGAGAAGTCTGGGAGCTGAAGTCCTTCAGACTTAAAGTTGCAAAGGTTGGAGACCCCTGTTTTAAAAGATTGCACCATATGTTTCCTTTATGTGCTTCAAGAGGGGCAACCCATTGTAAAGGTTCATAGCTTACCAAGTTCCAAATAAAATTAGAACTTGAATTTAGCAGAGTTTACCCATATGTTTTTCCTTGTGCCTGTTCCTTTCAGTAGCAAACTGCTATGAGCTTTCCAATGTTTGATAAAATTGAATAACAGGTCCTGCATCTGCTGACTATTGATGAGATTAAATATATACTAACTTTAATTTTTAAATTTAAGTTATGCTGCTCATCTGTGGAGCTCTTGTAAATGGTCCATATGCATTGATCACAACAGCGGTCTCTGCTGACCTGGTGAGTCCTTTTCTGTTCTACATGCAGCATATTGTCTGCAACAGTATTTTTGCTGCATTGTTTTTCATAAATACATATAAAAATTCAGAACACAAATTCTAGAGGAGGAGGAAAATATATGGTGTATTAGCGATATTTAGTAGCGATATTCATGTAATATTCTAATTACATTTTTTCAGTGTCAAATAATGTGAGAAAGATTTACAATATACATATGATGAAGATTACCACTGTCTTTCTTCTCTGTGTTTAATTATTTCTCTCTGAATATTTTGTTTTCAAAGGGTACCCATAAAAGTCTTCATGGAAACGCAAAAGCTCTCTCAACTGTTACGGCCATCATTGACGGAACAGGCTCCGTAGGTATGATACCATCCTCAAGAACAAAAGGCTGAAAAGTTTGATAAGAAACTCTTGACTGGCCATTCCCAGTCTGATCCTCTCCTGATTTTGAGAACGTTCAATCAGTGTGAGAATTACTTTTTTTTAAAGGTTGCACTGGGATGCACCTTGTCCCTTTCTAGATCGGGATGCCCTACGCACGGTCACTCAAGCCCGCCTGGACTACTGTAACGCTCTCTACATGGGGCTCCCCTTGAGGTGCACCCGGAGACTCCAGCTAGTGCCGAATGCGGCCACGCGGCGGATTTTGGGAGTGTTTCGGTACTCCCATGTAACACCTCTCCTGCGCGAGCTGCACTGGCTGCCTGTAGTCTTCCGGGTGCGCTTCAAGGTGTTAGTAACCATCTTTAAAGCGCTCCATGGCACGGGTCCTGGTTACTTGAGACACTGCCTCCTGCCACATTCCTCCCTTTGACCTGTCAGCTCCCACAGATTGGGCCTCCTCAGGGTGCCATCAGCCGGTCAATGCCGGCTGGCGAATCCCATGGGAAGGGCCTTCTCTGTGGCGGGACCGGCCCTCTGGAATGACCTGCCCCCCGATATCCGTACAATCACAGACCTACGCCTCTTCCGTCGGATGTTAAAAGCACATTTCTTTCATCTAGCCGGCCTGACATAGACTAAGGGTATAATTTTAAATTTTGATATTTACCGGTTTTAACTTTTATATTATCTAAATTTTAGCACAGATCTAATAATTTAATTGTCTTTTATATTTTGTATGTGTTGTTGGGTTTTTATCTTTCTGTGCACCGCCCTGAGTCCCCCCCAGGGAAAATAGGGCGGTATATAAATCGAATGAAATGAAATGAAATGTGCATAATTTCATTTCATTTATTTAACTTATATACCACCCTTCTCCCTCTCGGGACTCAGGGTGGTGAACAGCCACAATAAAAAGAGGAAATACAAAAGTTAAAATAACAAATTAGTAAGTATTAAATAATTTGGCCTATTATTATAAAACCCAATACTAAAAACCCAATTAAAACAAGACTATGACAGGCCGGCTGCACAAAATAGATGTGTCTTCAGGGCCCGACGGAAGAGATGTAGGTCTGTGATCGTGCGTAATTCAGGGGGGAGGTCATTCCAGAGGGCAGGAGCTGCCACAGAGAAGGCTCTCCCCCTGGGGGTCACCAGCGTCTAGGTGCTCCCAAAATTATTTTATTTATTTATTATTTTATTATTTCGATTTATATACCGCGCTATTTTCCCTGGGGGGACTCAGGGTGGTGCACAGAAAGATAAAAACCCAACAACACATACAAAATATAAAAAACAATTAATTATTAAATCTGTGCTAAAATTTGGATACTGTAAAAATTAAAACCAATAAATATCAAAATTTAAAATTATATCCTTGGTCTATGTCAGGCCGGCTAGATGAAAGAAATGTGCTTTTAACATCCAACGGAAGAGGCGTAGGTCTGTGATGGTACGGATATCGGGGCCAGGTCATTCCAGAGGGCCGGACCCACCACAGAGAAGGCCCTTCCCCTGGGAGCCGCCAGCCAGCATTGACCGGCTGATGGCACCCTGAGGAGGCCCACTCTGTGGGAGCGGACAGGTCAAAGGGAGGTATGTGGCAGGAGGCGGTCTCTCAAGTAACCAGGACCCGTGCCATGGAGCGCTTTAAAGATGGTGACTAGTACCTTGAAGCACACCCGGAAAGCCACAGACAGCCAGTGCAGCTCACGCAGGAGAGGTGTCACATGGGAGTGTCTAGATGCTCCCAAAATCCCCCGCGCGGCCGCATTCTGAACTAACTGGAGCCTCCGGGTGCATCTCAAGGGAAGCCCCATGTAGAGAGCGTTACAGTAGTCCAGGCGGGAGGTGACAAGAGCTTGAGTGACCGTGCGTAAGGCGTCAATTATAAATCATCATCCTTTTTCAATGGTGAAGGTACACACACACACACTACAGTGCAGAGGTGGAATCCTTATGCAAATATGTTAGTTACATCGACATTTCAATAAAAAGTTGGTACGTATGACAAGACCCCAAGTTGTGAATCTTGAAAAATGATGCTCTGCTACCACTCCCATAACACCAACTACAACCCAGTGAAGTGAATGTCACAAGAGGACTAGCTTAGCATCAGCCCTGTGATTCCGCTTATGATTTGGACACGGAAATGGGCGAGGAAGGGAAGAAAAATAGCCTGGATTTGTTGTCATTCAGAACAGCTTGCAAATTCAGTTGTGAGTTTACAAGCTCATGCTGAACTATTCTACGCCACAGGTCCCACACTGTATTTAATGTATGTGCATGGTATTTTAGGTGCAGCACTGGGACCATTGTTAGCTGGTCTTCTTTCTTCATCTGGTTGGAACAATGTCTTTTACATGCTGATGATAGCAGATGCCTGTGCCTTACTGGTAAGTCATACTGTACCATACTGCTGCTCCCTTCTTTGTTGAAACGTGGTATAATCAATTATTAATGCTTCTGTAAAAGCATGAACTTCTGCAGTGTGGGCACTTTACCCAAAGGAGCATTTGGATACATGCTGGGCTAATTGTACTTCAGTTTCTGTATGCTTGTTGAAATATTTTTACTGGAAAGAGAGGGTACGTTTATTTCAATAAGTTTCAACAGTAGATGTCATAGCATAGTTTGTACGTTAGCTAACAGTAACATTAATGAACATATCATTAAAAAAGGGATATTTAAAAATATGTTCCTCAAATAGCATCACAGAGATTATTCCTACAGTACTAAAATATAAGAGCCAGTTTTATGTAGAGCAGGGGTCTCCAACCTTTGCAACTTTAAGTCTGAAGGACTTCAGCTCCCAGACTTCTCTAGCCAGCAAAGCTGGCTGGAGAAGTCTGGGAGCTGAAGTCCTTCAGACTTAAAGTTGCAAAGGTTGGAGACCCCTGCTTTAAAGCAAAGCTGGCTGGAGAAGTCTGGGAGCTGAAGTCCTTCAGACTTAAAGTTGCAAAGGTTGGAGACCCCTGCTTTAAAGCAAAGCTGGCTGGAGAAGTCTGGGAGCTGAAGTCCTTCAGACTTAAAGTTGCAAAGGTTGGAGACCCCTGATGTAGAGGCTATGGCACAGGCTAGAAACCAGGAGATCATGAATTTTAGGCCCTCCTTAGGCACAAAACCAGCTGGGTAACCGTGGGTTAGTCACTCTTTCTCAGTCCTAGGAATCAGACAAGGGCAGGCAACTTTTGAAAAATTTACCAAGAAAACCACAGAGACTAATCCAGGCAATTTTCAGGAGACAAAAACTAGCTTGCCAGGCACACACAACAACAACTAAAACAATTATATGATAATCTAATTCTTCCTTATGGCCTGAAATAAATTTCCACAAGGGAGAGCTATTTGCATAAGCTAATGACTGCTGCAAGACCACATATTATAAAGAATCACAATTACATGGTAGTGATTTTAGGCTCTACATTGTTAGGCGCTAGTTTTATTCTTACTGGATTTACTGGAATAATTCTGAATTTTGTTCTAAATTTCTCCACTTTGGTCAGAAGGAGATGAACCTAAAATATCATACATCAATGAGTACTAGTAACCTGAATGTGCTGTCACTTACTTTTAATTTCACACACACACCCAGGTGATCAAATGCCTTGCTTTAAATATTGAAATGAATAATTGGTGTTCTCTTCACATTCAGCAAATCACTATTTAGATAAAGAATTGATGTCATTAATTCGTTGTTGTTTTTTATTTCTTGTTGCTCTTAATATTTTACATTTAATTATTTTTAAACATTTTTACAGTTTTTACTCCGCCTTATACGAAAGGAACTTCAGTGTAGTCTGGACCAGACCTTGTAAGTTTCTGCATGGTTAAAAAAAAATTCCAGCCTATTTAACATTCATTTTTTCTTATGTATCTTTTCACAGAGCATTGTTACCACTTTTTTCTCTTTTTCTCATTTGGAATTCTGTTTCTCAATCAGAACAGCTTGTGATATATCTTCCGCAGAGGCCATACTGGGTACACTGCTGAGAAGTGTAGAGCAGGGGTCCCCAACCCCCGGTCCGTGGACCGGTGCCAGTCCGTGGCTTGATAGGAACCGGGCCGCAGTGAGCAGCGCAACTCTTAGAAAGGGCCGGAGAGGAGGGAGGAGGGGGCAGCCCCCTGGGCAGAGCGCACACCAGGGGGCGGGAGAGCACAGGTGCGGCCGCTCGCGGTGTTGGGGGCCCGAGAGGGGCGAGTGAGCCGACTCACCCCCCTGCGCGCATGCGCCGCCTATTCCCCCGTTCCCCTACTCCGGCGGCCGAGCCATGGCCACCGGTCCGCGGAATTTTTTTAACATGAAACCGGTCCCTGGTGCCAAAAAGGTTGGGGACCCCTGGTGTAGAGTGTCACAAATTTCGGTCACAAATTTCTCACCTCTTTCACAAAAAAGAGGTGTAAAAATGCTGTTCATTTTTAAATACTTGGTACAGTTTTCCTATAAATAAATTCATTTTTTAATATTTTTTCAATCATTTTAACTTTTCCGTTATATAATGCTATTTTTATTAAAGTATCCATATTTGTTTTAAATTTCTGGAGCTGTGATTTAAATATATTTTAAATTCCACTGCTACTTTTAACTCAATAATTGCCAATACTGTATATAAGTAGAATAACAGCTCTCTATTTTGTGGGCTCTTTTGTTTAAGAAAAGACAATGGTAGCCCTGCTGTGTATAGTAAAAGGTGCAAAGCTCCAGAGTCTAGTCCTCAACTTACTATCACAATTCAATCCAAAACTTTCATTGCTAAGCAAAGAAGTTGTTCAGTGAGTTTTGCCCCATTTTCTGACCATTTTTTGGCACAGCTGCTAAGCAAATCACTTCAGTTATTAACTAAATCATGTGGTCATTAAGTGAGTCTGGCTTCCTCCATCGACTTTGTTTGTTGGAAACCAGCTGGGAAGGGTCTAGGTAGGACATCTCGCCAAGCCATGCAGGATAAGTCATCTCAATAAATGTTCTCCACCACTGCTGTCTACATTACGCGAACTGCATTGGCTACCGGTGGCCTTCCGGGTTCACTTCAAGGTGCTTGTCACCATCTTTAAATCGCTCCATGGCTCGGGGCCTAATTACTTGCGGAACCGTCTCCTACCACATACCTCCCACCGACCGATTCGCTCCCAGGGGGAGGGCCTCCTCAGGGTGCCGACCGCCGGTCAATGCCGGCTGTCGGCGTCCAGGTGTAGGGCCTTCTCTGTGGCAGGGCCCGCCCTCTGTGGCAAGGCCCGCACTATCATGGACCTTCTCCTCTTTCGCCGCTCACTCAAGACTCATTTCTTCTAGCAAGCTGGACTAGCCTAGAATTTTAGACCTCATATACGCCAAAACTCCAACCAAACTAGTAAATGGTTAATAGGTTAATGGGAATTTTAGTACAAGTTAATTTAATTAATTTTAATTCTTTTATTGTATATGTTATTATTTATTATGGTAGATTCATGTGTACACCGCCCTGAGTCCATTTCGATGGAGATAGGCACGATTTACAAATCGAAATAAATAAATAAAATAAATAAATAAATTATTTCCAATTTGGTCAACGGAAATAATATTGAAGGAACAGTGGCAGATAACATTTATCGCATTGAATTATCCTGTGTGGAACTGTCCCATAGCAACAGTTGTCCTGTTGCCCACAGTGAGATGGCTGCAACAAGTTGTCCCATCCCAAGTTTTGGGAGGTTACAAATGGTGATCATATGTCCCCAGGACAGTACAACTATCATAAATACATGCCAATTGCCAAGCACCTGAATTTTGATCACACAACCATGGGGATGCTGCAATGGTCCTAAGTTGAAAAAAATAAACGGTTGTCACTTTTTTCAGTGCTGTTGTAACTTCAGACAATCACTAAACAAATGATTGTAAATCAAGAACTGCCTGTCTATCTCTTCCTATCTAGTGGTCATCCAGATCTTTAAAGCCCTGATATGACAAACCGAAATATCTATGCATCTTTCTTTATATAAATATATAAATTTAATTCATAAGATTTCTAAGATGACAGTCACAGTACCGAGACGGCATTGGTCGCGTTGGTTGATGATCTCTGGAGGGCGCGGGATAGAGGTTATTCCTCTATCCTAGTCCTGTTAGACCTCTCGGCGGCTTTTGATACCATCGACCATGGTATCCTATTGCACCGACTGGGGGGGTTGGGGCTGGGAGGCACCGTTTTGCGGTGGTTCTCGTCCTACCTCTCTGGTCGGTCGCAATATGTGTTGACGGGAGGGCAGAGGTCGACCTCGAGACCCCTCTTATGTGGGGTTCCTCAGGGGTCGGTCCTCTCGCCCCTCCTTTTCAACACATATATGAAGCCGCTGGGTGAGATCATCCGTGGTTTTGGGGTGGAGTACCACCTGTACGCTGACGACACTCAGCTCTACATATCCACCCCAGACCACCCCAACGATGCCGCCGAAGTGCTGTCCCGGTGTTTGGAAGCCGTACGGATCTGGATGGGTGCGCTTCAAGGTGTTAATTATCACCTTTAAAGCGCTCCATGGCTCGGGACCTAGCTATCTGCGGGATCGGATCCTGCCTCGTACATCCTCACGGCCGATTCGCTCCCACAGAGAGGGACTTCTCCGGGTGCCGTCCACTAGACTTTGTCAGCGGGCGACGCCCAGGGGAAGGGCTCTCTCTGTGGCGGGCCCGGCCCTCTGGAACGACCTTCCCCCCGATATTAGAACGACCACGGACCTCCGCTCCTTCTGTCTTAAATTAAAAACTCACTTTTTCTGTCTGGCCGGCCTGGGATAGTCTCCCTGTCTTGGGGTTTTATTGGGTAGTTTTAGCATAGTTAGTTTTATGGGAATTTTAGCACAGGTTAAGTTTAATTTGGTTTTAGAACTGTTTGTATATTTTTTACTGTTTTTACTCTGCCTGTGCACCGCCCCGAGTCCCCATGGGGAGAGGGAGCGGTTTATAAGTATTAAAATTATTATTATTATTATTATTAACAAACTCAAGCTCAACCCTGCCAAGACTGAATGGCTGTGGTTTCCGGCACCCCGGTTCAGCCAGATTACTCCAACTCTGGCCATTGGGGGCGAAACACTGGCCCCCGTGTAGAGGGCGCTCAATTTGGGTGTCCTCCTGGATTCCCGGCTGTCTTTGGAGGACCATGTGACGGCCGTGGCCAGGGGGGCGTTTCATCAGGTACGCCTGATGCGCCAATTGCGCCTCTTACTGGACCGGGCTGCCCTTCGCACAGTCACTCAGGCCCTCGTGACATCTCGATTGGACTACTGCAATGCTCTCTACATGGGGCTTCCCTTGAGGTGCACTCTAAAGCTACAGCTAGTCCAAAACGCAGCCGCGCGGGTAATTACGGGAGCCACCAGAAGCTCCCATATAACACCAATCCTGCGCGAGCTGCATTGGCTTCCTGTGGTCTTTCGGGTGCGCTTCAAGGTTCTGACGACCATCTTTAAAGGGCTCCATGGCTCGGGGCCTAGTTATATGCGAGACCGTCTCCTGCCCCATACATCCCTTAGACCGATACGCTCCCACAGAGAGGGTCTTCTCAGGGTGCCATCGGCCGGACAATGCCGACTGGCGACACCCAGGGGAAGAGCCTTCTCTGTGGCGGGCCCTGCCCTTTGGAACGACCTACCCCCTGAACTCCGGACCATCACCGACCTCCGCCTCTTCCGCCAATGTCTAAAGACATACTTTTTTCATCAAGCCGGCCTAGCCTAACCTCCCATGGGGACTTTTAGAAAAGTTTTAAATTGGGTTTTAATAATTGGTTTTAGCATAGGATTGGGATTATTTAATATATATTTTAAATTATTTATCTATTTTCCATTTTGTATATTTTTTAATTTCCTGTGCGCCGCCCTGGGTCCTCTGCGGAGAAGGGCGGGATATAAATGTAATAAAATAAATAAAATAAAATAAAGATTTCGTGACATCCCGACTCGACTACTGTAATGCTCTCTACATGGGGCTTCCCTTGAGGTGCACTCGAAAGCTACAGTTAGTCCAGAATGCAGCCTCTGTGGCAGGCCCTGCCCTTTGGAACGACCTATCCCCTGAATTGCGTACCATTTCGGACCTCCGCCTCTTCCGCCAGTGTCTAAAGACACATCTCTTTCAGCAAGCCGGCCTAGCCTAACCTCCCGTCGGGGCTATTTTAATTTGGATTTTAGCATAGGATTGTAATTTAATATGTTTTTAAATTTTGTATTTATTGTTTTGTATGTTTTTAAATTCCTGTGCGCCGCCCTGGGTCCTTTGTGGAGAAGGGCGGGATATAAATGTGATTAAAATAAAACAAAAATCTTGTTTTTCACTTTCTGATATTTCCATTCTTTTGTAGGTTTAAGGAACACTAATTTTTAGACAAGAGATTTATTTAAAACAATTATTTTTAAAGAGGTTAATCCGGAAATCCTACTTGATGCTTCTGAGAAGAAAGCTGCTATATAAAAGTCACATTGAACATCTTTCTTTGGATTGCTGATATCCCCGGAGATAATATTTGCATGCAAATCGCATTTCCTGAGAAGCTTGCACAGTTATTTTTAGCCATCAGAATTTTGGCTCTTCGTACCTCCCCTCTTAACTTTGCACATTAATATCGGGAATGTGACAGTGTGAAATGAAGAACCTCCTAGCTATTCTACATAGCAGAACTGAGTCAAAGAAAAGTGTGCCTTTATCCCCACTTTGTAAAAATATTATACTACATGATTGTTTTCCTGTTTTAAGAGAATATGCAGACTGAAGACAAAAAGCGAAGAGAATAAATTAACTCTGGATACTATTTTGTAATGTACTAAAAATGGGTAAAGTGTGGACCCAAATGTCTGTCTTGTTATATGCCATATTTACTTTTTGTTAAAAAAAAATTGACTCTTGAATATGCAATACTTCCTGTTAAAGAGTATCCATCTTTTTCTATTGTCCAATGTTACTAATCTTTCTCAAGGTGCAATTAAATATTGAACTTGAATATTTATATAGTTGATTAATGCAGGGGTCTCCAACCTTTGCAACTTTAAGTCTGAAGGACCTCAGCTCCCAGACTTCTCCAGCCAGCTTTGCTGGCTGGAGAATTCTGGGAGCTGAGGTCCTTCAGACTTAAAGTTGCAAAGGTTGGAGACCCCTGGATTAGTGAATTAGAAGCAAATAACAAATAAGTAATAAATAATAAAGCAAATAACCGCCCTGGGTCCTCTGTGGAGAAAGGCGGGATATAAATATAAATAAATAAATAAAATAAATAAATAACTTGTATTAACAGAAGGTATTTCAAAATGGTAATATCTTTTAGCCTGCTTGATTTTTGAAACTGATCAACATGGACATTGATTTTAAAGTAATATTCAATAATAACTGCAGCTGATGTTATTTATTCTCTCCCATGGGTATTTTTTTAAATCATTTGGGGAAAACATTATAAAGCAAATTCACAAATACTGAACCAATTTGCTGGTTGATCTTGTTGACATCTAAATTTGATACATTTGGGAGATTTATCTGTGATGGGCTTGCTGGGACATTCCCTCTCATTGTGTTTATGCAGAGCTGACCTCAGCATCCAACTAAATGGTGTAAAACTCATCCCTTCGTGAAAGTACATTCCCAAGAACCATTCTTATGGTATTTGTCTCTGAAACCTTAGAATCAACCCGGGAAGCTTTTGAATAATTTGATTCTTGTTTATAAGGGCATTTTGAAAAGGACAAAACTGTATTACCTCTATTAAATTACTTATTTACTTACTCGTGTCCTTTAATTGTTTAATGCCAGCCGATGTAGCTCACAGTCCAACAGATTTAATCCCTTGGGTTTCTTCACAATGGAGCTCTTTACAATGCAGGGAAAAAGAACAAACAGCAAGAAGGTGGATGAACTCAATTACAGCAGGGATGAGTACATCATGAAAGGCCAGATTGGGAACAGATCATCTTACAGGAAGTCAAACTATGTGGTTGCTAAGAGACAATACTTACTTAATGTCATACAAGGAAAAGATCAGATTGATAGAAAAGCTAAGGACTAGAATGGTTAAAGTACTAGGAAAAACCAGACCTGAGATGATACACTGTTTCCTCTCCTAATTACTGTAGCTCCTTGGAGTAAATGTGGCTGCCTCTACCAAACCAAAATCTGATGTAGATGGTACAGCTGATTGCCCAGGGGAGAAAATACAGACTTATTTACATGTGTCTAACCTAATTATTTTATTACAATGGGGGAATGGAGGTGGAGTCAGGACGTCAGGATTTCTCTCTCTCCATCTATTCATTTATACTGAAGAGGCATTTCCCATCTGACTTGACACAGGAGGTTCCTGTAGTACAGGGGTCCCCAACCTTTGCAACTTTTAAGTCTGAAGGACTTCAGCTCCCAGAATTCTCCAGCCAGCTTTGCTTTAAAGCAGTGCTTCTCAAATAGTGGGGGGTGCCCCCCAGGGGGGGCGCGAGGCTCCATAAAGGGGGGCGCGTTTGACCTCGGCATGATGCTCTATCCTGATTAGCCAAACCCGCCCGTGTGACTTTTAGACCCGGATGATACTATTTACAGTCACGCGGGGGCGCGAAATGTTTTCTTCTTCCTAGGGGGGCATGACAGAAAATAATTGAGAAGCACTGCTTTAAAGCAAGGCTCTCCAACCTTTGCAACTTTAAGTCTGAAGGACTTCAGCTCCCAGAATTCTCCAGCCAGCTTTGCTTTAAAGCAGGGGTCTCCAACCTTTGCCACTTTAAGTCTGAAGGACTTCAGCTCCCAGACTTCTCCAGCCAGCTTTGCTTTAAAGCAGGGGTCTCCAACCTTTGCCACTTTAAGTCTGAAGGACTTCAGCTCCCAGAATACTGGGAGCTGAAGTCCTTCAGACTTAAAGTTGCAAAGGTTGGAGACCCCTGCTATAGTAGATTCTCAGGATTTGATCAAAACTCAGTATAAGCAGCCAACATCTATTCATCTATTTTGATTTCACAGCCAAGCTTTGCAAGCATAATTTAGTGTCATATCAGCTAAAGTGATTTTCACTCTCTATTTTTTTCTCAGCTTAAAGTTATGTGATTATACAAATGATTTTTCTTTTACTCCTGAATATCATCTAGCATAAATGTTTTTTTTAAGCTGGACATGTATACACTTTTACAATATGGAATTTATATGTAGGCATTCCTTTATTTCTATGCCCTCCATATTTCCTCATTTGAGGTTAAGGAAGTGTCTAAAGATACTGGCTGTAATTTTCCTCTGAGTCAGGCTGAGAGCTGGTATTCCTCAGGCTAGTAATCTTTGGTCTTCTGCCATCTTTACTCCATTAGAAGCATTTGTGTTGGGTAGATGCATCTCATAGTACCTCCATCACTTGGTCTTCAGCAACCTCTCTCCTCTGAACTTGCCCTCTAGTGCAGGGGTCTCCAACCTTTGCAACTTTGCTGGCTGGAGAAGTCTGAGAGCTGAAGTCCTTCAGACTTAAAGTTGAAAAGGTTGGAGACCCCTGCTCTAGTGCTTTATGAACTTTGGGAAACTCACCAACTAACAAGCCTTCAAACAGTATCCAATTTAACACAAGTTTGCCAACCTACAATCTTTTTCACTGAAACCACAAATCAAAAGACAGAGCAATCTAAGCGCATCTTAACTGCCATTACATATCTCCATAAAGTTGTGTGCCAAGTTTCTTTACAGAGGCCTGCTCTCTGAGTTCCTCTTAATTTAAGACTCCATCTCTGATGCATTTATGGTCTGTCCCCCTCACTCCCAAGAAAGGGTTCCTATGAGATGCTAAACTGCTCTACTCCCAACTTCTTATTAGTGTGAAACATTTGTTTGGATATCTGCATGAAAATATGAACAACGAAGAGGAAGATGAGGCTGAACAAAAGGAAGAATACTCATAGGAAGCTCCTTGATAAAAACTGAGAGGCAAAAATGATTAAAATAGCTTGTTTTCCCTGCAAAAATGGGAACATTACAGATAGTCCTCAACTTAGCCCAAAATATACGTTGTTAAGTGAGACATTTGTTAAGTGAGCTTTTCTCTGTTTTATCAAACTTCTTGCCCAAGGTAATAATAAATAATAATAATAATAATTTAATTTATATCCCGCTCTCTCTCCCCGAGGGGACTCGAGGCGGGGCACAGGCAATTAAAAATACAAATAAACACAGACAAGTACAAAATACAGAATTAAAAATAAATTAAATAAATCCTGCGCTAAAACCTATAAACTAAAAATTACCCCTAAAAAACCCTAACCTAAAAAGAGACTACCCGAGGCCGGCCAGACGAAAAAAGTGAGTCTTTAATTTTAAGCGGAAGGAGCGGAGGTCCGTGGTTGTCCTGATATCGGGGGGAAGGTCATTCCAGAGGGCTGGGCCCGCCACAGAGAAGGCCCTTCCCCTGGGCGTCGCCCGCTGACAAAGTCTAGTGGACGGCACCCGGAGAAGTCCCTCTCTGTGGGAGCGAATCGGCCGTGAGGATGTATGGGGCAGGATCCGATCCCGCAGGTAGCTAGGTCCCGAGCCATGGAGCGCTTTGAAGATGGTAATTAACACCTTGAAGCGCACCCGAAAGACGACAGGTAGCCAGTGCAGCTCGCGCAAGAGCGGTGTTACATGGGCAAACCTAGAGGTGCCCATAATTGCTCGCGCGGCTGCATTCTGGACCAACTGAAGCCTCCGGGTACACCTCAAGGGGAGCCCCATGTAGAGAGAGTTGCAATAATCCAGTCGGGATGTCACGAGAGCATGAGTGACTGTGCGAAGGGCGTCCCGATCCAATAGGGGGCGCAACTGGCGTACCAGGCGAACCTGGTAAAACGCCCTCCTGGCCACGGCTGTCACTTGATCTTCCATGGACAGCCGGGTATCCAGGAGGACACCCAAGTTGCGCGCCCCATCCACAGGGGCAAGATGTTCGCCCCCTATGGCCAGCGTTGGAGAGAGCTGGTTGAACCGGGCAGCCGGAAACCACAGCCACTCGGTCTTGGTCGGGTTGAGCCTAAGTCCGTTACTTCCCATCCAGATCCGCACGGCTTCCAAGCACTGGCACATCACCGCTACGGCATCGTTGGGGTGGTTTGGGGTAGATATGTACAGCTGGGTGTCATCAGCGTACAGGTGGTACTCTACCCCAAAACCACGGATGATCTCGCCCAGCGGCTTCATGTATGCGTTAAACAGGAGAGGCGAGAGGACCGACCCCTGAGGCACCCCGCATGTGAGGGGTCTCGGGGTCGACCTCTGCTCTCCTGCACGCACAAATTGCGATCGGCCAGAGAGGTAGGAGGAGAACCACCGTAAAACGGTGCCTCCCACCCCCAACCCCCCCAGCCGATGCAATAGGATACCATGGTCGATGGTATCGAAAGCCGCCGAGAGGTCTAATAGGACCAGGATGGAGGAACATCCCCCATCTCTGGCCCTCCAGAGATCATCTACCAACGCGACCAATGCCGTCTCGGTGCTATGCCCGGGCCGAAAGCCGGACTGGCGCGGATCTAGATAGTCAACTTCCTCCAGGTGACGGGGAAACTGTTGTGCCACCACACTCTCAACAACCTTCGCCAAGAAGGGAAGGTTGGAGACTGGACGGTAGTTGTTCAAAAGAGCTGGGTCCAAAGAGGGCTTCTTGAGGAGGGGCCTCACCATGGCCTCTTTTAGGGAGGCAGGCAAGGAACCCTCACTCAAGGATGCGTTGACAACCTCTTGGAGCCAGCCTCGTGTCACCTCCCAGGATGCCAGTACAAGCCAGGAGGGGCACGGGTCCAATAAACATGTGGTGGCTCGCAGTCGCCCACGTAGCCTGTCCATATCCTCGGAAGTAACGGAGTCAAACTCCTCCCAAACAAGATCTCTCTCGTGGCATCCCACTGGGTCATGAATGGGGGTTAGCTCACTCTGTATCTGGGCGGTTTTCTCCTGCAGAAAAATCACAAATTCCTCTGCTCTACCCTGTAGCGGGGCTTCCCGTTCCCTCTGTTGAAGGAGGTCGCGGGTCACCCTAAACAGGGCGGCAGGGCGGTTTTCTGCGGATGCTATGAGAGTGGCACAATGATGACGTTTGGCCACTCTCAGCGCCACAATGTAAGTCCGTAAATGGGCTCTTACCTGTGTCCGGTCAGATTCAGAGCGGCTAGCCCTCCATCTTCTCTCTAGGCATCTCTTGCGGCGTTTCATCACCCGCAGCTCCACAGTGAACCAAGGAGCCAGGGTGGTTCGCCGCCGCGAGAGAGGCCGCAGGGGCGCGACCCGATCTAAGGCTCCCATGGCCGCACTATTCCATGCGGCCGTGAGGTCCTCCATCGGGGCGCGGGTCAGGGATACAGGAAATGGCCCAAGCGCTGTCTGGAACCCATCCGGGTCCATCAAGCGCCTGGGGCGGTACCAGATTAGTGACTCTG
The DNA here is from genome assembly GCA_039707465.1 of Rhabdophis nuchalis. NCBI lineage: Eukaryota > Metazoa > Chordata > Lepidosauria > Squamata > Natricidae > Rhabdophis > Rhabdophis nuchalis. The sequence continues at coordinate 10,415,402 of CM077649.1, forward strand.
GTTCCGCCTCCCCGCGGAGGGGAGCAGCGGTCGGAAAGTCGAGCCGGAGAAGTGAGTGGTCTGACCATGACAAGGGTGTGATGACTATATCCCCTGTACCCAGATCACTTTTCCATTGGCCCGAGACAAAGATGAGGTCCGGCGTATGTCCACCCTCGTGAGTGGGGCCTTGAATTACTTGGGTCAGGTCCATGGCCGTCATGGAAGCCATGAACTCCCGAGCTACCACGGATGATTCGCCCAACGATGGCAGGTTAAAGTCCCCCATGACTATAAGTCTGGGGGTCTCCACTGCCACCGTAGCGATCACCTCCAGGAGCTCGGGCAGGGCTGCTGCTACATAGCGGGGAGCCAGGTATACAACCAGCAAGCCCAACTGCCTCCCTAGGCCCCACCTCACGCAGAGGGACTCACAGCCGGAAGTCTGAGGCACAATGGTCTCTCTCGGCTCAAGGCCTTCCTTAATAATGACCGCTACCCCACCACCCCTGCCTAGGGCCCGCGGCTGATGAAATGCGCGGTAGCCTGGTGGGCACATTTCAACGAGGGGATGTCCTCCCTCGTGGCCCAACCAGGTCTCCGCAATTCCTACCAGGTCCGGCTCCCCCTCTGACACAAGGTCACTAATGAGGGGGGCTTTGTTGACAACGGACCTGGCGTTGCAAAACATCAGCCGCAGACCCTGGCTCTGTATTCCCTGGCCACCTAGCCTGCGGGGGTTGTGGCACCCAACCGTTTGTAACCAACGGCTACGTGCCATCAACCGGGAGGAAGGAACTTGTCTCCCCTCGGACCTGCCCCTCCCCACGACCCTCTGGATGGGGAAGCCCTCCACCGGAATGACTTGTGTTTCCCCCCTCTTAACGAAACCATCCGCCTCCCTCCGTCGTCTGCTGGCTCGGCCCGTTCCCTTTTGGCTAGTCTCAACCTGTCTAAACCCTCCCCCCTCCCTGGTGCCCCCTAAAATAAACAGCAATTTGTTAACTAAAAAACCCCTACACCTGCGCTTTCGCCACTTCTCCTGACTTATTAGTCCCTCATCAAAGTGTGCCCTTGATAATACAGCGGGCCATACCTGCGAGAGGGGGGACTCCCGCAGTAGGATTAGGTCTGCCCTTGAATATATTACGGGTCACATCGACAGCAGGGAATCAATTTGGGTACAGAGATGTTTAGATGGTCGGAATAAATATTAAATATTAAATAAGATGTTAAAATATATATTCAATAAATATTGGAAAGATGTTAAAATTAATTAATTCCAGTAAGTTAATGATACGGTATAGAAAAGTTAAAATCCTGGGTATGATGGTCAATAAATAATTGCATAAAGTGCACATGATCACATAAGTGCACTATCACAGGCGTGGCCTTAGCAAGTCCAGTCCAGTCCCACTCTTCCAGAGCCTCAGGCCTCAGCCAAAGATGGTACATGGTTGGGCCCCTTGCAGGATCTCCCGGCCCCCCCTTGTGGGTCCTGGTTTAAGTTGGTTTAAACAGAGTCAGTAGGGAACAGGGCCTCAGCCTGGATCTTCTTAGGCCTCGGCCCAGCTGTTATGCGGCCTCCCGGCTCCCGGCTGCTAGACCTCCGATTTTCCACTCACCGGTACTCTAATGGAGTCGGCCAAATAAAGGAGTCCAGATTGGGTCATCTTGGCTACGGCCCTGCTGTTATCGGGCCTAGATCGTCCTCGCCAGGTGTCCCTCCCAGACTGGCATCCCGGCCTTCTGCGTCCTGGCCCCCCATGGCCCCCCGCACTCGGCAGTCCCAGCTTGCCTTCTGTCCAGCCTGGCGTCCCGGCCTCCGGCAACCCGGCCTCTCACGTCCTTCGGCCTCCGACGGTCGGCGCGCCTCGGCAGACCTTCTGGCAAGCCTCCTGCCCAGCCTCCTGCCCGGTTTCCACCTCTCCAGCGTCCAGCAAGCCTTCTGCCCGGTCTCCAGCACTCCGCTTTCTCCCCCGCTTTCTCCCCCCGGCGGGCTCAACAAGCCCGGCATCGGCCCGCCATCGGCCTGACGCCCGGCGTCTCCAGCTGACCGGCGCCTTCCGGTCAGCAAAACCCCCGTTCTTGGCCGTCAACTCACCCTGGGAGGCCGTCCATGGCCTCGATGGTAAGCCAGGGTGGTCACTTACTGGGCCCGACCCTCAAAGCTGGTAAAGAGGGTCGGGCGGCATCTCTTTTAACCAAAAAGCCCCCGCGGCCCGCGCGGAGCTCAAAGGCAGACCGCCATCTCTTCGCGCATGCACGTAAGGTGTTACGTGAATCACTACAGTTGGTAAGTTAGTAACCTGATTGTTAAGTGAATCTGGTTCCCCCATTGACTTTGCTTGTCAGAAGGTTGCAAAAGAGGATCACATGACCCAGGGAGGCTGCATAAGTATAAACCAGTTGGAAAGAATCTGAATTGTGATCCTACGATTGTGGGGATTCTGCAAAGATTGCAACTGTGGGGAAAACGGTCATGTCACTTTTTTCAGTGCTGTTTTAACTTTGAATGGTCATTAAATGAAAGGTTGCAAATTGAGGACTATCTGTACTAAGAAGCATGGGAGACAATTGCTCCTGCAGTGATCATGGTTGCCACCAGATGGTGGTACTGATCAGACAGAGATTGCATTTAAAAAATTTCTTAAGGAAAGAATTGAATAAACTCATTCCAAGTTGGAATATGTCTACCCAAGTTGGACTATATCTCCCTTAAAGTTGTAACTTTAAGTCTGAAGGACTTCAGCTCCCAGAATTCTCCAGCCAGCAAAGCTTAATAAGGTTTGTAGTTCTAATTATTTAGTTCAGGGGTCTCCAACCTTTGCAACTTTAAGTCTGAAGGAAAGTCTGAAGCAAACTTTAAGTCTGAAGGAAAGTCTGAAGCAAAGCTGGCTGGAGAAGTCTGGGAGCTAAAGTCCTTCAGCCTTAAAGTTGCAAAGGTTGGAGACCCCTGCCCTAGATGTTCTTAATTCAAGAGGATTCAACTGCTTTTTATATAATTGGAAAGATTGTATAAAATTCCCCAGCCCTCCCTCTTCCTCTCCCTTCCTCCCTCCTTCTCTGCTATTGTGTTTCAGTACAGAATAGAAACAGCAGGGCCCAGGAAAAAGAACCAAAATTGTGGATCAGGCAAAATTGAAGAAGAGATGAAGCAAAGTAGACTAGCTAAAGAAATACTGAAGAAAGAAGCATAAAGAGAAACGGAAATTGGAAAAAAGAACGACTATGAGAGAAATCTAAGTTAGAGACAAATACTCCTTTTACGTGGAAGAGATTGCTGTGTATTTGAGCCAGCAGGTGATTCTATGCTTTGACACATTTGAGTTTCCTGGAATCGTTGTTCAAATAATCCATGTTCCTTCTTTCATCTCTCTAAAGTGGAAAATATGTTTGCATTTCCATTCCTTTTGCTCTTTATTTTGCTGTTTGCCATTTGCTTGTTTCTTTGTATAAACCTGAGTAACACAGTGAGCTTAAGCACTTAATACGTTCTGCCAAAGGATCCAGTTGCCTTCAGACACTTCAAAGGCATAGCCCTTTAAAGAGCAAGAAAGCAAATACATCCTCCTCCAGATGTATGCAATATTTAATGGATTTTCTAGTTGACATATGACTGTTCAATGAAAGAAAACAAATTGAAGATTGCAAAGAGAGCCAGAAGGTCAAGGAGAAAATAAAACGATAGGGATCCGTCTGCGGTGAAAAGAAAGTTGTGCATTAGGTGGGAAAAATAATGCAATGGGTCGAGGTTCTTGGTGAGCTTTTATTTATTGAGGGAGCTGTTTCCAATCAGAATTGGATTAACTCAGAAATCAGTTAAGCTATGTGCTAAAAAGTAAGACCCAGCTGCAAATCTCTTCTGGTTGGGGTAAGTGATATGAGAATAGCTTACCAAGTTAACAAAGAGCACGGGAGTCAAACTTGTAGTGTCACATTGTTGTCACGTGACGTTTCACTCTTTCGTGGAGCTGGTGTGCGCATGACTTGCGCATGATGCATCCAGCCTGTGGGCCACCAATTTGACACCCCTGGCATAGAGATTTGATTTTTTTCCCCAAAGATTCGTTTTTGTAAAATTAGAGATGATCATCAAGTCCACAATGAACATTAGAATTAGAATGTCTCCACTTATATTAACTGTTTATGAACTTTCTTCATTACTGTCTTTACACCAGAGAGGTGTTGAAGGAGTACTGATGTAACACTTGTTGTCTTACAAGTGAGACCTTCCCAACTCCATTGTCTTACAGATGCCATCTAATGATGCTTGTATTTATAGTATATACTTGCTGTGTTAGGATATGCAGCCTTATATTGGGTTGACAATATATATGAGCCTATGTTCTGAAAGAGTATATGTAGCTTTAAGAAACTGTGTTGAATTCTGATTGGCTGTGCTTCTCAGCTCTACCATAAAGGAAGCTCAGGAACACGGTCCATCCCTTTTTCGATTCCCTTTGATTCCTGTTCTTACTGTTTGCTGCTGAAGAGTTGAAGACTGAAGAAGTATTCGTTTTGCATCACTGTAAGATAACTCTGTTTTGGTGAAGGACTGTTACTGTTTAGTTGCTACAAAGTAAAGACTATTTATTTTCTTACTATCAGAGTTTTAGAGTTTGTGTGTGGTTAAAGCAACGTATCTCTTTACTATCCGGTGTATTACACTATTCCGCATTTATTTTTAAACGGGGTGTTTGTTACCCCTAACACTGGTTATGGGACCAGAGTTGTAACACTGGTTCTGAACCCAGAGTTGCTAACATGCTGTATATACATTTTAATTTTAGGTTTGGAACAACAGTATTGGACTTGGTTTTGCCTCAAAGAATGAATCTTCTTCTTCATCATCATCATCATCATCATGTTCTCTGTTTCTTCCACATGAAATAAAGCTTAGAAATTTCAATAGCAGTCAGTCTGCTACTGGAAAAAGATTTAGTGACCCAATAGAATAAGATTTTTAGTCTTGTTGGATGGGAAAATGGATTGTTCTGCTTTGAATTGAAAAGGAATAAGTAAATCCTAATTTATTGTGCAATTATAATGTTGTCAATAGGTACCATAATTTCAGGTTTGCAGACTAAAGCTTTACATGATAAGCCAGGAAGGGCCCTCCAGATGTTGCTAAATTTCTGTGATGTGAATTACAGTTATCTACTCTTGTTCACATATTAAGGATCTGTTTGGATTTGTTTAGATTAATAGAAATGTCTGAGCTTCTTTATGATAACTGTTGTGTTAATTATTATATTTTGCTTAAATGTGGCTATCTGGATGTCATGAGTGATGGATTCAGAAAAAATTGGGTTAGAATTATAACATACTGGCTGAGATTTGTAGTCTCAATGAATCTTGAAATCATTTGGCCATGATATATTTAATTCTTTAATGTCAGCGTTGTGGAATATTCTGCTACATCAAAAATTAGAAACATCATCCCACAGATTGCCCTACAGTTGAACAATTTATATTCCACTATAATTCAGTAGATGGCACTTAAAATCTATTCACTGAAAATGTTTAATATAATTCCCCATTTTAAATTTATAGAACGTGATTTACCAAGCCAATCTATATATTGTAAAATTTCATTGTAAAACCAATTTCACTGTAATTTTAGTACATTGACGATGATGATGATGATGATGATGATGATGATGATGATTATATATCACCTCAACATGTCATTTATTTCTACTAAACATAAAGTTTTTAAAACCTAGGGGTTATAAAAATAGGCAAAAAATAATAATCATGCAGCATTTTTATGAACCCTGTATAATCATTACTCCTTTCTTTCTGGGCCATTAAAACAGAAGTGTGCATAAAAGACTTTATTTTAACTTTAATAATTCCAAGAGTTGCTATAGAGTTTAACTGTATTTTATGTTTTATATCATTCAATCAATCAATCAATCAAATCAAATTTTTATTTATATAACCGCATCCTCTCCCCAAGGGGACTCGGAGCGGTGCACAGGGGAAAAAATTAAAATACTATAAAAAATACATACATAAAACAAATACGATGGATAAAAACGAATTAAATTAAGATTATCCCTGCGCTAAAATCCCCAAGTTATAAGGCTAAAATTCCCTAGCCTTTTATTAGTGCCTGTACACCGCCCTGTGTCCCGGAAGGGAGAAGGGCGGTATAAAATTTTTAATAATAATAATAACAACAACAACAACAATAATAATAACTTGCCCTTAAAATCAACTCACTGACTGAATGTCATACTCTTTTTGTCTCTTATGTCTAGACAGAATTCTGAAACCTTACAATAAAAATCCTTAACACCAGCTGTGAAATAAATGCCGGTCATTTGCCGAGTGTTAAGTGCTATTTTGTGTCAAAGCAGCTAATCAAACCCTACTTTTCTGTGCTGCCATTGCACATTGATTGCAGAAAGACTCCTTGCTCTGAACTGAAGCCATCAAGAGTTGCTATGGGAATCAAGAGGGCACTTGGCGACAGGGTCTGGAGCTTGGCTCCCTCCCGTTCTTTTACAAGAATGAGGAAATAAAATGAAAGGAGGAGTAGAAAAGTGATGGGAAACGCATGCATATCTGAGAAGGAGGGTTGCAGTTTGAGGCTGCAGAATGAGAAAGAGCGAAGAGACTTGTGCGTCTAGTAGTAGTGATTCAGTTTCAGTTGGCTGAATCTTATTTCTGCCGTAAAGTTAATCCAACAAATTCCAGCCAAAGTCTCACTGTAGCAAATCTTGGGAAGATGGGATGCAGCTCATCAGCTTACCAATCCAAGTGTATTTATCTGGATATTAATGGAAGAATTCAAAAGGTATTTGTTCATTCCTTTCTTGTTTGCAGCTACTATTTTTATCTAGTTACCTTTGCATCTAAGTGGATTCATGACCTCACTTTAAAAAAAAAAAAAAAGCTTCCGTATCCTGAGCTCTATTCAGCTATAAGCACTGCTGCCTCTTTAAAGCAATCTTGAAATAGGAATTTAGGAGCAAAATCCTCAGGATATGGGGAATGTGAATGGATACTTGTCTTTTCTGCTCAAATTTAGTGTGCATGCCATTCTGTGGATATAAATGCAAAGGTTTTGTGTGAATGGATTTCAGTGTAAATAGAAGTGGTACCTATTGTAGCAGTTACAAAATAGAAAAATAGAAAGGTTTAGGTAGGGTATTTGGGGGTACATCAAAATTATATTGACTTGTTTCCTTACAATGTCTACTTTTTTCTTTCTAAGATATCTAGTAAATAAATATTTGTGCATTTGTGTATGTGCATGTACATATATTGAAGTGCATTAAACTTCTATTGTAATTCATACTATGATTTAAGTTTACATGAAGTTACATGAAGATATTAATTAAAGAGGGATCAGATCTATAATAGAGAAAGTGTGACAAAATACACTTTTTGTACATATTTGACTCCTTTGCCTAATCTGTTCTCATGATAAATACCAGAAGACGGGACTTTAAAAATCTAATTAGTTTCATGACTGAGATGCTTTATGTGTTAAATCAACATGGCATGTGCTATTAATTCATTATTATGTCAGCTTCCCCAAATATGTGTGTTCTAGATGTGTTTTAGTCCAATAGAGAATGGAAAGAGAGAGAAGGGAAAGAGAGAAAAAATACAGCAAGCTGTTGGTCCATGCCTTATCCTGAATATGCTATTAATAATAATAATAATAATATATTTAATTTCTAGACCGCTCCCTCTCCCCAAGGGGACTCGGAGCGGTGCACAGGGAAATTAAGACAATAAATATATACAAAACAGTTAAAAACAGATTAAACATAAGGCCCTGCGCTAAAATTCCCCAAAACCAATCACTAAAACCCTAAACCCTATAATACTGTAATAAGAGGCTACCCTAGGCCGGCCAAGCAGAAAAAGTGCGTCTTCAATTTCAGACGGAAGGAACGGAGGTCCGTGGTAGTTCTAATATCGGGGGGGAGGTCGTTCCAGAGGGCAGGGCCCGCCACAGAGAGAGCCCTTCCCCTGGGCGTCGCCCGCTGACAAAGTCTAGTGGACGGCACCCGGAGAAGTCCCTCTCTGTGGGAGCGAATCGGCCGTGAGGAAGTATGGGGCAGAATCCGATCCCGCAGATAGCTAGGTCCCGAGCCATGGAGCGCTTTAAAGATGATGACTAACACCTTGAAGCGCACCCGAAAGACTACAGGTAGCCAGTGCAGCTCGCGCAAGAGCGGTGTTACATGGGTGTACCTTGTGGTACCCATTATTGCTCACGCGGCTGCATTCTGGACCAACTGCAGCCTCCGGGTTAACCATACAACTAATTTAATAAAATGTTTGTTTCTATTATTGTTGCTGTTGTTGTTACTACTGCTGCTGCTGCTGCTTCTACTCATAATTTTATCAGATTTAAGGCTGCAGGCTTCTGCCTACTATTCTGGGATATCCCACTAAATTGAAAATCCCACTAAATTGAAAATCACATTTTTCTAAAGAACAGTGCTTTGGCTTATATAACAAAAGACTTTCTATGTGTGCTTTTATTACAAAATACGATTATATCTTCCCACGGAAAAGTAGTAGTTCAGAGAAGCTTTGTTCTAAAGAAAGTGTCTGGAATGGACTTTGAATTTGAGAGCAAAGCTTCTTAACAATCAGAAAATGACAAAAAAATAATTAAGTAAAAATAAATATATTGCCATTTAAAATGATAGAGATGGGGATTGAGATGAAAATTTTAGTATCAATGTAGATCTCTTGTTTCCCTTTGCAAATTGGGGATTACAAGATTGAAGCAAGTTTGGAAGACATGGATTTGCGCAAGTAGGTATAATATGCGTTAAATATTCTCAAGCTTTACATATCTAGTGAGCTATTATGATGTCACATATGCCATGCATCTGACATGGGGACAACAGGTGATGAAACATTCTCTGTAAAGTATTTAAAAATGTTATGTAGTGTGAAATAATGGGAATGGCATTTTAAGTGAAGTTTATATGATTCTAAGACTGTTTTTCATTTATTATCACTAGTTTTAAGTGCATTTCCAAGCACAAGAAGTTCAGAACTCTATATTTAGCTCCTTTAAACAGTAGGATTTGCCCATCCACTGCTAGAGATGGATGCAAAATGGAGCCTTTTCATTTGTCCAGTTCCAGATTATGGAATTCTATCCTCAGGGCAAATTGGCCATTTATTTATATGGCACCTGTGATCTATTGCCAAAACATATCTCTTTTTCCCACTCTCTTAACGCTAACCTTCCATTTTATGGTGGTGTTTCTTATTTTCTATTTTTACGGTATTATTAGATTCTATAAGGTAACTTTTTTTTTATGTTCTGCTGTTTTCAAATTATATTAGTGCTGCTTTAGTAGCCCTTTTTTTTTTTTTTTTTTAAATTTTTACAATATTTCACCCAGTGCTGTACAAAACAAAAGGAAGAGTTGGTTTCAAGTGTCGTCTATTGTCTTTAAAATCTCCAAAATCCACGTTCTCTCGGTACAGGCGTCGAGACATCCAAAGTTCCAAGTGCATAGTCCACAAATGGCTTCCAAGTCTTCCAAAAAATATCATTTTTATAAACCCCCTCTCTAAATTTAATATCACACGTCATTTTATCATTTAAGGCTAATTTCCACATTTCACAATACCATTCTTCTATTTTAATATTTACCTCTATTTTCCAATATCTTGCTATTACAATTCTACCTATTATAATCATAATTCTAATCAGTTCTTTCTCATATTTTGTTAACTCTAGTTCATTAATTATCAATAACAGTATAGTTTCCGGTCTCAATATTATTATTCTTTTCATCATTTTACACATCGTTGTTTCCAATTGCTGCCAAAACTTTTTAATTTTCACACATTTATACCACATATGTTCGTAAGTTCCCAATTCCATATTACATCTCCAACATTTATCACTCATTTTTTTATCTATCTGTGATAATCTTAAAGGGGTCCAATACCATTTCCAAACAACCTTAAAATTATGTTCTTTAATCCTTATAGATAAAGTCTTCATAATCCGACTCTTCCAATTCTCATTCCAATCCAAATCCAATATTTTAATCTTTAAATCTTCTTCCCAATTCCTTTTCATTACCATTTGTGGATTTCCATCAAAATTTATAATCTTGTATATCTTACTGACAAGTCCTTTTAACCCAACTTCATCCTTAATAATTTGAGATACTAAAATTTCAAATTTAGTTTTACTTCTATCTATGTTACATAGGGTAGCCCTTTAGATTCAAAGTTTTAAGTGATTATGCATACAGTTATTGTAAATCTGCATTTGTATTAACTCAAGATCACCCTTACCAGTCTTAAAAACCTGCATATCTTCTGCAACATTATCTTAGCAAATGCCTGGTGGAAATTAAGGTAGTGAATTGAACGTGACACTCCTTGACAAGGAAAAATAAAATTGGCTGAAAAGATAGGTCTACCAGTTTTTGATCACACGATAATACACTATTCACCCCCCACCCATCCCCACATCATAGTAGAGAGTTATCTCCAGTTATGTGTTCCTAGATTCTCTTGATTGCTTAAGTCTTTCAGAGGCAGATTAAAACCTTCTAGGAGCAGACATATGGGTAGAACACAGTAAGAGAAAAAGCAACTGGGAAGTAAAAACACTTATCTCCAACCTGGTGCTTCTAAATACATTAGGATAACAGTCCCAGAATTTCCAGCCAGCTGGGACTATTCTGGTAAAATCTCTAGAGCAGGGATCTCCAACCTTTGCAACTTTAATTCTGAAGGACTTCATCTCCCAGACTGGGAGATGGGAGCTGAAATCCTTCAGACTTAAAATGCAAAGGTTGGAGACCCCTGCTCTAGAGGAGTCTTGGTTATAGAAGGCTGCAATAGGGAGTGTGCAGAAGGGCTGCCAAAATAAGCAATTATCAATTTGCAGGACCATGGATAGCTCCAAAGCACACAGCTTGTTCCAGCAGTTGGTAGAATTTAACCAAATCCTTATGTATTAGATAGAAAACCTATATATGGTACAGCTCAAGCACCATCACAGGCAAGGAGGTCCTTCCAGAAGCTTTGATTCTGAACAAAGACTCATTTGATATTCTATATGGTCTACTGGTGGGACCTACAGCATCTTAGGCGAGAAGGGGTCATTCCTGTGAAGTGAGACCTCATGGGACCCAAATTGTGCAGTCCACTGCTCCACTGGTCAGTATTTTCTGATATATTTGCCTCAAGCAATTTTGAAGCCAAATAGAAAAAGTGTATGTAATTTGGTTCTAGTTAAATACTTAACTACATTTCAAATATACTGTAAAATCCATGTACACAGTCATGGTGTTAACAATGTATCATGATGTGCCCTGCTCTACAATTTCCAATCTATGTGAAGGCAGAAAACTTTTTCACCATGCTTCCTTAAAATTGGATGTCCTCTCTGTCATTTACATTGCTGGATACCCTACCACTTGCGTGCTGAACATTTATACAATATTTCTGCCTTAAGTAAAGATTTCTAATGTTAAAAATCAGACTTACGGTAAGTTGTCTTTGCCTTCTTTTGAAAAAAGTCTGAAAATTTTCAGAGATGATATAGCAATCCCCAAAACGTCACTATCTATCATTAGAAGTGCAAAATTAGAACATTATGCAATGTAAGTGTTAGGATATTCAGCCTTATATTGGGTTGACAATATATATGAGCCTATGTTCTTAAGGAGTTAAGGAGTTATGTAGCTTTAAGGCCCCATGGAGAGGGCACGCAACTTGGGCGTCCTCCTGGATTCCCGGCTGTCCATGGAGGACCATGTGGTGGCCGTGGCCAGGGGGGCGTTCTATCAGGTACGCCTGATATGCCAGTTGCGCCCCTTACTGGACCGGGAGGCCCTTCGCACAGTCACTCAAGCGCTTGTGACATCCCGGCTGGATTACTGTAACACTCTCTACATGGGGCTCCCCTTGAGGTGCACTCGAAAACTACAGTTAGTACAGAATAATAATAATAATAATAATAATAATAATAATAATAATAATAATAATAATAATAATAATAATAATAATAATAATAATAATAATAATAATAATAATAATAATAATAATAATAATAATTTTAATTTATATCCCGCTCTCTCTCCCCAAGGGGACTCGAGGCGGGGCACAGGCAATTAAAAATACAAATAAACCACAAACAAATACAAAATACAGAGTTAAAAATAGATTAAATAGATCCTGCGCTAAAACCCATAAACTAAACTAAAAGTACCCCTAAAAAACCCTAACCTAAAAAGAGACTACCCAAGGCCGGCCAGACGAAAAAAGTGCGTCTTTAATTTTAAGCGGAAGGAGCGGAGGTCCGTGGTTGTCCTGATATCGGGGGGAAGGTCATTCCAGAGGGCTGGGCCCGCCACAGAGAAGGCCCTTCCCCTGGGCGTCGCCCGCTGACAAAGTCTAGTGGACGGCACCCGGAGAAGTCCCTCTCTGTGGGAGCGAATTGGCCGTGAGGATGTATGGGGCAGGATCCGATCCCGCAGGTAGCTAGGTCCCGAGCCATGGAGCGCTTTGAAGATGGTAATTAACACCTTGAAGCGCACCCGGAAGACGACAGGTAGCCAGTGCAGCTCGCGCAACAGCGGTGTTACATGGGCAAACCTAGAGGTGCCCATAATTGCTCGCGCGGCTGCATTCTGGACCAACTGAAGCCTCCGGGTACACCTCAAGGGGAGCCCCATGTAGAGAGAGTTGCAATAATCCAGTCGGGATGTCACGAGAGCATGAGTGACTGTGCGAAGGGCGTCCCGATCCAATAGGGGGCGCAACTGGCGTACCAGGCGCACCTGGTAAAACGCCCTCCTGGCCACGGCTGTCACTTGATCTTCCATGGACAGCCGGGTATCCAGGAGGACACCCAAGTTGCGCGCCCCATCCACAGGGGCAAGATGTTCGCCCCCTATGGCCAGCGTTGGAGAGAGCTGGTTGAATCGGGCAGCCGGAAACCACAGCCACTCGGTCTTGGTCGGGTTGAGCCTAAGTCCGTTACTTCCCATCCAGATCCGCACGGCTTCCAGGCACTGGCACATCACCGCTCCGGCATCGTTGGGGTGGTTTGGGGTAGATATGTACAGCTGGGTGTCATCAGCGTACAGGTGGTACTCTACCCCAAAACCACGGATGATCTCGCCCAGCGGCTTCATGTATGCGTTAAACAGGAGAGGCGAGAGGACCGACCCCTGAGGCACCCCGCATGTGAGGGGTCTCGGGGTCGACCTCTGCTCTCCTGCCCGCACAAATTGCGATCGGCCAGAGAGGTAGGAGGAGAACCACCATAAAACGGTGCCTCCCACCCCCAACCCCCCCAGCCGATGCAATAGGATACCATGGTCGATGGTATCGAAAGCCGCCGAGAGGTCTAATAGGACCAGGATGGAGGAACATCCCCCATCTCTGGCCCTCCAGAGATCATCTACCAACGCGACCAATGCCGTCTCAGTGCTATGCCCGGGCCGAAAGCCGGACTGGCGCGGATCTAGATAGTCAACTTCCTCCAGGTGACGGGGAAACTGTTGTGCCACCACACTCTCAACAACCTTCGCCAAGAAGGGAAGGTTGGAGACTGGACGGTAGTTGTTCAAAAGAGCTGGGTCCAAAGAGGGCTTCTTGAGGAGGGGCCTCACCATGGCCTCTTTTAGGGAGGCAGGCAAGGAACCCTCACTCAAGGATGCGTTGACAACCTCTTGGAGCCAGCCTCGTGTCACCTCCCAGGATGCCAGTACAAGCCAGGAGGGGCACGGGTCCAATAAACATGTGGTGGCTCGCAGTCGCCCACGTAGCCTGTCCATATCCTCGGAAGTAACGGAGTCAAACTCCTCCCAAACAAGATCTCTCTCGTGGCATCCCACTGGGCCATGAATGGGGGTTAGCTCACTCTGTATCTGGGCGGTTTTCTCCTGCAGAAAAATCACAAATTCCTCTGCTCTACCCTGTAGCGGGGCTTCCCGTTCCCTCTGTTGAAGGAGGGAGCGGGTCACCCTAAACAGGGCGGCAGGGCGGTTTTCTGCGGATGCTATGAGAGTGGCACAATGATGACGTTTGGCCACCCTCAGCGCCACAATGTAAGTCCGTAAATGGGCTCTTACCTGTGTCCGGTCAGATTCAGAGCGGCTAGCCCTCCATCTTCTCTCTAGGCATCTCTTGTGGCGTTTCATCACCCGCAGCTCCTCAGTGAACCAAGGAGCCAGGGTGGTTCGCCGCCGCGAGAGAGGCCGCAAGGGCGCGACCCGATCTAAGGCTCCCACGGCCGCACTATTCCATGCGGCCGTGAGGTCCTCCATCGGGGCGCGGGTCAGGGATACAGGAAATGGCCCAAGCGCTGTCTGGAACCCATCCGGGTCCATCAAGCGCCTGGGGCGGTACCAGATTGGTGACTCTGGTTCCGCCTCCCCGCGGAGGGGAGCAGCGGTCAGAAAGTCGAGCCGGAGAAGTGAGTGGTCTGACCATGACAAGGGTGTGATGACTATATCCCCTGTACCCAGATCACTTTTCCATTGGCCCGAGACGAAGATGAGGTCCGGCGTATGTCCACCCTCGTGGGTGGGGCCCTGAATTACTTGGGTCAGGTCCATGGCCGTCATGGAAGCCATGAACTCCCGAGCTACCACGGATGATTCGCCCAACGATGGCAGGTTAAAGTCCCCCATGACTATAAGTCTGGGGGTCTCCACTGCCACCGTAGCGATCACCTCCAGGAGCTCGGGCAGGGCTGCTGCTACATAGCGGGGAGCCAGGTATACAACCAGCAAGCCCAACTGCCTCCCTAGGCCCCACTTCACGCAGAGGGACTCACAGCCGGAAGTCTGAGGCACAATGGTCTCTCTCGGCTCAAGGCCTTCCTTAATAATGACCGCTACCCCACCACCCCTGCCTAGGGCCCGCGGCTGATGAAATGCGCGGTAGCCTGGTGGGCACATTTCAACGAGGGGATGTCCTCCCTCGTGGCCCAACCAGGTCTCCGCAATTCCTACCAGGTCCGGCTCCCCCTCTGACACAAGGTCACTAATGAGGGGGGCTTTGTTGACAACGGACCTGGCGTTGCAAAACATCAGCCGCAGACCCTGGCTCTGTATTCCCTGGCCACCTAGCCTGCGGGGGTTGTGGCACCCAACCGTTTGTAACCAACGGCTACGTGCCTCCAACCGGGAGGAAGGAACTTGTCTCCCCTCGGCCCTGCCCCTCCCCACGACCCTCTGGATGGGGAAGCCCTCCACCGGAATGACTTGTGTTTCCCCCCTCTTAACGGAACCATCCGCCTCCCTCCGTCGTCTGCTGGCTCGGCCCGTTCCCTTCTGGCTAGTCTCAACCTGTCTAAACCCTCCCTCCTCCCTGGTACCCCCTAAAACAGACAACAGCTTTTTTACTAAAAAACCCCTACACCTGCGCTTTCGCCACTTCTCCTGACTTACTTCTCCTGACTTACTTAATGCGGCTGCGCGGGTGATTATGGGCGCCTCAAGGCAAACCCATGTAACACCTCTCCTGCGTGAGCTGCACTGGCTGCCTGTGGCCTTTCGAG
Source organism: Rhabdophis nuchalis (assembly GCA_039707465.1). NCBI lineage: Eukaryota > Metazoa > Chordata > Lepidosauria > Squamata > Natricidae > Rhabdophis > Rhabdophis nuchalis. Next base: position 10,430,916 of record CM077649.1, read on the forward strand.
CGCGCTTCAAGGTGTTGACGACCATCTTTAAATCGCTCCATGGCTCGGGGCCTAGCTATATACGAGACCGCCTCCTGCCCCATACATCCCTTCGTCCGATCCGCTCCCACAGAGAGGGTCTTCTCCGGGTGCCGTCGGCTGGGCAATGCTGGTTGGCGACACCCAGGGGAAGGGCCTTCTCTGTGGCGGGCCCGGCCTTCTGGAACGACCTACCCCCCGACCTTCGCACTATTTCGGACCTCCGCCTCTTCCGCCAACGTCTTAAGACGTATCTATTCCAACAAGCCGGCCTAGGATAGCCCCCCATTTCTGACTTTTTAAAAATAAATTATAATGTTGTAAAGTTTTTTTTTTATTGAAAAAGTTTTATTCACACAGATTTTCCCCCTTTTTACCCCCCCCCCGACATGTAATATAAATCACATACAAATACTATACCCCCCCTCACCCCGTCTTAAAATAAGTTTCTCATTCAGATATTATACCCCCTCGCCTCCCAGCAAACACAATATAAGTTTCTCTTAGTATATTAATATCCCAATAACACCATCTTCTAAGTTAATTAAAGATATAAAAAACATAATATAAATTTCTCTTTAAAAAAAAAAAGCATATCCCATTATTCCCCTCTCTAGATTAATCATACATATATATTACCCCGCCCTCCACCCTAACCCTCCCCCACCTCCCATTCAAACCCACCCCCCTGACTTCCGCTATACACCACTCTAATAATTCCAAGCATCCCAAATATTATTTACTCTATTCACCTATCAATCAAAGCATTCTTACCTAAAAGCTACATAGTACTTCCTAATCTGATATTTATTCTGTATATAATCAATCCATTAGAAACCTTATAACAAACTCAACATAAACACCCCCTTTTAGTTGAACATTAAAATACATAGAAAATAATTCTTAAGATCTAAATACCATGTCATATAACCTAACACTTATAAAACTTAAACCATATATCCTAGCTTAAGTTTACATCCTTCCTGATTCAAAAGGTTTACTATTTTTCCCCTCTCCATTTGCTTAATTGCCCACTTAACAACACAAAAAAATGTAAAGATTACTCTAATATTTGAAAAAAGCAAAGTTACTTCTCTCTTCACAAAGGAAACAGAAATGGTATAGGAAAATTTCAGATCCTATCACAGGAAGGATACAGTAAATTGCAAGAAAATTTCAAAGTTCGACCCAAGTTTTTCCCCAGAACACTAACATAATATTAATCCTTTCCGCGTCAATGTTCATAAGTGTCAGGCCTGTTTCTTCGTTGACTCAGGAAAGACCACACTTAGACATTATTTTGAAATGTTAAGGCTCCTTTTACTAAGTTACGATAGCGTACAGACCAAGTAAAGCTGAGAATGAATAGTTTAGGCGCGAACAGAAAGTATTAAGCTTAAGCCCATCCCAATCCCCAAACCCCCCCTGTGCATTGTCCAATATGCATCCATCTCCAACATCAGGTGGGCAGGTCTTCACCATCCTGGAATGCAGGTCCGTTAAACAGGAGATAACACGAACCATCAACATTGTCCACCAGCAGAACACACTCATCCCAAACCCCCCACCCTCCCCGTTTCCATGGCAGCGAAGCAGGAACTAGCGAATGAGTCGAATACCAATCATCAGTAAGTAATTCATCCTTAATACGAGCAATCAGGTCAGCAGGTGGAGTAGTTTGGACAGTAGTTTGGGCTATAGTAGATACTGGAGTAGCAGGTAAAGTGAGTGGCATTATCGGTTGTACTATGGTGAGCTTAGACGCATCATATTGTGGCAATCTGGAAAGCGCATCAGCCATGAAATTTTTGCCCCCAGGAATGTATTTGAGGTGGAAATTGAAACGATGGAAATAGTGAGCCCAACGAAGTTGCCTTGGGGACAATTTCCGAGAGGAGGTAAGAGCTTCCAAATTTTTATGGTCCGTCCAGACCTCGAAAGGATGTGGGGCACCCTCAAGAAAATGTCGCCAAGTCATGAGAGCCCACCGAACAGCAAAAGCCTCCTTTTCCCAAATCGCCCAACCGCGTTCGGACGCAGTGAGTTTCCGAGAGGTGTAAGCACAGGGTTGTAATTGGCCATGTTGATTGAGTTGTAACAGGACTGCTCCCACCGTGACATCACTAGCATCCGCTTGAATCACAAATGGGGAATTCACATCGGGGTGTTTAAGAACAGGCTCAGCCGCAAACAACCGTTTAAGCTTTTCGAAAGCGGCCTGACATTCCATCGTCCATTTGAGAGGGGTTCCTGGACGAGGCTTGCCTTCTCCTCTTGTTTTCAGAAGGTTTGTAATGGGCAAGGCAATATCAGCGAATGACGGAATAAATTGGCGGTAAAAATTCGCAAATCCCAAAAAACTTTGCAATTGTTTACGGGTACGGGGAGGGGCCCACTCCGTCACTGCCTTGACTTTAGCAGGATCCATTTCAATTCCCTCAGAGGAGATACGGTAACCCAAATAGTCAATTCTTTCCTGGTGAAACTCACACTTAGAGAGTTTGGCATAAAGTTCAGCGGAACGCAACTTATTTAATACGGAGCGCACTAGTTTAACGTGCTCGTCGTGTGTTTGCGAGTAGACGACGATGTCATCAATGTAAACAATAACTCCCTTGTAAAGGTGCTCGTGGAGAACCTCATTTATTAGTTGCATAAACACTGAAGGGGCACCTTGAAGACCGAAAGGGAGGACTTTGAATTGGAAACATCCGAGCGGACAGTTAAAAGCTGTTTTCCATTCGTCCCCCTCTTTGATCCTGACCCTGTAATAGGCTTCACGTAAGTCCAACTTCGTAAAAATCTTACCGGTAGCCAGGTGAGCAAGCATGTCCTTCATGAGCGGAAGGGGGTAAATATTGTGTTCACAAATGGTGTTGAGATATGAGTAGTCCTGTATTAATCTTAGAGTACCATCTTTTTTTCCCCTAAACATAACTGGTGCGGCTACACGGGGCCTAGCTGGTTCAATGAAACCCCTTTGAAGGTTTTTATCGATGAATCTACGTAATTCCTCCATCTCCCGCGGGGTCATTGAGTACATACGAGGTTTGGGTAATTGAACCCCAGGAAGAAAATCAATTGAACAGTCAGTAGCCCTATGAGGAGGAAGGGAATCACAAGATCTTTCACTGAAAGCATCCTTTAGGTCCCAATATTCTTTGGGAATTTTCTCCTCGCCTGGTATGACTTCGGGTGATGGGAAATCCAATAAAGGTGAAGCAGATTCAATATGGGGGGGGGTGATGTTGCGGGGGCTGATCAGTTTCTGATGGAAGAGAGGTATGTTCCGGGAGGGATAAAGGTATGCGTACCCAACCTTCCTTCCAGTTTATCAGAGGATTCCATTTACGAAGCCAATTTACCCCCAAAATTACAGCATTATCGGCAATGGCAGTTACAATAAAGTTGATGGTCTCAGTATGGCCCGTGCCTATAGAAACATGAATTGGTTCGGTGATAAAAGATGCTGGGGTGCCCCCAGCTACAGAACCATCCATTTGGCAAAAGGCTATGGGAGTTTTCAAGGTTTTAAGGTGGAAACCCATTTTAGACACGATGTCTTGGCTTATGAGACATTTTGAGCAACCAGAGTCAATGAGAGCCTGCACATTGCATGTACGTCCAGTAGATGGAGCTAAAAGCATTAAATTAATATAAAGGGGCCCGGAGCGATGACTCACCAGGTTGTCGTCAGAAGAGTCTGAAGACGCTTCCCAATCATCAGGTCCTGGGGAGGGCTGGTCAGCAGAGAGGTTGATGGGTTCCATCCCACTCATAGCCGGTTTGGCGCGCACAGTTGGCGTCCTAGGCTGTTTCCGGTCCGAGGAAGAAAATGGGCGTGGAGGTGGTCTTGATCGGCATTTGTCTGCCCAGTGCCCCTCCTTCCCACAGCGATAACAGTTGCCTGAACGAGGCTGGGTTGTTCTCCCCTCCCCCTTTTGCATGCGTTTCTCCCTCGCAGGGGGGTGAGATTTGGGGCTATCTTCTTGTGTTTTTTTCTCCAAGCGGACTGGATCCTGCAAGTGGGCTTGATCCAATTCGACATCCGAAGCTAGATCTATCCATTCATTCAAAGTTTCGGGGCGAAATCTGTTCACACATGTTTGATAAATATCTTTATTCAGCCCTTCAACATAAATGTCCATTAGGGCTTGTTCACTATAACCAATCATAAACACTGATAGCTCCTGGAAAATCTGCGTGTAAGCCTGAATAGACATGTCCCCCTGCTGCAAACTTTTTAGTTTCATTTTTGCTTTCCTCTCAACACGGGGGTCTTCAAAACGCCTTCTAAGAGCATTCATGAAGCGATCGAAATCGCGCAGTGCCGGTGAGCGGCAATTATGCAATGAAACCAGCCAATTAGAAGCTTGATCTTCTAGGGTCATAGATACAATTCTGATTTTGATTTCATCGTCCATATCAGCTGCGTAAAACTGCATGTAATTATCGACGTGAATTAGAAAAAACGCCAGTTTGTCGGCACTTCCGTCGTATTTCACACCCAAAGGAGGCAGTTTCGCAAGTCGGCGGGGGTTAATGGGGTTGGCTTCCCTTCCGGCCTGGGGGGGGGGGAGGGTGTTGCTCTCCTGCTTTGCCTGGCAGAAGCTGCCTCTCTCCGCAATTCCCTGCCGGCTTGAGGAGGGGGGGATGGTGTTGAAACCCTGCTTCGTCTGCCCGGAGCTGCCTGTGAACCTCTTGGCTGTGGGCGATCCGCCTCCCTCCCCCAGATTTTTTCCAGGGCTAATCTTTTCTCATCTGCCTGGCGGAGTAAGTCCTGAGCCATCTCCTTTAGTTCCCTTTCTTCTCTTAAGAGCTCCGGAATGACTTTCTTTGGGGAAAGTCGACGTCTGGAGACGTTTACCCCACTCATTCCTACCCCTTCAGACCAACGTTTAGGTTTGACTGATTCTTCAGCTGGCAGATTTAGATCTAGGCCAGCCAAGCCTTCCATCACTGACCTGATCCCTTCAGTTTGAACAGGAGGATGCGATGCTTCAGCTCCCAAAACGGTTTCAGGCAGGACCTCCACCAACGGAGGCTCCTCTTGTGAAGGGTCCGACATCAGGGCAGGTTTTTGGTTTTGTTGATTCTCAGCTTAATGTCAGGCCTGTTTCTTCGTTGACTCAGGAAAGACCACACTTAGACATTATTTTGAAATGTTAAGGCTCCTTTTACTAAGTTACGATAGCGTACAGACCAAGTAAAGCTGAGAATGAATAGTTTAGGCGCGAACAGAAAGTATTAAGCTTAAGCCCATCCCAATCCCCAAACCCCCCCCTGTGCATTGTCCAATATGCATCCATCTCCAACATCAGGTGGGCAGGTCTTCACCATCCTGGAATGCAGGTCCGTTAAACAGGAGATAACACGAACCATCAACATTGTCCACCAGCAGAACACACTCATCCCAAACCCCCCACCCTCCCCGTTTCCATGGCAGCGAAGCAGGAACTAGCGAGACTGACATCAAGTCCAACTCTTCAGGTCTCCTTCCATTCCATCCATAGCTGTTTGTAATACCAGTTTAAGCAGCTGCCCCCATAAATAACAAAAAAAAAACCCTTTACATAGGTAACCCCCGAGTGACTTTTCATCAGGATTATAAAGTTCCAAGATCGTGATAGGGTAACAACCAGATCCACTGCAAATGCTCCGGTTCCAGTTTTCAACCCTGAAAAAGTTTCCACATCCAAGAGAACCAGCATTGCAGAGATCTGTATATTTTTATCTAGATTGATTAATTGCTTCGTCCTTTAATCCTTTTGTCTTTCTTAACTCGCCGAGATTGAGACCTCCTCTGCTTCTGCGGTTTCTGAATTTGTCTGGTGCTAGACCTGGCTTCACATTGCTCCTCTGATTTACGTATTGGCATTCCAACAGATCCCCCTATAGCAGTCTTCGACATTTCCTCCAGAGTAGGGCTTAAAAAAAGCCCAGGGGAATCCAACTGAGTATGTTCTTCCATCTCTTTTCCAAATTGTTTCTGCTCCATCTCAATATCTTGCTCTGAACCATCCAGATCTACTAGTGTTGGTATAGATATACGTGGGGGCGTTGCACTTTTCTTCAGTATTTCATAATAAAAATCTCTTGCCTTGTCTATAGTATTCAAACAATACCTCGCCCCTTCATATCTGAATATAACACCCATTGGAGCATCCCACCTGTACTGTATCCCTCTTTTCTTCAGCTCCTCCACCAAAAAACCAAAATCCCTTCTGAGCTTCAGGATAGTTGATGGAAGTTCCTTAAAGACACCAATCCGTTTTCCAGCTATGTGGAGAGAGGAGTGAAAAGACTTCTGCAGAATATCATTTCTGAGGTTTCTCTCAGTAAAATATATCACAACATCTCTCGGTAATTGCCTTTGTAATGCTATACGTGAGTTTGCTCTGTAAATTTTATCAATCTTAGCATAAATTTCACCAGGATCCATTTTTACTAATATAGCCAAAGCATCGGCAGAAACTTTTCTTAAGTCTTCTCTAGGATTTTCTGATAATCCCCTCAGTCTAATGGCGTTTTCCATTAACAAAAATTGTAACATAATAACCTCTTTGTCCAATTTGTGCATATTCCCCTCCATTTCCACCAATTTCAGATCCGTTTCCTTTGCTTTGACTTCCACCTCTGAAGACAGCTTTTCGATTTTCCCATCAATTTTAATGATAACTTCAGACAGACTCTTGGCCATTGCAAGCATTTTTTTTCCAATTGTTCATATTTCTCCTGGATCATTCTTTTGAGGTCTCTGCTTTCATTAACTATAAAGTTCATCAAATCTTTAAAGTCCTGGGGAGTTACTACACGAGTTTGTTCCGTTGCCTTGCTTTTAAGCTTTCCAAGTTTTCAGGAAGAGGAAAAAAAAAAACCTCTTCAAAATATCAAAATAAGTCAGTAATAAGTAATACGTTTAGCTTAACGCTCAATAAATCAGATAGTGCATTTGGCTTTATAGCTTGCTCCCCCTTTCCGCCTACAACTGTCCGCTATCAGCCAGGGGTTAAGCAGAGACCAAAATCCACAAATCAATTAGACAAGGCAACTAAGTTTCGTTTCATTCATCTGGTAGTTAACGCCATCTTGAATCCTTTGTTCTAAGAGATATACCACAAACTTTAATTACTTGTGTTTTAGTTTCCTTTGAAGTACGAAGGCTTGAAATATAGTCTTTCTTGATGGATTGCCTGGAGCATATTTTAAAGAGTTGATTACGGTCGTCTAGCTTCACTAATTTCTTAGCGAAGGAATTCAGCAGCCTGGAACTAAAGCGCTGAAAAGGGGGGGCTCTTCTTGCCAGCTCCCCAGAGGCTGTAATACCTTCTGGAGAGTTACACAAGAGGCTCAACCCGACAGCGTGAGTTCACCCATAAATTCCTAAGGATTTATGAGTATCCGAGACATTTACGATCTTATAAAAACGCCTCTAACAGGCCGCTGGATTGACAAGCTCGTAAAAGCCTGTCTGCGACAGCCGAAGCTCAACCCGGAAGTCCTATGTTTTAAAGTTTTAACATGGTTTTAGCACGGGTTTAATTAATTTAATATATTTTAATTGATGTATATATTGTATTTTGTGGTTTTAAATAATGCCTGTGCGCCGCCCTGGGTCCTAACAAGGAGAAGGGCGGGGTATAAATTTAATAAAATAAAATAAATAAAATAAATAAGAATTGTGTTTGAATTCTGATTGGCTGAGCTCTACCATAAAGGAAGCTCAGAATCACTGTCTGTTCCCTGTTCGATTCCTTGTGATTCCTGTGTTTTCGGATTGCCGTTTGAGAAGCTGAATATTGAAGAAGAAGGGTGTGTTTTGCATCACTGTGAGATAACTCTGTTTGGTGAAGAACTGTTATTTGTTTGAGAAGTTAGTCGGAAGACGTATTTTAGTTGCTACAAAGTAAAGACTATTTATTTTCTTACTATCACTGTTTTAGAGCTTGTTTGTGATTACAGCAACGTATCTCTTTACTGTCCGGTGAATTACACTATTCCGCATTTATTTGCTAACACTGGTTAAAGGACCAGAGTTGTAACACTGGTTCTGAACCCAGAGTAGCTAACAGTAAGCATCCTTTGGCTTGTGTTTGTAGTAATTCTTTCAACATGATATTGTTTTCCAAAAGGGGAATGTTACTACCTCGTTTTTATTTTCCTAAAAAAACATATCTGGGTTTTACCTCCATACCCGTAGTAGAAATGGTAATATTCCTGCTAGAATTTTATTAAGCCAAACTAAGAGAGGGAGGGAGGAAGAGAGACACAGTCTCGCTTCTTTGAACTTGGTCGTTTGTTTGCAGCTATTTCATTATCCAGATAGAGAACATTATTAGTGCTAGTGATTACTTTCCATTTATATACATTAGCTTGCCCTGCCAGAGTTTTGGGGTCTTCTTTTTTGCAGTTCCTTTGATTAGGGGATTGTTTTCTGCTTGATTGTTTCTCTTTGATTGTTTGTCTCCTTAGCAATTCCTTAACTAGGGTATTCTTTCCTGCTTGGTTGTCTGCATACAAACAACCAAGCTCAGAGAACACCAAGGATTCTACATTCAACCCTCAACTGCATACAGTATATAGCAGGGGTCTCCAACCTTTGCAACTTTAAGTCTGAAGGACTTCAGCTCCCAGACTTAAGTTGCAACGGTTGGAGACCCCTGCTTTAAAGCAAAGCTGGCTGGAGAATTCTGGGAGCTGAAGTCCTTCAGACTTAAAGTTGCAAAGGTTGGAGACCCCTGCTTTAAAGCAAAGCTGGCTGGAGAAGTCTGGGAGCTGAAGTCCTTCAGACTTAAAGTTGCAAAGGTTAGAGACCCCTGCTTTAAAGCAAAGCTGGCTGAAGAAGTCTGGGAGCTGAAGTCCTCCAGACTTAAAGTTGCAAAGGTTGGAGACCCCTGCTATATAGAGAGATTTGTTTCCAAATCTTGATTCCAAGCTTTCTCCGTGGAAATTATGCCACTTGGAATTTCTTTACATAGTACAATCTAAACTGATTCCCCAACCCCCTATTAATTTGGATTGCTACTTTTATTCAACAATTATTAGCTAAAGGACATTTTTATTGTTGAAAAAAAATGTGGGAAGGATGTGTGTCTGAAAAAGCACTATAAATTTTAATACAGAAACTTGCTAGATAGATTTTTTTTATCTGTTTCATTTGTTGATAATGAAACTTTATCAACTGGGACTTGAATAAAAAAAATCAAGGAAATGAAAGTGAGGAGATAGTATCTTATTGAATTGGACAATGTACTGTTCATAAAGACCTGATTTGCACAATGTTAATTTCCATCTTTCAAATGCTGTGGAGAGAGCAGGTTAACTTAAGACATACTTCTTCCAGCAAGCTGGAATAGCTTAGAATTCAGACCTAGGTACCATAGAGCTTCAGCTAAATTAGAAAATGGTTGACAGGTTTTTAATGGCAATTTTAGCACAGGTTTGCAATTTAATTTCTTTTTAACTTATTGTATTTGTTGTTATCTATTTATTGCGGTCTTAATTCCCTGTGCACCGCCCAGAGTCCGTCTCGACGGAGATTGGTGCGGTTTACAAATCGAATAAAATTCAAATTCAACTGTCATCTGTTAATAACATTGTTTTTTTTTACAATTGTCTCATACATATTAAAAAACATATTCAAAACATCAACTTTAAACTTTGATAATTTACTGAACAAATATAAGGATTGTTCCTACATAATATTGTAAAGGGAGCTCTCATGACCATTTATTTGGTGAGCATTCAAAGTTACAACAGCAATGAAAAAGTTAAGTAAAACCAGTTGTCACATCCGTTGCAGCATCCCGATGGTCATGTCATCCAAATTTGGGTGCTTGGCAACTAGCATGTATTTACAACAGTTGCAATGCCCAGGTTTGTGTCCTTCATGGCCTTTCAAGCTGGTTTCTGACAAGCAACGTCAATGGGGAAAGCTGGATTCAATTTTCAAATACATGATTCACTTAATGAATGCAGTGATCCCCTTAACAACTGTGGCAAAATTCAATTAACAACCATGGAAAAAATGTTGTAAAACTGAATGTGACACACTTAACCCCCACCTTGCTTAACAAGGGAATACTCTGCTCCCAGTTGTGATCATTAATTGGGGACGGTCAACAGGACTATCGATATTATAAATTCAACATGAACCTGTGAATCCAATTAAACGATTGCTAATTACAATACAATACAATACAATAGCAGAGTTGGAAGGGACCTTGTAGGTCTTCTAGTCCAACCCCCTGCGTGGGCAGGAACCTTATACCATTTCAGACAAATGGCTATCCAACATCTTCTTAAAGACTTCCAGGGTTGGGGCATTCACAACTTCTGGAGGCAAGCTGTTCCAGAGGTTAATTGTTCTAACAGTCAGGAAATTTCTCCTTAGTTCTAAGTTGCTTCTCTCCTTGATTAGTTTCCACCCATTGCTTCTTGTCCTGCCCCCAGGTGCCTTGGAGAATAGTTTGACTCCCTCTTCTTTGTGGCACCCTCTGAGATATCGGAACACTGATATCATGTCTCCCCTGGTCCTTCTCTTCATCAAACTAGACATACCCAGCTCCTGCAACCGTTCTTCATATGTTTTAATTGATGTAGCTTTCATGGAGAAAACTTCAAGAGTCAACAAAAGAACTGAAAGTTGAGAATATAAATGTTAACAGAAGAGAATGGATTCAGCTATATTGGCCAACCACATTTTTCATATCTTATGCTACATTTTTGATGGTTCACCAGACACATGGGGTCTACTGCCTAGCAATCTGTGGATTATGCAGAATATTTTGAAAAAGAGGATCAAGTTTACCCCACAGTTGTTTTTGTTAGGTATAATAACAGATTGTACGGTTATAGAGTGTAAATTGATATTAAATTTAATAGCTGCAGCTAGACTTTTGGTGGCGCAATACTGGAAGAAGGAAGATTTGCCGACTATTGAAGAGTGGACATTAAAAGTAGCCAACCTAGTGGAAATGGCAAAAATCTCAGCATACTTGAAGGATTATTCTCAAGAAAGATATTTACTGGAATGGGAAAGATGGATTGAATATATTCAAAACAAATATAAGACTAACAAGTTTAAAATAGCTTAAAAATGAATGAATGGAAGTGGAATGTATTTATATTTATATATAATTGAAAAAAAGGGGAGTTAAAGGGTTAAGAGAGGGATTGGGAATTACAGATAGTTAGCTAATGTTAGCAAATGATTGTTAGATGTTATATCCTGTATTTTGCTCTGGAAAGTCAGAGAGGGGGTGGGGGGAGGGAGGGAAATGTTTGTAAAGTGACAAAATGAATAAAACTTGTTCAAAAAAGAAAGAAAAGAAAAGCAGAATCCTTTTCCATCCTCCCTTTCCCAGGTGTAGGAGAAGAAATGGCAGAACCTGGGGATGGAGTGAAAAGGACAATCAGCATAGAATCATTATGTAGCCACAAGCAACTAAGTCCCATTCCCTTTGAGTTGCACTTAATTGACCCTTATCGAAGTCTAACCAGGTGTCCACAGCTACTGGAGAAGATTCCTGGCTTTAGCAATGCTTATTTCAGTTTCATTTGTATCAGTTTGTTTCAACCTTCATGAGTGAGCCTCATCTTTTGTGCCTGACACCAGAGGAGAAGAATATGTAGGGAGAGGAAGGAAACCTTCCTGGATTAGATCAGGGGTTCCCAAACTTGGCAACTTGAAGACGTGTGGACTTCAACTCCCAGAATTCTCCAGCCAGCAGAGCCACTGGCTGGAGAATTCTGGGAGTTGAAGTCCACACGTCTTCAAGTTGCCATGTTTGGGAACCCCTGGATTAGATTGATCTGTTCTGATTCCAAAAATAAATTTCCAGGTTCCTTCTATGTTTCAAATAAACAGTCTACAGTAGCTATATAATTTGAGTATTTTGTTTGGTATTGAATAAGAAATATATATTATATAAATGTAATGTTCCTCCTTCCATGGTTGCTTTTTGCCTTTAGCATGGATTCATTCTGATTTAAAATTTTAATTTTTTTCCCAAAGGTTAAGTAAAGTTAGATGATAAATTTGATACCCATATTGAGTCCAAGTCAGAATTAGAATATTGCAGAGTGAAAAATTATTTTAGTCTGATCTGTCTGTTATTCAGCTCAAACTTCCATGGAAATTTAAGTCTAATGATATTTTTTTTGTAGAAACTTCCTAGGGGTATGAGTTTACCTCCTTTAGCTGTAGCATGTGAACATAATAAACTACAATTTTCTAGAAATGAAAAATGAGTTTACATGACTATTTCTGCCATGACTCAGCTTGAGCTGGACAAAGTAGAAATATCTGTAATAAAGAAATAAAATGAAAATATACTCTTGCTATCATCAACGTTACATGAAATGTTCTATTTGACATAATGATTAATGATCAGCCTTGGTTTGCTTGCTATGTATTTGATAGACTTGAAAATGACTCAGAGCAGAAATCTAAATTACAGTGTCCCTGCTGGTTAATTGTCAAACTTCCACTTGAACACATCTGGCAAAGGGGAGGAGCCCACTCCCACACTGGGTTCTATTATCAATCTAGTCCCATTGTTAAGAAATTGTCTCTAACCTTCACTTGAAAATTGCCTTCCTGTAACTTAAACCCTTTATTTAGTTTTTTGTGCTCTGAGTGACAAAGAACAGATATTTATGGGACATCCTTTCAGATATTTGAAGAGTAACATTATGCTTTCTCCTTGTTCTTCCTTTAATAAGGTACAACATCCGTTCTTTCAGTCGCGCCTTAAATGTGTATTTCTTTGATCTTCCTCATTGCCATTCTCTAAGCCAGGGGTCTCCAACATTTGCAACTTTAAGTCTGAAGGACTTCAACTCCCAGAATTCTCCAGCCAGCAAAGGCTGGAGAATTCTGGGAGTTGAAGTCCTTCAGACTTAAAGTTGCAAAGGTTGGAGACCCCTGGTATAGGGTCTCCTGCTTGAGCAGGAGGTTAGACTAGAAGACCTCCAAGTCCCTTCCAGCTCTTTTCTGACTCTGATTAAGACTATGTTTGTGAACATTGTGAAATCATTAAGCAAATAGTTTTCCTACATATAGTTTTGACTGTTTTCTTTATTGTTGCTTCTATGCATCCTTTATTCTCAGCTCCACCTCTTAAGAGTGATCCTTACAAGCCAGGATCCTAATAAAAGAGTACAAAATAAGGGTAGGTGTTACGGACAGGTGTTATTGAGCTTGAATGCTATGTCCAAGTTTGTTTTTGACCCACCAAGAGTTCCCTGGCTCTTCAAGCATGTAAAATGCTCACAAATTTGCCCAAAGAAGGGAAGATTGCATAGCTATTGATTATCTCCCTTAAATTGGCAGCTTGCTTTTAGTATGTCACTTCAGGGAACACAGCAACCGTAGCAGCAAGATGGAAACATCTCCCTCTTTCTAATCTGTTTGGAAGCTTAGAGTGACAATCAGGATACTGATACAAACACCTGGGCTTCTTTTGTACGTGTTTTGTATGCTTCCAAGATGCATCATGGACAGGAAATATAAAAGGGGAATGTCACTTCATGAGCAGATGTAGTTTCAGTTCAAGGATTGCCCACTATGGAAATACAAGTATCTCCCTTTTTATTTTAAGTGCAAAAAGTGCTATTCATTGCCTTTTCCGCCCTCTTTGAAACCTGGCAGCCGAACGGCCTCAGAGGCCATATTTTCACTATGTGGGGAAGCTACTATTTTGCAATTGTAGGTCGCCATGATAATCCTGTATTTGAAATGGAATTTCTACCAGCTGGTAAAGTAGAATCTAAGGTTGGCCATCGCCACTTGAATCCGTTCATAGCTCATGCTGCTCTTGACCTAGTAGATGAAAGTACATGTGGTTAACAAATAATATGTACTTAAAGACTGTGGATAAATTTAATGAATGGTTTGTTTCTGCCTTCGTCACTGCAGGCCATATGAGATTTATAATGCTTCATGATGTAAGACAAGAAGATGGAATCAAGAACTTCTTTAGCGATTCCTATGACCTGTATATAAAGTTTGCAATGAATCCTTTTTATGAAGCTAATTCTCCAATTCGATCCACCGTTTTTGATAGAAAGTTCCGTTTCTTGGGAAGAAGCATCTTTTAAGTTGAATTATTCCATCTGAAACATGACATGTTTTTGGTTTTAAATTGCCTGTGCGCTGCCCTGGGTCCTTTTTTAGGAGAAGGGCGGGGTATAAATTGGATAAATAATAATAATGACATTCAAAAATCTATTGAGTGAAGCAACAAAGTGTTTTAAGTTTTACAAAGCAAGAAAACTTCAGAAATCCAGCAGTTTCTCTATCAAAGCTAACAACTTTAAAATGTGTCTTTACGTGTGTGTGTGTGTGTGTGTGTGTGTGTGTGTGTGTGTGTGTGTGTGTGTGTATGCTGGTATTGTTGTATTCGGGTGTTTTCCCGTGTAAGCATGAAATTGTTTTTGCAACATTTCGGCAAGATCTCACTTGCCATCTTCAGGCTTCGGTCTGTGATTACGAAGGTGCCACCCTTCCTTAAATCTTGGGGGGGGGGGGGGTTGGAGTGCAGACTGTTGTTGTCAGTGGGTTGATTGGCTGTGCAGCTGTATCATGATTGGTAGATTGATGCTGATTGGTCTTATTTGTATGTTTCTCCTTATTTTGAATTTCAACGGCTCGGCTGTGTTATTGGGGATCTGGTTATATGAAGCTCCTAAGCATAAATCACACCTGGCAGCTAGTCTGTAAGGTAAAAGCTAGTTTCCCTTTCAGTATCCCCAACTTGGTGGAAGTGCAGCAGATCCAGAAGCAAGGGTCTAGTCATGCCATGTTAATTTTGAGATACGTAACATTAGCAAAGGATCTCCTTCAAAGCATTAGGTGGCACTTCCTGAAGTTCATGGATCACTAGATGCATCTAAAAGCATTTTGACTGCATGGAAACATCAGCCTGTTTGGACCAAGCCCAGGAGATGACTATTTCAAGATAGAACCCATTAAAAGGATACAATAGCAGAGTTGGAAGGGACCTTGGAGGTCATCTAGTCCAACTCCCTGCCCAGGCAGGAAACCCTATACCGGTTCAGACAAATGGCTATCCAATATCTTCTTGAAGACTTCCAGTGTTGGGGCATTCACAACTTCTGGAGGCAACTTCTGTTCCACTGGTTAATTGTTCTAACTGTCAGGAAATTTCTCCTCAGTTCTAAGTTGCTTCTCTCCTTGATTTGTTTCCACCCATTGCTTCTTGTTCTGCCCTCAAGTGCTTTGGAGAATAGTTTGACTCCCTCTTCTTTGTGGCAACCCCTGAGATATTGGGACACTGCTATCATGTCTCCCCTAGTCCTTCTTTTTATTAAACTAGACATACCCAGTTCCTGCAACTGTTCTTCATATGTTTTAGTCTCCAGTCCCCTAATCATCTTGGTTGCTCTTCTCTGCACTCTTTCTAGAGTCTCCACATCTTTTCTACATCATGGTGACCAAAACTGAATGCAGTATTCCAAGTGTGGCCTTACCAAGGCATTATAAAGTGGTATTAACACTTCACGTGATCTTGATTCTATCCCTCTGTTTATGCAGCCTAGAACTGTGTTTTTTGGCAGCTGCTGCACACGGCTGGCTCATATTTCAATGGTTGTCTACTAGGACTCCAAGATCCCTTTCACAGTTACTGCTATTGAGCAAGGTACCACCTATACTGTACCTGTGCATTTCATTTTTGTTGCCTAAATGAATGTCAATTGGTTTAAATACTGAACAGATAGACCTCAGTCTATAAAGAAATCAATAGAGTCATTGACAATCAGAGAATCTATCCTTATGCCTATCTATCCAATTTCAACAAGCATTTGCAGATTTCAAATACTCCTGTAAATATTTTAATGAAATACTTCTAAAATTCCTTGTTAGTGATCCTCAGCTCTCATTATAGAACCATAGGATGAAAAGTTGCTTGAGAGGAAAAAATGTTAAGTCTGTAGTGCTGAAAAGGATAAATGTTCTATTTCAGTAGCAGCTGTGTTTCTATCTCCAGGAAAAAAAATAGAGCTTATTATGATTGGCTTAAAAGAATATCCTTTAGTTCATTTCCTGATATGCTTATCAGAATGCAGTGAGGATTTTATTAGACGCAATGTTTATCTACAGCATCCTCACACCCTGGTTTTGTTAGTGAAGACCAACAAGCCTTTATGAAACTGAATTGCACATCAAGATATGTATGCCAATCTATATAAATAAAAATGTAACTTTGAGTTTGTTCAAAACCACTAATCTCCGAAAGTACTGCACCGTTTGCTTCCAAATTTTCACACAACGTTCCTTTCAAATATGGCACCAATGATATATATAGATTGTGTAGATGTCACACCTGTGCCAGGAACACGCAACGGAAATGTAAAAAATTGTAAAAAAGGTAGCTAGATGGATACAGAGTCATCCTTTATGACCAAATACTCTGAGGGAGAAATACAGTAAGTAGGTAGGTAGGTAGGTAGGTAGGTAGGTAGGTAGGTAGGTAGAGGGATAGAGAGGGAGAGGGAGACATACAGTAGGTAGGTAGGCAGGGGAATAGCGAGGGAGAAATACAGTAGGTAGGTAGGTAGGTAGGTAGGCAGGGGAATAGAGAGGGAGAAATATAGTAGGTAGGTAGGTAGGCAGGGGAATAGAGAGGGAGAAATACAGTAGGTAGGTAGGTAGGCAGGGGAACAGAGGAGAAATACAGTAGGTAGGTAGGTAGGTAGGTAGGTAGGTAGGTAGGTAGGCAGAGGAATAGAGAGGGAGAAATACAGTAGGTAGGTAGGTAGGCAGGGGAATAGAGAGGGAGAAATACAGTAGGTAGGTAGGTAGGCAGGGAAATAGAGAGGGAGAAATACAATAGGTAGGTAGGTAGGCAGGCAGGGGAATAGCGAGGGAGAAATACAGTAGGTAGGTAGGTAGGTAGGCAGGGGAATAGAGAGGGAGAAATACAGTAGGTAGGTAGGTAGGTAGGCAGGGGAATAGAGAGGGAGAAATACAGTAGGTAGGTAGGTAGGCAGGGGAATAGAGAGGGAGAAATACAGTAGGTAGGTAGGTAGGCAGGGGAATAGAGAAGGAGAAATACAGTAGGTAGGTATGTAGGCAGGGGAATAGCGAGGGAGAAATACAGTAGGTAGGTAAGTAGGTAGGCAGGGGAATAGAGAGGGAGAAATACAGTAGGTAGGTAGGTAGGTAGGCAGGGGAATAGAGAGGGAGAAATACAGTAGGTAGGTAGGTAGGCAGGGGAATAGCGAGGGAGAAATACAGTAGGTAGGTAGGTAGGCAGGGGAATAGAGAGGGAGAAATACAGTAGGTAGGTAGGTAGGCAGGGGAATAGAGAGGGAGAAATACAGTAGGTAGGTAGGCAGGGGAATAGAGAGGGAGAAATACGGTAGGTAGGTAGGTAGGTAGGTAGGTAGGTAGGTAGGTAGGTAGGGGAATAGAGAGGGAGAAATACAGTAGGTAGGTAGGTAGGTAGGTAGGTAGGTAGGTAGGTAGGTCGGTAGGTAGGTAGGTAGGCAGGGGAAATACAGTAGGTAGGTAGGTAGGTAGGGGAATAGAGAGGGAGAAATACAGTAGGTAGGTAGGTAGGCAGGGGAATAGAGAGGGAGAAATACAGTAGGTAGGTAGGTAGGCAGGGGAATAGAGAGGGAGAAATACAGTAGGTAGGTAGGTAGGTAGGCAGGGGAATAGAGAGGGAGAAATACAGTAGGTAGGTAGGTAGGCAGGGGAATAGCGAGGGAGAAATACAGTAGGTAGGTAAGTAAGTAAGTAGGCAGGGGAATAGAGAGGGAGAAATACAGTAGGTAGGTAGGTAGGTAGGCAGGGGAATAGAGAGGGAGAAATACAGTAGGTAGGTAGGTAGGCAGGGGAATAGCGAGGGAGAAATACAGTAGGTAGGTAGGTAGGCAGGGGAATAGAGAGGGAGAAATACAGTAGGTAGGTAGGTAGGCAGGGGAATAGAGAGGGAGAAATACAGTAGGTAGGTAGGCAGGGGAATAGAGAGGGAGAAATACGGTAGGTAGGTAGGTAGGTAGGTAGGTAGGTAGGTAGGCAGGGGAATAGAGAGGGAGAAATACAGTAGGTAGGTAGGTAGGTAGGTCGGTAGGTAGGTAGGTAGGTAGGCAGGGGAAATACAGTAGGTAGGTAGGTAGGTAGGTAGGGGAATAGAGAGGGAGAAATACAGTAGGTAGGTATTATTATTATTATTATTATTATTATTATTATTATTATTATTATTATTATTATTATTATTATTATTATTATTATTTAGACTTATTAACCGCCCCCTCTCCCCGAAGGGACTCGGGGCGGTGCACAGGAAATTTAAAAAACATATACATATAACAATAATAAATAATTAAAACTATATTAAATAGTAACACCCTGTGCTAAAATATACTCCTTTAAAACTATACATAAAACCCAATTAAATAATTTCTCTACTAAAACTAAAGGCTGGGTACGATAGGTCAGGCCAGGCCAGCCTGCTGGAAAAGATAGGTCTTTAATAGGTAGGTAGGCAGGTAGGCAGGCAGGGGAATAGAGAGGGAGTAGGTAGGTAGGTAGGTAGGTAGGTAGGTAGGTAGGTAGGTAGGTAGGTAGGTAGGTAGGTAGGTAGGTAGGTAGATAGATAGATAGAGGGATAAAGACGGGGGGGGGAACTCTCCCCTTGGGTTGTGTCCCTCCTGACTGGGCCACAGCAATACGTGGCCAGGAACATCTAGTAAAGTAATATGTTTTAATAGGTTTCTTGGTTTTGTTTAGTCTCCATTGCCTATTGCTTAAAAAAGAGGAACCTATTTTATTATCTCTCCCACTTTGCTCCTTAACTAACCATGCTAATTATTTGACTTCCATTTGTTCCAATTATATTGCCGTATCTCACTTACTTTGCATTCGTTCTGTTCAAGGATAATTGATTTCAAGGTTCAGTGGCCCAGCCTATTTCAGAAGTTCATTCTAAGTTCATTAGACCGCGCTGATTGCAGTCTCAAACATTAGCAGATGGTATTTTGCCAGACTAAGTCTTTTTTTTGGGTCTCCTGACAGGGCTTCTTGCCAGTTTCTTTCCCCTCCCCCCTGCCAGCAACTTCAGTAAGATCTGAGTCTGATTTATTCAAACAACAATAACAACTTTGTTTCGTTTTACAATTGCCGCTCCCCAGAAATAACAGAACCTGTTGCTGTAATTACGAGAATATCCACCATTTTACCTCAAATTAGTTTGTACAGGAAAAAAAATCCCAAAAGATGACAATAACTAGATCAAAAATAAAGCCATGTTGTCCAAAATATTGTTGCTACCAGGAAATGTTCTAGAACAGGGGTCTCCAACTTTTGCAACTTTAAGTCTGAAGGACTTCAGCTCCCAGACTTCTCCAGCCAGCTTTGCTGAAGTCCTTCAGACTTAAAGTTGCAAAAGTTGGAGACCCCTGATCCAGGTCATGGTCGTCCCAAAGGTGCTTTTTCAAAAGGTAACTGGACTTTCTGATTTTTTTTTTAAAGACATTTCACTTCTTGGATGAAAAACAAAACATCTTCAAAGAAAAATTAGAAAGTCCAGTTGCCTGGGCATTTTAAGCCCACTAATTTTGATAAGATAGACCCACTCTTAAAGTAGCGTAACTGTCCCATAGGAGATATCATTTTACAGTTTCAGTATTATTTTCATGTAGTTGACTCATCTATTTGATACACCTTTTTGCCAACACTTAAATTCTATTATGTACTTATATCTGGTATGATCATATATTAAAGCAAGCCCACCATTCTGCTAAAACCTGGAAAAGTGCAAATTACTTGCATAGTGAATCAATAAATAACTTACATTCTTGTTCATCTTACAACCGCCTACAAGGCTCAGCTACCAGTAGAATAAATCTGTGTCTCCTCAAAATTAATTGTAGTCTGTTATTGGAGTTGGATATGACACACAGTTGGGAATAACAGAAAAAAGAGACATCATATGAACAGAAATTAGTTGTCAGTCTATATTTTGAAACCAAGTATAAAATACGTGTTTGAAAATTCAAAGAAAGGAGAAATTCTCAAACAATTGCTCACAAAAACAGTCAGCCAGCAGCTGCTGCTATAATTTCTCAGGAAGGGGAGTTCCTTCATTATCCCTTTCCTTAAGCTGAAGTCCTTCAGACTTAAAGTTGCAAAGGTTGGAGACCCCTGTTCTAGAAAACAATCTGAAATAAAGATATCTGTAGCACCGTTACATGATTTTAGCCCTAGGGGGTACTCTATTGAAATGTATCTGTAACTTTCTATTCTTATTCAACTTTCCCAGTGAATGTTATTTGATAAGAGTGGACCTGCTGGAAATAGAACTTGGACGTTGGTTGTATCCTATGATTCTAAATCAGGGGTCTCCAACCTTGGCAACTTTAAGGCTTGTGGACTTCAACTCTCAGAATTCCTCAGCCAGCAAAGCTGGCTGAGGAATTCCGGGAGTTGAAGTCCACAAGCCTTAAAGTTGTCAAGGTTGGAGACCTCTGTTCTAAATCACTTCCCCCTTTCCTATAAATATTTCATTTTTAAAACTTTCTTAGAACCTATTGTTTTGACTGTTTCTGTGGTCCTTGCTCATTTGTTATATCCAGTTTACAAATACGTGCATATAATAATAATAATAATAATAATAATAACAACAACAACAACAACAATAATAATAATAATAATAATAATAATAATAATTTTTAATTTATAGCCCGCTCTCTCTCCCCGAAGGGACTCGAGGCGGGGCACAGGGAATTTAAAATACATATAAAATCACAGACATAGTACAATATTAAAATGAAATTAAACTAACCCTGCGCTAAAATCCCATATTAAAACTAAAAATAAGTCACTAAAAAACCCTAAAAACAATTGATTACCCCAGGCCGGCCAAGCGGAAAAAGTGTGTTTTTAATTTTTGACGAAAGGAGGGGAGGTCCGTAGTTGTTCTAATTTCGGGGGGAAGGTCGTTCCAGAGGGTCGGGCCCGCCACAGAGAAGGCCCTTCCCCTGGGCGTCGCCCGCTGGCACAGCCTAGTGGACGGCACCCGGAGAAGTCCCTCTCTGTGGGAGCGAATCGGCCGCAGGGATGTATGGGGCAGGATGCGATCCCGCAGATCGCATATAGAATGTCAAGATGCCAATTCCAGAGTTGCCAGCTTTATTTATCCTGGTTGATTTGTTACATCCAGTTTGTGTGTGTGTGTGTGTATACATACACACAGAGAAAATAAACACACACAAATTATGTTACTCAGAGCATTCAAATGAATAATGAATTAGCTTTATTGTTTGGCTAACTTCAGAAGTTACATCAAATACTTATTTCTTTTAATTGTATACACCACAGTTAAGAATTAGTATGGCATGTGAATCTTTTTACTTGTTAACCTGCCTTTGACATCAAATAAAATTCTGGAAATGCTATCTATTGTATTCCTCTACACTGGAATGCATTGTATTTGATGAGCATTCATCACAATGAGAATTTCAGAAACACTTTGGCTAAAAGCCTGTTTCTAAATAGAAAACACAATAAAGGCTTCAGAAAAATAAATGGAAAAGAAACCAGATCATGACTGGTTTGAAACAAAAATCAGACAATAGGCTAAAATTGCCATTACAAGCTCTTTCTTCTGGTTATGTCTTCACTAATTCTCTTTTCTTTGGCAGGTGACTTTCAGCAAGTATTGCAACTCTACAGATCTTATGGGGCTCTTCTGTATTGCTACAGGATTACAAAGGTAAAAATATTTTCCGCGGAACCTTTATGTGAACTACTAAAATTAAAATTCTCCTATATTATAAAGAACATAGAATAAATATTGTTTATTATTATGAAATATGGAAAATATCCTGTAATCATATTTATGTATTTTAAACCAGGGGTCCCCAACCCCCGGGCCGCGGACCGGTGCCGGTCCGTGGCTTGATAGGAACCGGGCCGCAGGGCTGGAGAGAAGGAGGAGGGAGGAGGGGGCAGCCCCCTGGGCAGAGCGCACACCGGATGTGGGAGACTGCAGGCGCGGCCCTAGAGGGCCGAGCGAGCCGACTCCCCCCCACGTGCGCATGCACCGCCTGTTCCCCCTCCCCCCCTGCTCCTCCTCTACGCCAGCCGGTCCGCAGAATTTTTTTTTAAATGAAACCGGTCCCTGGTGCAAAAAAGGTTGGGGACCCCTGTTTTAAACAATGCAAATATTGCTTTTTCATTCTTTATTAAAAATTTGACCTAAACATACTGTAAAAATTACTTAAAGAAAATGAGAGGCCACCAGATTTCATCACCAGTGTTGCTTTTAAAAATCCAGAATTCTAGGTTTCTATGGTCTTGAACTAAAATCCTTACATCTCTGTAAAGTAAATCAACATTTTTCTTCCTCCTTTTTTACATATGGGACTAAGATTGAAAGAAATGAGAACTGGGTATTTATGGATTCATGTTAGAGTCTTGGTAGCTTCTGTGGTGCATTAGCTCAAATAAACATGGAACATCAGGTCAAACCTCCTCCCAGAATTGGCAGGCAGATTCACAGAGAACCAGTTATCTTAGGTCCAGGCTGTTTAGTGCATTTGTTACCAGCATTTGTAACATGAATGTCCTGCACTGTATAGTGTACTGACAGAATGGGTTCTTTTTAAAAGCTGGTAGAAAACTACAGTATTTTTCGGAGTATAAGACGCACCGGAGTATAAGACGCACCAGGTTTTGAAGAGGCAAATTACAAAAAAAAGTAGGTAGGTAGGTAGAGGGAGAGAGATGGAGAGAAAGAAAAAGAAATACAGTAGGTAGGTAGGTAGGTAGGTTAGGTAGGTAGGTAGATAAAGGGAAAGAAAGAGAGAGAAATAGAGAGAAATACAGTAGGTAGGTAGGGAGAGAGAGAGTGTGTGTGTAGGTAGAAGGATAGAGAGAAATAGAAAGAGAGAGAGAGAAATACAGTAGGTAGGTAGATAGGGAGGGAGAGAGTGTGTGTAGGTAGGTAGGTAGAAGGATAGAGAGACAGAAATAGAGAAATACAGTAGGGAGGGAGGGAGGGAGAGAGGGAGAGAGAGAGTAGATAGGTAGATTGATGTTTCCAGGTGTATTTATCCATGTCCTGGAGAAGAAAATAGCTGACAAACCTTAAAACTTTGTTTCTCCTGGCACAGAAACAGTTAAAGAGCCTTCCAAAAGAGCTTTCCGAAAGTGTTTTAACTCAGGTGCTCCCAAACTTGGCAACTTTAAGACTTCTGGACTTCAATTCCCAGAATTCTCCAGCCAGCTATGTCCGCAAGCTATGCTGGCTGGAGAATTCTGGGAGTTGAAGTCCAAAGTCTTAAAGTTGCCAAGTAACTATACAGCTTTCCAAAAGATTTAAAAAAAGGTTTTTTTGAACTTTGCATACCTCCCCCCAACTGCTCTTTCTCTGCGAAAACGTGGCCATTTTTCTTCAAATAAAAAGCATGACTAGCCTTGGGGGGGGCTTGCAGAGTGCTCCTGGGAGGGTGGGGAGGGTGAAAAATGAACAAAAAACCGCCGCATTTATCGCGAAAACGGGGCATTTTTGTGTCAAATAAATTGAATGAATAGCCCTATGGAGGCTTATAGAGTGCTGCTGGGGGGTGCAAAAATGCCCCGATTTAGGCTAATTTCTGCCCTCCTCAGTCCCCAGGAGCTCTCTGGAAGCCTCCATAAGGCTAGGCACAGCCATTTTGGTGAAGGGGGTGGGGTTTTGGGAGACAAAAAAATGCTGAATTCGATGTATAAGACGCACCCAGATTTTCAGCCTCTTTTTAGAGGAAAAAGGGTGAGTCTTATACTCCGAAAAATACGGTAAACTGCCATTTCATCTTGTAGAATGAAAACTGAGTATATTACAATATTTTTCCAATTTTGATATTACAACTACTGTAAATGAAGGTAGTTTATTACTTATATATCTTGCTTTACGGCAGTTTTTCCCAACCTTGGCAACTTGAAGATGTCCGGACTTCAACTCCCAGAAGTCCCCAGCCAGCGAATGCTGGCTTGGGAATTCTGGGAGTTGAAGTCCGGATACTGCTTTACAGAGGTCCTTTAAGGAGGTCCTAAACATCATTACATTAAAAATTGAAAGAAAGGGCATAAAACTCCTGTATTGATATTTGAATTCTCCCTTAGGCTTTATTCACATATGAAAGGCATAAAGAACTCATAAATATTCACTGTATTGAAAATTAATATGAAACCAAATTGGCTTGTGTAACCATCTTGCACTTTGCACACTGCCTATGTAGCTTCAATCCCCTGATGGTTGCTGCTCCAGCAGCTGTCAGCCATGGTATTCACTTCTGCAGGGTTTTCCTGGTGCTTGATTTTGAGGTTTGGTCACCTAGCTAAAATTGAATTATAATTTAGATTAAAGGTTCACTTCAGATGTTTAGGTTAATCTTTCATTGTTTTCATAAGTGGCATATAATATTGAAAAAGTCAGCTAGCTAAAGATTGTTTTTCTAATGGTACTTACGTAAGGACCTATACAATTCACATTTGCAACAGGCACCTGTCTCATATACAATACAATACAATACAATACAATACAATACAATACAATACAATACAATACAATACAATACAATACTTGGAAGGAACCTTGGAGGTCTTCTAGTCCAACCCCCTGCCTATTCAGGAATCCTTATACTATTTCAAACAAATGGCTATCCAACCTCTTCTTAAAGACTTCCAGTGTTGGGGCATTCACAACTTCTGGAGGCAATTTCTGTTCCACTGATTAATTGTTCTAACTGTCAGGAAATTTCTCCTCAGTTCTAAGTTGCTTCTCTCCTTGATTAGTTTCCACCCATTGCTTCTTGTTCTGCCCTCTGGTGCCTTGGAGAATAGTTTGACTCCCTCTTCTTTGTGGCAACTTTTGAGATACTGGAACGCAAGCTATCATGTCTCCCCTATTTCATCTACAGTACATGTAATTCATTGGAGGGTTTCCGTTATTTTTATTACTGGTTCGCTTGTGCTCCTGCCCCCCCTCCCCACACACTACCGGTTTGCCCAATCCAGTCTGAACCAGGAGCAACCCACCTCTGATGTAATTGCTATCCTACTGAGGCACGCATCTCATAAACCTTTGCAGTACCCTTAAGCCAACGTTTCTTCTTCTTCTTGCTGCTCTCTATGACTGCTCATTTTCCCTTAAAGTAGATCAAAGAATGCCAACAGTCTGAAGCTTGCTGTTTTATTGTCACATAGGTTTAATTTAATCTAAACAATTAATACATGGCTGATAAATGCACCTTTCTCAACACCAACACCCCCCTACAAAAAAAAAATTAACTTGCTTAGTTTTCAGGTCAGAAATAAAGTTTTAAGCCTGCCTTGAAAAATAGTATTTCTGGCATACATGTGCATTTGCAGAGAAATTACCAAAAATGCTTCAATAGAATAACAGAGTTGGGAGGGACCTTGAAGGTCTCCTAGTCTAACCCCCTGCTCAGGCAGGAAACCCTATTACCATTCCAGACAAGTAGCTGCTCAAGATAGATAGATAGATAGATAGATAGATAGATAGATAGATAGATAGATAGATAGATAGATAGATAGATAGATAGATAGATAGATAGATAGATAGATAGATAGATAGATAGATTTTATTTTTCTATACCGCGTCCTCTTCCCAGGGGGACTCGGAGCGGTGCACAGGGAAAATTAAAACAACATAAAATATATACATAGATAAATACAATAAAAACAAATTAAATCAACTGTCCCTGCACTAAAATCCCCATTTTAAAATTAACATTCCCTAACCCCTGAGGTAGAGACTAACCTAGGCCGGCCAAGGAGAAAAAGTGAGTTTTTAATTTCTGACGGAAGGAGCGGAGGTCCGTAGTTGTTCTAATAATAATAATAATAATAATAATAATAATAATAATAATAATAATAATAATAATAATAATAATAATAATAATAATAATAATAATAGTTTAATTTCTTGACCGCTCCTCTCCCCGTAGGGACTCGGAGCGGTGCACAGGGAAACTAAAACCATAAATATACAATCAAAAACATCTTAAAAACAAATTAAATAATACCTGTGCTAAAATACCCAATCTAAGCTAAAATTCCCACTATACAACTAAAACCCCATAGAGAGAGACTACCCCAGACCGGCCAAGCAGAAAAAATATGTTTTTAATTTCAGACGGAAGGAGCGGAGGTCCATGGTCGTTCTAATGTCGGGGGGAAGGTCGTTCCAGAGGGCTGGGCCCGCCACAGAGAAGGCCCTTCCCCTGGGCGTCGCCCGCTGACAAAGTCTAGTGGACGGCACCCGGAGAAGTCCCTCTCTGTGGGAGCGAATCGGCCGGGAAGATGTATGGGGCAGAATCCGATCCCGCAGATACTCCTCTTCATTTAAAATAATGTAGGGAAACTGTAATAAAAACACACAAAATATAACATATGGTAGGTATTTAAAACTAACTGAAAATATCTAGGAAAGAAAAGTCTTTTCTTCTAACTGGGAAAGATTCTTGATTTTTATGCTTCTTTTGCTGGTATTACATGTCAACTAAAAAGCAAGGCTTTTATTCCTGTGAATAAATGTCTAACAAAGGCATATAACCATCTTACAACATTTCAAACTTTAAAATATCATCATAAAATGTAATGTAAACCCATGCTTTTCTTTAGATCTTAGAGGGAAAAACCTTTCATATTTTACCATCTGGACTGCTTTCAAAGGAAAATAAACAGATTCATGCAGAGGTAGATCAACCATATCAGTGGCTTCAGAACATTAGCAGAATGGCACCCATTTCCTTCTTGAGAGAGCAGTAAGAATACAGCTCTGTTTCATGATGTTATAATTGAACTATCTGAATATAAAGAAGTGAATTATCTGACTATTACTCACAGCTAAGAGAGGAAAAAGCGAGTGCATTGTTGTCTAATATTTTAACCGAATCATCATTTTCATCTGTATGAATAGCGGGGTTTCCAATTAACAGTGAGATAATGCATGCAATGGATAGGTGATACAATACTAGGAATATGTCTTGAAGTCACATCAGGTGCAGAAAATGCAATTCAGTCTACATTTTTTTTTTAAATTCTCCCACAGATGCTCCTGCAAAAATCCTAGGCCATTTCTCTATTTGTGCAGCTGAAATCTATATGCATGCATCTGTATATTCACTTTCTGCGAAATGGTCAGAGGATACACTAACAATAGTGGGGAGGGGTGTACCCCAAAATTATGGTCACTTCAAAGTAAGGTATTTGTTTAAATATGCCAGCCTTTCCTAACCTGGAATTTAGCAATCATATTCTGCTGTTTTTGTTTTGGCACTCTTCTTCCCTTAAATCAGGGCTCTCCAACCTTTGCAACTTTAAGTCCGAAGGACTTCAGCTCCCAGACTTCTCCAGCCAGCAAAGCTGGCTGGAGAAGTCTGGGAGCTGAAGTCCTTCGGACTTAAAGTTGCAAAGGTTGGAGATCCCTGCATTAAATAATTGTAGTCCTTTGTCTCTTTAAGAAGGCATCAACTTTTTAAACTACTTGTCAAACTTCCCATTAACAACATGAGATTGCAGCACAAAGCCTGGGTTAAATAAACCTAGCTTTAAACTTTGTCTTCCAGGAATACAACCATTTCACTCCTCACAGCTGATGACTGCATGGTATCCATTGATCCCACTATGCCAGCCAACTCGGAAAGGCAGGTATATCTCCTTACGGTTGAAGGTAGCTTCGCAGAATGGAATTTTTCACTCGTCAGTTGTCCTTTCTGGTTAATGGGAGACAGCAAAAATTACTATTACAATTCTTAAAGACCCATTTACAACCAAAACCTTTTTTAGGTTTAAGTATTAAAACTAATACTTTATTATTAAAGTATGTGGAGCTTTATCTGGGGGGAGGGAACCATGCCACAAAGAATTAGCTTATATGAAAACAAAACCTCTGAGGTTCTCTGAGGCTTACATTGAGATTACAGGCATTGATGGTCCTTTACTAGAAGAAACAAATAAGACATCATTCTGAATGCAGGGAATTTGGGACATGGGTATTAATTAGTGGCCAGAAAGCCTAAGGCTGTCCTATTCCCACAGCTTCTCTTCTTTTCCCAGAAGGTCTCCATTTCTGCTATAATTTCCCATCACAGCTGTTTACACTGAAAGTCAATCTTATCCTTATCCTTCTGCCTGAGGCAGACATACACTATTATGTTCCATTAAAGTTAGCAGAATTATGTATGTGATTAGCATGGTCTAATCCAGAGATGGGTTCCTGCCAGTTCTAACCTCCTCTATGGAAGAGGTTCCACAAATCTACAGGGCCATTTAGAACCAGTTCCAGCTCCCTACCCCCGCCCCTATGCATATCATCAAGATGAAGAGCGAGAGGAGGAATTCTGGGAGTTGAAGTCCACAAGTCTTAAAGCTGTCAAGGTTGAACACCCCTGGGGTTTTTTTCCTAAAGGGTTAGGGGTGCAAGGGTCTTGTAACTTTGACAGCTTTAAGACTTGCGTGCTTCAAATGCAGGAGTTACTGAGCCAACATTTTGCTTGCTAAGCAAGAGCGTTGTTAAGTGAGTTTCACCACATTTTACAAGTTGACCACTCCTACCCAGTCACATGACTGCCAAGCCACTCCCACCCAGTCACATGGCGGCAAGCCACTCCCACAAAGCAGGCCACACCTACAGAAGAGGTTCTAAAAAATTTTGAAACCCAGAACTGGTCTAATTATAGTCAAGACCTCCTGATTTTATTGAAGGTGAGCAGGTAAACGTTCTTTACTTAAATAAGCTCCTCTAGCAATGTTTTGTTTCGTAACGTATTTAAGTTGGCTACTAAAGGTAGATCTGCCTTTTCTTCAGAAGACCAGGAGATGTGCATAGCACTCCTTTTTCCTCACAATAGTGTTAATCGTTTGAAAAAAGAACATGTAGTGAGCTTTTTCCCCGCTTCTTGTAGGACTCCTTACAAAGTAATGCCTATGGCCACTGGACAGCAAACAGGTAAACTATATTTTAAACTGAAATAGTTTTATAACTTTTTTCAAGGTTGCAAATCTGTATTGAAGTATTTGAATTTCACTGATACAATACTTAAGTCAGAATTGAAAATAAATTTACTGGGCATCTATGGAAATTCTTAGTCATCCAGACTTTAAGTCTGAAGGACTTCAGCTCCCAGAATTCTCCATCCAGCAAAGGAGAATTCTGGGAGCTGAAGTCCTTCAGACTTAAAGTTGCAAAGGTTGGAGACCCCTGGCCTACAAGGTTCAGCTACTTATGGCATATCTACCAGTAGAATAAATTCTCTCTATTCTCTGTAGCCTTCTGTGTCTCCTCAAAATTAATTGTAATCTGTTACTGGAGTTCGATATGACACAGTGGGTCTTCCCATGGGAATAACAGAAAAAAGAGACATCATATGAACAGAAATTAGTTGTCACTCTATATTTTGAAACCAGGTATAAAATACGTGTTTGAAAATTCAAAGAAAGGAGAAATTCTCAAACAATTGCTCACAAAAACACTCAGCCAGCAGCTGCTGCTACTGCTATAATTTCTCGGGAAGGGGAGTTCCTTCATTATCCCTTTCCTTGGAATTTAACTAAAGGATGGGAAACCAGAAAAATGTAGGCTGCTGAAGAGATTAATGCAATTTATTACATAACGGGAGCTTACTACAAGGAATGCATAAAAATATGAATTGCTCACAACATTTGCTTCTCTTTCAAAAGGTTTGTTGGAAAAAAATATTTTTATATAAAACTGAAAGTGAACTGACTAAAAAAGGATTAGGAATTCTAACTGGAATCAAAGTGACCATTCAATGGCAAAATACACTTGTACATAACAGACTTACTGTCTCGTTATTTGCTTTTTCTACATCTGATCAGCTCAAAAGTATAAGCTGATTCTTTCTCCTTAGGCAAATGTGTTTTTTAAAGACTCGTGATACAAGGTACTTAGAGATGGATGTAAAGCAGGTGTTCCCAAACTTGGCAACTTTAAGACTTGTGGACTTCAACTCTCAGAATTCTCCAGCCAGCAGAGCCTTGCTCTAAGAGGTGGAGCTGAGAATAAAGGATGCATAGAAGCAACAATAAAGAAAACAGTCAAAACTATATGTAGGAAAACTATTTGCTTAATGATTTCACAATGTTCACAAACATAGTCTTAATCAGAGTCAGAAAAGAGCTGGAAGAGACTTGGAGGTCTTCTAGTCTAACCTCCTGCTCAAGCAGGAGACCCTACACAGCTTTAGTCTAGTCTCTTCTTAAAAACCTCCAGTAATGAAACACCCACAACTTCTGAAAGCAAGCTGTTCAACTGATTAATTGTGGGAGTTGAAGTCCGCAAGTCTTAAAGTTGCCAAGTTTGGGAACCCCTGATGTAAAGTTATCAAGTTACTGTCAGGAACAAAACAAAAGGCAAGTCATCTCCAGGGACATGACTAAGAATGTTGGATCAGCACAGGTTTATACAGCTGCTCTAGGATGAAGTTCATATAAGATACAAGTCAATTTATCCAGTTGGTAAATATGACTTCAGAGGAATCCCAAGGGGTTTGCTGAATATTAAGGCTATGTCCTATCACTTTTATGCCAAATTTGTAATGTGCCACTAAGACTATGTTGTTTAATTATATAGTGACATAGTTCTTGGATTATTATTATTATTTTTTAAAAAGTGTTATTCTGGCAGCAAACCCTTTTCCCTAATGCTTTGGCCTAGAAAGGTCTGAGTGTAATCACAGCTGTGCTGTTGGGGTAGGGATGGAGGTAAACCAAGAATTGTTTCGTGGCTCCTTTCCTCATTGTTGTTGTAAAATTGATACTGATAGGAATCCTTTATTCTTAATTAAACTTTCATTGATTGCTGTCTGGTCAAATCACCGTGCCATATTGCCTTTTGCTGGGTGGCTAAGTCATCTAATTATGTCATTCTTCCACATGATTTCTATTGACGGACCTTGGGGCCATTGCTTGCTTCCAGATTTAAATTCCTCTTTTGTTCCCAGATGTTTTGGGGACAAAAGAGGGCTTTTGAATTTTTAGATATCTAGCGCTGAGATATTATGCTTCCCTGGGACAATTTATTCTAACAATACAGCTTCCCATCGAACACTACTTAGATGACTGTCAACAGTCTTAGCTAAGAGAAAGCTCCTGAGAGAATAGATGAGGGTTTTCCATCCTAGAATTCAAGAAAAATAAGTACTTGAGGCAGTTCCAAGATTAGTTGAGATTAGTTCAGCCAGCACTTCAGGACAGTTTCAAGCAAATATTGTTTAACATGCAGTTCTCTAACTGGAGGGAAAGATTCAAATGTTCCAGCATGTCCATGTTTCAGTTTCCTTTGAAGGGACATCATGGGATACTAATTGTGTCTTATTTATAAATATTCATGCTGACAATAGCTGAAGTTGTATATCTAAATAACTTCTAAATTCCCTAAGCCTTCCGTGGCTCCACATTCAGTATCAGTGATCCGAGTCTGGCTCTGTCTTTCAAAATGACAAGCATTTTACATGTGGGTGGGAACATCTGAATTATCTCACTTCCTTGGGAAGGGAGAAGGCGAAGTGGAAGAAGATAAAGTATTGCTGACTTCCAGTCCTGCTGATACACAATACTTACCACATGTCTGCTGCTAAACACATTGTCAAAGATGAAACAACCGCTTTGGGCTAAACTTCAACAGGTCAGTGAAAATGCCTATTTATCTGATTATCTTTACCTTTTCGCCTTCTTTTCAAACAGTTGCTTTGTTTGATTTGAGCTCTGACACAGATATCTAGAAATTAGTCCAAGGCCCTTATGAAATGAAATGGCCCTAAGACTGCAAATTTTTGCTTGAGAAATTGTTCAAAAAAAGGGCATTTCAGCTGGAGCTGTCTTATTTTTGCAAAATATAACACCTGGCCAGATTCCCTTTCCAAACACTATAAAAGAAAAAAGAAAAATCCAAACCCCGCCTGATCTTCCTCTCTAGCCAATCCCCCTAAGCACAGGAAACTACCACTACAGGACATAAATATGGAAAATGAAAAAGGGACATATATTTTTCTTTCTGATATTTATGCAGAACACTGTCCTTGTTGACTCACGTAAGACAATTCAAGAATTCAATGATTTCTCATGATCATAAATATCTGCATTGTGCTGTTTCAATATTTCCTTTGTTGTGATCTTTCCTGGCATTTTGGCATGACAGATTTTGGTGCAGAGGGAAGAGACCACGGCAAGTCATCTAACACAGGGGTCCCCAACCTTTGCAACTTTAAGTCTGAAGGACTTCAGCTCCCAGACTTCTCCAGCCAGCAAAGCTGGCTGGAGAAGTCTGGGAGCTGAAGTCCTTCAGACTTAAAGTTGCAAAGGTTGGAGACCCCTGATCTAACAAGATATTTTCTGCCTTAAGGTGTTCTCCCCCCCCCCCAAAAAAGTAATTTCACTTAATCTTTTAAAATAAATTAAATGCAGGGAATTAAAATGTGCTATAAGAGGCAGGAATAAATCCTCATGTTTTTATATAGGTCCTGTTCTGATTCTAACAGCCTGCATTCATGAACAGCATGATAGACTTTAGTTTGTTGCATTTGCATCCACTGGTTTCCTGTCCAAATCTGAGAGTTGAGATATTATGACTTAAGCAAAAGAGGTCAAATAAACTATTTTGTTCCCACACTGCAGGTGTTGCATCCACAGCATGAGCCCCTGTGGAATACCATGTACTCATCCTGGGAAGGGCTCCCATTGACGTCAGGCTAGGGACCTTGCAGAGTGCATAGCACACAGATCAAGAGTGACTTAATCCAAGGCAGCCAGAAGGAAAACCTGGATCTTGCCCTGCAGCTGTTACCTATTAGTAATATCTGCATTTTTCTCACGGATACTGAAGGGTGAGGGGAAGAATCCAGTTTCCATCCCTAATCCCCCAGGTTTGAAAACAACTCCCAACAACAATTCCAACAATCCCTCAACCAACCCACACAACAAGCACTTCACCTAATGATCCTCACCTGACATGATCACCCAATCATAAGACTCTCACCTGACATGACCCTCACCTGATGTGACTTCCCCAACACAAGATCTACTGACCTTATAATGCCGACTGGCGACACCCAGGGGAAGGGCCTTCTCTGTGGCGGGCCCTGCCCTTTGGAACGACCTTCCCCCTGAACTTCGCACCATCTCCGACCTCCGCCTCTTCCACCAGTGTCTAAAGACACATTTTTTTTCATCTAGCCGGCCTAGCGTAACCTCTGCAATTGACTATTTTAGACAGTTTTAAATTTTGGGGCGATTTTAATTTGGTTTTAGCACAGGATGGTTATTAAATAAGTTTTTTAAATTTTTTATTGATTTTGTTCAGTTCAGTTTCAGTTTATTCAATTTATACCCCGCCCTTCTCCAAACGGACTCAGGGCGGCGCACAGGAATATTAAAAAACATACAACAAACCATATAAAACTTTAAAAAACTTATTCAATAAATACAATCCTGTGTTAAAACCAAATTAAAAAACCCCAAATTTAAAACTATCTAAGTCAGTAGTGGAGGTTACGCTAGGCCGGCTAGATGGAACAAATGTGTCTTTAGACACTTGCGGAAGAGGCGGAGGTCGGAGATGGTGCGAAGTTCAGGGGGTAAGTTGTTCCAAAGGGCTGGGCCTGCCACAGAGAAGGCTCTTCCCCTGGGTGTCGCCAGTCAGCATTGTCCGGCCGACGGCACCCTGAGGAGGCCCTCTCTGTGGGAGCGGATCGGTCTAAGGGATGTATGGGGCAGGAGGCGGTCTCGCATATAACTAGGCCCCGAGCCATGGAGCGCTTTGAAGATGGTCGTCAGAACCTTGAAGCGCACCCGAAAGACCACAGGAAGCCAGTGCACATTTTGTATGTATTTTAAAATTCCTGTGCGCCGCCCTGGGTCCGTTTGGAGAAGGGCGGGGTATAAATTTAATAAAATAAAATAAATAAAGAACACCAACATTGACACCCCCTCAGTAAATGAGGCAGAAGCCTTTATTAAAAAACATTCTTCCCTTCTAGGAGATAAAGATAGCAGAGGCAGGGAAGAGAGCAGCAAGACACAAGATATGGGAAAGGGGTGGGGAGCCATGCCTCCACCTGGGGACAAGGAGGGAGCATTATCGACAAGGCTCAGGTCACAAAAGTAATTGTATTTGAAATATTTTTGAAAATGGCAAAGAAAAAAGGACAGAACATACGGTTGATATTTATTTATTTATTTGTCAAATTTATATACCGCCCTATCTCCCCGAGGGGACTCAGGGCGGTGCACAGAAATATAAAAAATATAAAACAATACAGTACAAAACAGTTAAAAATGAATTAAATTAAGCTCTGTGCTAAAATTTAGATTAAAATCAAATTAAAACTATATCCATTAAAATTTATTTATTTATTTATTTTTTATTTTATTAAATTTATACCCCGCCCTTCTCCTAAAAAAGGACCCAGGGTGGTGCACAGGCATCATTAAAAAACATACACAGTACAAAATCCAAAATTTTAAAAACTAATTAAATAATTCCCTGTGCTAAAATACTAACACTCTAAAATTTAAAATTATCCCTATAAAATCAGAAACGGGGTTATGCTAGGCCGGCTTGTTGGAATAAGTAAGTTTTAAGACGTTGGCGGAAGAGGCGGAGGTCCACGATGGTGCGTAGATCGGGGGGAAGGTCATTCCAGAGGGCAGGGCCCGCCACAGAGAAGGCTCTTCCCCTGGGCACCGCCAACCGGCATTGCCCGGCCGACGGTACCCAGAGAAGGCCCTCTCTGTGGGAAAATGGAAAATGTCTGAAATGGTATATGATCTCTTGCTTGAACAGGGCATTGTACTAGAAGACCTCAAAGGTCCCTTCCAACTGTTATTCTGAATATATAAGGGATTTTAAACATAATTAAATGTTACTGAGTTTCTTGTCTCATGCTTGCCCTATTACTGGCAGTGCTTGTAAGGAAAGCATTTGTAAAGTAAGAACTCTGTTTATGCTTATCCTTTGTATGTTATACTTAAAGTTGTAAACCTGTGAGATTTGGGGGGATTTCTACTGCCAGCATGGGAGCTACCAACATTTTCTATGTACCTATATATCCCTTTCCTATAAATGTCATAAAACCAATACAAATATAGAAAAAAACCATTGACATCCTCTAAATTCTGCTGAATATATTACCTAGCCCGGTAACAAAACATTCAGAAACCAACCCATAAGCTCAGAGAACGAATCTCCACCCTCATCCCATACACCTGAGCTATAGATATTTGCCACTATTACAACCAAAAGTACATTACTGTTGAATTACTTAAATCTTTTTTTTTTTAATGAAAAAAGTTTTATTGGGTTTTACAAATTTTACATACAAAAGGTAAGGGTAAGGTGTGAAAAGACATTTTGAGAACTTTTTCGTCGAAATCATCGACTCCATCTGAGTCGCCACGATGTAGAAAAGACGTGGAGACTCTGGAAAGAGTGCAGAGAAGAGCAACCAAGATGATTAGGGGACTGGAGACTAAAACATATGAAGAACGGCTGCAGGAGCTGGGTATGTCTAGTTTGATGAAGAGAAGGACCAGGGGAGACATGATAGCAGTGTTCCGATATCTCAGAGGGTGCCACAAAGAAGAGGGAGTCAAACTATTCTCCAAGGCACCTGGGGGCAGGACAAGAAGCAATGGGTGGAAACTAATCAAGGAGAGAAGCAACTTAGAACTGAGGAGAAATTTCCTGACAGTTAGGACAATTAACCTCTGGAACAGCTTGCCTCCAGAAGTTGTGAATGCCCCAACCCTGGAAGCCTTTAAAAAGATGTTAGATAGCCATTTGTCTGAAATGGTATAAGGTTCCTGCCCACGCACGGGGTTGGACTAGAAGACCTACAAGGTCCCTTCCAACTCTGCTATTGCATTGTATTGTATTGTATTGTATTGAGTCTTCATACACAAAATAGATATTTCAGTTATACATACATACTACAAAGTGGACAGAGATGCAAATAAAGTTATAATAAAAAGAACAGTGCTAGCAAACGTGCTTAAACATCCAAACAACATTGTATTATACTAGAATAAAGTCATTTTTGAGATCTAAGTCTCTTGGCAATTGTATCTTCTTCCCCCTGGCCCCCAGCGGGCGGAGCCGCGGCCGCCTCTGCTTCCCCGTTGTCATCTTCAAGGGTTAGGGAGTGTTTTTCAAGAAAGGCTTGCGCCTCTGCAATTGTTTTAATTCTTACTCTTCCCCCTTCCCAAAACACCAACATTCCCTCCGGCATCACCCACTTAAACCAGACCCCCTTTTTAAATAATCGAATTACTTAAATCTTGATATTTTATGGGTAGGAAAAAAAACCTACAACTGTGGTCCTCCAACCATGGGGAAATAGAGAAAAGGGTTGCATGGAAGCCTGTGTTTGCTTGTCATCTCTTTCAGGACATAGTGAGTGGGATAGTCCAAAGAATGGCCTAAACCAGGGGTCCCCAACTTTGCTGGCTGGAGAATTCTGGGAGCTGAAGTCCTTCAGACTTAAAGTTGCAAAGGTTGGAGACCCCTGAGCTAAAGGATTCTGGGAGTTGAAGTCCAGCTTTGCTGGCTGGAGAATTCTGGGAGCTGAAGTCCTTCAGACTTAAAGTTGCAAAGGTTGGAGACCCCTGAGCTAAAGGATTCTGGGAGTTGAAGTCCAGCTTTGCTGGCTGGAGAATTCTGGGAGCTGAAGTCCTTCAGACTTAAAGTTGCAAAGGTTGGAGACCCCTGAGCTAAAGGATTCTGGGAGTTGAAGTCCAGCTTTGCTGGCTGGAGAATTCTGGGAGCTGAAGTCCTTCAGACTTAAAGTTGCAAAGGTTGGAGACCCCTGAGCTAAAGGATTCTGGGAGTTGAAGTCCAGCTTTGCTGGCTGGAGAATTCTGGGAGCTGAAGTCCTTCAGACTTAAAGTTGCAAAGGTTGGAGACCCCTGAGCTAAAGGATTCTGGGAGTTGAAGTCCAGCTTTGCTGGCTGGAGAATTCTGGGAGCTGAAGTCCTTCAGACTTAAAGTTGCAAAGGTTGGAGACCCCTGAGCTAAAGGATTCTGGGAGTTGAAGTCCAGCTTTGCTGGCTGGAGAATTCTGGGAGCTGAAGTCCTTCAGACTTAAAGTTGCAAAGGTTGGAGACCCCTGAGCTAAAGGATTCTGGGAGTTGAAGTCCAGCTTTGCTGGCTGGAGAATTCTGGGAGCTGAAGTCCTTCAGACTTAAAGTTGCAAAGGTTGGAGACCCCTGAGCTAAAGGATTCTGGGAGTTGAAGTCCAGCTTTGATGGCTGGAGAATTCTGGGAGCTGAAGTCCTTCAGACTTAAAGTTGCAAAGGTTGGAGACCCCTGAGCTAAAGGATTCTGGGAGTTGAAGTCCAGCTTTGATGGCTGGAGAATTCTGGGAGCTGAAGTCCTTCAGACTTAAAGTTGCAAAGGTTGGAGACCCCTGAGCTAAAGGATTCTGGGAGTTGAAGTCCAGCTTTGATGGCTGGAGAATTCTGGGAGCTGAAGTCCTTCAGACTTAAAGTTGCAAAGGTTGGAGACCCCTGGCCTAAACAGTTACTTTGCCTAACAAGATCATTGCTTGTTTTCTCCAATAATGCTTTGAACACTATCGTAGTTGGTCATAAATTCTCACTGAACCAAAAGGTCATAAAAACATCCACTTTCCCCCTTACTGGGCCACAGATGGGATGATACCGATAACAAGGAATTTATACGTGGAAAATTACTGTTTGCTGTCAGTATTAGGAAAGTTTGTAAGTGCAACAAGATTACCATCGATATTTTCACGTCTACGTATATAACAATACCTTAACCACACTAAGGAAGATTTTGTAGCCAGGCACTCTATGGGTTGTCTTTTGAAAAGTGTAATGAAAATTCAGAATATAGCAGGCAGCTTTATATCCTTGGCAGCAGATGCACTGACTTTTAGTTCATTTTAAAGCTAATATTTCCTATAAAGTTCACCTACAACAGGGGTCTGCAAAGTCGGCTCTTTTAATGTTTAATATTTATTTTAAATTATATATTTATCTTTGTATTGGTATGTTTTTAAATTTCCTGTATGCCGCCCTGGGTCCTCTGTGGAGAAGGGCGGGATATAAATTTAAATAAAATAAAATAAAAATAAAAATAAATTTTAAGACTGGTGGACTTCAACTCCCAGAATTCCCCAGCCAGTCATGCTGGCTGGGGAATTCTGGGCGTTGAAGTCCACCAGTCTTAAAAGAGCCGACTTTGCAAACCCCTGACCTACACCTTTATCAGAGGTGGGTTCCTACCGGTTCGCATTGGTAGTGGAAATTGAGCCTGCGTCACCAAGCTGGTAGGGATGGCAGGCTGGCCATGCCCCCACACCCAGTTGCCGCTCACTCACCCCACCCACCCGCCCTGTCCAGTCACTCCTCACCTCCTGGGGCAGCTTGCCTACCTAAGCTGCCTTCCCAGTTCTCACGTGGTGCCTGCCCCACACCCTAATTGAGCTTTCTCCTCCTGCCTACAGGTACGTTGCACTAGCCCCCCCTCCCTGGGGTTTGCTGTGCCCACCACCACCACCATTCCCACTGGGCTCACAACTTTACCCTTCCCTGCCCCTTCCAGGAGTCCCCACATACCCCATTTTGGCTCCCAGGGCAGCCTGCTGGGCCCAAAACATGAGGGGTGCCTAGCTAGCCTCCCCGCAGTCCCCTGGGAGCAAAACCAGGCTGCAGGGGGCCTTCAAGGGTGAAAGACAGAAATAAATCTTCACTGTTTGGGGATCCCCAAGTGCACTGAGCTTGAGTTGAGAGCTTATTGAAAGTGCTGCTAGCTATCCTTGTTCAGGCTAACGTAATGAAAAGGGGAGCTCTAAGAATGCCAGATGATCAATGGGCAGGTTCTCCGTTTCAAAACATCTGGATTTTCTTCTTCCTACCAAAGACCTTCTGGGGTTCTTCACAGAAAGGGAGGGAGGGAGGGAAGGGAGAAAGAAAGAAAGAAAGAAGGAAAGAAAGAAAGAAAGAAAGAAAGAAAGAAAGAAAGAAAGAAAGAAAGAAAGAAAGAAAGAAAGAAGAAAGAGAGGGAGGGAGGGAGGGAGGGAAGGGAAAGGAGAAAGAAAAAGAAAGAAAGAAAGAGAGAGAGAGAAAGAGAAAGAAAGAACCAAAGAAAGAAAGAAGAAAGAAAGAAAGAAAGAAAGAAAGAGAAAGAAAGAAAGAAAAAGAAAGAAAGAAAAAGTAAAAAAAGAGGAAGGGAAGAGAAACAAAGAAAGAAAGGGAGGGAGAGAAGGGAGAAAGAGAAAGAAAACAAGAAAGAAAGAAAGAAAGAAAGAAAGAAAGAAAGAAAGAAAGAAAGAAAGAAAGAAAGAAGAAAGAGGGAGGGAGGGAAGTGAAGGGAGAAAGAAAGGGAGGGAAGGGAGGAAGAAAAGAGAGAGAGAGAGAAAGAAAAAAAGAAAGAAAGAGAAAGAAAGAAAGAAAGAAAGAAAGAAAGAAAGAAAGAAAGAAGAGGGAAGGAAGGAGGGAAGGGAAGGGAGAAAGGGAGGAAGAAAAGAAAGAGAGAGAGAGAGAGAAAGAAAGAAAGAAAGAGAAAGAAAGAAAGAAAGAAAGAAAGAAAGAAAGAAAGAAAGAAAGAAAGAAAGAAAAAGAAAGAGGGAAGGGAAAGTGAATGAGATTTGGAGGGAGGGAGGGAAGGAAAAAAGGAGAAAAAGGACCACAAACCTGGCACTAAACCAGTGGTGGGTTCCGGATCCCGTTGCAACCGGTACAGTGCAATGGGACCCAGCATCCCCCACATGAATGCATGCAGTGCACACATGCGTCCTTACCTCCTGTGATGCTCTGTGACGCCTCCATGACACTCCAACTGCTTGGTGGAGCATCGCACAGGCAATGTAGGCTCCATGCGCATGCGTGGAAGCAGTGAAGCACTCAAATACAGGTAAGGAGTGGAGGCGGGCAGGTAGGCCCTCTGGAGCACCGTACCGGAACGGTACCCAGTGCTCCCAGCAGGCACCAGAATGCCCATACCGTGGCGTACCGGTCACAACCCACCACTGCACTAGACACAGCTTCAGAGGATGCTTTGAAATAGCACAGCAATCCAGGGCTGGAAGGAACCTCATAGCCTCAACTCCCTGTTCCAGCAGGAGACCTTATATCATCTTGGTTATTTTGGTGCTTCTAACACAGAGGAGAAATCCCCTGAAATCTCCAGGCATTGCCAACCTCTCCCCCCTAGTAAAAGAAAACCTAGAGCAAAAACTTCATGCAGTATTAAAAAGAGTAGAAAAGGGGGCTGCTTTGTATTGTTTAATGGACTGCTAAATTGGCCAAATGGATGGCTAAATTGGCCACGCCCACCCACTCACATGACAACCCGGCCACACCCACCCACTCACATGACAACCTGGCCACACCCACCCACTCACATGACCACATAGCCATGCCCACCAGGCCACACCCACAGAACCGGTAGTAAAAAACCCACCTCTGACCTTTATGAAAGGAGAATTTCTTTATGCTTATAACTAGAATCTTTTTATCTAGAGAAAATTACTTTTCGTGCTGATATATTTTCAGTAAAGGCAGATCCATCCTTCCTTTCTTCAAAAATGAATTCGCTGTTCAAATTTTTTCCAAAGAACAGAATTCACATATTTGTTGGAATTTCCCAACACATCTAGAAGTCACCAACTGAGGGAGGCTGAAATTGTTTTGCTGAACCCATCTCCAAAATTCCTAAGGATCACAATGACTTTTCTTAAAATAACATGAGGAAATGCCTCTGCTTGGAAATTTTAAAGTACTGTAATGCAGCTCACCATCCACAATTTTATTCATACAGGATATGGTAAATGTTCACCTACTTTCTGGGCATGCTGTTATCTGGAAATATATTAGTTGATGGATTAATTATGTTCCATCGAGCTGACTCTAGAATAAAAGCATTATCTAGAACAGGGGTGGGCAAACTACAACTTTAAGTCTGAAGGACTTTAGCTCCCAGACTTCTCCAGCCAGCTTTGCTGGCTGGAGAAGTCTGGGAGCTGAAGTCCTTCAGACTTAAAGTTGCAAAGGTTGGAGACCCCTGATCTAGAAATACAATACAGTGAATATCCTCTATCCACTTTTCTAAATGTTCATAGTAACATAAGCCCTTCTGGAGAGAAAGAGCATTGGTACTTACCTGATACGCCTCTTCTAATAAGGGGGGGGGAGATAGCATCCATGTATGGGTTCAACCTATCCACACTCTGATTGGACTGAGTCATAAATAAATAAATAATTAGCCGGGTATATAACCCCCCCAAGGAGCTCCCATACCCAGTTTATGATGAAGAAAAAGAACACAGACTCACGGTAGAAAACCAACTCCTTTAGAGCCAAACAAGATACAGAACAGCAAGGCCTGATCGAGAACAACAGGGACGGGACGGATGCTATCTCCCCCCTTATTAGAAGAGGCATATCAGGTAAGTACCAACGCTCTTTCTCAATAAGGGTGGAGATAGCATCCATGTATGGGACATACCCAAGCCCACTTACAGCATCCCAAGGGAGGGACAAGATCAGACTTGCGACAGAGATTGAGAACAGGCAGACTGCAAAACCCGCCAACCGAAGTCGGCCTCTGCCGAAGCAAACTTGTCCAGCTTATAATGCTGGATAAAAAGGGGAAGAAGAAGCCCAAGCCGCAGCCCTGCAGATCTCCTCCAGAGACGCCTGAGTTGCCCATGCGGAAGCTGTGGCTGCGCTGCGCGCAGAATGGGCAGTGTTACCACGCGGATCCTCCTCCTCACAGGCAGCATAGGCCTTCTCTATGCACTGTCATACCCACCTGCCGACGCAGGCCACCGACACCTTCTTGCCCAGCGAACCTGGCAGGAAAGAGAGAAACAGAGACCCCGACCTGCGAATGGCTGCCGTACGAGTCAAATAAGTCTGTTAAGCGCTCCTGACGTCCAGTAAGTGCTCCAAGCTTCCCGAGGTCATCTGGAGATCAGTGCCGAAGGCAGGAAGAACCACCTCCTGGGCTCTATGAAACACAGAACCTACCTTCGGGACGAAGGCCGGGTCCAGTCGGAGGACCATTCTGCCAGGGTAAAACCGGCACAAGTCCTCCCTTACCGACAGGGCCTGCAACTCGGAGATATGCCTAGCAGAGGTGATAGCGAACAGGAACACCACCTTCCAGGCTAAGAACTTCCATGAGACATCCTCCAATGGCTTGAAAGGAGGGCGCCTAAAACCTTAGCTAGGTCCCCCATGGGATACCTGTGCACCGGAGGTGGCCCGAGGTCCAGACCGTCAGATGTTGGGAAAGAGGGACCTCCCACCCACCGGTGAGCACCAATCCCAGGGCAGCTATCTGTCTCTGGATGATATTGGGCGAAAGCCCTCTGACCAACCCATCCTGTAAAAACTCCAAAACCTGGGGAACAGAAGCAAGCTCGGGCACCACTTGAACCCTAGTACACCAGGCACAAAACGTCTTCCACGTAGCCTTGTAAATGCACATGGTAGAAAGCTGCCTGGAAGCCTGGATAGTCAGGATCACACGGTCCAAAAAGGAGGGGTCCCTCAGCGCGAGCCGCTCAACGTCCAGGAGGCCAGCTGAAGCCACGCAGCATCCGGGTGTGCCAGAGACCCCTGCGTCAGAGTGGCCCTGTTCGGTGGAATCTGTCATGGGTCCACTATCGACAGAGACAGGAGGTCCGCCGTGGCCAGAACGGGGCTATCAGCACGACCTGGGCCTTCAGGTAGATGATCCTGCGGATGACCCTAGGAAGAAGAGAAGTAGGGGGAAATGCATACATGAGGCCCTCTGGCCAGGGAGTCCGGAGAGCATCCACGTCCTCAGCCCCCTCCGCAGGGAACCTAGAGAAAAACCTCGGCAGCTGTGTATTCTCCGGGGCCGCGAAGAGATCCACGAGAGGAGTTCCGAACCGATGATAGACTTCCTGGAAAACAGAAGGGTTTAAACACCATTCAGAATGGTTGATCTAAACCCTGCTAAGCCAGTCAGCCCTGGTATTATCCATCCCCGAGATATGGTCGGAGACAATGGACTGTAGGTTACATTCTGCCCAGGACCCCAACAACTCGGCCTCAGCCATAAGGGCCTTGGAGCTGGTGCCCCCCTGCCAATTGACATGGGCCTTGGCCGTTATATTGTCTGTCAAAACCAACACATGGTGGCCTGAAATGTCACCCGCAAACTCCAGAAGTCTCAACCTAATAGCCCTCAGTTCCAGCAGGTTGATGGGAAGTTCAGACTCCTCGGGAGACCACAGACCTTGGGCCACCCTGTCCCCCATATGTGCCCCCACCCCTGGAGGCTGTCGTCGGTGGTGATAGTAATCCGGTCGGAGATCAGAACTGACAACCCTGACGCAAGGCCGGTGAACTCCATCACCTCAGAGAGTTCCTGACTCTCTGCACAGCAACCCACAAGAGGGAGTGAGCCACCTCCCTCTTCTGGAAGGGTAGCAGGAACCACTGCAGGTCTCTGGAATGCAGCCTAGCCCAGGGGACAATGGAAATGGCTGATATCATCTTACCCAGCAGTTTTGACAAGGAGGCCAAGGTGGGCCTGGTCTCGGAGCACACCAGCCTCACCAACTGGTCAATGCTCAGGGCCCGTTCCTCAGAGAGAAACCATGCCTGCCACCGAATCAATCCAGGCCCCCAGGTGCAGGATCCTGGTAGAGGGGATGAAGCAGCTTTTGGAGTGGTTGATGGAAAAGCCGTGAGCCTCCAGAACTCGCACAGTGGTCGACAGATCGTGTGTATTGATAATGATTTGAAGCGAAACAGAAACGTAAATATTGCTGATGCTCAACTGATACAGGTACATGCAAATAGGCATCTGTCAAATCATTGGAACAAAGAAAATCCCCAATCCGAATACCTTCCAGAATGGAGAACAGCGAATGCATTTTAAAACGTTTGTATTTAACATAAAAATTTAACCTTTTAAAATCTAGTATTGCCCTAGAACCACCCGAGGGCTTGGGGATAACGAACAAATGAGAGTAGAAACCAAGGCCCACTTGACCGGGGGGGACAGGGCATACAGCACCAATGTCCAGCAGGTGCTGGATGGCCGCAACCATCAAGGCCCTCCCGTCCGGGTGACTAGGGACATGGCAGGGGATGAAAGAGGGAGGGGGAGGGGTGACGAATTCCAGGGTCAGGCCGTCCCTGACCGTAGCCCTCACCCAGGCATAGGTGGTCGTGGCCACCCATTGAGAGGCGAATAGGCGAAGCCTGCCCCCTATGGGAGGGACCCTAGGGGACGCCTCAGGTACTGCGGTAGGGACAGCCTCTGCCTCCCCAAAAGGGTCGGGACCCCCCAACCCTCTTCTGCCCATAGCGGCTTGAGGTCAAAACTGCCCTGGGCCCAAAACCCCTGGGAGCTGTAGTCATTGTGAAAAGAGCCCCCATAGTCCTGACCCCTGAGCTGGAGAGGGTAGGGGGTAGGCCTAGCCGCAACCCGCTTGGGGTTAGAGGGCAATGTTTTCTTTTTGTCCTTATCTTCGACAAGGAGGGGGTTAAGGGCATCACCGAATAAATTTCCGCCAGCAGAGGGAGCGGAGGCCAGCTTCCATTTATGTTTTAACTCAGTTTGCACTGGCGAAGCCAGAGGAGACGTCGGGAGGCAACCGATGAGGCCAGGGCTCGGGAGGCAAAGCGGGTGGCACTCAGGGTGGCGTCTGCGGAGAACTGCACAGCTGCCACGATCTTATTTAAATCCTGGTGGGCGCGAGAGTCCGCCGCCGGGATCCTGTCCTGCAGCTGCTGCAGCCAATGCAGACTAGAGTATGTAAAGAAGGACGCAGCCGTGGATGCCCTTAGGGATCAGGTGGAGGATGATG
Source organism: Rhabdophis nuchalis (assembly GCA_039707465.1). Taxonomy (NCBI): domain Eukaryota; kingdom Metazoa; phylum Chordata; class Lepidosauria; order Squamata; family Natricidae; genus Rhabdophis; species Rhabdophis nuchalis. The sequence continues at coordinate 10,475,808 of CM077649.1, forward strand.
CGTCTTGAGTAGCACCTGGTCAGCACGCAGGTCCTCGGGCTTAAGGAGGTCCTCCTGACCTCCTGGGGGCGTGGTGGAAGAACAAAGGGCCGCAATCGGGGTGTCCACTTGTGGCCAGGCCAGGGCATTGTCCAGCAGCGGTTCCACATTGAAAAAACACCTCTCCACTGCTGAAGGCTCTGGGCCAGATGTAGGTGTGGCCCACTGCCTTTGAGTCCCTTTTTGGGAGAGTGGCGCGGTATACAAATTTAATAAAATAAAATGAAATGAAAATGAATGGCATCCACGAACACCTGAGGGGTTGGAATGGCCTTGGTCTCAACATTGGGCTACGAGTACCATGACCTCGGGGCCTGGGTCGCCGGGGCAGCCGGAGGTGGGGGGGGGTCTGACCCAAAACTGGACGCCGCCCTGGCCTTTGTCAAGAGTGGAGAAAACAAGGCCTGCGGGAAGAGTCCAGTGCTGGCCGGTTTCTCAGGGCCTCCTTCCTCATCACCAGAGAGGTCAGCCTCGCGAAGCTCCTCAACATCCGACCCGGAGAAGGGCTTCTGTCTGCCTCGACCAGCGAGAAGTGGGAGACCGGGTGGGCCACCTGCGGTGGAGCCAAGGGCTGAGGGGTGGCCCCAGACATGGGTCTCTGGACCCATTCCTGAATGCCAGCCTCAATCCCCTGTTGGACAGCAGCCACAATGAAGTCCTGCATGGAGGCCAGGGCCGAAGAGGCTGTTGCAGCTAAAAGGTTGTGGGCCGACCAAGATGGCATCTGCGGGGGGAAACTGGGACCCCCAGCACTTTCCCATCTGAGGCCCGCTGACGTGGGCATGAAAGACGCCTCCACCAGATGAGGGGCAGGCCGAGCCGCAGCGGTGCCTCATAGGCCGGATGTATCAAGTGGAAGAATGGGGCTGAATGGCCCCTACCCCAGATCGATGTGGAGGGGAGTGGCGGCTTGCGGTGACGGGGTGGACCCCGGTGTCAGGTCAGCAGCCGCCCAGGTGCCTGAATGGCCCTCCCCCCTTTGGGCCCGCGGGGGAGCCCTGGGCACGGAGGAAGAGGAGGCCGAGGAAGAAGGCTTTGCCTTGCCCCCTTTAGATGCCTGCTGGGACAGATCCCTGGGCGCAGGCCTGGATTTGGAATGGGTCTGGGATGAGGCCCTGTCAGATGAAGTGGCCTGAGTGCCTCCCACAGTGACTAGGCCCTGAGATGGAGCTGGGGCCTCCCTGGGGCCGCTGGACCTGCTTGAGGCCTTACGTTCAGCCATGGGGCCTATGCTGTTCAAACGAGCCTTGCCAGCCAGAAGAATGGCCCGAGCTGTCTGAGACCCAAAATGGCGGCCGCACGTGCTCCATCGGGCTCCCCTGCTCTCAAAATGGCTGCCGGCCACTCCACAGAGGCCTCGTGAGGTCTAGCTCAGGGAGAGCAGTGTTCAGGGGATCCGGGCCTTTCCGGAAGCCTGCAGTTGCGTTTTTGCCACGTTGGGAGGTGCGCGAGGCCGCGGAGTGTCTGAGTGCTGGAGCGGCTTGAAATTGAGGCTTGCGCACTGCACGTGCGTGGAAGGCCTATCTGACGGCGACTGGCAAGCGCTGAAGCCGACGAGGACCCAAAGTGCCGATCTGGGCCTCACAGGCAAGCTGCGAATGTGGCCGGCCCCCCTAAGGCCTGGAATCCTAGCCCCCCTAGTCCACTTGACAGCAGCAGCGGAGAGAAGCAGGAGCCAGATGGTAAGTAAGCTCAGGACCCAGGGGGGAGGCAAGTGGCAAGGCAATCAGACAGTAGCCGCAGGCTTGGACCATTGGCTAAAGGACAGGAGCCTGGGTCCATGCTGCTGCTGAGGCGGGGGGGGGGTGTCCTGTCAACCTACAAGGCCTGTATGCAAAATTCCATTCCATCTTCAGAAGAGAGAGTTGGCTACCGAACAGTCCCAGAGTCGGACTGAGTCGGAAACTGGGTATGGGAGCTCCTTGGGGGGGGGGGGGTTATATACCCGGCTAATTATTTATTTATTTATGACTCAGTCCAATCAGAGTGTGGATAGGTTGAACCCATACATGGATGCTATCTTCCCCCTTATTGAGAACTGCAACACTCTTCCTGAGTCCCAGACATCAGTATCTCCCATCTGTAACAATCTCAATATTTCCCACCATTGCTTCCATACAGGTAGTTCTATTCAGGCAGTCCTATATAGAATTCAACCACAATTGAGCCCAAAATTTATGCTGTTAAGTGAGACATTTGTTAAGTGAGCTTTCCCCCATTTTGCAACCTTTCTTGCCCACAGTTATTGGATCGGGATGCCCTTTGCACAGTCACTCATGCTCTCGTGACATCCCGACTGGACTATTGTAACTCTCTCTACATGGGGCTCCCCCTGAGGTGCACCCGAAGACTTCAGCTGGTCCAGAATGCAGCCGCGCGAGCAATAATGGGGACCTCTAGGTTCACCCATATAACACCGCTTTTGCGCGAGCTGCATTGGCTGCCTGTCGTCTTTCAGGTGCGCTTCAAGGTGTTAGTTGTCATCTTTAAAGTGCTCCATGGCACGGGACCTAGTTATCTGCGGGATTGGATCCTGCCCCCACACATCCTCACGGCCGATTCGCTCCCACAGAGAGGGACTTCTCCGGGTGCCGTCCACTAGACTTTGTCAGCGGGCGACGCCCAGGGGAAGGGCCTTCTCTGTGGCGGGCCCAGCCCTCTGGAACGACCTTCCCCCCGAAATCAGAACAACTACGGACCTCCGCTCCTTCCGTCAAAAACTCAAGACACACTTTTTCTGCTTGGCCGGCCTAGGTTAGTCTTTACCTAGGGTGTTAGGGAATTTTAGTTTTATAACTTGGGGATTTTAGCGCAGGGACAACCTTATTTAATTTGTTTTTATCTATTGTATTTATTATTCTATGCATGTATATTTTTATAGTATTTTAAATTTTTCCCTGTGCACCGCTCCGAGTCCCCTGGGGAGAGGATGCGGTATACAAAATAAATTTGACTTGACTTGACTTGACAGTTATTAAGTGAATCACTGCAGTCGATAGATTAGTAACCCAGTGGTTAAGTGAATATGCCTTCCCAATTGACATTGCTGGTCAGAAGGTTACAAAAAGTGTTTACATGACTTTGGGACACAGCAGTGGTCATAAATTTGAACCAGTTGCCAAGCATCTGAATTTTGATCACATCATAGGGGTCCTGCAAAGATCGTAACTGTGAAAAAGGGTCCTAAATCAGCGCCATTGTAACTTTGGATGGTGACTAAATGAATTGTTGCAAGTCAAGGACTACCTGTATCTTGTCTTTACGCATCACAGAGAAAAAGGTAGATACAGAAAATCAAGTCAAACAATGTTCAAGGGAGATGGAGGTACATGGACTGGTGAGCTGATGTGCAGACACATTAATACCAAGGCTACTTATTGCAAAAATCTGATGAGCCACTAGATGACTTGATCTCTGCTTCTCGAAAAAGGAGTGAGCAAGAAAAGATTGATTCCCCCCCCCCACTTTGTAATTTTAATCTGCCCCCAATAGAGAGGAGCATCTTAACATATATCAAATGGATGGAATCGCCGTAGCAATTAAAATTCTGGCATTCTTGCTGATTGAAAAGCAGAGTCAATCAAAGCACCAAAGAAACTGCCCAGCCTACAGTTGTTTGGCTATTGGCTGGAAAGCATGGTCAAAAGCTAGAGGCCTCTCTTCCTCTCCTCAACTTCTTATGACATCTTTTACAGTAGTGTTTCTCAACCTTGGCGACTTTAAGCCCTGTGGACTTCAACTCCCAGAATTCTGGGAGTTGAAGTCCACAGGGCTTAAAGTCGCCAAGGTTGAGAAACACTGTTTTACAGCATGAAAAATAACACGAAGGTGGAGAGGTGGAACAGGTTGACATGAATTTTGGGATAAATCAGAAACTTTTCCAGCTTTGAGATGGGAGAAAAAGGATACCTTCCTTTGTTGAAGTTGCCAACTTTTTATGGCAAAGGTTCTGTAAGTTTAATAGGAGACTTACAATGGTGAAACCGTAGCAGGCAGTGAAGAGGAAATCTTTACCTACTGAACTCTTCTTGAAGGTTACATGGGAAACTCCACATGGGAAAAAGAAGAGAAAAGCTTGGTGGTATCTAGAAGTCTTCAAGCAGTTGCGGCCAAGTTTATAGAACACCTTGAAAATTTCGGTAGTTGAAATGGTTCCCGTTTCACAGTTACTGATATAGGACCCTGGAATTACATAAATAGTTAATGTGGATTCAGGAAAAGAGACCTTTGTCTCTTTAAGTCAAGAGGAACTGCTAGCCGTATATCTTTACTATGCTGTTGGGTTATAAAAACATACGTCCTCACTGCTTTATTACATCTATAAACATCAGTCTGCAGTTGACTGTTCCCTGGATTACAATGTCCTAGGACTAAGGCTACATATATTACCTAGGAGTAACTCTCATTTAATTCAATGCATGTAGTTTGTGGATAAATAACTTTAAGCTTTGCACGTAAATTTAGAAAACGAGGGACAGAAAGTACAATATCTAGGGCAGGGATTCCCCCTCCCTTTTTTAAAAAAAAAACTGGATTGTTTTTATAGGATTTTGTCATGCTCATGTAAGCATCAGCTAGTGCCAAATATTGGGAGGCAGTGAATGTGGGCTACACAATTTATTCTCGGTTTGGCCTTTTACATTGTCTGGTGGACGGTAAGCAGAAAGAAACCTTTTATGCTACTTTTAATTGAAAGCACTTCTTTTTCTGGTTTTGTTCTTGGATTTCTAACAAAAGAGGGAACTACTTTCTTTTTGAATAGATGATTGTGGGGTTAATTGTGCTGCTTATAATTTTGTTTTGCTTTTTTGAAATGCAGTAAATAACAAATCTCTTGCACAGGATGAATCTATTTTGAAGCTTTGCTTTAGCTTAAAACTTTCTATGATGATTCACATTCATCATCATAGACGAAACTTTTCAAAAATAGAAGGATAATATAATATTTTATATACAGTATATATCAGAAAATAAGTTTGAATGAAACACATGCTTTAAAGCACATAATCTTGAATGTATTTTCAATAGGTTTAACTCCTCATGGGAGCATTTACTTATTTATTAATTTTAAACATGTCTGCATAATATTTCTTGCTTCATGATAGTAAGTCGAAATATTAGTCATTTCAAATAGTAACTACTATTATACGTTACTAAAGATAATTTTTGTATATCAGTACTGATTCATAATTTGATTAATCTGAAGGTGTTATGTTTTAAGGGCTTTCAATTTGCAGAAATTCTAAAACACATATATTTATGAAATACACAGATGGATGGCTATTTGTTTTGTCTTTATTAAAGGACCTTGTATTTAAATTCTAGCATTTAAAAGCAATGCTCACATGCACACACATATAATTTTGTCTTTACATTAAATTCATGCACTCTGACTGCTAACATTACAGATTGAATTGCTTTATAGCATATGCCACATTTTCATTAAAAAGAAAAAGAAAAAACAATTGGAATTACAGAGCTGTAGGCTAGATTAGGAAACTGGAGAGAAGTTTATTTAAAATGGGAGTGGTAAATCATAGAAGTGTCTATTAAATCACCAGGAAGTGAGTTTAATTTGAAGGAGTGTTTATTCATCTGTGAACAATATGTAGAAACCAGAGATTTATTTTTACTACTAAATAATTGACCAGCAATTTCTGTTAGTTTCCCAGATCATCTGGCAAGCCACTATTAAGACACAGTTTATTAACACCTTTGGTCTATGACTTTTCTTGATTTCTCAAACTCTGATGAATGAGAGAATGTATAAAAAAATTCTGAAATATCACTTCAACATGCAACAATTAAATAAAGATCAGTTTGTATTATTTGCAGGGGCTCAGAAATACTCTGAATGTTTGTATATCTTAGCATATCAGAAACCAAATATACTGCTTTTCTCCACTTTAGGAATAAACCTGGATTTTATGTAGTTTCAAATAATGCTGGGTAGAGAAATAGGGCCAGATTGTCTTTTTGGCAGATTTCAGTACATTTATTTTGTGTATTTATTTAGGTATTTAAAATATTTGTATAGCCACCCATCTTAAACACAACTCTGGGAAGTTCACAACAATAAAATTAAGTATAAAATCATACATCATAAAACTATTTTTAAAAAAGCACACCTCATTTGGAGGTCCCATCATCATCTCCAGATACCATCTATCTATCTATCTATCTATCTATCTATCTATCTATCTATCTATCTATCTATCTATCTATCTATCTATCTATCTATCTATCTATCTATCTAATTGTTCCACAACACCCTGTTAGGGCCCCAATTAAGGGAGGAGACATACTGTTTCCTTTTCTGCCTTTCGGCTCATCACAAGAGACCATCTAGACAGAAAACCAAGAATTCCGTTGTGTGATTTTTTTTTTTAATATGTGTGTTAGTTTTATTTACGTATTTATTTACTGATTTATTTATTGATCAGCTCATAAAACTAACATATATATATATATATATGGTTTCGTAGATATATATATGGGTAATTGTTTCACAACAACCTGTTATTATTAGGCCCCAATTCAGGGAGGAGACATACTGTTTCCCTTACTGCCTATCGGCTCATCGCTAGAGACCATCCAGACAGCAAGCCAAGAATTACGTTGTATAATATTTTAGATATGTGTGTTAGTTTTATGAGCTGATCAATAAATTAAATTAGAAGAGAGCAGGATAGATCTATTTCGAGTTTATTTATTTCTAATAAGCTCGAAATAGATCTATCCTGGTCTCTTCTAATTTAATTTATTGATCAGCTCATAAAACTAACATATTTGCCTGCCTGATGATGACAAGTGAGATCTTGTCGAAACGTTGCAATAACATCTCCATGCTATATACACGGGGAAATCCCCAAAGCCAGCAATACCAGCATACCTACACCCGTGAAAATCTACGAAAACATATATATATATATATATATATATATATATATATATATATATATATATATATATATATATATATATATATATATATATATATTTATTTGCTTTCGTAGATTTTCACGGGTGTAGGTATGCTGGTATTGCTGTCGTCGGATGTTTTCCCGTGTAAGTATGAAATTGTTTTTGCAACCTTTCAGCAAGATCTCACTTGCCATCTTCAGGCTCCGAAGCGTTGCAAAAACAATTTCATACTTACGCGGGAAAACACCCAACGACAGCAATACCAGCATATATATATATATGTGTATGTGTGTGTGTATGTGTGTGTATGTGTATATATATATATATTTCTTTTAAAAGATTTATATAGATTAAAATGCTGCATCTAACTGTTTTAGCCATATAACGTTTTAAGGTAGTTACACAAAAGTAGCTGTATTGGAAACTTTCAACACTACCAGCAAAATCTGTGTATTTAAATATTGTGGCAATAGCTTCAAAAACCTAAACAGTGATGGTTGCATTGGGCTTGATTGTGTGTCCTTGCAATTTCTATCACATAAAGATAAATAGATGAAATATAATTTTCAAGATTCTTTAAGGAACAAGAGGGCCCACACAACAACAGATAGGGAACCATCCTTCCATATTAGTTCTAGAGTAATATTGCAAGTAGATTCTACAGAATGAGATGTAGGAGGAAGAGTCAATCATCTTTAGATGAAACAGCTCTTTCTACTGATGACGTACAGGAACAAAACAGACTCACTTACCACACAGTAAATCCTGCCTAGAGGAATAGCTGCATTGGTTGTACTGCCGAACAGAATCGATCCCCTATCAAATAATGGGTTAAATCCTGCTGTCAGGGGGAAGGTGAATTATCAGTGTTAGATTTGGAGTGGTGGACAAGACAGAATGACTGCTGACCTCCAATGCAATTATATTTTGCAAACTTAAAATCAAGCAGAGGGAATGCATCCAATAAATTGCCAGGGTGGGCATAATTAAATTGGGCAAACCGGAGAATATCAGCATCCTGACGTATTGTAACAGATTTTTCTCCAGAATTATCAGAGGGTCATGGTGTAACCATCCGAAATAATTAATAACAGAATAACAGAATTGGAAGGGACCTTGGAGGTCTTCTACTCAAGCAGGAGACCTATACCATTCCAGACAAGTGGCTGTCCAGTTTCTTCATAAAGATTCCAGTGACGGAGCAACCACAATTTCTGAAGGAATACATAGGATAACTATTATTAGTTATAAATTACAAGACAGTTATGATTGCTTGAGAGTGTTTTGCTCCATTGAATTCAGGCGATATATAAGGATGTAACAACTTGTTCCAAGTTCAGTTTTAGTTCTCCTATGAAAAAAACAACACTTAAACGACTAGTAAAAATCAGTTCTATCATTTCACTAATAAATAGCAGCCATAAAATAGCAGCCTATACTCTATGAATAATATTATTTATTAAAAATGTCAAAATCCAAGTGGAATACAATGATTTTGCTAAAGGGAATACACGCAGGCTTACAAACAAGTGGAAAAGAAGTATTATGAAAAGTTGTTGGCTTTGAAAATAATCTGATGGTGAAGATATAGTCGAGAGAGAGCTTCTGTGGTAGGAGAAGAAATAAGTAACAGAAGTTTGGAATACAGTACTTTGAGTAGAAATATAGAATTAACATTGTCACCATAGCCTTGAACCTATTTAGCATTGCATAGCAGATGGGAGCATATATAGGCAGTCTTCAACTTACAACAGTTTATTTAGTGACATTTCAATACAATGCAATAGCAGAGTTGGAATGTGAATGTGATTCTGTTGTTATTATTATTATTATTATTATTATTATTATTATTATTATTATTATTTATTTATTTATTTATTTATTTATTCGACTTATTAACGGCCCCCTCTCCCCGAAGGGACTTGGGGCGGTGCACAGGAAATGTAAAAACATAATATATCACAGAATAAATACATAAATACTTAAAACTATATTAAATTAACACCCTGCGCTAAAATCTACCCCAATAAAACTAATCCATCAAACCAATGTACAAATTTATCTGCTAAAAACTAAGCCTAGGTACGGTAGGTTAGGCCAGGCCGGCCTGTTGGAAAAAATAGGTTTTTAGTTGCTGGCGGAAGGAGCGGAGGTCCGTGGTAGCTCTACGTTCGGGGGATAGGTCATTCCAGAGGGTAGGGCCTGCCACAGAGAAGGCCCTTCCCCTGGGCGTCACCCGCTGGCATTGCCTAATGGACGGCACCCAAAGAAGTCCCTCTCTATGGGAGCGAATCGGCCGAAGGGATGTGTGGGGTAGGATACGATCCCGCAGATAACTAGGTCCCGTGCCATGGAGCGCTTTGAAGATGGTAACCAACACCTTGAAGCGCACCCGAAAGGCCACAGGCAGCCAGTGCAGCTCGCGCAGGAGCGGTTTTACGTGGGAATACCTGGAGGTATCCAATATTGCCCACGCGGCTGCATTCTGGACTAGCTGTAGTCTTCGGGTGCACCTCAAGGGGAGCCCCATGTTGGGGAAATTGAGAATTAACAGAACTATAGTGCAATCCTGTAAGGGTGACAGAGTCTGCTTCAGGCAACATCGAAGGGGAAGATAAATAAAAGCTATCTGAAAGGTGCAACATATCAATTTGGCCCTATTATGTAACTACTGTGTCTCAGATGTGGGAATTTATTTATTTTATTTATTTTATTAATTTATTAATCGTATTTGTATACCGCCCTATCTCCTCAGTGGGACTCAGGCGGTGCACAGAAAGAATAAAAAGACAATACATACAATAACAATATAAAAATGGATTAAATTTAGGAGGTCTGTGCTAAAATTATGGTTAAAAGCTATTAAAATCACTAAATTAAAAGTATACCATTAAAACTATGCTAGGCCGGCCACATAAAATAGATGTGTTTTTAGTGCCCGGCAGAAGAGGCATAGGTCCGTGATGGTGCGGAGGTCGGGGGGCAGGTCGTTCCAGAGGGCGGGGTGTGCCACAGAGAAGGCTCTCCCCCTGGGGGTCGCCAGCCGGCATTGTCCGGCAGACGGCACCCTGAGGACGCCCACTCTGTGGGAGCAGACAGGTCGAAGGGAGGTATGTGGTAGGAGGCGGTCCCACAGGTAACCAGGACCCGTGCCATGGAGCGCTTTGAAGATGGTTACTAACACCTTGAAGCGCACCCAGAGGGCCACAGGCAGCCAGTGCAGCTCGCACAGGAGAGGTGTTATATGGGAGTATCGTGAAACTCCCAAAATCCCCTGCGCGGCCGCATTCTGGACTAGTTGGAGCCTCCGGGTGCACCTCAAGGGGAGCCCCATGTAGAGAGAATATAATTAAGACATTTGATAATAAAATAGTATCAAAAACTAAGCGTCAATTGAGCCTCCTTATGCAGGCATCCTACACAGAGACGCCACCGCTACGAGAGGGCTTTCCATGTTACTAGCTATTTTGAAGGTCTTACTCTGTGAATAAACATACTTGGGGATAATATTTTTACCACCAGGAGAGCAGTGAGGAAAATGCTAATTCGTGGCTTTGTATTTCCTTGTTTCTTTTGGCATTTTTGTTGCTGTGTGAGTTCTGGAAAAGTTGAGACAAAATGGATGTACTGCAGTGCCAGAGTGTGCCTACTTAAGCATCAAGAGCGTCCCAAAGGTGTTTTTTCAAGAGGCAACTGGCATTTCTGGTTTTTCTTTGAAGATGTTTCCACTTCTCATCCAAGAAGCTTCTTCAACTCAGAGTTGAAGAAGCTTCTTGGATGAGAAGTGAAACGTCTTTAAAGAAAAACCAGAAATGACAGTTGCCTCTTGAAAAAACACCTTTGGGACAACCATGACTGGATGACTGAGAATCTCCATAGACATTAAGCATCAAGGGAACTTCAGATTCCATTTCCATGTTACAGCCATGCAAAATTCCTTTGTTACTATGGAGGAGAGGGAGAATCTGAAACTAAAATTGTGTCTCCCCCATCACAAAGGAGTTGCCACTCTATTCAATGGCTTCTTGCAGCCTAGTGAGTTCCTGGTATAAACAGGACAGTACAAAGGCCATTGTTACATTATAGTTCTCGGGCCAAAAGGAATACTGGAATAATATATGTATTTTCATCCCTTTCATTTTACAAACAATTAGATGAGGATGGCAAAGCTTGCATTCTTTTCAAAAGGCATTATTTGTCAGACTCTATTGTGGGCTATAACTGGTTTCTTTTTTCATGATATCAACTTTCTTATAATTTGCCATTTTATATTTTATTGTCAATAGAGAAAGAACAATTGTTTCAGAATTTGCTGGAGCAGGTGGTTGAGCAACTTTCAAGGTAACCCTTTTACTATGCAATGATTTTAAAATTATGGAGCTCCCATAGAGCAGGGGTCTCCAACCTTTGCAACTTTAAGTCTGAAGGACTTCAGCTCCCAGACTTCTCTAGCCAGCAAAGCTGGCTGGAGAAGTCTGGGAGCTGAAGTCCTTCAGACTTAAAGTTGCAAAGGTTGGAGACCCCTGCCATAGAGTATTTTGGTTCTGCTGCTGCCCTGGCCCTGAGGCTGATTTGCAATTTGCATCCTTAGAGCTCCATGGAACTAGGAGGCAGGGCCATTTCCAGAATTGCAGGAACTTTTACCCCACCTTGCCTGTCCTCACTTGAACTTGGTGCTTCTCTAGTCGATTTCATAGACAACAAAATCAGCAAACTTGATCTTCTAGTCAGTTTCCAGGTTCCTGCAAAAACTGAAAGTTTTATTTTCTCTGCTTGTATAGAGTGTTCCTGGATCCTTGCCCCATCTCACTTACAAGCCAACATCTGGTTTCAGGGAGACCCCACTTAACTGTACAATTAGAGACTCTACCCTACCATGGCTGTAGCTAGTGGAAAAATCCCTGGCTGCTAGCTAGAACTTACGTCCAGCCATTATATTAGTTTTCAGTGATATGCAAAAAAAAAAAAAAAGAAGAATTTGGATAGCCAGGAAACGTTTCCCTCAAACCAACAGCTCAGATTCTTTGAACCGAACAACAAAAAGTTAGTGTGTTGTAGTGATAAAGGTGCAGATCTAGAAATGGGGAGGTCCAGACCGGTGGTGGGATTCAAATGATTTAACAACCGGTTCTCTGCCCTAATGACCAGCGTGGTAGGTATGGCTCGGTGGTCATGTGACTGGGTTGGCATGGTCAATTCAACGTCACTCAGGTCGATGGGCACTTCGCCTTAGCTGTTACTATGTCATAAGGGTTAACCGGAGGGGCAGTTTCTGTAAGCCAGGCAACAAAGATGAGGCTAGAAACAATACCACAATGTTTCCTTCCTGCCTTCCTTACAGGATTAGCCCTCTAAACTAGGGGTCCCCAACCTTTGCAACTTTAAGTCTGAAGGACTTCAGCTCCCAGAATTCTCCAGCCAGCTTTTCTGGGAGCTGAAGTCCTTCAGACTTAAAGTTGCAAAGGTTGGAGACCCCTGCTTTAAAGCAAAACTGGCTGGAGAAGTCTGGGAGCTGAAGTCCTTCAGACTTAAAGTTGCAAAGGTTGGAGACCCCTGCTCTAAACAAAATGAGATTTCTTCCAACAGTCGGTTCTCTGAACTGCTTAGAAAGTTACCAACCGGTTCTCCCGAATAGGTGCGAACCGGCTGAATCCCACCACTGGTCCAGACTCTCATCCATCCACAGCCACATAAGCTTACTGGATGGCTCTGGGCAAGTCACCCTCAGCCTAACCAATCCCACAGAGTTGTTGCTGTAGGGAAAATAGAAGGAGAGAGTATGATCTATGCCACCTTGAGCTTGTCTATAACAAGTGGAATATAAATTGATATAGAAATGCCAACAACATGTATTGGAAACATAGAGGGGAGGGCTAACAGAGTGATATTTTACCTTTCTAGGTGAGACAGAAGTAAGGGGACTTTTCTTACTCTAGGAGCTACCATAGCTTGGAAAAGAGGGCTCTGACTGAATGGCAATTTTTACATTGGCCTACTTGTTCTTTCGAAAGCTAGCAAGATTGAAAAGTACCATAAGGTTGTTTCAAAACGCTTTGGTGGTTTAGGAATAGAAATGTATATTGTATATACTGCATATAACTGCAATGAAGAAGGAAGAATACTGTATATTCTTCCTTCTTTCCTTGCAGTTATCAGACAGTCTAGTCCAGGGGTCTGCAAAGTCGGCTCTTTTAAGACTGGTGGACTTCAACTCCCAGAGTTCCCCAGCCAGCATAGCTGGCTGGGGAATTCTGGGAGTTGAAGTCCACCAGTCTTAAAAGAGCCGACTTTGCAGACCCCTGGTCTAGTCTGAAGTGGGGAAATGGATAACAATGAATTAACATTGAAGGCTACAAAAATACGCACAGGGATTTGGTGCTAAGGAAACATTCGCCTGTTGCGTTATACAGGTAGTCCTTGACTTACAACAGTTTAGTGACCGTTCAAAGTTACAACGGCACTAAAAATGACTTATGACAATTTTTCACACTTAGGACTGTTGCAGTATCTCCATGGTTGCATGATTTACATTAGGATGCTTGACAATCAACTCAAATTGCAATGTCTCAGAGTTATGTGACCCCTTTTTGTGACCTTCGGGCAAGAAAAGTCAATGGGGAAACCAGATTCACTTAACAATCGTGTTATTAATTTAAGAACCGTACTGATTCACTTAACAAATGTCATAAAATGAAGTCATCATTCACTTAACGCATTTCTCACTTAACAGCATACATTTTGGGCTCAATTGTGTTTGTAAATTGAGGATTAACAGTTTACAGTGTCTTCATATTGAAAAAGAAAATTGTCTCATTATAGACGACGCTTTAGAAAAAATGTACGTTTAACTTGAATCAATTTCTTAAAATTATAATTAGCCAAAATCAGGCCAGTTTATTATATTTGAATAAACATGGATGAGCAGTTTCCTATTCTAGAAGTGTAAAACTGTATATTTCTGTAAGTTTATATTTATATCTAGCAAATAAAACACACCTAGCATGTATATTGATTCCTCCATTTATTTCAGAGAAAAATTGTTTTATATGTCACTCATGGAAGGAGTCTTATCTTTCCTCCTAATCTGAATTAAACGGGGGACCTTTATGGACAGTGGGATATCCATAGGTTGTATGTAAGATCCTCATAGCAAAAGCTGATCCTTAGCTGGGAAATAGATAGTAACTGGACACCTTTAGTTGTTTATTTTTGAAGTATATTTCAGTGCATTCAGATATTAACTTTCAGCGTTTATTTTCCCATCAACAAATATTATGTTTTTCATGCATATCTTCTTACTTAAGTTTGGGACTGTTGTTATTTCCTCTCCAGGGTATTTAAAATTGATGAATTGAAAACTGAAGTATTTAATCAACTGGCAATGCTGGAGAAGAGAGTGGAACGTGAGTTCTTCTTTTCTACTAATAGAACAGAATAGATACTTTATTGGTTTAATCATCTGACCATATTAGCTGAATACCCGTGCTTCGCTATGAAACTATGTGATCGGGCTTCATAAATCGACACTTACAGCTTGAAAATTAATGAGTAGTTACCATCGATCGCTCCTCTCCCCTTCTCTCCCTCACCCTTGCCTCCCAGAAGCCCCACCTATCTTATCACTTTCTCCCCCTCAGCCTTGCCCCACAGAAGCCACACCTATCCTATCCCCTTCTCTCCCTCAGCCTTGCCTCCCAGAAACCTCCCCTTCTCTCCCTCAGGCTTGCCCCACAGACGCCCCGCCTATTTTATCACTTTCTGTCCCTCAGCCTTGCCCCACAGAAGCTGCACCTATCCTATCCCCTTTTCTCCCTCAGCCTTGCCTCCCAGAAACCTCCCCTTCTCTCCCTCAGGCTTGCCCCAAAGAAGCCCCACCTATCTTATCACTTTCTCTCCCTCAGCTTTCCCCCACAGAAGCCACTCCTATCCTATCCCCTTCTCTCCCTCAGCCTTGCCTCCCAGAAACCTCCCCTTCTCTCCCTCAGACTTGCCCCACCTATCTTATCACTTTCTCTCCCTCATCCTTGCCCCACAGAAGCCGCACCTATCCTATCCCCTTCTCTCCCTCAGGCTTGCCCCACAGAAGCTTCTCCTCTCCTTTCCCCTTCTCTCCCTCAGGTTTGCCCCACAGAAGCCCCACCTATCTTATCACCTTTTCTCCCTCAGGCTCCTCTCCAAACTCCCAGCCAGCAGGCCGAATGAGTCATGCGCTGGCCATGCCCACGTCCATGTTTTCAGGTTGGGAGGGGGAGTAGAATGTCTAACTCCTTAGCATCAGAGTGTGTTAATAATAATACATGGGGCTTCCCTTGGGCTGCACCCGAACACTGCAGCTAGTCCAGAATGCAGCCGCGTGGGCAGTTTTGGGAGCGTCAAGGTTCTCCCATGTAACACCGCTCCTGTGCGAGCTGCACTGGCTGCCTGTGGCCTTTCGGGTGCGCTTCAAGGTGCTGACCACCATCTTTAAAGCGCTCCATGGCACGGGACCTAGTTATTTGTGGGATCGCATCCTGCCTCATACATCCCTTCGGCCGATTCGCTCCCACAGAGAGGGACTTCTCCAGGTGCCATCCACAAGGCAATGCCAGCGGGCGATGCCCAGAGGAAGGGCCTTCTCTGTGATGGGCCCAACCCTCTGGAACGACCTACCCCCCAACCTTAGAACAACTACAGACCTCCGCTCCTTCTGC
Source organism: Rhabdophis nuchalis (assembly GCA_039707465.1). Taxonomy (NCBI): domain Eukaryota; kingdom Metazoa; phylum Chordata; class Lepidosauria; order Squamata; family Natricidae; genus Rhabdophis; species Rhabdophis nuchalis. Next base: position 10,491,461 of record CM077649.1, read on the forward strand.
CAAAAGCTAAAGACTTACCTCTTCCATCAGGCCGGCCTGGCCTAATTTTATCCAACCTGACTGTAGGGAAATTTAAATTGTTAATTGGGATTTTAAGGAATAGTTTTAAGGTTTTTAAGATTTTAAAATTTTAGCGCAGGGTTAATTTATTTAATTCGGTTTTAAACATTTGTATTGTCACGTTTATATGGTTTTTAAATTTCCTGTGCACCGCCCCGAGTCCCTTCGGGGAGAGGGGGCAGTTTATAAATCAAATCAAATCAAATAAATAAATAAATATATGAAATACTAATGACTCTAATGGTCATTTGAAAAATCCTTTGTTACTGAGCACCCAAAAGCCAAGAGGAGCATACGTGCCAAATTTCAAGTTTGTAGACTTTAAGGTTTTGGAGATTTCATGATTCCTGCATGAATGTTTTCACATTTATATGAATAAACTAAAAATATAAAACCAATACAAGTATACCAATAAATATAAAATAAAATAAATAGTAAGACATATTCCTGATAAATTGTCACACTATAATTAACCAAATAACCAGTCCTTTTTGCAGAATACAGTTTGCAAGCAATGATGATATGTCTTTAACAGCAGGTGCACCACAAATACTTCATTTCTCTCCAGACAGCACTCCATAAAATCTCCCATATCTTATCCTGAAATCAGGTTGTCCAAAATGAGCTTTAAAAAGAGCTCTTTGTTTTTGAGGTGTATAAATGGTTAAATATTTTTCTATCTGGGAGGCTGATTTGGGTTGAGCCAATCATCTCAAGGAATGTGACACAATATCATCTTGGGCAGTCACATCCATTGACAGTTCCTCTGAAACATTTCTTGGCCTTCAGATCTGATTGGACTGGGAATTGGATAGAGAATCGATATTGTGAGGTGGCATTTGAAAGGTGGGCAGTCCCAAACATGAGGGCACATGTTATGCAACTGTTCTTCAAAACCAAGTTTGAGGTTTTCCTCTAACTAGCTGAAGCCTAGAACAAATTTGTATTAGTGGGAGATTTTAATCTTTTTATGAACAAATAATAATAATAATAATAATCATCTTTATTGTCATTGTAATAAAATTACAATGAAATTGGTTTGAGCGTTTTGCTAACATTTGCATCAAGTGGAATATAGACAGCAGTGATAACTATAACAGAAATCTCTCCAGGTAAATAAAATGGCCAACAAATGACAGTTGAGAATTCCACATCTGCAGAACAGTGTGTGTAAGCAACTCTACTGTTAGTGCACCAGTTATTATGTGTGTAAATACACAGTCCTCCACCTTTGCTTTTACCAGAGTTGTTGTTTCTGTCAAAGCGGTGTGTGGTGCGGTTAGTTAGCTCCACTGATGCATCTGGTACAAGTGGACGAAGCCAGGTCTCTGTGATGATCATCACACAGCAGTCACGAATGAGCTTATTCGCTGCCATCCATAGCTCTAGTTCATCGGTTTTGTGGACAAAGGATCTAGAGTTGGTTAGGAAATGCTTGGTAATGCTGGTCTGTGAGGCTGCTTCCGTAACCAAACTAGCAAACCTGCTCTGCATCCCCGCTTCTGCTTCGGCTCTCTTCGCTGCCTCCTAGGCCAAACAACGATCCATGGAGGGCCTGGCAGTCTTACTATGTCACTCGGAATATTATGAGACTGCTGGAAGTCGCTGGTAGTATCGAGTCGACTAGAAGATCCAATCTTTAATAATAACTTAATAACTCCCTGCGGGTATAGAGTAGTTTTTGCCTAACTCTACTGTGACACCAGGAGTTCAAAGCCGCAGCGCCTAAGCGCGCCGCCATCTTGAAAGGAATCCTAGTGCCTTCTTTTTGGCAGGGTAAAACATAGTATTGAAGAAAGAGAAGAGGGGAAAGTCACATTTCAAGTCTAAAATTCTCATCTTACATAATTTGCACAGAAATATAGTATAAAATATTTAATCCTGTACAGTAAGTCTATATTCTCCTAAATAACCTAAGAAGATTCTGAGCTGGATTGTAGTTCTATATAGGATCCTTCAGTTGTGATTTGCTGGAAATGAAATGAAATCAGCAATGTTCTAAGGTTCTAAAAAAAACCTTTTTATTGGATCCCCCAAATTAGGAATATTCAAAATGCAATTATTTGGGTGGGAGGTGGAAAGCATATTGTAGATCAGGGGTCTCCAACCTTTGCAACTTTAAGTCTGAAGGACTTCAGCTCCCAGACTTCTCCAGCCAGCTTTGAATTCTGGGAGCTGAAGTCCTTCAGACTTAAAGTTGCAAAGGTTGGAGACCCCTGTTGTAGATGACTAGGCTGAGCCCCAGGGAAGGGTCAAACATGTCATCAGTCTTGAGTCCCTCTGTGCTCACAAGAGATCTAAATCCCGCCCACCTTGAATTACAATTACTCTGATCTACTGCCAATTTGCTTTGACGGTAGCCCAGATTCTTGTAGAGAGCTTTAGCGTACAATAAACCTATAAATTAATTTGAACTGCCTGGACTCCTGATTTCCTGCACTTGGCACATATTTTTTAAAGCTAAGAAAGAAGTTTTACAACAAATTCACATGTATCTAATAGCCTTCTTTGTTAAGACCCTTATGTAATCAACATTTTTTGATTACGTGCCATCAGAAAATCAATTCTTATAATACTTTAAAAATAATTTTACCTAATGGAATTTTTTTTATCCCTTTTACAATCTACATATAATAAAGGTTTGTGTCTGCAAATTACTGCCTTGTAAAAATGCAATTATCTGAATTTGGTGAAAAACAAGGTTCTGAAGGGAGGATTTGGGGAGACACTCAAATTTGTTTGCAAATAGTATGACAGAAAAATACAATAATAAAATTCAGGAAAGTATGGACATTTCATTAAAATTATTATTGAAACATGCAAATGTGTAGTGAGCCTAAAACACTGGAACTTTCTGTCTTAATGGGGCTCCCCTTGAGGTGCACCCGAAGACTACAGCTGGTCCAGAATGCGGCCGCGCAGGTAATTTTGGGAGCTTCTAGATACTCCCCCGTAACACCGCTCCTGCGCGAGCTGCACTGGCTGCCTGTGGCCTTTTGGGTGCGTTTCAAGGTGTTGATCACCATCTTTAAAGCGCTCCATGGCACAGGACCTAGCTATCTGCGGGATCGTATCCTGCCCCATACATCCCTTCGGCCGATTCGCTCCACAGAGAGGGACTTCTCCGGGTGCCGTCCACTAGGCAATGCCAGCGGGCGACACCCAGGGGAAGGGCCTCCTCTGTGATGGGCCCGACCGTTTGGAACGACCTACCCCCCGATATTAGAACTACTACGGACCTCCGCTCCTTCCGCCAAAAAATAAAGACATATCTGTTCCATCAGGCCGGCCTGGCCTAATCTATGTTCCTCGTCCCAGTCTGTAGCTTAAATTGTTTTAATTAGGTTTTAATTGGGATACAGTTTTAATGTTTTATAAATTTTAGTACAGGATTACTAAATCCTGTACTAAAATTTGGAAAAATCTGGAAAAGATAATTAAACAACAAATAAGTGAACACCTAGAAGCAAACAAAGTAATAGCCAAAAGCCAACATGGGTTTGTCAAAAACAGATCATGCCAGACGAATCTAATCGCATTCTTTGACAAAGTAACAAAATCAGTGGACCAGAGGAATGCTGTTGATATAATTTACCTGGACTTCAGTAAGGCATTTGATAAAGTAGACCATAACCTACTATTAGATAAAGTAGAAAATTGTGGGTTAGACAGCACCACCACCAAATGGATTCGTAACTGGCTGACCAACCGCACTCAACGTGTAGTCCTCAATGGAACTGCATCTACATGGAAGGAAGTATGCAGTGGAGTCCCCCAAGGCTCTGTTTTAGGCCCAGTACTCTTTAACATCTTCATCAACGATTTGGATGAGGGGATAAATGGGGAACTCATCAAATTCGCAGACGACACCAAGCTGGCAGGAATAGCCAACACTCCAGAAGATAGGTTTAAGATACAGAAGGATCTAGACAAACTTGAACATTGGGCACTGTCTAATAAAATGAAATTCAATTGTGAAAAAAGTAAGGTCCTACATATAGGCAAGAAAAACCAAATGCACAAGTACAGTATAGGTGGTACCTTGCTCAATAGTAGCAACTGCGAGAGGGATCTCGGAATCCTAGTGGACAACCATTTAAATATGAGCCAGCAGTGTGCAGCAGCTGCCAAAAAAGCCAACACAGTTCTAGGCTGCATCAACAGAGGGATAGAATCTAGATCGCGTGAAGTGTTAATGCCACTGTATAGTGCCTTGGTAAGGCCACACTTGGAATACTGCATACAGTTTTGGTCGCCACGATGTAGAAAAGACGTGGAGACTCTGGAAAGAGTGCAAAGAAGAGCAACCAAGATGATTAGAGGACTGGAGACTAAGACATATGAAGAACGGCTGCAGGAACTGGGTATGTCTAGTTTGATGAAGAGAAGGACCAGGGGAGACATGATAGCAGTGTTCCGATATCTCAGAGGGTGCCACAAAGAAGAGGGAGTCAAACTTTTCTCCAAGACACCTGGGGGCAGGACAAGGAGCAATGGGTGGAAACTAACCAAGGAGAGAAGCAACTTAGAACTAAGGAGAAATTTCCTAACAGTAAGAACAATTAACCTCTGGAACAGCTTGCCTCCAGCAGTTGTGAATGCCCCAACCCTGGAAGTCTTTAAGAAGATGTTGGACAGCCATTTGTCTGAAATGGTGTAAGATTCCTGCCCATGCAGGGGGTTGGACTAGAAGACCTACAAGGTCCCTTCCAACTCTGCTATTGTATTGTATTGTATTGTATTAATTATTTAATTCGGTTTTAATTATGTATTCATTGTAATGTTTTTACATGCTCTTAATTTTCCTGTACACCGCCCCGAGTCCCTTATTAATTATTATTAAATAGCTTCAATGATTTCAATTAACTGTTTTTCTTTATGAGTTTTCAGTATAAGTTTTTGCACAAATGAAATTTGGAGCCACTAGTATTTCCAAGTAGTGACCAGGAAACACAAATGTGTTCAAATTACTGCTGGGGAGTCTTAGTTCGGTGTACTGTACATTCACATCCTGTTTATCCCCAAGTGAGAATCTGAAGTCTCTAGTTTATATATGTCTTTGACACACATGAATAGCCATTGGTAAGTGAGAAGAGGCCATGCCTCTCTGAGAGAGACTGAAGTATTTGAAAACTACTAAAAATAAAGATTGTTCCAGTTGCTTGCAGAAGTTTGTTGTCAGTAATGCCCAGCAGGAAACATGGCGTGATGAATGTCCCAGTCAGGCTGAGAATTTATTGCTGAGCAGTTCATAAACATGATAATGTCAGTGTAAAGGTAGTTCCAGCAAATTTGTATGGGAAGAAAAGTGCCTCGTAACGTGATTCTGTAACACAGGGGTCCCCAACCTTTGCAACTTTAAGTCTGAAGGACTTCAGCTCCCAGACTTCTCCAGCCAGCAAAGCTGGCTGGAGAATTCTGGGAGCTGAAGTCCTTCAGACTTAAAGTTGCAAAGGTTGGGGACCCCTGCTGTAACACGAATATACCAAGAACATCTTGATTCACATTCTTTCTAACTCTATGTGGTATTATGAGCAGCTCATGCTATTTACTGCTGCTGCTTTTTGACCAGAAGTCTTCCATGCAATCATTTCATATCTCTCCTCACATGTTGAAGGGCATAATCCAGGGGTCTCCAACCTTTGCAACTTTAAGTCTGAAGGACTTCAGCTCCCAGACTTCTCCAGCCAGCAAAGGTGGCTGGAGAAGTCTGGAAGCTGAAGTCCTTCAGACGTAAAGTTGCAAAGGTTGGAGACCCCCGACATAATCAATTCCTCCTCTTCCTCTCACTGCTTAAAGGAATCCGTTGTAGTTACTTTCTATCTATCCTCCTAATATGCTAGTTAGGACACCAGGCTGAGAAAAAGTTGGCCCATGGGTTAGTGTCACAACTGGTGCTTCTATATAAAGAGCTATCATGGAACCATTTTCCCCCCCATTTAATAAGATGCTAAATGGAAACTCAACCAAGTATTGTTACCATATAGTGCTTTGTATTAATATAGTATATTATAGCAGTGCCACAGCTTGCTGCTTTCATTTATTCCTATTCTAAGAAATAGTCTGGGGAAGCTGAAGAATGGCTGGATGTTGCTGCTGTGTCGCACAATAGTGATGTAGCTGCTTTTCTGCTACTTCTAATGTTACTCTTAGTGTTGTATTGTTTGAATGATTGATTCTATTAGCAGCATCTGCCCATAGAGGAACAGGTTTCAGGTTGAGGGGCTGCTGAATCACCAGCCTGCTGTTTAGTGGCTTTTGAAATTCTACTCAATTACTGCAATGAGAATGAGATCTTTTCAAGCTTTTCCATGGTAACCCTCCTGTTGTTTTACTTTGTTGACAGTGGAAGGACTGAAGATAGTGGAAATTGAAAAGTGTAAGAGTGACATTAAAAAGATGAGGGACGAAATGGCGGCAAGAGCTATCAGGTAAGTTTTGTGTTGTGTTGCTTGTGAAGAAAAGCACTTCTGAATAGCCACTTCTGCATTGGAAAAATTCTGAAGATTTATTTTGCAGCCAATCTACAGATACCCAGGATAGAATGTCAGTTTAGTCTTTGACATAGAGAGTCAGGGTCAAGTCTCCATTTCCCCTTGGAAACCCCAAGGTGGCTTGGCCATTCATTGCCTAATTTATTTCACAGGGTTATCCTTGGACCAAAATTAGAGAAGAAGGCTAAGTTGGGCTCTCAGAGAAAAAGTGGAATATAAATACAGTAACCAAATCAGTATTAAATTAATGTTCCCTAGAGCAGGGGTCTCCAACCTTTGCAACTTTAAGCCTGAAGGACTTCAGCTCCCAGAATTCTCCAACCAGCTGGAGAATTCTGGGAGCTGAAGTCCTTCAGGCTTAAAGTTGCAAAGGTTGGAGACCTCTACTCTAGAGCTTTGGAGAAATGATGGGATATAAATCTAATGAATCAATAAAAGTGGGTAAAATCCAACATGTTTTTAATTTTATTTAAGTAAATTACATGGCTACCCATCATTTAGTAGTGACTCTGAGCAGCATGTAAGATTAAAATCAAGAGTGAGGCTTGCTTCCGGGTCAATGTGCATAGGACTGCCATCTAATAAATCAAATAATGTCTCATTTTCAATGGTCATTATTCACAAATTATGAAGCTTCTTGGTGTTTTGTTTTTTTTAATCAGCATGGATAAAAAGACAAGATTCCTTAGTTTCGTTAAGAACAAATGGCCACTTAATAGTTAAAGAGTAACTGGAAAAATAACTCTTGGAAAGATTAACATCTTGCTTTCCCTCCATTAAGCCATCCGGTAATAAAGACTTGAGTCCTTGGTTTCATGCAGAGAACAAAAATTTCTTCTGCCAAGAAAAACATTAGTTTGGTAACAGACTCACTTACAAGAAGTAGACCTGTCCTGATAGAAAATGTAATCTGAGAAAACATCACTATATACACAGCAACTCCTCTTGCACTAGGAGAGAATGTACATGTTATATTTTAAACACCGCCCCCCCCTCCAATGAGTTATTTCCTTTTTACGGAAGAAGCCAGTCAACTAATGTGATAAATTACCAGGTTTGGAATTGTAATTAAAACAACAACAGCCTGGTATGGCAGATTTCATGAATTTAAAAACGTCAGACTGTTCTGTAGCCACCATTGGCTACACCAGTGGTGGGCAAACTCATTAGTCAACAGAGCCAAATATCAACAATACCACGATTGAAATTTCTTTTGAGAGCCGGAAGGTGTGGCCTGTTTTGTGGGAGTGGCTCAGCGGTCGTGTGACTGGGTGGGCGTGGCCAACTTGGAAAATGTGGTGAAACTCACTTAACGACGGTCTTGGTTAGCCACCAAACTTTTAGGCTCAATTGTGGTCATAAGTTCTTTCTTTCTTTCTCTCTTTCTTCCTTCCTCTCTTTCTCTCTCTCTCTCTCCATTTCTCTCTTTCTTTCTTTCTCTCTCTTTTTCTCTTTCTTTCTGTCTCTCTCTCTCTCTCTCTCTTTCACTCTCTTTCTTTCTTTCCCTCTTTCTCTCTCTTTCTCTTTCTTTCCCTTTCTCTTTCTTTCTTTCTCTCTCTCTCTCTCTCTCTGTCTCTCTCTCCTTCGTCCGCCCATCTCTGTCACTCTGTGTGTGTGTCTGTCTGTCTGTCTCTCACTCACTTAATCAGTCTCTATCTATCTGTCTCTCCCTCCCTCTCTCTGTCTCTCCCTGTCTGTGTGTGTGTCACTCACTCTGATTCTCTCCCTCCCTCCCTCTGTCTCTGTATGTCTGTCTCTCCCTCTTTCCCCCTGTCTGTCTCCAATTCAATCCCTCCCTGTGTCATTCTCTATCTGTGTCTCTCTCTGTCTCTCTCCCTCCCTCTCTTTCTCTCTGTCTCTGTCTGTCTCTGTCCTTCCCTCCCTTCCCCTCTGTCTCTCTCTGTGTCTGTCAGTCACTCCCTCTCTTTCCTCTCCTCCCCCCCCCCCTCAGCTAAGTGACAGTTGTAAAATCTACTGGTTGCTTCACAATAGTCTTTCAAGGTTTCTTTCTGTGCTCTTTCTTTTGATTGCATTTAATTTCACAGCACCTGTAGGAATATATTTCTTAGGCCATGAAAAATAGCAAGTATTCAAACCCACAGAGCTCCTGTTTGTTAACTTTTGCAATACCCTGTCTTTGCTCTTTCCTTCTTTTTCGTGCTGAGATATGTGATAGTGTGCCTTTTCGGATTTTACATTGCCCATGAAACTCTACGTAACCCTGTTATATAGCTTGCACAGTCATCTCAGTTTAAACAGGTAGCTTTGCCCCATGTATAACGCAGACAGATCTAAGTTACTGTCTCTCCTTGAAACCATCCCTTCTGGACTCAATGGTTGTAACTTGATGGCCCACTGCCTAGGACAGGGGTCTGCAAAGTTGGCTCTTTTAAGACCGATGGACTTCAACTCCCAGAATTCCCCAGCCAGCTATGCTGGCTGGGGAACTCTGGGAGTTGAAGTCCACCGGTCTTAAAAGAGCCAACTTTGCAGACCCCTGGCCTAGGAGATGGCTCTCCATATACTGTATCACTTTTCAGGTCTCAACATTCTTCTTAAGAGCTATAACCATTAGAGGAGAACGCTGTAACCTTCCTTAGTTAAGCTATTGGCGATCCATTGCTATGATATTATGATAATAATAATAATAATTATTATTATTATTATTTTTAACGTTTCTTCCTGTAGCACTTGTGTTTTGGTCTGTGACCGTAAATAAAAGTATATATATAACAGGTAGCTTTTGCATTAGCATCTGAATCTAGTTCTTCAGAACAAATTTAGATCATTGCCACGAATCATTCATATTCATTTCATAAAAAGATCATTTCTGTACGCATATGCACATTCATATGTGTGTTGCCCTGAAAAGAGATACTGATTGAATCAAATGACAGAGTTTCATGCTTCCGTGGTAACATGACTTGGTATTTTGCTGCAGTCTTATTTACCATTTGAGGTAACTGATATTATGCAATGTACAAAAGAGGTGTAAAAAAAAATAGTAAGCAAAAGAATTTGAAGGCACAAAAAAAGGAAAAAAGGAAAGAAGCCTAAATAACTTAAAAATAGCATATGCCATTATCATTCCCTATAAGTCTTCATACCATTTGGTCTTTGCAAACCATCCTTGCTTCTCCCACATCACCGCATCACAATTATGCTTTGCATTTTGCGATTCTGGGATTGTCTCGTTACTCCCATCTAACACCTCTCCTGCGCGAGCTGCACTGGCTGCCTTCGACTTTCGACTTTTTTCGACTTTTATTCAATTTATAAACCGCACCCTCTCCCCGAAGGGACTCGGGGCGGTGCACAGAAAGTTAAAAAACATATATACGTAACAAATATAAATATTTAAAACCAAATTAAATAGTTATCACCCTGTGCTAAAATCTTAAAAACTTAAAACTGTATCCCTTAAAATCCCGATTTAAAACAATTTAGACCTCAGACTACGGGCTAGATGAGGTAGAATTAGGCCAAGCCGGCCTGATGGAAGAAATAGGTCTTTTGGCGGAAGGAGCGGAGGTCCATGGTGATTCTAAGTTCGGGGGGTAGGTCGTTCCAGAGGGTTGGGCCCGCCACAGAGAAGGCCCTTCCCCTTGGCGTCGCCCACTGGCACTGCCTAGTGGACGGCACCCGAAGAAGTCCCTCTCTGTGGGAGCGAATCAGCCAAAGGGATGTGTGGGGTAGGATACGATCCCGCATATAACTAGGTCCCATGCCATGGAGCGCTTTAAAGATTGTAATCAACACCTTGAAGCGCACCTGAAAGACCACAGACAGCCAGTGCAGCTCGCCCAGGAGCGGTGTTACATGGGAATACCTAGAGGTTCCCAAAATTGCCCACGCGGCCGCATTCTGCACTAGCTGTAGTCTTCGGGTGCACCTCAAGGTAAGCCCCATGTAGAGAGCTTACAGTAGTCTAGACGGGAGCGTTACAGTAGTCTAGACGGGATATCACAAGCGCATGGGTGACTGTGTGACTGTGCGAAGGGCCTGTGGCCTTCTGGGTGCGCTCCAAGGTACTAGTAACCATCTTTAAAGTGCTCCATGGCACGGGACCTGGCTACTTGCGGGATCGCTCCTACCACATACCTCCCTTAGACCTGTCCGCTCCCACAGAGTGGGCCTCCTCAGGGTGCCATCCGCCGGACAATGCCGACAGGTGCCCCCCAGGGGGAGAGCCTTCTCTGTGGTGGGGCCTGCCCTCTGGAACGACCAACCCCCCGACCTTCGTACCATCACGGACCTACGCCTCTTCCGCCGGGCATTAAAGACACATTCAAGAGGCTGGCCTGGCTTAGTTTTAATGGGTAAAGTTTTAATTGATTTTAACCTTTTCCAATCCAAATTTTTAGCACAGACCCTAATTTAATTCATTTTAAACTGTTTTGTAATGTATTGTATTGTATTGTATTTGTGTTTTATATTTCTGTGCACCGCCCTGAGTCCCCTCGGGGAGATAGGGCGGTATATAAATTTAATAAAATAAATAAATAAATAAATAAATAAATTTTAGCTTTTTACAACTTTTTAAAGTTTCGATCAACTCAATCAGACCAAAATTTCTTCTTCCCCTACCACTTGGTCTATTTAGTCTTCATGCATATATATTTGTTTTGCAACTCCATCCTTCATACATAATATTGGACCATTTCTTATGCACACTTTTCGATTCCATGGTTTTGTTTATTGAATTTATATATGCTGCCCCTTTGACAATCTCAGGTTATTCTGTGTGACTTATAGTAGTATAAAAACATAGACCTAAAATATTAAAAGCATGAAAATTAATATTAACAACAACCAAACAAATAAAAAATTAAAACCAGGACTACAGATGGTTACAAGACTGAGTGGCTGTGGCTTCCGGCACCCCGGTTCAGCCAGATTATTCCAATTCTGGCCATTGGGGGCGAAACACCGGCCCCCGTGGAGAGGGCACGCAATTTGGGTGTCCTCCTGGATTCCCGGCTGTCCATGGAGGACCATGTGGCGGCCATGGCCAGGGGAGCGTTTCATCAGGTACGCCTGATGCGCCAATTGCGCCCCTTACTGGACCGGGAGGCCTTACGCACAGTCACTCAAGCACTCGTGACCTCTCGACTCGACTACTGTAATGCTCTCTACATGGGGCTTCCCTTGAGGTGCACTCGAAAGCTGCAGTTAGTCCAGAATGCAGCCGCGCGGGTGATTATGGGGGCCACTAGATGCTCCCACATAACACCGATCCTGCGCGAGCTGCATTGGCTTCCTGTGGCCTTTCGGGTGCGCTTCAAGGTTTTGACGACCATCTTTAAAGCGCTCCATGGCTTGGGGCCTAGTTATATGCGAGACCGCCTCCTGCCCCATACATCCCTTAGGCCGATACGCTCCCACAGAGAGGGCCTTCTCAGGGTGCCGTCAGCCGGACAATGCTGACTGGCGATGTCCAGGGGAAGAGCCTTCTCTGTGACGGGCCCAGCCCTTTGGAACGACCTTCCCCCTGAACTTCGCACCATCTCCGACCTCCGCCTCTTCCGCAAGTGTCTAAAGACACATTTGTTCCATCTAGCCGGCCTGGCGTAACCACCATAACTGACTTTTAGATAGTTTTAAATTTGGGGGTTTTAATTTGGTTTTAGCGCAGGATTTTATTGAATAAGTTTTTAAAAATATTTATGGTTTTTGTATGTATTTTTAAAATTCCTGTGCGCCGCCCTGGGTCCGTTTGGAGAAGGGCGGAGTATAAATTTAATAAATGAAATGAAATGAAATGACAGGTGTTCACATTTGATTCTCATTCAATCAACCACTTCCAATACTTATGCACAGCATTCTATAACGTAGTCACCTTCACTATTGTATAATTTTTCAGAATCAATAAATAAACTTCCCATGTTCATACATTTCTCAGTGATCTGATGAAAAGCAAAAGAATCAGTAAGTGTACAACAGACCTACAGGACTTCCAACTGTCGGAAATATGCTACTTCTACAGCTGGAGACATCAGGTCCCACTTCATTGGTTGTATTCCACTACAACAGGGGTCTCCAACCTTTGCACCTTTAAGTCTGAAGGACTTCAGCTCCCAGAATTCAAAGCTGGCTGGAGAAGTCTGGGAGCTGAAGTCCTTCAGACTTAAAGTTGCAAAGGTTGGGGACCCCTGCACTATAAAGTCCCCCAAATCCACCTCCCTCTGCTTTGTCAGCCTTTTGAATGAAGCTCCCCCCTCCACCCCCAGGGAGATTTCACTTCCAGCGTGCTTCCTTCCTGGATTTATGGGCAGTATGTCTTTGCCAATTAAACAAACGACTTGCCATGCCCTTGTCTCCCAATTCCCTTTGACCCAGAAAAGCCGACGAAGCCATTAGGATTTATTGAGATAGTGCACTGCTGAAGTCAATCAGGATTGTGCCATACTGTACAAAAACAGGGAATAAATGGGCTCCCACCCTTTTTTTTTCTTCTTTTGATGAAAGAGGAAGAGATGTTTGTTACTTGACAACACAGAGGAAACTCCATGGCAAATGGGAAGCCAGTGAGAAGTAGATAAGAGCAGGGACTTATTGACAGTTTTCTCAAAGGGCAAAAGCAAGGACAGAATTGGTCCTTTCAACTGTGCTCCATTATCACATCCACTCATCCATATCTCTCCCTCTCTCTCTCTCTCTCTCTCTCTCTCTCCCTCTCTCTCTCTCCCTCTCTCATCCCTGAAAACAGTGAGTCAGAATGCAAATTCTACTGCAGTTTGGGACATAGTTGAGATGCAAATGGCTGTGTGATCAGCTACCAAGACATGCAAATTGACCTGAGGATTAAAGGAGGTTAGTTTGCAAATGAAATAGATTGTCCTGTGGTAGAATCCTCCATATCAGCTACTGCACATTTAAATAGAGAGATTTTTTTTAAAATTAAATTTATACCCCGCCCTTCTCCAAAAGGACCCAGGGCGGCGCACAGGAATTTAAAATACAATACAAAATCAAGTAAAAATTTAAAAAAACTTATTTGATACCCATCCTGCGCTAAAAACAAATTAAAATCCCCAAATTTAAAACTGTCTAAAATAGTCATTTGTGGAGGTTACGCTAGGCCGGCTAAATGGAACAAATGTGTCTTTAAACACTGGCGGAAGAGGCGGAGGTCAGAGATGGTGCGAAGTTCAGGGGGTAGGTCGTTCCAGAGGGTACGGCCCGCCACAGAGAAGGCTCTTCCCCTGGGTGTCGCCAGTCGGCATTGTCCGGCCAACGGCACCCTGAGAAGGCCCTCCCTGTGGGAGCGGATCGGCCGTAGGGATGTATGGGGCAGGAGACGGTCTCGCATATAACAGATGCGATAACAGAAGTTCCTATTTATCAACAAAATTTAACAACCATCCAAAGATATGCACTGCATTGTTTAATTTCTGTTGCTGTGTGGTGTATTCCCCCCACACACACACCCCACATAGCACCCTGAATGTGCCCTTTTCTTACTAGCTTTGCAAGTGCTTTTATTATATCGTTTACCCGTCTTTATATTTCAGACATGTAGATATTGATTTGATTCACCTTTTGAATAATATCAGGATATCTGTCTGTCCTTCATCTGATTTCTCTCTGGCCTTTCATCCTGGAGCTCAATGTAGTATAAACCGTATTTCCTCATCAGTTTTTCCACAATAATCCTGTGAGACACATTGGCAACTGAGGTTGGTCCAAAGTCACTTAGTGAGTGTCTGTAGCTAAGGGCAGATTGAATTCAGGTATCTTGGTCCTATTTTAACAACTCAGTCATTATGCTGTAATAGTGCTGTAATAATAAATAGAAGAATGGAACTAGGGTTGATTTTACACCATGACTGAACATGGTTCATGACATATATGTTACATCAAACTGAGGTATTTTGCCATTGAGGGGGAAAAGCAGTGGTGGGTTTCTGCAGGCTCGCACCTACTCGCGAGAGCCGGTTGGTGAAATTTAGAGAACCGGTGAGAGGAGGTTCCACCGGCGTACCTGGAAGTAAATCTGGCCCGCCGCTGCCAGTGACCCAACGGGAAGGAAAGGAAAGGAAGGAAGGAAGGAAGGAAAGAAAGAAAGGAAGGAAGGAAGGAAGGAAGGAAGGAAAGAAGGAAAGAAAGAAAGAAAGAAAGAAAGAAAGAAAGAAAGAAAGAAAGAAAGAAAGAAAGAAAGAAAGAAAGAAAGAAAGAAAGAAAGAAAGAAAGAATTTATCATCACAATTGAGTCAAAAATTTTGGTTGCTAAGCAAGAGCGTTGTTAAATGAGTTTCACCACATTTTAAAAGGTGGCCACTCCCACCCTGTCACACGACTGCCAAGCCACCCCCACAAAATAGGCCACACCTACAGAGTAGGTTCTAAAAAATTTGAAACCCACCACTGGGAAAAAGCAAGATGGTACCTGCATAAAAAAACAATGTGAATATTACTTTTGTTTTACAATGGGACAATGTGCTCATCCACATTTGAGAAGGGTAGCTTAAGAAAAATTGTGACGAGCATTGTTCACAACTTTATCTTCAAGGACCTCATTCCTACTTTCTGTTTCTATTTTGGTAGATTCACTCTTGTGTGAATAGTTTACCTATAGTTTACCCTTTTTCATGAAGCAAACAACTGGCACACAGTTCTAATCAACAGCCATTGCTTTGTATAATTCCTTCAGTGTTATATTGCTGATACAGACATTGTGTGGGAAAAGATTTCTATATTTTGAAAAGTATGAATTGGATTTCAACTCATAGTTAATGTTGGATAGTATAAAATGGGCCCCACATAAGGAAGCAAATGTTTTTAGCATAATAATCCTAAATATTTCTAAACAGGGAATAAGGCTTGTTGAATGTAACCTGCATGCTTAAAAGTTTTCTTTAAATAAATAAGTAAATAAAGGTTCCTGCACCTGTAACATATCTTAGCTTTGTATTTTTTCCCCTAAAGACTTAAAATGTACTTTCATGTTTGGCAAACACCCTTCAAAGGCTACATTTCTTTATAAATCTCTTAGGGCAGGGGTCTGCAACCTTTGCAACTTTAAGTCTGAAGGACTTCAGCTCCCAAACTTCTCCAGCCAGCAAAGCTGGCTGGAGAATTCTGGGAGCTGAAGTCCTTCAGACTTAAAGTTGCAAAGGTTGCAGACCCCTGACTTAGGGTACTATGTTATTCAGAGGGAAGCAATTTGGTTTGTCTGCTGTGAAAAGGCGGGGAATTAATTTTGCAGGAGTTTAGAATCAACATTTTGATTGCGTCCAATGAGTTTAAATGAAACTATTTTTGTATTATTTATTTACAAGGTTTTTTTAGATACTGTCTGTTGGATTTTGTTTTCTGCACAGGACCAACTGCCCTTATAAATACAGTTTCCTGGATGAAAACAACAAGCCCATACCACGAAGGGATGTCCCCTCTTATCCTAAGGTACAATGTCATGTAGATACATTCAGAGTATTTTTAGACAGAGCTGATCATCACAATAACCAAAATTATTCTTGGCATCTTTTGCTTTCCATCAAATAATGCCCAGGAGTTTATTATATGCAGGAATGAAGATTCGGGATCATTATGTTTAAAATCACTCCCCCAAACCAGTCTTCTTACAAATCACTACAGTAAACAACATGGGGGAGGGGGGAGTTGACAGATGTGAATTCAGATGTAATAGCTCATAGTATTCTTTGCCTTAAGGTTTCTTTAAAAACAGTAGGCAGGGTGGATGGGTGGTTGTGAATGTGGGGCTCCTGAACCCCATGCTTTTGAGCCCATTGGTCATCATGCTGCTAAAATTTGGTGTCAAACTGCTCATATTCCTATTTCATTTTTCATGTTTTAGATACAAAATACATACCAATTTTGGACCCAAAACTGGAAAAAAAACGGAAGGGAAAGCAAACCTTTTCTACAGTACAGTATCACATTAGAACATAAGAACAGCCTTGCTGGAAGAGGCCACAGCCCATCCAGTCCAGCATTCTGTCTCACACAGTGGCTCCCCATTTGCTTCAGGGTCTTCCCAAGCAGATGCCTTCACCTGCTTATGATTCCCTGCAAATGGCATTGAGAGATATCCTGCCTATCTCTCCATCCCAGAGGGTGTCCTTAGGCATCCATCATGATAGCCATTGATACCCTTGTTCTCCATGAACTCGTCTAATCCTTTCTTAAAGGTGTTGAGGCTGACAGCTGTCACCACTTCTTCTGGCAGGGAGTTCCATAGACCAGTGATCCTCTGGGTGAAAAAGTCCTTCCTCTTATTTGTTTGATGTCTAGCTTCCAAAAGTTTCATGGAGGGCCCCCTAGTTCTAGTGTTGTGCGATAGGGAAAACAGTTTTTCCTTTTCTACTTTGTCCACATCGTGCATGATTTTATAGGCTTCAATCAGGTCACCTCTCAGGCGCTGTCGTTCTAGAGTGAAGAGGCCCAGCCGTTGCAGCCTCAGATGGTAAGGAAGGTGTTCCAGCCCCCTAATCATTCTGGTTGCCCTCCATTATTGCCCACGGTCCTTGCAGACCTCAACTGTGTTTTTTAAATAGCTAAAAATACGGTCATTGGCTGCAAAAGATTGCACATCCCAAAAAGATTTATGAATTTGCTACCATCAACATACCTCTGGAATATAATAAATGTGTATAATGTATAATCAATATTTATTCATTTTCCTTGAAACTTTTACTTGTTATAATATCTGTAGAGCAGGGAGGTCAAACTCGCGACTGGCTTACATGTGGGACCCCGTCCACACACCTGGCTTAGTGAAGGGGGAAAGCTTTGCTGGCTGGAGAAGTCTGGGAGCTGAAGTCCTTCAGACTTAAAGTTGCAAAGGTTGGAGACCCCTGATCTAACTCTCCTCCAGAGAAATGAATGATGAACCTAACAGGCTTTATGCACCTTGAAGCAGGATTTAATTATATCACAATGGGATGGACGCACTACTTTGACATGTGTGTAGCTAAAGGCAACTTAGTGCTCTCTTACTTAAGGACTGAGGATCAGATAAAGATAACGTCTCAATAACACAGCAGAAAAAATAGGCTGCCAGTTTCTGCTATAGTTAGGAAACTATGTGGGGAAAGGCCTATAGCAGTGATGGCTAACCTTTTTTGGCTCGCGTGCCAAAAGTGGGGGGAGCGCAGGGGGGTTGTGCGTGGGTGTGCCATACCCATAATGCTATGTGCATGACCCCCTACTTTTGGCATGCTTTTTCCATCCTCCCCCAGGCTCCAGAGGCTTTCTAGGAACCTGGGGAGGGTGAAAACAGCCTCCCCCCACCTCCAGAGGCTTCAGGACCTTCCCTGAAGCCTCCAGAGAGTGAAAAAGGGCCTCAAAAGAAAGCCTAAATCAGCTAGCCAGCACACACATGCACGCTGGAGCTGACAGGGCAATGCCTCGCGTGCCCTAACAAATGGCTCCACGTGCCACCTGTGGCACCCGTGCCATAGGTTCGCCATCACTGGCCTGTAGTCTATGTGTTTGGGGTAGATGGGTGGATGGATGTTTTTGGAAGATACCTGATTTTGAAAACAAGCATTTAGCTTTGAGAAAAACTGAAGCTGAGTCATCCAATTTACTGATTGAAAGATAAACAACATATATTCATAATAAAAGGTGTTTTTTCCCCCTCTCCAGTACATGCTTTCTCAGGAGACAATAGAAGCTCTTAGGAAACCAACTTTTGATGTCTGGCTGTGGGAACCCAATGAGGTAATGCAGCACTTTGGAAACAAATCCCAGACCTCTCATCCTGTAAGGTTATGTTGTGGCTTTGTTCGTGATTGCTTGAGGACTGGGACCTTGAACTTAGTGTCATCCAGGAACTGCTCTGAAAATATACAGAGTTCAGTGTCTAAAAAGACTGATTCTATATATAGAGGTAGAGTGGAAAAACAAAAGAAATTTCAGCAAAGCAGTTATAATGACAGGATTTCACAACAGTAGCAGGCAGCAATAGATCAAGGACAGAGCTAATCATAGTTTAGCTCTGTCCTTGGTACAGGAAATGTAGAACTAGATCATTCTCACAGATGGCTGTTGATCTGCCCTTTAAGATTTTCAACGATGCGGAATTTATCTTGGTAACAGCTGCATTTGCAAGCTGCTCTTACTATTAAGAAACATCTCATCATGTTCAGCTGCAATCTGTCTTCCTACAGACCCATTCAGTCTAGGCCAGGGATGTCCAAACTTGGGAACTTTAAGACTTGTGGACTTCAACTCCTAGAATTCCCCAGCCAGCTATGCTGGCTAGGGAATTCTGGGAGTTGAAGTCCACAAGTCTTAAAGTTCCCAAGTTTGGACATCCCTGGTCTAGGCCTTCCCTTGAAGACAGCAGAGAACAAGACTTTGTCTCCTTCGGTGAAAAAATTCTTCAGACCTTAAAGAAGGCATTGCTTTCTCATTCAATCTTGCTACCATTTAGGCATGAGCTTTTTCCTTTAACATCTTCTCACAGTATCATCTTAAAACATTTCTAAAATATGTAGACCACCTTTATACATCTTTTATGTTAAAATGTACCTGAAAGTGCTTTATAAGTAAAGGTTCCCCCACGCATTCCCCCCGATTTCTATTTCGTTCTTTGATTTAGCTAAAGTTAAATTCAAAATGCACCCTCAAAAGGAATATGCTAATATGACTCTTTAAAAAAGCACTTTTTGAATTTCCCTAAAAAAAGCAAATTTAAAAGTAGGATTTGCGTGTTATGCTAAAGCATAATAAGGCTTATTTTTAGTTTAATCCAAATGTTATTTTAGAGCAGTAAGCTTACTTTGAAACTACATTTTTGTTGGATTAATTTGTTGCAATACAGGGTTAAACAGCAATATGACAATATGGATAGATAATGTAGGTTATGGTTTCTTAGTTTATATCCGGTTTATACTACAACCTACCTTTTAATCAATTTATTGAGACCACAAAGTGAGTCGACAGAAAATTGTGGGAAAACAAACCAAGAACTAGTTAAAAAGTCACTACTTGTTTCTGACTTCTTTACTAATCTATGGCTAAAGTAGATGATGTCGTCATCATCATCTTTATTGTCATTGTAATAAAATTACAATGAAATTGGTTTGAGCGTTGTGCTAACATTTGCATCAGGTGGAATATAGACAGCAGTGATAACTATAACAGAAATCTCTCCAGGCAGATAAAATGGCCGACAAATGACAGTTGAGAATTCCACGTCTGCAGAACAGTGTGTATAAGCAACTCTACTGTTAGTACACCAGTTATCACCTTTGCTTTTACCAGAGTTGTTGTTTCTGTCAAAGCGGTGTGTGGTGCAGTTAGTTAGCTCCACAGATGCATCCGGTACAAGTGGATGAAGCCAGGTCTCTGTGATGATCATCACACAGCAGTCACGAATGAGCTTATTCGCTGCCATCCATAGCTCTAGGTCGTCAGTTTGTGGACAAAGGATCTAGAGTTGGTCTGTGAGGCTAGCAAACCTGCTCTGCATCCCCGCTTCTGCTTCGGCTCTCTTCGCTGCCTCCTAGGCCAAACAACGATCCATGGAGAGCCTGGCAGTCTTAGTATGTCACTCGGTATATTATGAGACTGCTGGAAGTTGCTGGTAATATCGAGTTGACTAGAAGATCCAATCTTTAATAATAACTTAATAACTCCCTGCGGGTATAGACTAGTTTTTGCCTAACTCTACTGTGACACCAGGAGCTCAAAGCCACAGCGCCTAAGCGCGCCGCCATCTTGAAAGGAATGCACAATCACAATGCACAGCCAAGTTGACATGGGAGGAGATATTATGAAAGAATTTGAATCCCAGCTCACATAATGGAATATTGTAAATGTCAAAGTAATAGTATTACTAATACTTAGAGGGAAGAAATGTTCAGGTTTAGAATGCTGAATGTTCAGCCCTTGCCACTGAAAAATAGAAATTCACATCTCCTGACTGTCATCTTAAAGCAACATTTTCCTTGAATGTGTTGTTACAACAGATGGTTCAGTTTCCTGCCATAAAAAATGAAAACGAAGTGCTATTTTCTTACTGATGTTGCTCTCTTCTGGGACTGTTCTCTGTACAAACTGTAAAGCAGGGGGTCTAATCTTTAAGACCTGTGGACTTCAACCCTCAGAATTCCTCAGCCATGTTGGATGAAGAATTTTTGAGTTGAAGTTCACAAATCTTGCTCTAAAGCTTGATTTGAAAGGTTTGTAGAACTGGGATCGATTCATTACGCAAGAAAAGGAGTTTTGTTCTTTAAAAAAAAAATTAGATTATTTTATTTAGTATGGGCAGATAATAACTTTAGAGCCCTGAGAATTGTCATAGAAGAGGGATACTGATTCATGCTATTGAATCAAGAAATAATGGATGGAAACTACTAGAGGAAAGAAACAACCTGGAGAAACTTCCAGTGAGGACAATCAACCAGTGGAACAACTCGCGTCCAGAAATCACTGGAGGTTTTTAAGAAGACATTGGACAGTTACTTGTCTGAGATGGTTTATAGCAGGGGTTCCCAAACATGGCAACTTGAAGACTTGTGGACTTCAACTCCCAGAATTCTGGGAGTTGAAGTCCATAAGTCTTCAAGTTGCCAAGTTTGGGAATCCCTGGTTTATAGGTTCTCCTGCTTGAGTGGAGTGGAGTGGGGTGGGGCTGGGTTAGAAGATTTCCAAGGTCCCTTCCAGCTCTATTCTATTCTGACTTCTAAATGTTGCTGATTTGAACACAAGTAAACATCCTCTGTAATTCTGGGGATGTCTTCCTTGTTTAAAATATTTTAGATAATATTTTTATTTAAAAAAATTGAAAGCATTGCGTAAAAGTTAAAACAATCTATTATATTGTAATAACATATCATCAGTTAACAATTGGGCTCCCGTGACTTGTAAGTGTAATGACTTTTGGGAATTAAAAAAATTAAATTCGTGATTTCTTAGCTGCATTTAATAGGCTATACGCAATTTATTTTTAATACACAAAGAAAATATAAAAAAATGTGTGTTTCTTAACATTTTCCTCCAGATGCTGAGTTGTTTAGAACATATGTATCATGATTTAGGATTGGTGAAAGACTTCAACATCAATCCTATCACACTGAAACGGTGGCTGGTAAGTTGCCAATAGATTTTAAATAAGAATTTAATTTTTTTTTTATAACTTTACAGATTTGTAAGTCTGCAAAAATATATTCTCGATGTAGACTCTAGTACTTGCAATTAAGACAAAAGTTAGCTGAATGCAAAATAACCACTGAAAAATAAAAATAACCACTGTTTATAGCAGTGCTAAAATGCCCTTAGAACAGGGGTGGGCAAACTTTGCAACTTTAAGTCTGAAGGACTTCAGCTCCTAGACTTCTCCAGCCAGCAAAGCTGGCTGGAGAATTCTGGGAACTGAAGTCCTTCAGACTTAAAGTTGCAAAGTTTGCCCACCCCTGCCTTAAAACGTAAGAACTGCCATGGTTCCTCCAATACTGAACTCAGGGTGTTTTGGGGACTCTTTTTTAAAATGAAAAAAATTAAATTATGTACCCAATAGAGCAGTGATAGTCAACCTGGTCCCTACCGCCCACTAGGGGGCATTCCAGCTTTCATGGTGGGCGGTAGGGGTTTTGTCCAATACTGAAGCACTTTCCTTTTTTACTATTTAATTGACTTCCCTACTTTATAAATCACCATTACTGTGGAACCGGTGGGCGGTTAGAAAATTTTACTACTAACAGAGATACAAAAGTGGGTGGTAGGTATAAAAAGGTTGACTCCACCTGCAATAGAATGTTGGATGATCGTTTACAATCATGCTGCCCTTCAACTGTTTTGAATTTTAGCCATCATTAACCCTATCTATGAAAGCTAATGGCAAGCGAGAGTTAGACTTAGCAGGAGAAATATAGAAATTAGCATGCAGGTGGCATGGGCGGTTTAAGAAATATGTGTAATAAAAGAAGAGAAAGGACTAAAATGGATGACTGTGGATTAAATATAAAAGTAAAATACAAACTAAATACAACAATACAATACCATTATGAAAAAAGATACAGGTGTGGCAGAAACTATTTGAAGATCTAGAAAAGTATGGTGTAGAAAATGATATTGGTGTAAATTTTTGTGATGATCATCACACAGCAGTCACGAATGAGCTTATTCGCTGCCATCCCTAGCTCTAGGTCATCAGTTTGTGGACAAAGGATCTAGAGTTGGTTAGGAAATGCTTGGTAATGCTGGTCTGTGAGGCTAGCAAACCTGCTCTGCATCCCCGCTTCTGCTTCGGCTCTCTTCGCTGCCTCCTAGGCCAAACAACGATCCATGGAGAGCCTGGTAGTCTTACTATGTCACTCGGTATATTATGAGACTGCTGGAAGTTGCTGGTAATATCGAGTCGACTAGAAGATCCAATCTTTAATAATAACTTAATAACTCCCTGCGGGTATAGACTAGTTTTTGCCTAACTCTACTGTGACACCAGGAGCTCAAAGCCACAGCGCCTAAGCGCGCCGCCATCTTGAAAGGAATGCACAATCACAATGCACAGCGAAGTTGACATGGGAGGAGATATTATGAAAGAATTTGAATCCCAGCTCACATAATGGAATATTGTAAATGTCAAAGTAATAGTATTACTAATACTTAGAGGGAAGAAATGTTCAGGTTTAGAATGCTGAATGTTCAGCCCTTGCCACTGAAAAATAGAAATTCACATTTCTATTTGAAGATCTAGAAAAGTATGGTGTAGAAAATGATATTGGTGTAAATTTTTGTCTTGTTTTTATTTTCAGCTCTTAATGGTATTCTGGTATTCTATTTCTTACTCCTTTTCTATACTATATAACAGGGGTCTCCAACCTTTGCAACTTTAAATCTGAAGGACTTCAGCTCCAAGAATTCTCCAGCCAGCTTCGCAGCCAGTGCAGCTTTGCTGGCTGGAGAAGTCTGGGAGAAGTCTGGGAGCTGAAGTCCTTCAGACTTAAACTTGCAAAGGTTGGAGACCCCTGTTATATAATATTGCGTAACCCAAAATGGAGTACGGTAGTAGAATGTGATTATATACACACTGTATATATCGAGGATTATTTTGGTGACTCAAAATGTTTATTATAATTACATCATCAGTACTTGGTGATTGACCTTTTTCAGGATAATTCTGCATCTCAGCCCCTCCCAGAAACATGAGATTTATATTTTTCCCTTTGCACCCCGTTGCATTTACTTTACAAACTATAGATTATACATGCCAATATTTCCAGTGTTTCTATCTGGCCAATTCTATGACCTTGTTAAGCAATTATCTGACTTATACCAGAGATCAGCCGACTGTTATTAAGTAGAAATGGAATGTGACCCAAATAATGAGTGGAAACAAGTCTGTATGTAGTACTAATGTAAACAAAACAGATTGTTTGGTGTTTTATCTTTTTTCAAAGTACAAAGATAGAGTCGTTATAAAATTGTAATATTCTGGAATCTAAAAGGAGAGAATAAGGGCACCAAAGAGTTGATTATTGAGATTTAGTGCCACATCCTTGTTTTCTTTATCAGTTTTTCCTCTTTATTTTTATAGCTATGTATTCATGACAATTACAGAAACAATCCATTCCATAATTTTCGACATTGCTTCTGTGTTACCCAGATGATGTACAGCATGATCTCACTCTGCAATCTCCAGGTGTGTCTTTCTCTCTTCAGTTCTCCTATCAGAAGAAAAATGGACTTGACTTGACTTTATTCAGATTTATATACCGCCCTATCTCCCTTGCGGGACTCAGGGCGGTGAACAGGCAATCATAAAACATAAAAACATCGGGTACAATAAATATACTAAAAACAAATTAAACAAGAACCTGTTCTAAAAAGTCCCAATAAAACCCAATTGATAAAATAAATTTAAAAGCTACGCCAGGCCAACCGCACGAAATAGATGAGTTTTCAGGGCCCGGCGGAAGAGGAGCAGGGCTGTGGTTGTGCGCAGGTCGGGGGGAAGGTCATTCCAGAGGGCCGGAGCTACCACAGAGAAGGCTCTCCCCCTAGGGGATGGGACCTTGAGGAGGCCCTCTCTGTGGGAGTGGACTGGTCGGAGGGAGGTATGCGGTAGGAGACGGTCTTGCAAATATTCAGGTCCCTTGCCATGGAGCGCTTTGAAGGTTGTTACTAACACCTTGAAGCGCACCCGGAAAACCACAGGCAGCCAGTGCAGCTCGCACAGGAGAGGTGTTACATGAGAGTGTCTAGAGGCCCCCAAGATCCCCTGCACGGCTGCATTCTGTACTAGCTGGAGTCTCCGGGTGCGCCTCAAGGGAAGCCCCATGTAGAGAGTGTTGCAGGCGGGAAATGACGAGGGCTTGAGTGACCGTGCATAGGGCGTCACAATCCAGAAAGGGGCGCAGCTGGCGTATCAGGCGTACCTGATAAAAAGCCCCCCTGGCCATGGCTGTCACATGATCATCAAGACATTTAAGGACTGCATAAAACATTAAATCCATGGCTTTTTAAAATACTTTTCTCCCTACAACAGTATTTTGTTAACCTAATATTGAAAGGCCGTTAACAGATTAACAGAGTTGGAAGGGACCTTGCAGGTCATCTAATCCAACCCCCTGCCCAAGCAGGAGACCCTACATCTGCCTCTACCTAATGCAGAGCATCTCTTTACACATTCCTGGGATTTTGCTGAGAATAACTGATCCCGAGATCACTTCAGTGCGTAACGTTTTTTGCATTTAAGTGAAGAATTGAAAGCTCTAGTGCAAAGGAGATGGTTAATAACCCTGGCAGTTTCTTAGTCTCCAAGAGACATAGGAAGCTGCCTTACATTGTGTCAGATCAGTGGTCCTTCTGGCCAATATTGTCAACACTGATTGGCAGCAGGAGTTCAAACAGGAAGCCTATCTGCAGACTGGTGGTGCCAGGAATTCAACTTCAGATCTCTGGCCTGCAAAGCATGTTCATTAATTCTGAGTCACAGCCACTCTGATGCATAAATCAGCCATGGCTCAAGAAGAACTGCAGGTTCACACATTGCTGATGCCCCCTACGGCAGGGGTCTCCAACCTTTGCAACTTTAAGTCTGAAGGACTTCAGCTCCCAGCAAAGCTGGCTGGAGAAGTCTGGGAGTTGAAGTCCTTCAGACTTAAAGTTGCAAAGGTTGGAGACCCCTGCTCTAAATGATAAGAAACCACAAGACTGAAGTTTTTGGATGCATGGAGGTTCCAGGAATGCAAGAAGGATGTCAGGTTGCCCAATCCTGAAAGCAAGGTGGTCTCTTTTTATTGATCTTTAAGCCGGGTTGGAGAATCCTTTCCATCCGAATAAAAGCTAAATGCAAATAAAGAAAGAAATGCATCTTACCTGAGTTACATGTTCCTCATTTGAATAGGCAAACTCATCTAAGATTTCTTTGAAACAATCCAGTATTTCAGCATGCTGTGCCATGTCTGTTGCTAGGATTAATGTAATTATTCCCTATATTGTTTAAGAAAAAAAGAAGGACCAGTTTATGCCTCTTGAAGTAGACCCCTTCTACCTTTCCATGCATTCTCACCCTTTGTTCAATTTTCCCTTTTGTCCTATTTTTCACATTAAAAAAAAAACAAGCCTGAAATTCAAGCTTAAGAGAAGTTAAGCCTCGCCATACAAGTTTCCTAATGACCTCCCACCCCACTTAAAAGTAAAAATGCTATAGCTTTAATGTTTCTTTGACTTACGGAAGAGAAAACCAAAGCATCTTGGCTTCCTCTTTCATCTAAATTCAGGGTGGGCCAAACAGCTTGAACTACTTCTCATGCCATTCTCTTGCATCCTTTCCAACACAGGGCCCTCCAATTGTGTTAGACGACAACATCCAGAATTCCTAATTTACTAACACCAAATTACTCAACATTCTCTGATTGTGTCTCAAAACTGCCAGGCTCAGAGCCAAAAGAGAATTGATTTGGCCTTAAGAAGCAGGTGGAAAGAGGGAGGTGCTGCCTGATTCAGTCCTGGCCATTCTAGCTGGGGATGGATTTTCTAGTCCATCTCACACTACACACTATCTTAAGGAGTTGCCACTTTCTAGTCCAAATGGTACAGGTAATCCTCAACATATGACCACAATTGAGTCCAACATTTCTATTGATAAAGGAAACATTTGTTAAGTGAAATTTGCTCCATTTTATTGCCTTTCTTACCACATTTAAGTGAAGAGCTGTGATGGCACAGTGGTTAGAAAGCAGTACTGCAGGCTACTTCTGCTGACTACCAGCTGCCTGCAGTTTGGCATATTGCATCTCACCAGGCTCAAGGTTGACTCAGCCTTCCATCCTTCCAAGGTCGGTAAAGTGAGGAGCCAGACAGTTGGGGGTGACATGCTGACACCGTTAAACCGCTGTAAAGCACCATGAAGCAGTATATAAACCTAAGTGCTATTGCTATCACGGCAGTTGTTAAATGAGTAACATGATTGTTCATTAAATCTGGCTTCCTCATTGACTTTGCTTGTCAAAAGGTCGAAAAGGTGATCCTATGACTCCAGTACACTGCAACAGTCATAAATAGGAGCTGTTTGCCAAGCATCTACATTTTGATCACATGACCATGGGGATGCCGCAACAGTCATAAGTCTGAAAAATGGTCCTAAGTCACTTTTTTTCCATTTTCACATCGAACAGTCACTAAATGGATATGATGGAAATGGAAAAGATGCAGAGGAGGGCAACCAGAAGGGTTAGGGGGCTGGATCACCTGACATAGATTAGGGAATATTTTAATTCGATATTTATGGGTTTTAATTATTTATTCAAATTTTAGCACAGATTTAATAATTTAATTGTTTTTTATATTTTGTATATTGTGGAGCTTTTTATCTTTCTGTGCACCGCCCTGAGTCCCTTTTAGGTGAAATAGGGCGGTATATAAATCGAATAAATAAATAAACAAACAAACAAACAAACAAACAAACACCTTCCTTACCATCTGAGGCTGCAACGGCTGGGCCTCTTCACTCTAGAACGACAGCACCTGAGAGGTGACCTGATTGAAGTCTATAAAATCACGCACGGTGTGGACAAAGTAGAAAAGGAAAGACTGTTTTCCCTATCGCACAACACTAGAACTAGGGGGCACTCCATGAAACCTTTGGAAGCTAGACCTCAAACAAATAAGAGGAAGGACTTTTTCACCCAGAGGATCCCTGGTCTATGGAACGCCCTGCCAGAAGAAGTGGTGACAGCTGTCAGCCTCGACACCTTTAAGAAAGGATGAGAGGAGTTCATGGAGAACAAGGGTATCCATGGCTATCATGATGGATGCCTAAGGACACCCTCCGGGTTGGAGAGATAGGCAGGATAACTCTCAATGCCATTTGCAGGGAATCACAAGCAGGTGAAGACATCTGCTTGGGAAGACCCTGAAGCAAATGGGGAGCCACTGTGGGAGACACAAGGCTGGACTGGATGGGCTGTGGCCTGTTCCAGCAAGGCTGTTCTTATGTTCTTAAATGAACTATCTGTATCAAGAATGTTACCTCAAATATGTAGAGCTCACATTTTCATACAGAAGTTAATCCTGTCCATTATATTTGTGGGCATAGATTTGCAACTTGAGTGGCCAATACAAGAACAGATAAAACTTTTGTCACACAGTTGCCGTCTTTTATTCATGGAATTTAATAGTTGGTTCATACATTCTTATTTTCCCAGTTGCAACACTTCCATGTTTTCCCATTACTTTTTTCTCGCCATCCTTCCCACCCCCCCACCCCCACCCCCAAAAAAAACCTTCAAAAAGAAAAGAAATAAAAGCTGAACGAGTCTTTTGACTGGTAGGACAAGTATAATGCAAGGCAAGATAATTAATGATATTGTATGTTTGAAACAAGAAGAATTTCTTCTGTAATCCTAAATTCTTTTCTCAAGCCAGTAGCAGAAAATTTATAAATAAATCCTCCATTGCTACTTCTCTTTGGTACTGACATGAAATATGAAGTACTAAAATGAGTGTCTTTCTTAACTAATACCAATCCTGGCACAGCATATTGCAAGGTGAGCAACCTTTGCATTTAAATAAAATTTATCCACGGTTGAGCAGATCCAACATTTCCTTTCCATCCTGTTGTTCATTGTACATCACTGCCAGACCTGGGTGATTTGCTAGAGTCCCAGGGGTGGGCAAACTTTGCAACTTTAAGTCTGAAGGACTTCAGCTGCCAGACTTCTCCAGCCAGCTTTGCTGGCTGGAGAAGTCTGGGAGCTGAAGTCCTTCAGACTTAAAGTTGCAAAGTTGCCCACCCCTGTGCTGGACTGTGGTGCCAGAAAAAAAAATCTTTAAACTTGCTACCATAATTGTAGCCATTAAGGGTTGACTTAATCTTGTTTTATGTTATTTTTCTTATATTTAAGTGTGCTTCTGATGTTGTAAAAGCTGTATAAAATTATGAGACTGTATTTTCTCTCTTTTAGGCAAAGATTTCCAGAATGGATATCTTAATGCTAATGACAGCATCCGTGTGTCATGATCTGGATCACCCAGGATATAATAACACGTATGTATTATTTTGGAAGAGAGTTAAAAGGTGTATAGCGTCTGCTTAGAGAAATGGAATACAATTGAAAGCAGCATGTTAAACATAGGTCTATGACAATTCTTCACAGCCAACTCACCATGGCCAACTCATCGTAGGACAACTCTTTGCGGGACAAGAGTTACACTAACATCAAAGAAATGGTGGAATGGAATCATTAAAGAAAGGATGAAAAAGGAGGGGGCAGAATGAAATGTGAATGACATTTATGTTAAATAATTAAATTGAATTGTTAAATTATCCTGAAGCAAGTTGCCCTATGGTGAGTTGGCCATAGCAAGTTGCCCCTTATGCAACATCCTTCTGCAGGAATTCCACCATAAGATCTTCCACCCAATTCCTGAGCATGCTGGCCCAAGACATTAGTGGAATAGAACTAATAGGCTGTAGGTATTATTTTGGCACCAGGGGAAAGAAAAAAAGAAAAAAATATTTTGCCTTGCTTTGCAAAAAGTAAAGTGATAATACTCTAAATTGTGTTCTTTCACTGTCATTTTGTAGTATATGGTGCCTTAGAAACTTACGCCACTCAGCTGCCTGAGTATCACACAGAATATTAATTTCAGGCTATTTACATTAGCAGGATATAATAATCTGCTGGAGTATAAGAATTAAGCAAATTAGAGAAGCCATTAGAATATCTTTTAAAAAAGGAAGTTAATCAAACTCCAATTAGGACCACATGGCCAAATCAGGATATATTTTTTTCCTCATAATATGTTTACGTCTTTAATAGATCTGGGAAAAATAATCGTGATCTATTTGGGCCCTTGGCTTCAAACCTGTTTTTTTAAAGCTGTGTGGTAATGTATTTATAGAAGTATGTGCCACTCTATATGTACGGGTAAGAAATGTATTTTAAGAAAAAATCTTGCGGAAGGAAGTAACCTCTTATAATTGGTTTGCATTAGAAAAGCATCAGAACAGACAACGCCGGATGACTGTATCTTTGGGCACGTATCTTTACAGAATTATAAAGATTAACATAATTGCAATTTTGTAAATCAATGGCATTGAAATGGTTGATTGGATTGTAAAAAAAATGAAGGAACATTGCAAAAATGAAACAGAACACATCCCACTGGAGCTTCCAAATTAGCTACTATATATTTAATGGATGAGGATATTGAAAGTGTACTGTAAATTGTATCAGAACAGGGGTCTCCAACCTTTGCAACTTTAAGTCTGAAGGACTTCAGCTCCCAGACTTCTCCAGCCAGCTTTGCTGGCTGGAGAAGTCTGGGAACTGAAGTCCTTCAGACTTAAAGTTGCAAAGGTTGGAGATCCCTGGTATCAGAAGGTGAACATTAGTGAATGCCAAGAACCACATTTCTATTTCCATCTGATTCCTTGAATCTTTCTGCAAAACATTCCTAGGACACATCTTGGCATTATATATGATTTACTGGCTTATGATTATGTCCTGTATCTCTTTTTTTTCCCTTCAAGAAGATTGTGGGTTTTTAAAAATAATAATAATTCCTACTTCAAGAGAGATCTGAAACAGATATAATACTAAAGCCCATTAGAACTGACTGCCCACGGGATCTTTTTTCTCTCTTCTCATATTGGTCCTTTCCTATGTATATATTGTTTTAAAAGCTATCAGAAACTCAAAGGTAGAAAACTAAAAGCTTAAAATAAAGACTATGTATTGGAATAAATAGAGATATACCTCAATGCTACAGTTCAAGATCTAAGAGAACACTAATTCCCAACATAAAAGAATAAAAGAATATACCCACATGCACAGACACTCAGACACACATAGATCAAACTTGGTTATTTTTGCTACAGATTTTCCATTGAAGGACTTAGTTTATTAAGCAGTTTCCTCTTTGCAGTCATAACTGCAAAGCAGTAGTGTATGCAAAACTGCACTTTAAATACGCATGTCTACCTTTTTATTCGATCCAGTTTCAGACTATGTGATTCTAATCCAAACCTGATGTGTACAGAAAGCCATTTGGACTTTATGGCTTTCCTGTTTCCCTTCTTTCACTGCATCTGTCAGTATTACTTCCAAAGTCTTAAGAGGACCAAGGATGAAGACCAAGGATGCTGTTGTGGTCTGGAATGGAGAACAGAAGAGAGGAAACCCATGAGACCATATGCCATATGAGATGCATTAAAGTTTTGAGATATTTTTTTCATATCTTATTTTCCACGTTCTCTTTTCTACATTTCTCTTGGAATTTATTCTTTCCAAGTTCCTTGTTTTTTATTTCGTTGTAGAAATAAACTAATTTAGCGCATTTCTGTTTATGCCTTTGGTTTATTTCAGGTACCAGATCAATGCACGAACAGAGCTAGCTGTGCGCTACAATGATATTTCCCCACTCGAGAATCATCACTGTGCAGTGGCTTTCCAGATCCTTGCACAGCCAGAATGCAACATTTTATCCAATCTTGATAAGGAACAGTTCAAACGGATCAGACAGGTATGGGTTCAAAGGTATGGGTTCACAGAGAATTGCAACTGAATTCAGCTGGTCTGTCTCAGAGTGAAAAAGACTGTGCCCCCTCAAAACTATGTTTAACTACAATGCTCTAAATTCTAAATATATAAAATAACTTTTATATATTTGTTTTTATTTTGGCTGTACACCGCCCTGAGTCCTTCGGGAATAGGGCGGTATAAAAAAAACCAATAAACTAAACTAAACTAAACTAAACTAAACTTATTGGCCAGGCTTGATCTCTATGAAGATTCTCAGTCATCCAGGTGAGTTGTCCCAAAGGTGCTTTTTCAAGAGGCAACTGGACTTTCTTATTTTTCTTTGAAGATGTTTTGCTTCTCATCCAAGAAGCTTCTTCAGCTCAGAGCTGGAGAAGCTTCTTGGATGAGAAACGAAACATCCTCAAAGAAAAACAAGAAAGTCCAGTTGCTTCTTGAAAAAGCACCTTTAGGGTGGCCAGGCATGTTTTTAGACATACAGCATATAGGTGGCCGGAGATTTCCCCAAATGTTACCTTCATGGGTTGAAAATTTGAGAGTTTAACATCTAAGCCCATTTTACTGAAATGTCTCAAGTGCTCTCTAAAACATGGGTCCCCAACCTTTGCAACTTTAAGTCTGAAGGACAAAGCTGGCTGGAGAAGTCTGGGAGCTGAAGTCCTTCAGACTTAAAGTTGCAAAGGTTGGGGACCCCTGCTCTAAAACATATGAAACAGAAAGAGGAGTAGATCTTTGAGCATGTCAAGAGTAACATTAATTAAAAAGTTTTTAAAGTCTAGAGCAAGAAAGTAAAACATAGCAAGAAAGCCATTTTGGTCTAATTGTCAAGGTATCTAGAAAGTGGGAGATCATGAGTTCTAGTCCTGTCTTAGCAAGAAAGCCAACTGGGTGATTTTGGGCCAGTCTCAACTCAAACCACCACCACCATCACCCTAGTCCCTCCAGGACTGCTGTCATGGGAAAGGTCGGAGGAGGATAGTGAAGGTTCGTTTTCCAAGCTTGTGGGTCGGTTCCAAGAATGAATCTTCCTACACCTGAGCTACAGTTATTCGCCACTATTACGAAGGAAGATAGTGTGATGAATACATTCACCATGCCGAGTTACTGGTAAAAATAATAATCAAGGGATGGTGCAGAGCCCGTGATTAGAAGCAGGTGGGATGAAATAAAATGAAATGAAATAATATTCTCCTGGGAATCCCTGATAGTCAGCATCTCTCATTTGAGAAATTCAATAGAAGCATCATCAACAATCAAAGCTAATGAAATAAGTACCTCATAGACAAGCTGGTGCCTTTCCATTAGATTATATACAATATGCATCATCTTTATTTATCATAGTAGGAATAATTCTTAGTAGTAGTTGTGTAGTTTAACCTAACTAGGAAATGCTGCCAGTTTGGTGAAGAGTATTGCAGATATATTGGGAAGAGTATTATAGTTTTTTATATTATAATGTGTTAATATATTTATTGCAAGTTTTGTTTTTTGGTAAAAGTCCTAAGGAAATGCTAGAGAGAAGAGGTATAACATAGCACAGTGTAACATAACATAACACACATTAGTTTAAAAAAATCACATTATGCTTTAAATCAGGGGTCCCCAACCCCCGGTCCGCAGACCGGTGCCGGTCCGTGGCTTGATAGGAACCGGGCCGCAGTGAGCGGCGCAACTCTTAGAAAGAGCCAGAGAGGAGGAGGAGGGAGGAGGGAGCAGCCCCCTGGGTAGAGCGCACACCGAGGGCAGGAGAGCGCAGGCGCAGCCACTTACACCATTGGGGGCCCGAGAGGGGCGAGTAAGTCAACTCACACACACCCCATGCGCGCAAGCGCCGCCTGATCTGCTCCCCCCGGCTCCCCCTCTACGCCGGCTGAACCATGGCCCCCGGTCCGCGGAATTTTTTTAACATGAAGCCGGTCCCTGGTGCCAAAAAGGTTGAGGACCCCTGCTTTAAATCACAGAACAATGTAAAAAAAAACATGTCATGCTCCATAGATTCTTGATGTTTTGTTACAGCAGTTCTCAGTTCATGCAGAAGCACTAAAGCCAGATCAACCATCCTGCCATGAAGAAAAGGGGGATGTACATGTTTCCCCTTGTGTGGCTAATAGAAATTGCAAGATACTTGTACTTAACATCAGGTGATTATAGACCCGATCCAGATTTGCATTCTGTAGCTCATTAAAAAAAGATAAATAGCTCATTTAGATAAAGATAATGAGCTCTTAGCTCCTTAAAAAAACTGCTAGCATAGAGTTTCAGCAAAGTTCTGTCCCCTTCTGTTTTTCCTCAAAATTGCTTCCTTCTTCAGAATATGTCATGTCCAAAAAGGGGGAAATTGAACAAAGGGTGAGAATGCATGGAAAGGTAGAAGGGGTCTACTTCAAGAGGCATAAACTGTTCCTTCTTTTTTTCTTAAACAATATAGGGAATAATTACATTAATCCTAGCAACAGACATGGCACAGCATGCTGAAATACTGGATTGTTTCAAAGAAATCTTAGATGAGTTTGCCTATTCAAATGAGGAACATGTAACTCAGGTAAGATGCTTTTCTTTCTTTATTTGCATTTAGCTTTTATTCGGATGGAAAGGATACTCCAACCCGGCTTAAAAATCAATAAAAAGAGACCACCTTGCTTTCAGGATTGGGCAACCTGACATCCTTCTTGCATTCCTGGAATCTCCGTTCATCCAAAAACTTCAGTCTTGTGGTTTCTTATCATTTAGAGCAGGGGTCTCCAACCTTTGCAACTTTAAGTCTGAAGGACTTCATCTCCCAGACTTCTGGGAGCTGAAGTCCTTCAGACTTAAAGTTGCAAAGGTTGGAGACCCCTGATTTAGAGATGGAAAAACATGAAAAATGCTTAGTAGGCCTTAAAACTGAGCTTTTCCATTAATTATTTATAGCATCCCTCAGTTCCCATGAAGCTGACCTTGTCTTATTCTGGGCCAGGAATAATAATATCACTATTTCAGAGCAATCCTACCTATGTATGGGGAATCTGTGACCATTCAGATGGTTCTAAACCGCCAGCTTTCCACAGCCCTGCATTGGCTGTGCTTGTATGAACTGCTCTCGTAGACCATACAGTTTCCATTTATTGTCCATGTTCCAAATGCTGAACTTCAAATCACCATTTTGAGGAATATCGGTGTTGATCATTTTAATTTCTACAGTGAACAAGAAAGGTGAGTTGAGGACAGGCTGTAAAAACATATGTTTTTACTCTTTTCAGTTAAAAAGAGGGGCAGAACAAAGTGGGCCCCTCCTGTTATACAGTACAGGGATCATTACTTAGAGTCCATTGTTTCAAACAAATCTTATTGGTTCTAGTAATAATTTCACTGCTGACTTTCCACAACAAAGTGGAAGAATCAAGATCACGTGAAGTGTTAATACCACTTTATAATGCCTTGGTAAGACCACACTTGGAATACTGCATTCAGTTTTGGTCACCACAATGTAGAAAAGATGTGGAGACTCTAGAAAGAGTGCAGAGAAGAGCAACAAAGAGGATTAGGATACTGTAGACTAAAACATATGAAGAACGGTTGCAGGAACTGTGTACGTCCAGTTTAATGAAAAGAAGGACCAGGGGAGACATGATAGCAGTGTTCCAATATCTCAGGGGTTGCCACAAAGAAGAGGAAGTCAAGCTATTCTCCAAATAGCTTTGTTCTGCCCCTGAGGGCAGAACATGAAGCAATGGGTGGAAACTAATCAAGGAGAGAAGCAACTTAGAACTGAGGAGAAACTTCCTGACAGTTAGGACAATTGATCAGTGGAACAGAAGTTGCCTCCAGAAGTTGTGAATGCCCCAACACTGCAAGTCTTCAAGAAGATGTTGGATAGCCATTTGTCTGAAATGGTATAGGGCTTCTTGCCTAGGCTGGGAGTTGGACTAGATGACCTCCAAGGTCCCTTCCAACTCTGCTATTGTATTGTATTGTAAACACTGGCAGATAAAACAAAGATCTCACATTGTAAACTGCTTTGCTCTTTTCAGTTGAAGATGATATTGATCAAGTGCTGCGATATCTCTAACGAAGTTCGCCCAATGGAAATAGCAGAACCATGGGTGGACTGCTTATTGGAAGAATATTTTATGCAGGTAAAAAAGATACACAGTTGCCGAGGCGGAAGCCTTTCTTAAAAAACATTCCTCTGTCCTGGGGGAAGATCCAGGGGGGGCAGGGGGGGCCACGGCCCCGCCCGCTGGGGGCCTGGAGGAAGAGGTTGAAGACACAATTGCCAAGAGACTTAGATCTAAAAAATAACTTTGCCTTGATTTTTCTGAATAATATTGCATAATATCTGTATTTGGATTTTTGTAAATGACTGACAGCATAGAACTGAGAACTTAGGTATATGTACTTGCTTTCACTTTGTAGTGTTATGGGAAATGTTTTTTTATTGTTATCAATGTATTTTGAAGTCCCGGAAGGGCCGACGACTTTGACGTGAATGCTCTCAAAATTTCTTTGTATCCCTTACCCCATCCTATGGAAAAATGTAAAACCAATAAAACTTTTTCAATATAAAAAAAGATACACGATTATCACCATAATGATTTATATTTTTAAATTCCACCTGAAGTCTATTCAATAACAATGCTGCCATGCTGGAATCACAGGACTGGTTCTGTTATAAAGCATAATAAGAAATAGAAAGTGGTGGTGGAAACCAGAAAAGTGGAAATCCGCATAGGCCAGGGGTCTCCAACCTTTGCAACTTTAAGTCTGAAGGACTTCAGCTCCCACACTTCTCCAGCCAGCTTTCCTTTGTAACTCCTTAAATATGCACATCTCATCCGTCTGCAACTCCTTAAAGTAGCTATACCTTTTTCTGGGCTCATAGGCATAATCCTAGGAAAACAGATTTGGTTGCAAGAGGTATGATGTGCAGGGATGACATGCTCACATATGCATGCTCCAGATCATCCTTTGGGTTTTGAATTCCACTTGTTTTACAGGCCAACCCTACTCTAAGGCAGGGGTCCCCAACCTTTGCAACTTTAAGTCTGAAGGACTTCAGCTCCCAGACTTCTCCAGCCAGCTTTGCTTTAAAGCAGGGGTCTCCAACCTTTGCAACTTTAAGTCTGAAGGACTTCAGCTCCCAGACTTCTCCAGCCAGCTTTGCTTTAAAGCAGGGGTCTCCAACCTTTGCAACTTTAAGTCTGAAGGACTTCAGCTCCCAGACTTCTCTAGCCAGCTTTGCTTTGCTGGCTGGAGAATTCTGGGAGCTGAAGTCCTTCAGACTTAAAGTTGCAAAGGTTGGAGACCCCTGGCATAGGCAATCCCCACACAAGCTCCCTTTCACATAAGAATCTGCAAGCTCAACTTGTCTTTCCCATCATCCCAAAACCCAGCTAGCTTCCCTCTAGGGTGGACAGTAGATGTTGTGTACACTAAGACACTCAGATTCAGCAGCCAGGCCGATTGCCTTCTGCACATGGATGATGGAGTGGGAGGTTTGGGACATCATTTTGTCTTTTGTTTCTACAAGAAAAATATGTTGGACTGACTCTGTGGATCCCCTATGTTGAAAAAATACTTTCAGTAAGAGTTGTGTCTAACTGTAGATTGCTGCAGTTTGCAACTAGAAAGATGATAATAGCCAAATAGGGTAAATGTTAATTTACCCTACTTGGCTATTATCTGCTGCTTCTCTCTTGAGAGTTGCTGGCTGCTGCTTCTCCCTTGAGAGTTGTTTCTGCCAGTCAGCTCAGCATATAATTTTCTTTTAAAGAAACTCAAGGAGGTCAGATTTGAGGCAATAGAAAGCACAGCTAAGGAAGCCTAAGTGGGTCAAGTGGTAGATGCTTAAATTCCATGACTTATAATCAGTGAAATAATGTAAAGAGAAAGAAAGGAAAGTCTAGTAGTTTTTAATAGAATACTCAAGTTATTTCTGAAAGATCACTTTAACAGGGGTCTCCAACCTTTGCAACTTTAAGTCTGAAGGACTTCAGCTCCCAGAATTCTCCAGCTAGCAAAGCTGGCTGGAGAATTCTGAGAGCTGAAGTCCTTCAGACTTAAAGTTGCAAAGGTTGGAGACCCCTGCTTTGGTAGATCTCTCTTTTGGAGGCAATTGTAGGTAGCAATAGGTAACTAAAAAGGAATGGTTTGTTTGCCAAAGATGAGGCTGTCACAATGAAGTACATCAAGTAAAGTTTGTTAGTGGCTGAGAACAGAAAAGTGGAAGAAAAATTGGAGGTTTTTAAAAAAAAATTAATATCTTTCCCTTATTGGAAAATAACTAGCTTTGACCAACAATTTCATGTCAGTGTTTATCTGTATGTCTGCCGGTCTGTTTACAAACACACAAACATTTATACATACTGTAATATAAATGTATACTATAAAACCAGACAAGAATAGCCGCTCATGAGAGATTAGATCTTCTTTCAATTAAACTGCATCACCTGTATATTGATTCGCAGGACTTTTGATGTGGAGTTAATTTCCCCCTTTTATTTTGAAGAAAAAAAACCTGATGCAAGGCCTAATTTAGTATCTCTTTAGTATCTCTCTATTGCAACGCTCTCTACATGGGGCTGCCCTTGAGGTGCACCCGGAGGCTCCAGTTGGTGCAGAATGCGGCTGCGCGGGGGATTCTGGGAGCCTCAAGATGTTCCCACGTAACACCTCTCCTGCGTGAGCTGCACTGGCTGCCTGTGGCTTTCCGGGTGCACTTCAAGGTACCATTAACCACCTTCAAAGCGCTCCATGGCAAGCGACCTGGTTACTTGCAGGACCGCATCCTGCTACCGAATACCTCCCACCGACCAGTCCGCTCCCACAGAGAGGGCCTCCTCAGGGTACTGTTGGCCAAACAATGTCGGCTGGCGACCCCCAGGGGGAGAGCCTTCTCTGTGGCAGCTCCGGCCCTCTGGAATGACCTGCCCCCTGACCTTCGCACGATTACTGACCTGCACCTCTTCCGTCGGGCCTTGAAAACGCACTTATTCCATGCGGCCGGCCTGGTGTAGTTTTTTAATTATAATTTTAATTGTAGTTTTTAATTGATTCTAAGTAATTTTAGCAATCAATTTTTACCTGGTTTTAGAACAGGCCCCAAATTTAATTAATTTTTTAAGTATTTGTATATGATGTCTTGTGGTTTTATTATGCCTGTTCACCGCCCTGAGTCCTGCAAGGGAGAAGGGCGGTATACAAATTTAATAAATTCAAATTCAATTCTCTCATTTGGAAGTAGGTACACATCAGTCTCCTATTTTAAAAAAAACCGAGACACACATGAGTAACAGTCAGAGATAATTCCAGGGGGCAAATGATTCATTCGTGGGAAAGGATTAGGCCACTCTTCTCTACATTGCACTGTTCCAGTCCAGATACAGAAGGACCTTGGGTCACGAACGGCTCAGACCATGACCAAACTGGGTTCCCACCAAAAAATTCACAATTTTTTTGTCTTCTGGTCATGAACATATACTCAGGTGGCGATCAAATGCGGCTGCAGCTGATTTCCCCTTCTGCGCCGTTTTTCTTTAAGCGCCAAATTTCCTGTTGCGTGTTAGGGACCCACATTAAATCCCCACCCCCACCCCTTTCCTCTAGGAATTGGCTCTATCTCAAACTACCAGAGCAATCCACACACCTTTTGTGGTGTTAATAGGGGACTGAATGGCCAATTAGGAAGACAAAAGGAGGGAAAAGATAGCAAAAGATAAACACTGCCACAAAGGAATCTGTGTCTGTTGCATAGGAAGATGTAAATCTAAGTTAGGGTATATGACTGAGTTTTACAATGTAGTTAAGACTATATGACTAGAGTAATTAGAATGCTAAGAATTAAGACTTTTGTGGGTATAAGAAAGGACACAGCATTGTCTCATGCGTTGTAGAACTTTCCTCCCATGTCTCTGGTGCATGTGCTTGGAATTTCTTACCCAGAACTTCAACTGTGATCAAAGAATAAAGTCTGTTTTCTTTAGTTTTCAAGCCTCCATTTAAGTCTTTGTTTTGGTTCATTTTTGGCTTAAGCGTGTTGCCAGACTTTACATTTTTGTTATTAAAGGATTTTATTATTACACTGTGAGTTCTATGGCATAATTAACTATTTTTGTGCTTTAAAATCTTTTTTTTAAAAATGTATATATCGTTTGTAAGGGTCTGGAACGGATTGATTGCATTTACATGAAATCCAGTAGGAAAATTAGATTCGGGTCACGACCAAATCCGGTTGCAACCAAGGTTATGGAACGAATTATGGTTGTGACCCGAGGTCCCATTGTATGAGGGATAGATATTTCGGAGATATTTATGACACAGTTATCAGTTGGGACTCTTGTTCTGGAACTATACTTCTTCTCGGGTTGAGCAGCAATTAGGAAATCCTGCTTGGGCTAAAAGGCAGGATACATAAGTGGCATTAGATATGTAACTCAAATGTATACATGATATGGTTTGTGTATTAACATTCCTATGACACATTGTTATAACTTGTTGTAGAGTGACCGAGAAAAGTCTGAAGGCCTTCCAGTGGCACCTTTCATGGACCGGGACAAAGTGACGAAACCAACAGCACAGATTGGCTTCCTCAAATTTGTTCTTATTCCAATGTTTGAAACTGTAACAAGGGTAAGGAACTTGGAATATATCATCAAACCCCATTTGACCAACTAAAATGGTGCCCTCGTTTAATAGAACAATTTATCTTTTTTTTAATTAGTATTTTTTTCCCTCAGGCTTTTATAAAATAGAGGTGTCCATTTCCCATGATCCTAGTCCCAATCCTTCTCCATCATATACAGCAGGGGTCTCCAACCTTTGCAACTTTAAGTCTGAAGGGCTTCAGCTCCCAGAATTCTCCAGCCAGCAGAGCTAAATCTACAGTAACTACTTAGGTACTAAGTAAGAGGAAATCAGGCAAGAAGCCATGTAACTAAATTAGGGGTCTCCAACCTTTGCAACTTTAAGTCTGAAGGACTTCAGCTCCCAGACTTCTCCAGCCAGCTTAAAGTTGCAAAGGTTGGAGACCCCTGAACTAAATAATTATTAAGCCTTATTAAGCTTTGCTGGCTGGAGAATTCTGGGAGCTGAAGTCCTTCAGACTTGCAAAGGTTGGAGACCCCTGGTATACAGTATAATTTTAGCACATTTTTTTAAATCAGTGATAATCAACCCTGTTAACTTTTCTTTCTCCGTTATGTTAGCTTTTTCCAGAAGTTGAAGAAGTAATGCTCCAGCCACTTTGGGAATCCAGAGATCGCTATGAGGAGCTGAAACAAATAGATGATGCTATGAAAGAGGTCAGGACAGCATCTTCTCAGCTATGTCTGTATCTTATTTGTATCCCACTTCTCTTCTAACCAGCTGTCTTTAGTCTGCCTGCACTTAAAAAATATCTGAAGTGTTTCTTTCTCTGGCTTATTCTTTAAAAAAGGAGGTCAGTTTGCTTTTCCAAACATTATTCAATGTTGGAATGGATATGTGTGATAGCCACTACTACAGCACATGCCCTCCCAAGCTCTATTTTTGCTTGCAGGAAGCTGTTGCAGCTGAAAATGGAGCTTGGGAGCGCGTTTTCGCTGATAGGTGGCCCTGACATGAGTGATGTCAAGCAGGCCACGCCCCCCCCAAGGTCAAACACAACCCTGATGAAATTGAGTTTGACACCCCTGCTCTAAAGTATACTCCCAGGCATTCTTCTCACCCAATTCAAATAATGTTAAAGTAGTGAAATCTTGTTAGATCTTGTCATGCCTATTTCATCAGATTCTGATAAGCTTTGCCCATTTGAATTTATTGAATTTTATTGAATTTTTATACCGCACCTTCTCCCCAGCGGGACTCAGGGCGGTGTGCTGGCAAACAGTAAAAGTCAGTTAGTATAAAATTAATGATAAAAACAAGTAAAATGCTATTAAAAATGTATTAAACAGTACGCCTAATTTTCAAATTTTGATAAAAAACCCTATCCAAAAGCAAGTTAAAAACTACGCCAGGCCGGCCACACAAAATAAATGGTTCTTCAAAGCCCGGTGGAAAAGGCGCAGGTCCGTGATCGTGCGAAGGTCAGGGGGTAGGTCATTCCAGAGGGCAGGAGCAGCCACAGAGAAGGCTCTCCCCCTGGGCGTCGCCAGCCGACATTGCCTGGCCGACGGCACCCTGAGGAGGCCCTCTCTGTGGGAGCGAACTGGTCGGTGGGAGGTATTAGGTAGCAGGAGGCGGTCTTGCAAATAGCCAAGTCCCATGCCATGGAGCGCTCTAAAGGTGGTTACTAGCATGTCCATTCTGTATTCTTGCCATTGCCCTCCCTTTATTTTTGACTTCCCTGTCCACTTTGCCACCTTGGCCTTTATATTCAAATTTATTCCATCCCTACAATTCACATTTCTTCTCGGCATTGAAGCAAACTTCTATTTTAAAAAGCCTTATTTTCTACTCTCTGGTTGCTAAGGAGGACATGAATGATATCAGCTGTGTAACATGTATGATTTATTTTTGTTTCTGTGTGCTGATCTGGGTGGGAGACAGTGGCTAATATCTAGAACAGGGGTCTCCAACCTTTGCAACTTTAAGTCTGAAGGACTTCAGCTCCCAGAATTCTCCAGCCAGCAAAGCTTAATAAGGTTTGTAGTTCTAATTATTTAGTTCAGGGGTCTCCAACCTTTGCAACTTTAAGTCTGAAGGACTTCAGCAAAGCTGGCTGGAGAAGTCTGGGAGCTGAAGTCCTTCAGACTTAAAGTTGCAAAGGTTGGAGACCCCTGATTTAGTTACATGCCTTCTTGCCTGATTTCCTCTTACTTAGTACCTAAGTAGTTACTGTAGATTTAGCTCAGTGCTATTCTCAAAGCAGTACATTAAAAAAAAGAACACCTGCCACATGAAAATGTACTTTGTGTTTTTGGGCCACTTTGACCTCCAATTAAAAAATCATCATGTCAACATATTGTCAGGTAGACAAGTGTGTAAACATTCCAGATCTGTGTTGCCCTTTTTTCCGAGTTGCATTTGAGCAGACCTTGAAATTTGGGTTTAGGAAAAGATTCTGTACAGAAGTAGGAAACTTTGGGAAGCTGGTGGGAGAAAAAGGTTATAAGAATGTTGAAAAATGGAGTTGAAAGCTCCCTTTATCCTCTCTCCTCGTAACAATCTTTGCAGATTATTTGAAACAATGTGGAAATTGTGAATCCAGTGATTTCCACTTTTTTAAGCAGTGTGCAATTAATCCATACTACTTACTTCCACTAGATGTAATGATGGCCATTACCTAGAATATTTTAAAAGGGAGCAGGTAAATTCCAAAATGGCAGAATATTGGATTGCTGTTCGCCATGATAACACCCTGAATAATAATAATAATAATAATAATAATAATAATAATAATAATAATAATAATAATAATAATAATAATAAATTTTATTTTTATACCGCCTCCTCTCCCCAAAGGGACTCGGAGCGGTGCACAGGGAATAAAAACCAATATAAAATACATAGAAAGATAAATAGTTAAAATACGAATTAAACCGAAATTGTCCCTGTGCTAAAATCCCCTAAATTTAAATTACACTAAAAAAACCCTAAAACCCTATCGAAAGACGGAAGACTAACCTAGGCCGGCCAAGCAGAAAAAGTGTGTTTTCAATTTTTGACGGAAGGAGCGGAGGTCCGTGGTTGTTCTGATTTCGGGGGGAAGGTCGTTCCAGAGGGCTGGGCCCGCCACAGAGAAGGCCCTTCCCCTGGCCGTCGCCCGCTGGCATAGCCTAGTGGACGGCACCCGGAGAAGCCCCTCTCTGTGGGAGCGAATCGGCCGCAGGAATGTATGGGACAGGATCCGATCCCGCAGATAACTAGGTCCCGAGCCATGGAGCGCTTTAAAGATGGTAACTAACACCTTGAAGCGCACCCGAAAGACAACAGGCAGCCAATGCAGCTCGCGCAAGAGCGGTGTTATGTGGGTAAACCTAGAGGTTCCCATTATTGCTCGCGCGGCTGCATTCTGGACAAGCTGAAGTCTTCGGGTGCACCTCAAGGGGAGCCCCATGTAGTTTCCAGTTGCATTCTGTCTGTGAGATCTTATAAAAACTTGGCTCCACTCACTCCATACAAGAAAAAGAATGCTGGGACAGTTGTATAATTGATCTGATCCAGTGGGCCACTTGCAATTTTTATGGGCATCTCTGATGCAAATATTTATTTTATTTATTTTATTTTATTTATTTATTAAATTTATAAACCGCCCCACTCTCCCCAAAGGGACTTGGGCGGTGCACAGGAAGTTAAAATAGAATAAAAAGACAAACATGACAATAAATAGTACTAAAAATAAATTAAACCCCAATACCCTGTGCTAAAAATCCTAAAACCATTAAAATCCTAAAACTTTACCCTTTAAAACCGAATTAAACAATTTAAACTTCAGTCTATAACTAATGGTGTGGATTAGGCCAGGCCGGTGAGATGGAAGATATGCATCTTCAAACTTCGGCGGAAGGAGCGGAAGTCCGTGGTAGTTCTAAGTTCGGGGGGTAGGTCATTCCAGAGGGTTGGGCCCGCCACAGAGAAGGCCCTTCCCCTGGGCGTCACCCGCTGGCATTGCCTAGTGGACGGCACCTGGAGAAGTCCCTCTCTGTGGGAGCGAATCGGCCGAAGGGATGTGTGAGGTAGGATACGATCCCGCAGATAACTAGGTCCTGTGCCATGGAGCGCTTTAAAGATGGTGATCAATACCTTAAAGCGCACCCGAAAGGCCACAGGCAGCCAGTGCAGCTCGCGCAGGAGCGGTGTTACGTGGGAATGCCTTGAGGCTCCCAAGATTCCCCGCGTGGCCGCATTCTGAACTACCTGCAGCCTTCGAGTGCA
Source organism: Rhabdophis nuchalis (assembly GCA_039707465.1). Taxonomy (NCBI): domain Eukaryota; kingdom Metazoa; phylum Chordata; class Lepidosauria; order Squamata; family Natricidae; genus Rhabdophis; species Rhabdophis nuchalis. The sequence continues at coordinate 10,535,811 of CM077649.1, forward strand.
CCTCAAGGGAAGGCCCATGTAGAGAACTCACTCAAAAAAAATTCAGACCAGGAGCATTGCAGTCTTAATTAGAATGGATGCAGCCTATAACACTAAGAATGTCTGGCCCTCCCTTGATTTGGAGTTCTCTTGATTGTGAAACTCTCAGGAAGAAACAGTACATTTCTATGCAAAACCTACTTTCTTTTTATTTTCTTAGCTGGAACACCTAACAATTGGAAATAAATACAAAGCTTATAATGGCTTTGAAATAGTCCTTTGCAGGGACTACTGAAAACTCCATATATCTTTTTGGTTCCCACACAGTAATAATTTTATGTGCGATATTTAATAACACAGTGATTGAATGATTGATTTGTGAAATGACATGCCTTTCAATAAACCAGTTACTTTATTTCAGTTTCAGAAGAAGAAGAATGAAAGTTTGACATGTGAAACCAGAGAGAAATGAAAAGCAAAGCACAAAGAAAGGTTGCGTATCAAAATAATTTCTACTTGTTCTTTGAAGGGTTCTGAAAGCAAATATTTAACAGTCAAATCTTTGAAATATTTAAAATAGGAAAAAGTTGTGCGAAAAGAATCAATCCAGCCAGTTTTATTGCATGCATACATACATATCTTCCCATCATGCTGCAATATTCCCTTTTGAGGTAAATAGTTTTATGCAAAGGGCAGAAAAGACATAAACAGAAAAAGCATTTTAATAAATATATTATAAATATAATTTTTTAAATAAATGTTAAATAAATGTTTAAATAAATGTTATTTTTTAAATAAATGTTAAAAAATAAAATATATACTAAAGACATAAGATAAGAAAAAAAGAGAAACTTAGCTAAGTCTAATATAAGCCAACACCAGCTAAGACAACTCTTTCTATCTTTCTATCCTTGCAAATCATTGTTTCTATCTTGTCCATGTACTGCTTTATGCATTGCTTTTTATTGCAATATATTCCATTTTCCTAATCAGAAATGCCTTGGGGAAAATCTCAGAATACCTTTTGTTTGGGTCATATATTAATATAATAGAGAATCAGTAACAAAAATAGTAAGCCAAATAGTTTCTATAATTGGCTTAACAAAAGGAAACTGTTGTAACATATATTATTGTAACAATGCAGTTAAGAATGGAAGAAACCTAAAAGTCACAATGCAACGAAACACAACTAGGTACATTCAAGTCCGCTGATGTCGGTGGAACCCAAATATCTTTAATTATTTGCTTTAGCTATATTAATATCAAAGGACCTTAAAGCAGACTAGATATGACTTGTCTCTAGATATGCCAGTCTTTATCTTCTAGAACAGGGGTTCCCAAACTTGGCAACTTTAAGACTTGTGGACTTCAACTCCCAGAATTCTCCAGCCAGCATTGTCCTGCTGCCCCACACATGCATGCACAACTTTAATGGAGCCTGGGGAGGGCGAAAACGCCCCTCTCACAGAGGTCCTCTGTAGGCCAAAAACAGCCCATTTTCCAACTTCGGGTGAGCCCAGTAAGTCTGTTTTTCACTCTCTGGAGGCTTCAGGAGGCTTTCCTGAGGCCTCCAGAGGACAAAAAACTGCTGAAAATCCAGGCCAAAAATTAGCTGGCCAGTGTGTGCATGTGTGCTGGAGCTGACAGGGCAATACCTCACGTGCCCTCAGAAATGGCTCCGCATGCCACCTGTGGCACCCGTGCCATAGGTTCGCCATCGTGGTTCTATACAATGAGAGGCTTGATGGGGAACGAGTCAGGGGGCCAACACCATCACTTCTCTTGCCAACTTTCTTTGTTCTGGGCCACCAGACTGCCCCAGTAAATAATTTTCAAAGGCCAGGGGTGTGTGAGAAGTGCCCCTACATTAGCTTAAAATCAGGGATGTCCAAACTTGGGAACTTTAAGACTTGTGGACTTCAACTCCCAGAATTCTGAGAGTTGAAGTCCACAAGTCTTAAAGTTCCCAACTTTGGACATCCCTGGCTTAAAATGGTCAACTGGGCTGGGAATGAGAAGTCAGCCTTGTGAGGACATTTCCTTTAAAAACAGCAGAGCAAACAGAGCCTTATTCTTTGAGCCTAATGATGTTTATATTTTTAATTTTAGCATTGCAGTTGATAAAAAAAAAACATCCTTTAGAGGTTTGGCAAGTTCATGGAAGCCTTGTGGGATTATCGAGCATGGACCAAGGATGAAGCTGAATAATTTTAACCACGACTGAAGCACTTTTCACATTCCTTTTCTAAAGACTAATATTTTTCCTAATGGGTACAAAATGTTAAAGAGCCACCATTGTTGCATACAATTTTTTGTTTTTAATTTTTAAAGCGGTCTTTTAAATAATATATTCTTATACCAAAACAAAACCAAAAAAAATGGTTTGTTGTAATTATTCCCTTTTGTATATTTTATATGTGATTATTTTTAATGCTTTGGGTGACTTTCTGGAAACGTCGGGGTGTGTGTGATGAATTTATATGAAGAGTCATTTCAGAAATAGTTACAAGCAGGGGTTTCCAAACTTGGCCACTTGAAGACTTGTGGACTTCAACTCCCAGAATTCTCCAGCCAGCAGAGCTGGCTGGAGAATTCTGGAAGTTGAAGTTCACAAGTCTTCAAGTGGCCAAGTTTGGGAACCCCTGATTTACAGTATAAAATAGGAACCACTTTCTGCCTTCTTTCTGTCACTTTTCTCACACATTTGACAAAACATCAATTTCAGGCTAGCTAAGAAAACAGTTTTCTGCTTTATTGGTCAGCAGCTGTTTGCAGTCAAACAGCTTGAAAGAATTGAAACCTGGGATTTTCATTGCTTGTTCCTCATTCCATGTTCACAAATGCTGCTTTGTTACACTCATTATTATAACTGAACTGTTCCCTCTAAAAACAGAGATTACATCGGACGAAAGTTTTGGTTCAGTTTTGGTCGCCACGATGTAGAAAAGATGTGGAGACTCTGGAAAGAGTGCAGAGAAGAGCAACAAAGATGATTAAGGGACTGGAGACTAAAACATATGAAGAACAGTTGCAGGAACTGTGTACGTTCAGTTTAATGAAAAGAAGGACTAGGGGAGACATGATAGCTGTGTTCCAATATCTCAGGGGTTGCCACAAAGAAGAGGGAGTCAAGCTATTCTCCAAAGCACCTGAGGGCAGAAAAAGAAGCAATAGGTAGAAACTAATCAAGGAGAGAAGCAAGTTAAAACTGAGGAGAAATGTCCTGACAGTTAGAACAATTAATCAGTGGAACAGCTTGCCACCAGAAGTTGTGAAGGCCCCAACACTGCAAGTCTTTAAGAAGATGTTGGATAGCCATTTGTCTGAAATGGTATAGGGTTTCCTGCCTAGGCAGGGAGTTGGATTAGATGACCTCCAAGGTCCCTTCCAACTCTGCTATTGTATTGTATTGAAATTAAGTGTGCAGTCTGCTATTTTCCCAGAAAGGCACATGGCCTCTGGAAAGTTGTTGCCAAATGATCGTTTTTAATGTGACTCCCAAAATATAAAATTATTAATGTTGTGGCTGTAATCCTATTAATAATCTATTTTAAATTCCATGACATGTGGTAAGGAATATTGCAGTTAAAACCTACACAGTTGGGAAAATTGCAAGATGGGATAGAGTGGATCTTCAAAAACAAACCAAGAAATGTCATTCAAAATAAGGTATCCAAGGCTGATAAATCTTGGCAGAAAGGAAAGTCCGTGTCTTCAGATGTCTGCCTACATTAGCCAAGAGATTGGTAACCATTTTATAGAGGTGAGAATGATTATGGTCCAGTTTGGAGTGGAACCTCTGCTCAGCTAATGCAGGGGTCTCCAACCTTTGCAACTTTAAGTCTGAAGGACTTCAGCTTCCAGACTTCTCCTTTGCTGGCTGGAGAATTCTGGGAGCTGAAGTCCTTCAGACTTAAAGTTGCAAAGGTTGGAGACCCCTGAGCTAATGCATCTCTTCAAATCATGTGTGCTGCATTGGACCAAAGGATATTATTATAACACAGCGCCTTGAGCACACATAATACATACAAAAGCTAGAATAGACAAAATAAGCTGTTTTTTTTTAAAAAAATGGAAGTCTAGTTGAAATATCATGTTAAGCTACAATGTGATTTAATTTTGACTTGGTGTACCATGTGGTCTTTATTATCATTTATTATCCACAGCTAATGACTTTTGAAATGCCCAGGAAATTTGGCTTTACACAATGTATGAAAAAAACGAGAAAAGATATGTTATCTGACTGGGATAAAACGAGGTACAAAAAGACCCTCAAAGGGCTTCTGTATGGTGCACTGAGTTTTGACAGCCGAGTCAAGATTAACCAATAAATGAAAAATCTTGGGAAGAAATGTGATGGGCAGCATATAGACAAATAAAATTTTGGGCACGTTCCTGGTAAATGTGCTGAGTTTAGCCCAAAGTTTTACTTAACTGTAGAGTAGACTGGTCTTATGTGGGAGTGGCAATGGACTGTTTTAATTGTGCAGGATCCAATCCAGGACCAGAGATTTTGCCTTTGTTTTAATTATTGAAATACTTTATATTGATTTACTCACACATACTGCCCCCAGTCACCCAGATTGGGGCAGCTGATACATGTTCCTACTGTAAATAAATACAGATAAGCAGCAGAAATGTGTACAAAACAGGAAAGAGAAATTACCTCTGGGATGTTTCATTCTTCAAAACAAATGCTTAGAAACTACATTGAAGTTGAACACAACGATCAAATAGAAATAAATACCAACTACCTACCTTCTTCACCTACCATCAAGGTGGCACTAAAATGAGAATGCATGGAATTTCTACTCTGAACTTTTGTAAGTTGTTCTATTTATAAATACAGAGCCACATGTAAGGAAGGTGCTGCATTCCAAGGACATGAATGTTTCTTCTTGAAGAACACGTTGAAGCCATATGCCTGCTAGTTGAAATGCAGCTTGCTAAATCCCAATTCTTCTCACAAAAAATGGAAATATATAGTTGGGAGCTCTGACTTTTCTTCCACACACAAGAGGAAATAAGTGCAGGCTTCCTTTGCCAGAAGACAAAGCTGGTTCACTTAACTGAATAATAGGCTTGGAGGACTACAACTTGTATTCATCTTTGGGTTTTAATGTATTTCTCCATGTGTTTGGATGAATGATTTGCTGTTTTTTAATCCATTTCTGGTGATGAAGAATATTGTTTAATCCAACCACAATGTAGACTTTGCACAATTATGTAGTCCTTCAATTAGTAATTAGCCCGCTTCTGAGGAAGAAGGTTGCAAATGTCCTTATTTATGAGTTGTTGTTTGGAGGCACTTATGCATCAAATGAATTAAATGCATTCTTCTAAACAGCTGTAACTTCTTCTTAAAATGAAACCAAAATACACTGTTATTATGTTCTGTTATTGTATTTCTGATATTTATCACACGTCTCTGGACTGCTCCCTCTCCAAATTAAAGCTGATTATATGAGAAAAAAATGGTTTGAGGCCATTAATAGGTCTTTAGAGGAAAACTGTAAAGAGCTTGCACCTGCATTTTCTATTCATTGCCATTGTATATCAGCATATTAATTTGTTATTGCACTCTTAGCGGCCAAGTCTACCAGTCTTTGAGAGCAAAATTCAAATTTCTATTTATGACCTCCAACGGCTCTCATAGGTTAACAACCGATTATTTAAAAGCTTGCTTTTTTCCATTATTTTTATTTTTATTAAAATATGTGGCCATAGACAAAAAAGTTGGAAAATACAGAATATAAATTTGTGCCTAAGCTAGCTAGATTATCGACTTTCACTGTTATGATCTAAAATTTGGCCACGATTTTGGATGTGTCCTGATCCTGGTCATTTAGAAAGTATCACACAATTGCCAAGCCAAATTTATCTTGTCCAGGGTTAGGAGACTAAATCAGTATAATTTTAAATGTTGCATCATACATGCTAACAAGATTCAAATATTTCAAATTCACACTAAACAACATGGCATTGTCTACATAAAATTTACATGTACATTCATGTCCCCAACACTTCTCTAAGGTCATCATAAGCATTTCTTATACATTTTTACACAAAGATATCGAACAACCAAGGTGGTCTTATACATCCTAGTCTAATTCCTGCTCAATGTCAAGCCATTTATTTATTCTCATGCATGCTTTATATTGCATTCTTACCACATTCAGTAATCAACTTGCAGCTGTGCAAAATGTTCTGTAATTCAAGCCTATTCACTTTATCATAACCTTTTTCTAAATCACAAAATGTGCAATAAAATTTATTTCTCAGTTACTCGCTAAAGATCAAAAATATGATCTGTACATTTCTTTTTTGGCATAAAGTCACATTAAATATCTCAGATTTAGCTCAGTGTTGCCTCTTGTGCCCTTTCAATCAAAATTATAATTTTTTCCAGGTACACTTACCAAGCTGATCTATTTATTTGTTTAGTTACTGTACCTGCCCATCTGATAAAAGATACTTGGGCAGCTTACAGAAGCAGAATAATTAAAACTGTATTACAATATACAGTTTTGTGCTTGAGCCCAATCTCAGGGAACTTCTCTATATATGCTATACACACCGAGAGAAGTTCCCTGTGGGTGGGCTCCAGCACAAGTCCAAAAGCTTGTAAGATTAAACCTTTGGTCCCAGTGACCAACTCAGATTGGATCCTGCAATGATGACATGCTTGGTTTGACATGTATGTCTCTGTGTTTGAAAAATTAGATAGTAGATAATCTTTCAAGCTCAGCTCCAATCATTTCACAAACATGCAAATAATTTCTTCTCAATAATACACGTACTTCCTTCAGATTGCAGTTTTTGATGGGTTTTTTTTTTGTTCATTTTTTTCTTCCCCAAATCCCTAACTTTAGGACACCCTGGTAGTCTCCCATCTACATCAGTGATGGGATTCATTTTTTTTACTACCGGTTCTGTGGGAGTGGCTTGGTGGGCGTGGTAGGGGAAGGATACTGTAAAATCTCCATCCCCTCCCCACTCCAAGGGAAGGTTACTGCAAAATCCTCATTTCTTCCTGACCAGCTGAGACTCGGGAGGCAGATAATAAATGGGGGCAGGGTCTGTCAGAGATGGTATTTACCGGTTCTCCGAACTACTCAAAATTTCCGCTACCAGTTCTCCAGAACTGGTCAGAACCTGCTGAATACCAACTCTGATCTACATGCTTCTCAGATGTACCTTTTACTTAGTTATTTAATATAGCCAAGAACATCAAGGTGCTGCCACCTAGCTGGGCTTAATTTATGTACGCAATAACAATTGTATAACTATTAGCCTATCTTTTAAACTGCAGATATTGTACATAAGAACATAAGAACAGCCTTGCTGGAACTAGCCACAGCCCATCCAGTTCAGCCTTCTGTCTCACACAGTGGCTCCCCATTTGCTTCAGGGTCTTCCCAAGCAGACGTCTTCACCTGCTTACGATTCCCTGCAAATGGCATTGAGAAATATCCTGCTTATCTCTCCAACCTGGAGGGTGTCCTTAGGCATCCATCATGATAGCCATGGATACCCTTGTTCTCCATGAACTCGTCTCATCCTTTCTAATCCTTGTAAATTGGTTTTAAGCTGGTATGTTTGTTAATGGGTTTTTTTTAGCAGTAAAAACAACAAAAACCATACAATAATCTGCTATTACTGATTTCACAACACTAAGAAAAAGTTCTCTTCCTCCTCCCCATCTTGTATATACATCAGTCTCCTAACTAGGCCCACCTAGTTTTGGCTTTTATCAGCTTGCTAGGACAAACATCTTCATATTTGCTTTTAGTTAAAGGGGATGGGGAAAAATAGGATAACGTTCTATTTTGTTACTAGTAGTTCCAGTTTTTAATATTGTTTTAATGTTTTGATATTTTAAGGAAATAACCTCTACATCAGGGGTCTCCAACCTTTGCAACTTTAAGTCTGAAGGACTTCAGCTCCCAGACTTCTCCAGCCATCAAAGCAAAGCTGGCTGGAGAATTCTGGGAGCTGAAGTCCTTCAGACTTAAAGTTGCAAAGGTTGGAGCCCCCTGCTCTACATCTACTAAGAGAAGTGATAATTGAAGGCTGGATAAATGGTTAAATTGGGTTTCCCCCATTGAATAGCCTTGGGTCAGAGCATCAAGTAGTACATAGTATGTTAAAAACAAAAGTGTTACATTCCTTCAGAGCAGCTCAGAGAGATTATTAACATTTCCTTCTTTTACACATTTCAACTTTTACAGCCCACATGAGGTTGAGGGTCTTCTGACTTAAGGATAGAGTAAATGTAGGCGTATGAGAACAAGCCGTTACAAATGCTTAGCAATAAACTTTCAACAGCAAAGCTTATACAAATCTAAGAAGTTGACTGACTGTTCACTTGGTCCAAAATGGTTGCGTGATTTAATTCAAATTACTTGACTCAATCATTTGGATATAAGGTATGCTTCTCTTTGCAATATTTAGAACCAAAAAATGGTTATCTTTGTATACCATCCTGTATGATTTAGAAGGCAATATTAAAATTACTCTTAAGAACCATTCCGGAATTTTTGATCTCTCTCAACCCTTGCTCGTGGTGTTTTTTCAATCAGGCCAAAGTGCCCTGGTTCCTTAGATTCCTAGATCCAGACATAGCAAGGAAGGTAGGTTTTGGTGGAAAAAAGACACCACTTTCTACTATGGCCTGCATAAGAAAGAAAATGCTACTTCAAAACTGGAACAACACACAAACATACCAGACGCTATCAGAGGTGAATATGAGATGAAGGCAATCTTACGACATGGTAGAAAAGTGGTTGTCAGGACATACGAGCCATGGTGGCAGAGTGATTAGAGTGCAGTACTGCAGGCTACTTCTGCTACCTGCTGGCTGCCTGCAATTTGGCAGTTCAAATCTCACCAGGCTCAAGGTTGACTCAGCCTTCCATCCTTCCGAGGTGAGTAAAATGAGGACCCAAATTGTTGGGGGCAATATGCTGACTCTGTAAACCTCTTAGAGAGGGCTGTAAAGCACTGTGAAGTAGTATATAGCAGGGGTCTCCAACCTTTGCAACTTTAAGTCTGAAGGACTTCAGCTCCCAGACTTCTCCAGCCAACAAAGCTGGCTGGAGAAGTCTGGGAGCTGAAGTCCTTCAGACTTAAAGTTGCAAAGGTTGGAGACCCTTGCTATATAGGTTTAAGTGTTATTGCTGTATTCAGGTCATGGTCTGGTGCCTGGAGAAATCAATTACTCCCCCCCTCCTCATAAACTACTCCAGAATCAGAAAAGTAACTTTTAAGCAATGCTGGGCATAGTGAGTCATGGGATTTGTTTTTTTTAATATATTGTGAGAACTATTCACTGTTTAAAATCATGCCATTATAATCTTTCACTATCCTACTCCTTCTCACTATTTCAAAGTGATTATTTTGTTAATTATAGGAACCAAACAGGACTTTGATTTGGTAAGTATAGGATTGGACTGTGTCTGTGACTGGAGCAATACAAAATAAACTGAAGAGCACATTAGCCCTGATATCTTTTCAGCTTGAGTTTCTAATGCACTTTCTACACCTGGAAAGTGAAGAGTAGAAAGACTAGAAAGCAGATGGAAGAGATGCAACCAACAAAAATAGCTAAAATAAAGTAGGTCTTTTTTTAAAAAGGAGCTATTGTGATCAAACCTCTGCAATTCTTCAGTTATCTCAAGCACTATTCTGCACCTGCAGTTAATTGCAGGAATTTTTGCTTATAAGTATACACTACATTCCAGCTGCCAAAATAGGACAAGACTCAAGTGCTTGGAAGATAAGACTAATACGTGCTTTATGCATAAATACATCAAAGTTAATTCTATGCTTCTCAGGCATTTGGAAAAGCTATTCTAATGTAATCACTATCAAATGTAGTTCAGCTATCTTTTTTGATTCAGCATAACTCAGAGGTGCTCTTCATCATATGAATAATTGGCAATATCAGTAAGAGATCTTAGAAAGCTTTTAAAAGCCAAATCACACTTTCGGTATAACCAAGAATGGTATACAGCAGGGCTCTCCAACCTTTGCAACTTTAAGTCTGAAGGACTTCAACTCCCAGACTTCTCCAGCCAGCAAAGCTGGCTGGAGAATTCTGGGAGCTGAAGTCCTTCAGACTTAAAGTTGCAAAGGTTGGAGACCCCTGGTATAGAGTATTTGTTATACTAAATCTTGCTGCACTGCTTTAAGCTGTTGCCTCCTGGAAATTTACCAGGCTGGAGAAAAATGGCTTCAAGCCAAGAAGTGCAAGTAAGGAAAAATACATTTTTACTTCTGTCCATATATTACTTTTAATCAATGTTCAGAGGTTCATTTCACTATAACATGGCCACACCTGGTTTAATTGCAGGGTTAATACAAAAGGAAGAGTAAAAAAACAATTCATTAGTTCTATACAATGAACTATTATGCTATGAACAAATGCAAAAACCCCCCTGAAAAACCAGGGGTGTCAAACTCGTGGTCTGTGGGCCAGATGCGTCATGTGCTGGCCCCGCCCCCACCCAGTTTAGCGAAGGGGAGGAGCCCTGATGTCATGTGACACCACCGTGATGACATGAGTTTAACACCCCTGGTCTAGAAATACCACACAATGTATGAGATTAAGCAACCAAATCTTTACCGAAGGGATACAGTCTATTCATCACATACTGTTTTTAACAGCTATATTCTTATAATTTTCTTTGTAAAAGGTGCTACTAATGCTTCTGTCACAATCCAAAGCTTTATTATTATTAATAATAATCTTTGTCATTGTAATTTTATTACAATAAAATTGCTTTGAGCGTTGTGCTAACATTTGCATCAAGTGGAATATAGACAGCAGTGATAACTATAACAGAAATCTCTCTAGGTAAATAAAATGGCCGACAAATGACAGTTGAGAATTCCACATCTGCAGAACAGTGTGTAGAAGCAACTCTACTGTTAGTATACCAGTTATTATGTGTGTAAATACACAGTCCTCCACCTTTGCTTTTACCAGAGTTGCTGTTTCTGTCAAAGCGGTGTGTGGTGCAGTTAGTTAGCTCCACAGACGCATCCGATACAAGTGGATGAAGCCAGGTCTCTGCGATGATCATCACACAGCAGTCACGAATGAGCTTATTCACTGCCATCCATAGCTCTAGGTCATCGGTTTTGTGGACAAAGGATCTAGAGTTGGTTGGGAAATGCTTGGTAATGCTGGTCTGTGAGGCTGCTTCCGTAATCGAACTAGCAAACCTGCTCTGCATCCCCGCTTCTGCTTCGGCTCTCTTCGCCGCCTCCTAGGCCAAACAACGATCCATGGAGAGCAGTCTTACTATGTCACTCGGTATATTATGAGACTGCTGGAAGTCACTGGTAATATCGAGTTGACTAGAAGATCCAATCTTTAATAATAACTTAATAACTCCCTGCGGGTATAGACTAGTTTTTGCCTAACTCTACTGTGACACCAGGAGCTCAAAGCCACAGCGCCTAAGCGCGCCACCATCTTGAATAATAAGGTTATTCACTTTCCAATACTAGGTCTGCCCCTCATAAGCAGTCTCTCTACTCTGCTATGAATCTCCCCTTTCCTCTATTTCAGGGGTCTCCAACCTTTGCAACTTTAAGTCTGAAGGACTTCAGCTTCCAGACTTCTCCAGCCAGCTTTGCTTTGCTGGCTGGAGAATTCTGGGAGCTGAAGTCCTTCAGACTTAAAGTTGCAAAGGTTGGAGACCCCTGCTCTATTTTACTACCTCAGCTACCAAGCCATGATTTAGAATCTGACTCTTGATCTTGAATCAGGCAACATTGCTTCAGCTAAGCCTGTCCTTCAGGATTGTCGGCCTTGGGGAATCAGAATTCAAATGAGACGGTTAGCCACAGGCATTTCCTGTTCAGCTGGACCCAATCAGATGATGAGGAACAACTTTCAGGCCTAGACATAGACCAAGGCAAGCAGAGCAGTACTCCTCGGTGAAGACCCTTGTGAGGCAGGGGTTGAGTAATTGCAGCCGGTTGTCTGCGGGCGTATTTAGGTAGCTGCTTTGCTTGCAGCCTTTGTCGGAAACAACTATTTAAAATCCTAGTTTGTAGCTGTTGTTTCTGTTTAATCTGTCACCTTTTGACTCTTGGACCAGCTGACAACTTGATTTGGCTTTCTTTTGAGTCTTAGAACATATTTGAATCACACGATTGCTTCTTTAACTGTAATGAGCATTTTTCAAGCAAGCACTTTCTGTTAGGCATTTGGATTACATTGCCTGCTGTTGTCAGCTTCTGAGTACTGTGTCTGTGTGTGATGTAGCTTTAAGAACTGTGTTTGAATTCTGACTGGCTGTGCTTCTCAGCTCTATCATAAAGGAAGCTCAGGAACACAGTCCATTCCCTTTTCAATTCCATTTGATTTCCTGTTCTTACTGTTTGCCATCTGAGAAGCTGAAGCTGAATATTGAAGAAGGAGGAGGATTTGTTTTGCATCACTGTAAGATAACTGTGTTTGGTGAAGGACTGTTTTGAGAAGTTAGAATCACTGGTCGGAAGATTTTAGTTGCTACAAAGTAAAGACTATTTATTTTCTTACTATCACTGTTTTAGAGTTTGTTTGTGGTTTAAGCCAGGGGTCCCCAACCTTTGCAACTTTAAGTCTTAAGTCTGAATTCTGGGAGCTGACGTCCTTCAGACTTAAAGTTGCAAAGGTTGGGGACCCCTGGTTTAAGCAGCGTATCTCTTTACTGTCCAGTGTATTACACTGTTCCGCATTTATTTCCTAACACTGGTTACCGGACCAGATTACATTGCCTGCAATGTAACACTGAGTTGTAACACTGGTTCTGAACCCAGAGTTGCTAACACCTAAAACAGAACAACTTCCCAATTCCATGTACTCCTGCATCAATCCATTTACCGGTATATCTAATGCTTTCCACAATGCTCTTCTCACATTCTACTAACCAGCCATACATTCCAAAAACAAAATCCTGAAATAGCATCTATAAACCTAACCCGGACAAAAACTAGCTATGCTAAACTACCTACCTGAGCATCACATTTTTAAAAAATACATGGATTTTCTGGAACCTGTCTCATGTAGATAGAAGTTATGTCCATTGGACAGGCATCAAAACATGTGGTTTTGTTCTCTGCATGGTCAAAATCTATACAAATATTTCAAATTGCTATTTTCTTTATGCAAAATAACTAGAAAGGAAATGGGGGCAGTATCCACAATCATCTGAATTTTACACTTAATTTTGCCTGTAAGTAATTGGGATTTAAATACACAAAACAAGATGCTGATCAAGTGCACTTCAAATTGCTATCACCTCTATAGCAAAACCTGGTATTTTAATGGTGATCAAACACTGTTCAAATACTGCAGTTATTAACATCAAATTGCAAGCTTTGGATTAAAAAAAATTAAAAACTTCACTTTGGTTGAAGAGTCTAAAATAGATGTTCCAAATGTTTATTACTCCTTTACTGTTAAAATGAATGATTGTGTGGCAACATGACTGTGGAAACATCTTTAACAGCACTAGCTCAATGGCCTTGAAATGGAGATAAGCAGAACCCTCTGTAATCCGCTAGGACTAGCAGAGTAACATCAATCCACAGGGACTCCTTTACCTTTTTATTGTTAAAAGAGGTCAACTTAACTACAGTGCCAATCATGACGCAAATACTGCCACTTATACAATACAATACAATAGCAGAGTTGGAAGGGACCTTGTAGGTCTTCTAGTCCAACCCCCTGCGTGGGCAGGAACCTTATACCATTTCAGACAAATGGCTGTCTAACATCTTTTTAAAGACTTCCAGGGTTGGGGCATTCACAACTTCTGGAGGCAAGCTGTTCCAGAGGTTAATTGTTCTGACTGTCAGGAAATTTCTCCTTAGTTCTAAGTTGCTTCTCTCCTTGATTAGTTTCCACCCACTGCTTCTTGTCCTGCCCCCAGGTGCCTTGGAGAATAGTTTGACTCCCTCTTCTTTGTGGCAACCTCTGAGATATTGGAACACTGCTATCATGTTCCCCTGGTCCTTCTCTTCATCAGACTAGACATACCCAGCTCCTGCAACCGTTCTTCATATGTTTTAGTCTCCAGTCCCCTAATCATCTTGGTTGCTCTTCTCTGCACTCTTTCCAGAGTCTCCACGTCTTTTCTACATCGTGGCGACCAAAACTGTATGCAGTATTCCAAGTGTGGCCTTACCAAGGCACTATACAGTGGCATTAACACTTCACGTGATCTAGATTCTATCCCTCTGTTTATGCAGCCTAGAACTGTGTTGGCTTTTTTGGCAGCTGCTGCACACTGCTGGCTCATATTTAAATGGTTGTCCACTAGGATTTGTAGATCCCTCTCACAGTTGCTACTATTGAGCAAGGTACCACCTATACTGTACTTGTGCATTTTGTTTTTCTTGCCTAAATGTAGAACCTTACTTTTTTCACAATTGAATTTCATTTTGTTAGATTATGTTCTTGTGAGATGTTATTATGTCAGTACTTAATGGCAGATTTGAGACATGATGTGATAAATACAGTGTATTTTTGCATCACTGAAGCTTGCTGCTGACATCATTTGTTGTAATAGTATAGCTACCATCTTAACACTTCTGTTTCTACCTATTTAAATGCGCTAACGACAAGTGGAGTTAAGACATTTTTAAGGGCTTTCTTCTGATAGATTCTGTGATTCAGTAGATCATATCTACTAGTGCAGGGGTCTCCAACTTTTGCAACTTTAAGTCTGAAGGACTTCAGCTCCCAGAATTCTCCAGCCAGCTTTGCTTCAGCTCCCAGAATTCACCTCCCAGAATTCAGGGAGCCGATGTCCTTCAGACTTAAAGTTGCAAAGGTTGGAGACCCCTGTACTAGTGAACTCAACAAAATCTTCAGATACAAAATTCCAAGGATAATTGGGCTTGACCATGAACTATGGCAGTAAGCCAGCTTCTGTCTTATATAACTACAGGTAATCCTTGACCATGCTGTTGCAACGGCATTGAAAAAAGTGACATACAACCACCAATGGACCATTATGACCGTTGTAGCATCCCCATGGTCATGTGATTGACAATTTGGATGCTTCATAGCTGGTTCATATTTACGATGGTTTTAGTGTCCTGGGGTCTTGTGATAATCTTGAGACTTTCTGACAAAGTCAACGGGGAAGCCAGAGTCCCAACTGGGTTTCTAATTTAACGGCAATGATTCACTTAACAATGTGACCAGAAAAGTTTGTAAAACGGGACAAAACTCACTTAGCAACATATATTCTGGGCTCAATCGTGGTGATAAGTCCAGGACTACCTGTATACAATATATATCGCCTCAACTCCTGGAAAAGATGGGTGGGTAGAAGTTTGCCACTATGCAATGGTTTGGACCCATTTAACATTGTGGGAAAGCATATTCTTGGCTCAAGATGAAAATCCGAGCAACTAGATGTGGAGGAGAAAGTTCTTTGTTATGATTCTTTTCTAGGTATTACTTGCAACACTGTCATTCAAGCAACATTTTAAAGCCATACATTTAGAAACAAGTTACTTAAAGCAGGGGTCTCCAACCTTTGCAACTTTAAGTCTGAAGGACTTCAGCTCCCAGAATTCTCCAGCCAGCAAAGAGAAGTCTGAGAGCTGAAGTCCTTCAGACTTAAAGTTGCAAAGGTTGGAGACCCCTGACTTAAAGGCACTGGGAAGTGACTTGTTAATCAGGTTGTTCTTTTGCCATTTGTCAAGGGATGCGATATACTGACACCAACCATCAGGCAGATTTAATTTCAGTTATGCCTAAGGAAAAGTTTGTTTTCTGTTGGGCTTCTTCCAAACTCAGAAATGTGATAAGCATTGAGTATTTGTCAGGACAACTCTTCAGTTCTGACTTTTTTGGTCTGTTCACTTGATTCATACTGTGGATCTTTCCTCTTATTTTTCTTCTGCTGAAGTCTCTCTTCTTTCTTTTTTAGATAAATGGACATATTATCAAAAGAAGCCTTGTAGAGATTTTGGAAGCAGCTCTCTTTGTCCATAGCACCTGCAGAAGGTAGAGTAAGTTAGGATTTTAAGTAATAATTACTTTATAGTGCCTGGCAAATTAGTAAATATTTCTAAGTGGGTATTTTGTTTATGCCTAAGATGAGAAAAGATACTTAAGTCCTTATAAACCTACCTCCAACCATGGAGAGAGAAAAAAATATATTCTAATTTCAGCTACGCAAAGTTTTGGCTTTTCCCACATTCCCACAATGTGGGTCCGTTTGGAGAAGGGCGTGGTATAAATTTAATAAAATAAATAAATAAAAAATAAAATAAATAAATAAATGTGTGCTTTCCCCACATTTGGCAGCAATCATTCTATCAGATTAGCTAAGTTGTTTCCATCCTATTGGTTTATGGCAGGCATGCCCAAAGTCCGGCCCGCGGGCCATTTGCGGCCCGGGGGTCAGTTTAATACGGCCCTCCAACAGCCCTCCCTGCTCTGTGTAAATGTGGCCCTCCCTTCCTCCCTCTGTCTCTGGGGCTGTGTGGCTGGGAGGGAGGTGGATGGAGGTTACGGACGCCTCCTCCCGCAGCGGGCGAGGGAGCAGGCGGGGTGAGCACCCAAGGCTACCGTCATCTTAAGCACCACCGAGGCTGTCGCCCGGCAGGGGCGTCAGGCATGGAAGCCGGTCGCGCCTCCATCGCTGCACGTTCTGGGGCTGCGAAGCTGGGAGGGAGGTGAACGTGCGGCCCCAGAACGTCCGCTTGGTGCCTGCCGGAGGGAGCCGCGATGGAGCGTCAGGCAGGGAAGCCGGTCGCGTCTCCATCGCGGCTCCCTCCGGCGGGCACCACGGCTTACGTTCTGGGGCCGCGCGTTCACCTACCTCCCAGCCACGCAGCCCCAGAACGTGCAGCTCCCGCTGCACAAGGTTGCTCGGCAGGGGCGTCAGGCAGGGAAGACAGACGCGCGGCCTCAGAACGTAAGCTGTGGTGCCTGCCAGAGGGAGCTGCGATGGAGACGCGACCGGCTTCCCTGCCTGACGCCCCTGCCGGGCGACAGCCTCGGTGGTGCTTAAGATGACGGTAGCCTTGGGTGCTCACCCCGCCTGCTCCCTCGCCCGCTGCGGGAGGAGGTGTCCGTAACCTCCGGCATACCGGCCCTTCTGCTGCTTCCCGGGGTGGGGGAGGGGAGGAGAGGGGAGAGAGGGAGTGACTGACAGACACAGAGAGAGACAGAAGGGGAGGGAGGGAAAGACAGAGAGACAGAGACAGAGAGAAAGAGAGGGAGGGAGAGAGACGGAGAGAGACACAGATAGAGAATGACAATGGGAGGGATTGAATCGGAGACAGACGGGGAAAGAGGGAGAGACAGACATACAGAGAGAGGGAGGGAGGGAGACAATCAGAGAGAGTGACACACACAGAGACAGGGAGAGACAGAGAGAGGGAGGGAGAGACAGATAGATAGAGACTGATTAAGTGAGTGAGAGACAGACAGACAGACACACACACAGAGTGACAGAGAGAAAGAGAGAAAGAGAAAGAGAGAAAGAGAGAAAGAAAGAGAAAGAAAGAGACAGAAAGAGAGACAGAAAGAAAGAGAAAAAGAGAGAGAGAGAGAGAAAGGGAAAGAAAAAGAGCGAAAGAGAGAGAGAGAGAGAAAGAGAGACAGAAAGAGAAAGAGAGAGAGAGAGAAAGAGAGAAAAAGAGAGAAATGGAGAGAGAGGAAGAAAGAGAGAAAGAGAGAGAGAGAGAAAGGGAGACAGAAAGAAAGAGAAAAAGAGAGAGAAAGAAAGAGAGAGAAATGGAGAGAGAGAGAGGAAGAAAGAGAGAAAGAGAGAAAGAGGTAGGTAAGTTTTTTTAAAATTTATTTTCAATACATTGTGAAAACTCAACTGTCAGTTGATCTTAATGTTATGAAATGAAAAGTATGTCATTTGCAATTAACTTGGCATAAAATAATTTATTTGCATTTAATTGTAATGGTTCAAAGAATGTTCGGAAAAATGTTCGGCCCTCCACCATGTTCACTTCATCCAATCTGGCCCTCTTTGAAAAAAGTTTGGACACCACTGGTTTATGGCAAGTAAAACTTTGGCCTATGCTGGTTAATGATAAGCACATCCAAACTATTAGCAAAAGAACAGATAACCACATTTGGATTAGAAACTCTCCAAATTTCTTGTCCTTTTAGTTGGTTATTTAAGATAGCTAACCCTCCTGTCACTTAACTCTAATATACAAACAATGAGGAGAGGTGTCCAATAGAGGTCACGATGACACCACATGCACTGTGATATTGTTGTGCAAAGAACTTGTTCACCATTATTTGAGAGATGAACTGCTTAACTGTGAAGGATTACAAACTGATCAATATACATTCTATGACAATTCTATATAATTCTATGACAATTTCTCTTTTCTCCCATGCTTTTTGTCAAAATGAGAATTTGCTTGGTTCCTCACCAATGTCATAGGAGGGCACGTCCCATTCTGGCAAAGATAAATACCCATTAGAAGTTTATGGTAAGTGTTAGCAACTCTGGGTTCAGAACCAGTGTTACAACTCTGGTCCCTTAACCAGTGTTTAGAAATAAATGCGGAATAGTGTAATTCACCGGGCAGTAAAGAGATACGTTGCTGTAACCACAAACAAACTCTAAAACAGTGATAGTCAGAAAATAAATAGTCTTTACTTTGTAGCAACTAAAATACTTCTTCCGACTAACTGCTCAAACAAATAACAATCCTTCACCAAACAGAGTTTATCTTACAGTGATGCAAAACAAATCCTCCTTCTTCAGTCACAGCTCCTCAGCACAGGGAATCGAAAAAGGGAACGGACTGTGATTCTGAGCTTGCTTTATGGTAGAGCTGAGACTCACAGCCAATCAGGATTCAAACACAGTTCTTAAAGCTACATAACTCCTTAAGAACATAGGCTCATATATATTGTCAACCCAATATAAGGCTGAATATCCTAACAGTAAGCATCACATAGTTCAAATTTAACTGACAAGATGAATTTAAGGATGATATTAACTGTACTTTACTCAACTCCTGAGCAGATCTAAAAACAGCTACCATTAGGATTGCAATACTTATCTGCCTCAGCAAACAAAATAATCACCAGCTCTACATAACTATTAGTCTTTCTATCTGACTGCACAAGATTATCTCTGGGGTGGATTTTTTATTTCAGCAATGTTCTAAAAATGGTTGAAATATTCATTCCCATCCACCTTACCCATTTTCAACATGTTACAGCAGAAGAGATCTGTTTCCCTTTAGAAAGGGGAAGAGCTATTAAAATGCTGGCAACAAAAATATATAGGAACCATCATTTCCATAGGAGTAGCAACACTAATTAGGTATTAAGAGCAGGACTTATTAACGAGCTGTTAATTATCTACAGTAATCACTTTCATTTTGATAGTCCCCTTTCTTCATCTGCTGATACCGTTAAAATCTGTGCACAGCATTCTACTTCTTACTACGAGGGAGTAAATCTGATGACTCTATTGTGTTCTTATGGTATTATGCTATTCTTTTGTGGCAGGGGTCTGCAAAGTTGGCTCTTTTAAGACGGGTGGACTTCAACTGGGGAATTCTGGGAGTTGAAGTCCACCCATCTTAAAAGAGCCAACTTTGCAGACCCCTGTTTTGTGGTATCAGTAAGTTGGGCATTTTAACGCTTGATTCCCTGTGGTTAAAAGCAGTGTTTCTTAATCTTGGCAACTTGAAGATGGGTGGACTTCAACTCCCAGAACTCCTCAGCCATCTTCAAAGTCAGCAAGGTTGAGAAACACTGAGCAATGAGGCTTCCAGATAACTTCTCCCACCTCCACGAACCAATGCTCATGGAGAAACCCAAGCTAAAACTAAAGTCAGCTTTAACAGAACTTCAGGGATGGATTCTCCAAATCGTAGTCAGACCCTCCATGTAAAGTATTTGTTTTGTCTGTCATATTTCCTACCTTCAAATATTCTCCAATGGTCACATATGTTCTTGGACATTTTCACTAATTCCTTCTTGTCAATAGCAGGCTGAAAACAAAACAAAACAGAACAGAACGACAATAGCTATTGGAAACTTCATAGGACGCAGGGGGCTTTTCATACAGGATGGCTCATACTGAGAACAGCTTCCATAATCTTTTGTTTCGCCTGACCCATTTCCATGTTTTCATGAAGTTATACAACAACAACAAAGAAGATATTCTACTTTCAGATGAAAAATAAGTAAATTAGGTCAGTGCTTCTTTTTCCTTAACAGCAGATCTAGTTTTTTTTAATTTAGACTGCTGTGTATTGACCCACAATTACACTAGGTTTATAGCTATGCACACATACACAAAGGGTTCCCAGCTTGAGCTTCTATACTCCTTGTTTTCTTTTTCCTAAGTTTAACTGAGAAATCGTCAAACCAAGGTACAATATTCTAACCCAGGGGTCTCCAACCTTTGCAACTTTAAGTCTAAAGGACTTTAGCTCCCAGACTTCTCCAGCCAGCTTTGCTGGCTGGAGAAGTCTGGGAGCTGAAGTCCTTCAGACTTAAAGTTGCAAAGGTTGGAGACCCCTGTTCTAACCAACCAAAAGCCCTCCTGCCAACAAAATGGCAGGACAGATGTGACAAAGAAGTAATATTTACGTGCTTCTGATCTTCTTTTTCTTTTATATACTGCATACATAAATTTTAATTATGATTTGAACCGAGCCGCTATCTCCCACTCAGCATGTTCAATTATGCATTGCCTAACAATACTCTGAATTTTAATCTGAGGGATCTATAGTGACCTATATTTTCTTGTTTAGAACTGGTAAAACAAACACCAACCCTAGAACAATCATTAAAGAGCTGAAGTATTACACTGCAGAAATGTGCAGTAAACCAACCACCGTAATTCAGCAATTGGCCAGAATCTTTTGCCATGAACCACAGAATTAAAAATACATGTAGCAGTCTATGATCATAAAAATTCTCTCACCTGCCACTGTCCATCCTTATGTTGGTAGAATAGAAGAGGTGTTTGCTGATTTTCCTGCAGTACCCAGAGCCCACCTGTTTCCTCAAATGCAATGTCCCAACCTTTGTGGCTTAAGGTTATATGCTGTTTAGAAATTAAGCTCTGAGCACCGGCATCAAGCTGGAAGATGGATACTGCAGGAATACTTGTAGAAGCAACCAACATTATGTTACTTTTATACATCAGGTTTCCTACATCAGTTACATCAAATGATTCCCACATGGTTAAGAAAATGATATGTGAAGTGTAGTAAAGGGGTCTCCAAACTTGTCAACTTTAAGACTTGTGGAGTCCAAGAATTCCCCCGTCAGCATGGGGAACTGAAGTTCACAACACTTAAAAATTGACAGGTTTGAAGACCCCTAGTATAGATTAATTCTCATCTAATCAGAAGTAACCCTTGTTGAACTTATTAAAGCTTATTCTTAGGTAAATAAATATACAACTGAAACTTTAGAATTTCTGCAAAATTAGATGTTATCTCTAGTGTCAGCTACCACTTGCAATATCTACGGGATCTAGCTATCTACGGGATCGGATCCTGCCCCATATATCCTCACGGCCGATTCGCTCCCACAGAGAGGGACTTCTCCGGGTGCCGTCCACTAGACTTTGTCAGCGGGCGATGCCCAGGGGAAGGGCCTTCTCTGTGGCGGGCCCAGCCCTCTGGAACGACCTTACCCCCGACATTAGAACAACCACGGACCTCCGCTCCTTCCGTCAAAAATTAAAAACACACTTTTTTTGATTGGCCGGCCTAGGGTAGTCTCTTCTTTTAGGGTTTCTTAGGGAATGATTGTTTTAATGGGGTTAAGGGTTTTTTAGGATAGTTTGTATTTTATAGTTGTTTTAGCGCAGGATATGATTTAATGTGATTTTAATTTTGTACTTTGTTCTATGTTATCTGTTCTTAATTTACCTGTGCCCCGCCTCGAGTCCCTTTGGGGAGAGAGAGCGGGTTAGAAATAAAATTTATTATAGACCTGGTTGGGCCACGAGGGCGGACATCCCCTCGTTGAAATATGCCCACCAGGCTACCGTGCTTTTCATCAGCCCCGGGCCCTAGTTAGGGGCGGTGGGGTAGCGGTCATTGTCAAGGAAGGTCTTGAGCCGAGAGAGACCATTCTGCCACAGACTACCGGTTGTGAGTCCCTCTGCGTGAAGTGGGGCCTAGGGAGGCAGTTGGGCTTGCTGATTGTATACCTGGCTCCCCGCTATGTAGCAGCAGCCCTGCCCGAGCTCCTGGAGGTGATCGCTACGGTGGCAGTTGAGACCCCCAGACTTTTAGTCATGGGGGACTTTAATCTGCCATAATTGGGCGAATCATCCGAGGTAGCTCGGGAGTTCATGGCTTCCATGACGGCCATGGACCTGACCCAACTAATTCAAGGCCCCACTCACGAGGGTGGACATACACCGGACCTCATCTTTGTCTCAGGCCAATGGAAGAGTGATCTGGGTATAGGGGATATAGTCATCACGCCCTTGTCATGGTCAGACCACTCACTTCTCCGGCTCGACTTTCCGACCGCTGCTCCCCTCCGCGGGGAGGCGGAACCTGAGTTACCAATCTGGTTCCGCCCCAGGCGCCTGATGGACCCTGATGGGTTCCAGACGGCGCTTGGGCCACTTCCTGTACCCCTGACCCGCGCCCCGATGGAGGACCTCGTGGCCGCATGGAATATTGCGGCCACGGGAGCCTTAGATCGGGTCGCGCCCTTGCGGCCTCTCTTGCGGCAGCGAACCACCCTGGCTCCTTGGTTTACCGAGGAGCTGAGGGTGATGAAACGCCGCAAGAGATGCCTAGAGAGAAGATGGAGGTCTACCCGATCTGAATCTGACCGGACACAGGTAAGAGCCCATTTACGGACTTACATTGTGGCGCTGAGAGTGGCCAAACGTCATCATTGTGCTACTCTCATAGCATCCGCAGACAACCGCCCTGCCGCCCTGTTTAGGGTGACCCGCTCCCTCCTTCAACAGAGGGTGCGGGAAGCCCCGTTACAGGGTAGAGCAGAGGAATTTGTGATTTTTCTGCAGGAGAAAATCACTCAGATACAGAACGAGCTAGCCCCCCATTGATGGGCCAGTGGGATGCCACGAGACAGATCCTGTTTGGGAGGAGTTTGACTCCGTTACTTCCGAGGATATGGACAGGTTACGTGGGCGACTGCGAGCCACCACGTTTATTGGACCCGTGCCCCTCCTGGCTTGTACTGGCATCCTGGGAGGTGACACGAGGCTGGCTCCAAGAGGTTGTCAACGCATCCTTAAGTGAGGGTTCCTTGCCTGCTCCCCTAAAAGAGGCTATGGTGAGGCCCCTCCTTAAGAAGCCCTCTTTGGATCCAGCTTTATTAAACAACTATCGTCCAGTCTCCAACCTTCCCTTGGCGAAGGTTGTTGAGAGTGTGGTGGCACAACAGTTTCCCCGTCACCTGGAGGAAGTTGATTATCTAGACCCGCGCCAGTCCGGCTTCCGGCCCGGGCATAGCACTGAGACGGCATTGGTCGCGTTGGTCGATGATCTCTGGAGGGCCAGAGATGGGGGTTGTTCCTCCATCCTGGTCCTATTAGACCTCTTGGCGGCTTTCGATACCATCGACCATGGTATCCTATTGTATCGGCTGGGGGGGTTGGGGGTGGGAGGCACCGTTTTACGGTGGTTCTCCTCCTACCTCTCTGGCCGATCGCAATTTGTGTTGACAGGAGAGCAGAGGTCGACCTCGAGACCCCTCACATGTGGGGTGCCTCAGGGGTCGGTCCTCTCGCCTCTCCTGTTCAACACATACATGAAGCCGCTGGGTGAGATCATCCGTGGTTTTGGGGTAGAGTACCATCTCTACGCTGATGACACTCAGCTGTATATATCTACCCCAAACCACCCCAACGATGCCGTAGCGGTGATGTGCCAGTGCCTGGAAGCCGTGCGGATCTGGATGGGAAGTAACGGACTCAGGCTCAACCTGACCAAGACCGAGTGGCTGTGGTTTCCGGCCGCCCGATTCAACCAGCTCACTCCATCGCTGTCCATAGGGGGCGAACATCTTGCCCCTGTGGATGGGGCGCGCAATTTGGGTGTCCTCCTGGATGCCCGGCTGTCCATGGAAGATCAAGTGACAGCCGTGGCCAGGAGGGTGTTTTACCAGGTTCGCCTGGTCCGCCAATTGCGCCCCCTATTGGATCGGGACGCCCTTCGCACAGTCACTCATGCGCTCGTGACATCCCGACTGGACTATTGTAACTCTCTCTACATGGGGCTCCCCTTGAGGTGCACCCGGAGACTTCAGCTAGTCCAGAATGCAGCCGCGCGAGCAATTATGGGAACCTCAAGGTTTACCCATGTAACACCGCTCTTGCGCGAGCTGCACTGGCTGCCTGTCGTCTTCCGGATGCGCTTCAAGGTGTTAGTCATCATCTTTAAAGTGCTCCATGGCTCGGGACCTAGCTATCTGCGGGATCGGATCCTGTCTCATACATCCTCACGGCTGATTCGCTCCCACAGAGAGGGACTTCTCCAGGTGCCGTCCACTAGACTTTGTCAGCGGGCGACGCCCAGGGGAAGGACTCTCTCTGTGGCGGGCCCAGCCCTCTGGAACGACCTTCCCCCCGACATTAGAACGACCACGGACTTCCGCTCCTTCCGTCTAAAATTAAAAACATATCTTTTCTGTCTGGCCGGCCTAGGATAGTCTCTCTGTCTATGGGGTATTATATTTAATTGGGAATGTGATTCTAGTTTAACTTAGTTTTAATGGGGATTTTTAGCACAGGTATAGGTTTAATTTGTTTTTAAATGTTTGTATATTTGCTGTTTTTTATTCTTCCTGTGCACCGCCCCGAGTCCCTATGGGGAGAGGGAGCGGTCTACAAGTATTAAATATTATTATTATTATTATTATTATTATTATTATTATTATTATTATTATTATTATTATTATTATTATTATTATTATTATTATTATTAATATGGCCACCTTAAGGAACTCTTACAGTAATATTTCAAGGAATAATCTCCAATATCTGCTATAAAGTAGCAGAAGTAATTTCACAATGTCAACATTCATTAGATATCATCTACAAACTCTGATTATAATGCCTTAATTCAGGGATCTGCAAAGTTGGCTCTTTTAAGACTGGTGGACTTCAACTCCCAGAATTCCCCAGCCAGTATGGCTGGCTGGGGAATTCTGGAAGTTGAAGTCCACCAGCCTTAAAAGAGCCAACTTTGCAGACCCCTGCCTTAATTCAAATACGTTTCATATTATTCCTACACAATTTCACTACCATATCTTAAGTCATTTAATCAACCGATTCCATAATACAGGTAATCCTTGACTTACAACCAGAATTGAGCTCAAAATGTGTATTGCTAAGCAAGACCATTATTAAGTGAGCTTTGCCTCATTTTACAACCATTAATCCGTTGTTAAGTGAATAATTGCAATTAAGTTAGTAACATCATTGTCAAGTGAATCTGTTTGTCAGAAGTGATCACATGACCAAGGGATACGGCAACTTTCACCTGACTGTAGGGATGCTGTAATGGTCGTAAGTATCAGAACTGGTCATAAGTCACTTTTTCAGTACCATTGTAACTTTGAATGTTCACTAAACAAATGGTTGTAAGTTGATGACTATCTGTTAAATATAAACTTTTCAGAAATAAGACATAGTTTGTAATGAAATAATGTAACTGCCTGCTGCCTCTACGGTAGTTATATTTTTTCCTCTTACCAGTCGTATAAAATGGCAATGTAATTTCCTTCACAACAATAAACTATTCTTGAGACAGCATATTTCTGAGGAGGAAAAGAAATGTAAACGTAATTGGCAAGAGCTAATTTTTTTATGTGTGGGAAGAAATAGAAGAACAGTAATAAAAGAAACCTTGGATCAAAAACATACATATCAGGGTTTTTTTAAATAACAAAGACAAGCTGTCTCTTATTCAGTCTGCCCTGATTTCTGTTCTGAGCAAAGACAGAAAGATGAAAATCACAAAACATCTAAAGGGGCAGAAGTTGGATGAATAGTTTCTATGCAAAAAGAAAATGTTCTTGGATGATTGGTATAACCACTGCACAATTGTTTAGTTACAATTTTTAGAATATCAGTACATCTGTTCACACGATGGAGGTTAGTACAACAGAGAGACAGAGCATCTGCTTGTTCATGTTTGTCTGGAATAATTTAGCATTCCCCAGATAACTCTCATACTATCCTGAGATCAACCCAATAGCATTTATTTAAAATTAGTGAAAAATTAAAGTAAGCCTCCAATAACACAAAGAAACATTTCTAAACAGTTTTAAATATTAGTGCATTCATGTTGTGAAGTAATTGCATTCTACAATGGCTACTTCTCAAAATATTCTTTACCAAAAACCCTATATTTTATAGAGTCAAATGTTGATTATCAGTAGCATAAACCTGTTCTCAACTTTATGATAGTTCAATAAATTCATTCAAAAAAGAAAACACGTGTAAAAAAAGAAAAACAATGGAAACATACATGTTATAGAGAACATTCACCCAAAAGACAATTACCTTCTTATTCTTACCAGCTTCATTTATATTCAAATTATTCAGTTGAAAGCAATGTAGTTCTTTCCCACTTTTATACTTCCAGAGCCTCAAGGTACCATCCTAGGAAATTCAAGAGATAAGCTAATTCTTATTTTTGCCAAAGGAAAGGTTTTATTAATTGCATTGAGAGGTCTCTCATATATACACATTAACAAGGCTGATATCATACTAAGCTGAAATTCCTTTATCTAATGTATGATTGGTTAAACAAGCTGTAATGGCTGGGTCAACGCCTAACTTTAAGCATAGGTCATGATGTGTAAATCACCACAATGTGCATAAGACAATTTGATGAGCAAAAAGTCAAAAAAGCACACTGTGATTTAGCATAATTACAAATTCGACCAATAATTTAAAATCCCTCTTAGATACCTGCATATATATCTCATGGATATTGAGCAATGAATATTCATAATTTCTAATGATTTCTAATAACACATTACTGTATTTCATATGGAGTTTAAGTAGATATTAATAATGAATAATGTGGTGTAAAACGCATGGGAGAATGATGATGATGGTGTTTGGAATGATGATGGTGTTTGGAGGCCGTGCGGGTCTGGATGGGGAGGAACAGGCTCCGACTCAACCCGTCCAAGACCGAGTGGCTGTGGTTTCCGGTGTCCCGATATAGCCAGCTGGCTCCATCGCTGGATATCGGGGGCGAGTCATTAGCCCCCGCGGAAAGGGCTCGCAACTTGGGTGTCCTCCTGGACTCGCGGCTGTCCTTGGATGACCATGTGGCGGCCATGGCCAGGGAGGCTTTTTATCAGGTTCACTTGATACGCCAGTTGCGCCCCTTTCTAGATCGGGACTCCCTTCGCAGAGTCACTCAAGCCCTCGTGACGTCCCACCTAGACTACTGCAATGCTCTCTATATGGGGCTCCCCTTGGG
The DNA here is from genome assembly GCA_039707465.1 of Rhabdophis nuchalis. Lineage (NCBI taxonomy): Eukaryota > Metazoa > Chordata > Lepidosauria > Squamata > Natricidae > Rhabdophis > Rhabdophis nuchalis. Next base: position 10,563,255 of record CM077649.1, read on the forward strand.
GTGCACCCGGAGGCTCCAGCAAGTACAGAATGCAGCTGCACGGGGGATCTTGGGAGTCTCTCGATACTCCCATATAACACCTCTCCTGCGTGAGCTGCACTGGCTGCCTGTGGCCTTCCGGGTGCGCTTCAAGGTATTGATAACCATCTTTAAAGTGCTCCATGGCACGGGACCTGGGTATTTGCGAGACCGCCTCCTACCACACACCTCCCTCCGTCCTGTCCGCTCGCACAGGGAGGGCCTCCTCAGGGTGCCGTCTGCTGGCCAATGCCGGCTGGCGACCCCCAGGGGAAGGGCCTTCTCTGTGGCGGGTCCGGCTCTCTGGAACAACCTACCTCCCAACATTCGCACCATCACGGACCTGCGCCTCTTCCGCCGGGAGCTTAAAACTCATTTTTTCCATCTGGCTGGCCTGGCTTAGACTTTATTAACAAATTGTGGGGATTTTATTAAGGGTTTTTAGATGATTTTAAAGATGTTTTTAGCATGGGTTTAAATGTAATATATTTTTATAGTAGTTATATTGTATTTTGTATTGTTTTGTATTGTTCTTAATCTTTGCCTGTGCACCGCCCTGAGTCCCTTCGGGGTGATAGGGCGGGATACAAACCCAATAAATGAAATGAAATGATTCCCTACAGTGAATCATGAGAGACAGCAAGAGAAAATAAATCTTTTACTTATTAGAAGAAAGAAAAAAATGCATTTTTAAAGCATTTATTAACATTCTAGATGTATAGAATCCCACATAATCTACATACCCCGGAAGCAGATAAAAGAAGATCAGGAAAGTTTGGCAGGACCAATATTGTGCTGACAAATCTAGAAAGAAAAAAATAAATTGAAACAAAAGCAATAAAGAGTAAAATTATATATATATATATATACCGCTGTGCAAAAAAATTTGTAGCCAAACTGATATTTTCCCTTGTATTTATACAAAAATCTGCATATAAAAAGTTTATCTTAATATTTAGCTTAAGAAATTATCTTGTATGTATCTTATTGTTTAAGTAAAAGGTTGGAAGAGAGAACTTTTATATTAGGTAGCAATTAGATAATTTAGGTAAGAGCGAATAGACTGATAAGGAGATAAATAAGGGGCATAATGTGAACAGAGAGGATAACATCTGGGTAGAGTGGTGTATAGTGGAAGTCAGGGGAGTGGGTGGGAATGGGAGGTGGGGGAGGGTTAGGGTGGTTAGGGGAAGGAAATAGATTTGCATAATTAGTTTAGAAGATGGGGATAATCGGATAATGTTATTCTGTGAGAAATTTATATTATGTTGGCGGGGAAGAGGGGGGTACAGTATGTGTATTTGATTTATATTGCATATATGGGGGGGGGGGGAAGGGGGAAAATTTGTTTGTGTAAAACGTTTTCAATAAAAAAAATATTTTTCTTTCTAATAAATTAGTTTTAAAAATAGTTCAGAAATCTATTCAGGTTCTTGAAATACATTCTTCTCCAATTTTTACATAAGCGTGAGGGCTAGAATAAGGGTAATGTATAACTGTAAAGTGAATTGCAGACCTCCATTTTTTTTTCACGATCAAGCTGAAGTATTGGGACTTCAAATATATGATACTATAAGTAGAAATCTCTTAGTGAAGTATTTCTTTGAACATTAAGATTACTAATTTATTGCCACTAGAAACAAAGCATGATTATATATGCCGAGGGTGCACAAAATGCTGTTACCTTTCCACTGAAGTGGTAACTATTTATCTACTTGCATTTGCATGCTTTCAAACTGCAAGGTTAGCAGAAGTGATAATTCTTTTCCTTCCTTGGGGACTAAGACTATTCAGCATATATGCAGAAAGGATATGCATGCACACACACAAACACAGAAAAGAAAATAATAATTCTTTTAAATATTAAGATTTTTTTAAATTAACAAATGGTGTTCAGGCTAGGGAATATTCCAATGCAGGGGTCTCCAACCTTTGCAACTTTAAGTCTGAAGGACTTCAGCTCCCAGACTGAAGTCTGGGAGCTGAAATCCTTCAGACTTAAAGTTGCAAAGGTTGGAGACCCGTTCTAATGGATGACATGTTAGCTACATTTGAGACCATAACAAAATAAGCTTTTCTGAAAATCTGAATTCCCTCAGCATCCAACTCATTTATTTCGTCCCAAATCAGAGGTAGAATGGATTCTTCAAAAATCATCCAAGGAAGTGAACATTTATTATTATTCTTAGGTAGTCTAAAGCAGGGGTCTCCAACCTTTGCAACTTTAAGTCTGAAGGACTTCAGCTCAGCTGGCTGGAGAACTCTGGGAGCTGAAGTCCTTCAGACTTAAAGTTGCAAAGGTTGGAAATCCCTGGTCTAAAGCATTTCTGATCCCAAGAGATTGATTATAATACTAGCTGTTATTAAGCTTGAGCTTAAATATGGTTTCCTTCTTCTTGTTTCCTTATGTTAGCAAAGAGGAGTTTCCTTTCAATCACACTGAAAACAGTTTTTTTGGTTACTCACTCTCTGTGACCCAGGCAAAAGGATACTATAACATGTGGTGCTTTAGTCAAACTAACTCGGATCTTCTCATCTCGATCAGCTGTTACAATATATTGGTCATCAGGACTCAATGTCTAATGATAACAGAACAATAGAAATATGATGAATGGTATGTTCAGGGATAATCATCCACCCACCAACCATATAATTTGTTTGGCTTCAAACTGATAATCTGAGGAAGACTGGGAGGAATAATTAAAAGTTACCAGTCTACAACATTTGACAAACCTGTTTACATATATTTGCATTTGTCTTAATAATTGCTAATATATAGAAAATCATCTAATTTGTTGGTCTCATTTGACAGAGTTGAACTCATTAAGCAACTGTGCTTACACTACTTCTCAGCCCAAATTACCTCATAAGGGTGATTCTGGGAGGAAAAAAAATAAGACTTATTCTTTTTTAATCAAATTATTTATCAAATTTTAAAACTGCCCATCATCTCCCTCAGAGTGACTCTGGGCTGTGTAAAGATAAAATATCAAACCATAAAAATCAGTATATACTTTTTAAAAAAAGCATGGATGAATTAAAAATCAGTGTCAGCGTTAATTAAAAGGCAGGGAGAAGGCTTTCAGGACAGCCTGCCTCATGCCTGTATGCCAGGGGTCTCCAACCTTTGCAATTTTAAGTCTGAAGGACTTCAGCTCCCAGAGTTCTCCAGCCAGCTTTGCTGGTTGAAGAACTCTGGGAGCTGAAGTCCTTCAGACTTAAAGTTGCAACGGTTGGAGACCCCTGCTGTATGCAGCTATGGGAGTCTCAAACAAGATCTCAGAAAAAGGTTTTGCATCTTTCCAGAAGGTCAGGAGGAGAATGTTCCACAAGACAGAAGGCTCTCTTCTTGGACCATGCCAGGTAGAATTCTTTATCTGACAGGATCTGTAACATACCTTCCCTGCCTAATGACGACAGACTTAAATCTGATTAGCCTTTAATACAGTATATTATTGGAAATATCCATTAAAAACTCATGTGTACCAAATCCAACAAAAGAGACAAGTGTCCAAGCTCAATTGTTCCTGCACTTTTTGGTTCTACTATTGAATAAGAATATACATCGCCAGATTTGTCAGCAACCAAAACTTTGTCTTCTGCAGATGTTATTATCAGGGAGGTACATCTTCTCATGACAGGTCTGGAAAAAAAAAATAGACATAATTCTAAATTTTTGAATTTCAGAACCTATCATGGCCTACATGTGACCAACGAAAGTGTAACAAATCTGCAACGCTCATAATCTCCTAGAATTCTAAAAATGGTCGGGGAAGATGGCCGAGACATCAGCTTGGAAGCAGCTGCATTAGATTCACTGAGGCTGGGCATGGTTTGGGAGATGTCATGGAAAGTGATTGTGAAGCCCTTGGCTTATCCAAAGGAGCTTGCAGAGGAACAGAAAAATATTTCTAGGCTGTTCTTCAGCTGGAATGACATAAAGCAGGGGTCCCCAACCCCCACGGTTCGTGGCTTGATAGGAACTGGGCCGCAGGGCCAGAGAGGAGGAGGAGGGAGGAGGGGGCAGCCTCCTGGGCAGAGCATGCGCCGGATGCGGGAGAGCGCAGGCGCGGCTGTTCGCGCCGTTGGAGGCCCTAGAGGGCTGAGTGAGCCAACTCCCCCCTGCGTGCGCATGTGCTGCCTGTTCCCCCTCACCCCCGCTCCTCCTCTACGGCAGAATTTTCTTTAAAATGAAACCGGTCCCTGGTGCAAAAAAGGTTGGGGACCCCTGACATAAAGGAAACATAAAACACAACAATAAAGCTAAGAAACAAATCCAAGCAGAACAGTAAATTTAATATAACAAGGTAAGGAAAGAGTGAGTGAGTGTGTGTGTGTGAGAGAGAGAGAGAGAGAGACAGACAGACAGACAGACAGACATGGTTTTTGGCAATTAGAAGTGGTTTGCCCTTGCCTGCTTTCAAGATTGAGAGAGAGTAAGCAACCCAAGGTCGCGCAGGAGAGTTAATGCTAAGAAATGTAGAGTCTTTGGATTTTAGCCTAGTGCCTTAACTCAGGGGTCTCCAATTGCAACTTTAAGTCTGAAGAACTTCAGACTTAAAGTTGCAAAGGTTGGAGACCCCTGCTAACTGCTTCACCAAACTGGCTCCTTATGTAAAACATGCATAACAATTTTTGTTACTAATACTTAGATTTATAAAAATATTTTAAAACATTTTCCTTCTCATACCTTATGCTCAGACATTTCCAGGAAGGCTTTGAGCAAAAAAGAATTAATTGCTTGTTGTCATCCGTCAGAACAAAATACTTCCCTGATGAAGAAAATGCACAGGCAAGGATATTATTTCTTTTGCCAAGTGGCTTTCCATCCTCACTAAAAAGAGAAAAAAAAACATGACACAATTGATTCAAAAACAAACCATTTCAAGTACTTAAAATTATATTTTCTGAGATAACATTTTCAATTATTTTACAGAACATCTGTTCTTTGATTGTGTAAAAAAGTTAAATGTCTATGGAGATTCTCAGCCAGCCAGATCATGGTTATCCCAAAGGTGCTTCTTCACTTTCTGGTTTTTCTTTGAAGTCGTTTTGCTTCTCATCCAAGAAGCAATTGTATTATATTTTTCTCATAGAAGCTTCTTGGATGAGAGGCGAAACAAACATCTTCAAAAAAACCACCCCAGAAAGTCCAGTTGCTTCTTGAAAAAGCACCTTTGGGATAAAAAAAATAAAGAAACAAGGAAAGCTATTTCTTAGCATTTATTTTAATTATTTAATTTTACATTGCTTTTTAACTGATATCATGGTAGAAAAGACACTGCAGATTCTTTCCTCTTATAGGCAATAATAATAATAATAATATTTAATATTTGTAAACCGCTCCCTCTCCCCATAGGGACTCGGGGCGGTGCACAGGAAGAATAAAAAACAGGAAATATACAAACATAATTAAAAACAAATTAAACCTATACCTGTGCTAAAAAAGCCCATTAAAACTAAGCTAAACTAAAATAGCATTCCCAATAATTAAATGTAATAATAGTAATACCCCAGAGGCAGAGAGACTATCCTAGGCCGGCCAGACAGAAAAGATGTGTTTTTAATTTTAGACGGAAGGAGCGGAGGTCCGTGGTCGTTCTAATGTCGGGGGGCAGGTTGTTCCAGAGGGCTGGGCCCGCCACAGAGAGAGCCCTTCCCCTGGGCGCCGCCCGCTGACACAGTCTAGTGGACAGCACCCGGAGAAGTCCCTCTCTGTGGAAGCGAATCGGGCGTGAGGATGTATGAGGCAGGATCCGATCCCGCAGATAGCTAGGTCCCGAGCCATGGAGCGCTTTAAAGATGATGACTAGCACCTTGAAGCGCACCCGGAAGACGACAGGCAGCCAGTGCAGCTCGCGCAAGAGCGGTGTTACATGGGTAAACCTTGAGGTTCCCATAATTGCTCGCGCGGCTGCATTCTGGACTAGCTGAAGTCTCCGGGTGCACCTTAAGGGAAGCCCCATGTAGAGAAGCAATACTTATCTAAGAGAGGAAAATACCATATTTTCCAGAAGGATCTCTAGAGATGCTTAATTATAGATTCAATTATTCCCAGTTAGTAATGTTCTACGTACCTGGGAAATTAACCATCTCACCTTTTTTGTTTTTCTTGAAGTTTTTTGCTTGCAGTACTACAGTCATAAATGAAAAGATCATCATTGCTGTCAAGTAAATGAATATACGTCACATAAATATTTTCTGTAGAAGCATTTTCGTGTTGAACTGTTAAAAAACAAAGCAATGTTTCCTATACCAATAGGTTAGCAACCTACAGCTCTATTTTTTCCAGACCTAAATCTAATCTCACTTGTTGGCATTCTCAGCACCTTTTCAAATTTCTCTGAATTTTTATTAAAATATGATGCCTGGAACAGAAAATAGTACTTGTGGTAGAACATAGTGCATAATGCAAATATAGTGGAGCAATGTACCTTCTGATACAGAGTAAAACTGGATTTGCCTTTTCAGCAACCTTATATTCAATGTGGTCAAAATACTTCTTCAGAATATGAATATCAAGCCAAATATGCCCCTATCTTGTTTCTGTTCATTTGGTTTCTTTTTTCCTGCTTCCACTTTATTGTTATTTTACCTTTATTTTTCAGCTTGTATGCTGCTTCAAGTACTCTTTCATCCCACTACTTTTGTTTTTGTCTTCTATACTGTTATCTCATACCGTTTTGTTTGACCTAAAATTTGCAAAGTATTTCCTCCATCTCTCAATCTGCCAACCTTACCATTTGTCAGCTAATTAACAAATGCCCAATAGCCTATGTTGACTTACAAATCAGATTACTATCACACCGTTTGTCAAATTCTATGCTGAAATTAAGATATATTACATCCACAGGATCCCTACAGTCTATTAAGAAAAGTTCATCTTATAACAAAGTACCTTCATCAAAAAAATTATGTAGAAATCTAACAATAAATTAAAATGTCCACAAGTTCTCAATATTTCCATTTGGCCTCTTAAATCTTCTCCATTAATTAGATATTGGTTAGATTCTACTCAAATACAGACAATATTTTGTGCCCTCCTCTATCCTGTGAATGAGAAAGTATTAAAGAGAAGACTTTAAGAGGTGATCAGAAATTTCCTAGGTAGATCATGCTTGATAAGAGTTTGTCGCCATGCAGGTACTTGGAATAAAGTTTTCCATCACACTCAATTCATACTTTTTTTTTTTTTAAAGGCTTTTGGGGGGGGGGGGGTTATTGAATCACCGTGAAAGATCATTATTGCTACTCTTGGAAAGAAACAATACTTTTTTAAAACTTCCAAATTTTGGGTTTGAATTTGTTTTTGGCACCTTTTAGTTACTGATGATTCCTGGCAATGACCTGGACAAGTCCCTGCAGTTTTCTTCACAATATTTTTTGGGTTGTTATTTCCCACTGCCTCCTTCCTAAGGCTGAGGGAGAGTGCCTGTTCCAAGGTCAAGCTCTATGCACCAAAACCAGCAGTCTCTAGTCTGGTGCCTTAAACCAGGGGTCTCCAACCTTTGCAACTTTAAGTCTGAAGGACTTCAGCTCCCAGACTTCTCCAGCCAGCAAAGCTGGCTGGAGAATTCTGGGAGCTGAAGTCCTTCAGACTTAAAGTTGCAAAGGTTGGAGACCCCTGCCTTAACCGCACCACACCAAGCTAGCTCTTTTTTTCATGTTCGTAGTCTCATAATTTAAGTGTGCACGGTTGATAGAAGCTTCACTCTCTCTTTTTCTCCATATTAACTTTCCCTTTGTTCTCTTTGCCAGAATTCCACTGTCATGCATGTGCATGTGCAAAATCTAAACTAACCCCCACCCCATTTAATTTCTTCAAAAGATATTGGACTACCATTCCCATTATGCCAATCGGTATCCATCTGTTAACAATAACCAAAGTATTAAATCTAGAGCAGGGGTCTGCGAAGTTGGCTCTTTTAAAGACGGGTGGACTTCAACTCCCAGAATTCCTCAGCCAGCCAGGCTGGCTGGGGAATTCTGGGAGTTGAAGTCCACCAGTCTTCGCAGACCCCTGCTCTAAGAGAGTTTCTTCAAACTCCAACCTTTCAGACACTCATACACCCTTTTCACTCACTTGGTCTCTTTATAATTAGCGGCGAAGAACTTGGCGCCGCCGCTAACTGCCATCAGACCCTCGGAAATGAGGAGCTTCGGGGAAGCACTCCCGACCCCAGCAACGTCCGCCGCCTCCATCGTCCTGCCCAGACCCACGTTGGGGCGCCCTGGAATCGTCACCAGCTAATGATGTCATTCCCCGGCCTACTAATGATGACGTCAGAAAAGGCCGGCTTGCTGCTCGCGGTGTTTCTCCACCTTGTCAACTTGAAGATGTCTGGACTTCAACTCCCAGAATTCCCCAGCCAGCATTCGCTGGCTGGGGAATTCTGGGAGTTGAAGTCCAGTCATCTTCAAGTTGACAAGGTGGAGAAACGCTGTGCTTAATGGGAGTAGAATTACTCCTTATTCCTTTTGTGGGGATAGAATAAACCAGAAGATGAGAAGTCTTCTCGGTATTTCCAACAGAAGGCTTGGCTGCCATAGGTTTCCATAATCTCGTCTCGTGACAATGAGTGCCCTGGGGGAGACGCCATCATCAAGACAATGGAATAAATAAGAATAAGAATAAGAAGGAGGAGGAGGAGGAGGAGGAGGAGGAGAAGAAGAAGAAGAAGAAGAAGAAGAAGAAGAAGAAGAAGAAGAAGAAGAAGAAGAAGAAGAAGAAGAAGAAGAAGAAGAAGAAGAAGAAGAAGAAGAAGAAGAAGAAGAAGAAGAAGAAGAAGAAGAAGAAGAAGAAGAAGAAGAAGAAGAAGAAGAAGAAGAAGAAGAAGAAGAAGAAGAAGAAGAAGAAGAAGAAGAAGAAGAAGAAGAAGAAGAAGAAGAAGAAGAAGAAGAGCACTTGGCACCATGTCCAAGAATTTTAATACATATCTCAGCAAATTGCAACTTCCTGCAATAACACCAGCGGAAATGCAAAAAACAGCGCTACTTGGCACATGTTATATTCTAAGTAGATACTTGGTTGATACCTAGGATGCTGGCAGCAAACTGTATCAACCATTAGCACCAGTCAATAGTATTTGTAATATGCATTTTTAAATGTTCAGTTGGCTGAGCTTCATGTTTTATGAATAAAGTAAATAATAATAATAATAATAATAATCAACAGTCAATAGTATTTGTAATATGCATTTTTAAATGTTCAGTTGGTTGAGTTTCATGTTTTATGAATAAAGTAAACAACAATAATAATAATCTTTGTCATTGTACTAAAATTACAATGAAATTGGTTAAAAGGGAAGGGAATGCAGTCCTAAAGGGGAATATTTGCAGCTCAGGGTTGAAATGAGGGGGTCCATTGGTGCTGATGAGGTCACCTAGTTTGGGTAATGAAACGTCTGCAAGAAAACAATTTCATTGTAATTTTAGTGCAATGACAATAAAGAGTATTATTATTAAAACAAGCTCAGATGGCACCAAGGACACCCCTCCACCACCCCCACCCCATATTGCACTGAAGACAATGATCCAAGGACGGTCCTTCCAACATTTGACGCTGGAGCTCTGTCCATGACCGTCCCTCTGGGCTTAGAAGTACACGGAACAGAGGAGAGCCCGTCGGCTCCTCCTTATCTCCCAAACTACTAAAGGGAACTCTCCGTTCCAGCTCCCGCCGCTACTAAGCAACGCAATCACCTCCTACCCACGTGAGAGGCGTACAAGTACGTGCCACCGGACGGCGGTTCCGGAAGGAAAAATGGGGTGGGAACCTTTCCTTTGCGGCCAAAGGAGGACACCGGACCGTTTTTTGGGAGACGCCAAGATGGCGGCCTCCCTGGCGACTCGCTACGGTCGTGTCGCGGCGTTTAAGGTAATGGAGGATTCGGATTCATTAAAGCAGGGCTCTCCAACCTTGGCCACTTTACGCCTCGTGGACTTCAACTTCATTAAAGCAGGGCTCTCCAACCTTGGCCACTTTACGCCTCGTGGACTTCAACTCCCAGAATTCCTCAGCCAGCGCATGCTGGCTGAGGAATTCTGGGAGTTGAAGTCCACGAGGCGTAAAGTGGCCAAGGTTGGAAACCCCTGCATTAAAGAGTTAGTTACTCGTGGATTTCCCTGTTAGGTGTCCGCCTGTAGCCAGGATCAATTGCTCCGTCGTATGTCTGTGCCAATAATTAGATTTATTGTCTGTCTGGATTTGACCTGAAGTTTCCAGCTGGTATAATTAGATTCAGGACGTCTAATTTTACTCGGATCTTCTCATCTCGATCAGCTGTTACAATATATTGGTCATCAGGACTCAATGTCTAATGATAATTGAGCAATAGAAATACGATGAATGGTATGTTCAGGCATAATCATCCACCCACCAACCATATAATTTGTTTGCCTTCAAACAGATAATCTGAGGAAGACTGGGAGGAATAATTAAAAGTTGCCAGTCTACAACATTTTACAAACCTGTTTACATATATTTGCATTTGTCTTAATAATTGCTAATATATAGAAAATCATCTAATTTGTTGGTCTCATTTGACAGAGTTGAACTCATTAAGCAACTATGCTTACACTACTTCTCAGCCCAAATTACCTCATAAGGGTGATTGGGGGGGGGGGGGGGGCGGGGAATAAGACATTCTTTTTTATCAAATTATTTATCAAATCTATCTACTACTATCTTGATGTAGACTAGGGCAGCGGTCCCCAACCTTTGCAACTTTAAGGCTGAAGGACTTCTGGGAGCTGAATTCTGGGAGCTGAAGTCCTTCAGACTTAAAGTTGCAAAGGTTGGGGACCCCTGGACTAGGGGTTCCCAAACTTGGCAACTTTAAAGACTTGTGGACTTCAACTCCCAGAATTCTCCAGCCTGGCTGGAGAATTCTGGGACTTGAAGTCCACAAGTTTTAAAGTTGCCAAGTTTGGGAACCCCTGATGTAGACTGTACGCCAGGATTATTTTCCAGCCTGCAAGGCGAAAAATAAGCTATTAGGGAGTAAAAAAACGTAATCAAGAAGGGTTACAATTCTTACCTTATAAATTGTCGTGAATCTCAGCCCGCTTTATCAAAGGCGGGGCCAATAGTTTTGAGAAAAACTGAAATGAAACAGACCCTTGGGGCAGGGAAGAGCAAAAGGGCAATAGCGGCACGAAAGAGAGAGACCAGAAGCAGTGTTGCAAAGAAAATGTTAAGATTTCATATGCAGCACCTTGAGCTCTTGGATTCAGTTGTGGCTAGAGTGAATTTTATGTTGAAAGTTGCCTGAAATGAGAGGTTTCAAGCAGTACCGGTAATACGTATTTCTTCGCTTGAGAGAGTAGATAAAACTGACCCCCCCCAAAAAATATCTTCTAATTGTTTTAGTATAATTAGGATAGGAATATTTGTGGTATCCAAATTTTCTCTCCGACAATATTTTACTTATTCAAGGGTGGACCAGTTGCAGTTTCCGATGGGCATGATGTTAGGGTCTGATGTTGCTTGAGTTCTGGCTGAATTGACTTGAACTTTACTTATCAGCTCATTTCTTAATAGACTAGAATAGGAATAGAATATTTATTTGGCCAAGTGTGATTAGACACACAGTGCCAAAGCTCTCAATGTACAGAGTCATAATAATCATAGTAATGATACCAATAACAGGGCACTAAAGAAGGTAAGGATAACAGTAATACCATAAATATGGGTAAATACATAGACATTTGGCAGTACTGTGAGAGTTAGGTGTTCAGCAGAGTGATGGCTAGCTGTGTCTAGTTGTTTTGGCATGCAATGCACTATAATGCAGGGGTCTCTGACCTTTGCAACTTTAAGTCTGAAGAACTTCAGCTCCCAGACTTCTCCAGCCAGCTTTGCTGGAGTCTGGGAGCTGAAGTCCTTCAGACTTAAAGTTGCCAAGGTTGGAGACCCCTGCTATAATGGACTCCTGAGGGGAGGAGTTGAACAGTTTATGTCCAGAATATGAGGAGTCTGTAGATATTTTCTCTGTTCTTCTGACTCTGCAATATGCACATCTTCTATGGCAGGCAGGTTGCAGTTGTTCTTTCTGCAGTCCTAAATATCTGTTGGAGTCCGTACCTATCCTATTTGGTTGCTGTAGCAAACCAGACAGTTATAGAAGTACAAACGATGGACTCCGTAATTCCTCAGACTCAATTATTAGTTGCTAATTAATACTTATCTGTTGAATAAATATCAACAGCTCCTGGGGCAAAGAACATTCGTTGTTGTGCCTTTTTAATGGGAGATTATGGAACCCCCAAATTTGAAGGACTTTACTGTGCTGTCAAATATAGTAAGAGGGGGTAGAATAGAAGGGCTCCTCCTAAAACTCACTCTTAGTTTTAAGCATGTATAGTTCCAGGTTGTTCTGCCTGCACCACCGTTCAACCTCCCATTCATATGCAGACTCATCATCGTCTGGAATGAGACCAATGACTCTTGTATCGTTTGCAAACTTCAAAGTTTAACAGAGGGATCCCTCAAGATGCAATAGTTGGTATAGAGACAGAAGATGCCCTGAGGGGCATCCGTGCTAATTACCTGGGTACTAAATATAATTTCACCTGTTGGTTCCTATCCATATGGCTGATGGCTTTTCACACAAGCATTGCAGTATCCCCATGGTCACATGATCAAAATTCAAATGCATGGCAACTGTCTCACATTTATGACAGTTGCATGCCTTGGGGTCATGCAACCTTCTGACTATTAAAATCAACGGGGAAGCCAGATTCACTTAACAACCAGGTTACTAACATCAACTGCAGTGATTCACTTAACAACTGTGGAAAGAAATGTCGTAAAATGGGGCAAAATTCACTTAAGAACTGTCTCACTTAACATAATTTGTTTGCTCAATTATGGTCGTAAATCAAGAAATAAGATTTTAGAATGTTTCACAAGGAATACATATGCAAGCTATTTTATTATCACTACTTCATGAGCTTGTTATTATATGCCTTACATATTTTTGAAAAATACATGCTAATTAAAAATTGTTCATCAAGTATCTTTCCTGATTCTTATAGGCTGCATCACAGCAAGCATGGGGTGTACGAAGTATGCCTTCTCTTTATCTCTGCACCAAATCAGGTAATTCTAAAAAAGGCATCCCAAAAGGTAAGACAATTTAAAATATTTATTGCCAAGAAAAATATTTATTGTTGAAGCAACATTAATGAAGCAATTGCTATTTTTCATGTTTTGTAGAATGTGAAGATTCAATATGAAGATACATTATGCTGATGTGTTGGTTTTATTATAGGATGAATGTTCTTACTCAAAAGAATTACATTTAAAACTAAAATAAAATATTATTGCTCTGCCATTCCATAAACCATAATTCCCATGGGAATATCCATTAAATGGAAAGGAAAAGAGTCACCCACATTTATTCTTCTCTCCCTCTCCTCCTTCTTCCCTCCCACTCCTCCCTCCCCCCCCTCTCTCACACACACACACATACACACTGAGTCTCTTTTCCTCATCCATGCAATTCTACATTATCCTTTTTTCCCATTCTGCCTGCCACTTCCTGTTCTTCAATCTGATTCTGTAGAAATTAATATTTAAGCAAACTTCTCAGTGGTATCAGTGAAAGCTGTTAAAAATCCTATTTCATAGATGTATGTAAATATTTTATTTTTAAACCAATAGTATGGGTTCTCATAGGAGCAAAATAAAGAGACTAAATAAATTCTATCTGTTCAGTAACTATCATATCATTCAAATCACATAACAAAAACACAAGCTATGATTCTCTGATATCATACGCAAGAGGACTGACATCTAACCAAATATGATGACTTTCACAAGCCTTTAAATTATCCTTTCCAATGTGATGACCTCAAGATATGATGGGATTGTAATCCCATGCTAATTTTGAATGTTAGGAGTTATAGACCCAAAATATATGGGGAAGTATTTATTTTTTTAAAACATAACTATACAGAAATTTAATATCTTTGTACAATATTAAGCAATGAAATTGGATATTAATTAGCACACTTGAGTGTAGTCTTTTCCTGCTTTTGGTAGAACTGTAATATAGGTCTGATTAGACAAGTTCATGGAGAACAAGGGCCTCAATGGCTATTATTATGGATGCCTAAGGACACCCTCCGGGTTGGAGAGATAGGCAGGATATCTCTCAATGCCATTTGCAGGGAATCATAAGCAGGTGAAGACATCTGCTTGGGAAGACCCTGAAGCAAATGGGGAGCCACTGTGGGAGACAGAAGGCTGGACTGGATGGGCTGTGGCCTGTTCCAGCAAGGCTGTTCTTATGTTCTTAAATTGTGCTGCCTTCTTTTATGAAATATCTCATCAGACAATTCTCAAGATTTTGGCAGCAAAAAATCTTTAACTGTCTTATACCTCTCAATGCGAATCCATCCATTCCTAGTGTTTTACCACTTCCCATTTTAAAAATTATTTCTTTTATATCCTACCTACGTGTACCTACAAAGAGAGGAGCAAACAAAAATTATTTTTGTGTGTATTCTAACTTTAGAAGATTAACTTTATTTTAAAAGGCCTTTATATCTTCATTTCATGCATTCTTTGATTTGCTGCATAATACTGGATAAAAAATTTAAAAATTGACTTGCTAAACATAAACTTGATAGTCTAATGGTATTATATAATTTGTGCCCTGACAAATGGCTCCGCCTGCCGCCTGTGGCACACGTGCCATAAGTTCACCATCACAGGGATATGGAATGGGCACACTTTATTTATTTATACAGATCCAGGTTTAAAGGGCAATGTGATTCAGAATATACATGAATGCCCCCATAGCATCTATTGGAAATACCTTTATAGGAGCTGCATCTTTTCTTTTCTTTTTAAATCCATGTGACTACCCTCTGCCACTAATGCTTTCTTTAAGGATCTCATAGGAAGAGCTAAGTGCATGCCCATGCATGCTATTCTCAAGCATGCCAGTGAAGATCACCTGGAAGTTACTAGAATACAGTGGCACACCTAATGTTGGGTGCTTCTGGGTTTGCAGGTTTTATAACCCTATTACACAAGCTGCACTGGCTTTCCATTTCCTCCCAAGTGCAATTCAAATTGATAGTCATTAACTTTAAAGCTCTACATGGTACAAAACAGGCTATTTGCGAAGCTGCCTCTCCTTGAAGGTATCAGCCATCCCATGCGATTGGATATGGCAGTGATGGTGAACCTTTTTTGGCTCGCGTGACAAAAGTGGGGAGAGCGCTGGTCATGCGGAATGTGCACTGGGGTCATGTGCATAGCATTATGGGTGTGGCACGCCCACGCACAACCCCAGTGTGCATGTGAGCACAACCATCAACCCCACCCCCATTTTTGGCGTGCTTTTTTCGCCTTCCCCAGGCTCCAGAGGCTTTAAACAGCCACCCCTGCCCCCCGGAGGCCCTCCCTCCCCCCAGAGGCTAAAACCAGCCCTACGAGCAGCCCAGAAGTAACTTCTGGTTTGTCTGTAGGGCCATTTTTCGTCCTTCAGGAGGCTTCCCTGAAGGGTTCAGAGGGCTAAAACCGGCCCTACGAGCAAACCGGAAGTTCAAGAATGGACTTCTGGTTTGCTCGTAGGGCCGGTTATTTGCTCTCCGGAAGCTTCAAGGAAGCCTTCGAGGGCCAAAAATGGCCTCAAAAGAAGGCCGAAGTCAGCTGGCTAGCACTTGCACTGGCGAGCTGACAGGGCAACACCTTGCGTGCCCTGACAAATGGCTCTGCCTGCCGCCTGTGGCACACGTGCCATAAGTTCGCCATCACGGGGATATGGAATGGGCACACTTTAGGTCCCTTCTCTGAAATATTTTCATCTAGTGGGACCTAGGAAGTATGCCTTTCCCATAGCTGTCCCTAACTTATGGAACACACTTTCCTGGCAATGTGACAGACCCCCTCCCTGTTAGCCTTCCAGAAAGCAAATAAAACTGCAGGCATTACAGTAATTAAGTGGAGCCTACGGAGAGTTGTTTGAGTGCCCAGGAAGGTTGATGGAAGTACGAGTTTCTAGGTTTCTGTTTATATTATTTTTATAATTTTCTTGTTGTGAAAGTTGTTTTAAAATAAGGGGACATGCAAATCATATATATGCTGGTCTTGTTGTATTCGGGTGTTTTCCCTTGTAAGAATTCTCTTTCGTAGATTTTCACGGGTGTAGGTATGCTGGTATTGCTGTCTTCGGATATTTTCCCATGTAAGTATGAAATTGTTTTTGCAACGTTTCGGCAAGATCTCACTTGCCATCTTCAGGCAAGTGAGATCTTGCCAAAACGTTGCAAAAACAATTTCATACTTACACGGGAAAACACCCGAAGACAGCAATACCAGCGTGTATGTATATATATATCTATATCTATAATTGTTTCACAACACCCTGTTAGAGCCCCAATTAAGGGAGGAGACATACTGTTTCCTTTTCTGCCTTTCGGCTCATCACCAGAGACCATCTAGACAGAAAGCCATATAAAAAAATTACACAACGGAACTCATGGCTTTCTGTCTAGATGGTCTCTGGTGATGAGCCGAAAGGCAGAAAAGGAAACAGTATGTCTCCTCCCTTAATTGGGGCCTAACAGGGTGTTGTGGAACAAAGTATGTGTGTGTGTGTGTGTGTGTGTGTGTGTGTGTTAGTTTTATGAGCTCATCAATAAATAAATCACACAATAAATAACACACATATTAAAAAAAATTCACACAACGGAACTCATGGCTTTCTGTCTAGATGGTCTCTGGTGATGAGCTGAAAGGCAGAAAAGGAAACAGTATGTCTCCTCCCTTAATTGTTGATTCTATATGAAATCATAGAAAGTCTGAAAGAAATTTACAATATGATACAATGAATGAATGATGTCTGGAAAATAGAAAATTTATATTCACAATGACTTTAAAATATTGCCTTCATGAATGTTGGCATTTTTCCTTAACAGCATAAAAAGCTGCTTTTTTTCTGCATCGTGAACTATAACATACTATATAGCAGTTTCTAACAATTTCTAATATATGTAGTTCAAGAAAAAATATTTATATCATTAGGGTTTCAATAAGTCAGAACTTGACAACTTAAGTAGCTATGATCTTTGAATTAAAATTAACATGATTTAATATTCAGGTTTCAAAAAAATGCAGCATAATTGGTTTTTGTGTATCATGCTTTAAAATGTTTATTCTCTATTTATTACAATGGGATGATTAATGCAGCATAATGTCAGTGAAGTTAAGTTCTGTAATTCTATTTTATCTAACAGTTATAAAATAATTATTAAAAGCTCTTATTGTCTATCAAAAAGTTTGTAAGTTTGATTCGAGTAGCCTGAAAAAAATTAAGACAGAGAATGACTTTAAGAGCATTAGAAATTAATCTTCTCATGGTTTTCCAGTGCTATAATGTGGAAATAAGGAAGCAAAATTGTTTTGTGCTAATAAACCTTGCAAGCATCACCAATATGCATAGATACTTCTTTCCGAAAACATTATAAAGGGTTTACTAGTTTGTCATCAATTACTATTTACGTAAAAAAACAAAGCCTCATATCTTTATTTCATTGTTATGCTTTGCATGGTTAAACAGCCTTGAAAACAATTTCTCTGCATACCTGCCATCCACGATGATAAACATTGTTGAATTAGAACGATTTTAATTGCACTGGAGTGTGATGGAAAGTTTTCAGTAGATACAATTGTGGTGCTCTCTGCTGACAAGTAACCATTGTTTCTTAATAACTAATTGTTTTAACAGTTCAGCTGTGTCTGACCCTTGGTGATTTTATAGGCAAGTGCTCTCCATGGGACTGTCAAACACAGCTGCTTTCGTTTGTTAGATGTTCATTTTTATATCAGTTTTGATGATATCAAGCCAGCAAGTTCTTTGCTTGCACCTTCTTGATCCACTAACCATTCCTAGATTATTTGACTTTTCCAGTGAATTTGCACATGTGACATGACCAAAGACATGATCTGGTGATTTTGTGGATTTATATACAGAAATTGAAATTAGCCAGCTGGAATTAGTACTGAAAGAGCAAACCCAACTATTAACCTGCCCAAAGTGGAGGTTGGTTTTCTTTTAAAAGCTTTCTCCTAATTCTTTCCCACAATTTACAGATAAGGGGAAGGTCATAACTAACTGTAAACCTGATGCAACTGTAAAATTAACAGATGAAGACCTGAGAAAATTCTTGGCAATGAAAACTTTGGTAATGTTTCCTCAGAAGGCACAGTTTCCTTTTGAGAGAACACCAGTTTTCTCTTCCACAGAAGGCTTAGGGAAGAGGTTAACAGACGAAGAGCCATTTTCTTCATCAAGTTCTGAATCAGACTCTAGCTCTGATTCTGAAGAGGATGACTTCAAAGAGAAGCCACACAGACACAAAGAACTCTGCCGGACAACTGACAACAAGCAGTTAGAATCAGATATGATAAAAACTGCTTCACAACACAGGTCTAAAGAAATACATTTAAAGAGCAAGAACTTAGGAATAGTGAATGCAGAGAATCAAAAGCCAATAGACGTTTCGTCTGGAAGCCAGGGAGTATCTCTCTCTGAAACTGATCCACGGAGAACTCAGCTGGTACCTCCACAAAATACATCGCAAAATCTGGAACAGGATGAAAACGTTTCAAAGCAAATGCAAAAAGCTGAGATGCAAGAGAGAATTTTTGAAGAACCAGGGCCTGAAGTTTCAAGGGAAAAAATGCCAGAGATAAAAACCACCCTGAAGGAGGAGATCATCCCAGAAGAAGCAGCTCAAACTGAAGACCAAAGCACTCCACAGGGTATCACTTTATCTTCTTCTGCATTAATTCTGTCGGTTGAAAGGATTTATATAAGCAAAGCTTCTATGTTCTGACTTTCCCATTATTTCAAATAAAGTCTTGAAATGTTTCTTCCTGCTTTCCTAAATGTACCTTCCAAAGAAGCCCTTTTCACATTGCGGATGAACTGTTATACTTTTTTACAGTTATGTTATCTGGTTCTCCTATTAAGCTTTAAAGGTGCTAATGGGATATTTGGGGTGGGGGACGAAACAACCTTCTATTTTTGCTACTGTTCCTTGTTTGAAGTGTTAAGGGAACTTAGAACATTCAAAACTGTGACGACCACGTGAAAATGTCTTCATAAAGGAAATAACCCTTTATTTGTCCCCTACTTGCTAAAGCAGGGGTCCCCAACCCCCGGTCCGTGGACCGGTGCTGGTCCGTGGTTTGATAGGAACCGGGCCGCAAGGCCGGAGAGGAGGAGGAGGGAGGACGGGGCAGCCCCCTGGGCAGAGCGTGCACCGGGGGCGGGAGAGCGCAGGTGCGGCCACTCACGCCGTTGGGGGCCCTAGAGGGGCGAGTGAGCCAACTCACACACACACCCTGCATACGCATGCGTCGCCTGTTCCCCCTCTCCCCCGCTCCCCCTCTACGCCAGCCGGTCCGCGGAATATTCTTTAAAATGAAACCGGTCCCTGGTGCAAAAAAGGTTGGGGACCCCTGTACTAAAGCACAAACTACAAGCTTTTGAGTGACCTGTTTTCAGACTTTTCTTCTCTCTGCACTTGCTCATAGCTTAATGTTGTTTTTTGTTTGGAACTTGCTGTTTATGTGGTACTTTTTACTTTTTTTTCACCCCTTCTGGAACCCTTTGATAGATACATGAATCAGTTCTGTAAGGCAGGGGTCTCCAACCTTTGCAACTTTAAGTCTGAAGGACTTCAGCAAAGCTGGCTGGAGAAGTCTGGGAGCTGAAGTCCTTCAGACTTAAAGTTGCAAAGGTTGGAGACCCCTGCTGTAATTCCACATTCCTTCTTGGAATGTGAAGAAAATTAGTACCTTGTAGGTTAGCAAAGATGTCACTATTAATGATTTAAGTATTATGGTGCACGTTTGCATCAGATAGTTTTCTTTCAGCTCTCTTGCTATCTGAATTTTCATTCTCTTTCATTCCTTTAATATTCTTAAATGTTTCTCTTAATTTAAAAATACCCCAAATAAATTCCTAAAGTGAACATAATTTTCTTCATATTTTAAAAACCTTTGCATGAAGCTTTCCCTGTTCATTTTTCTATATTTTAAATTCTGTAGTATATATCAATATGATTTTTAAGATACATTATTTTCAGTAATCTATATCCATGTATATACAAAGAGAAAATAATAGATACCACTTGTAATACGAATTGACAAATAAAAAACTTAAAATTCAACATGCATGTCAAAGTGTTAAATATCCGCAACGATTTTGCAGTTTAATACCTAACACGGACACTCACACACACACCCCAAAAATCCTCAATTATTTTGAGTTCCAGAAGGGGGCAGCAGTGCCTGGAAAAATAATTGTAGAAAATAATGTCCCAGCTCTCTTTCTGTTTAGCTTGGCTAGTCTACAAAATTGGAACAGGAGATAAAAAGAAGGTAAAATTTGAAACTTCTAAATCTGGCTATAAATAATAGTCTATTAAAATGCAATTGTATACAGGTAGAGCATTGAAAATATAACTAAAAGCCATAGATAAATATTAATAGACATCCAGCTGGAAATAGTACCATAACTTTCAATTATTTCAGTGGAAGAGGCTTAAACAATTATTAAACATTGCTATAGAAATACAGAATATTGAACACTGAGAGGTACATATCCGATTATTCCCTGTATATTTACATTTATCTAAAATGTTTTAAACACTGTTAAGGACAGAAATTATTGGAAAATATTTCAATTGTATTGTAAGAGTATACAGTTAATAAAAGAAGATAACATTCATTCTAGACATTAAAATCCTCTGTCCAGGCAGTATTAAAAATCAATCTGCATACTTAGTCTATTAAGAAAGTATTGCTAAGAATTGTTAAGTGTCTATCTAGAACATTTGAAGCTCAAATTTTTGGATTATTATCTGGGCTTTTATGATGATGTGTTATATGTTAAAACTATTTATTTAAAGCATCACTTCTTTGATAATTTATGATGAGGCGGGGCAGAGGGCTAATATGTTGAGTGCAAAACTGAGCCATACAAATTAATGGTAAATGCGTTCTATTGAGAACTGGAGATGATTAGTTTCATGTTACAACCAGATTCCAATCAGCAACAGGATTCATATCATGCAAAATATATGCATGGTGTTTGGCTTTAGCTTTGTGCAATGTATGAATATATCACTATAGTTTTCAAGCAGTGGTTTCCAGAGGTTCCCAAACTTGGCAACTTTAAGACTTGTGGACTTCAACTCTGCTGGCTGGAGATTTCTGGGAGTTGAAGTCCACAAGTCTTAAAGTTGCCAAGTTTGGGAACCTCTGGTTTATACTTAAGTCATGCCCTGCTTTTATATTCCAGCAAGTATTCAAAGTGGCCAACAAAACAACATAAAACACAATTAACCATATAGATAATAATGTCCATTTAGAATGATGCATAAACCAGGCTTTTCTGGCTCATTCAGCAAACAGTAGTTAAGCAAATTATGGCTTCATGTCAAACCCAGGGTTTTTAAAAAAAATAAAATGTCATTGAAGGGTGAACATATTTGTAGCTTTTGTGAAGTAAAAGAACAATTAGCATGTTTAACACTGTTTATCTGTCCGATATAAAAACTCCTTTGAAAAGATATGGTTCTGGATTTATAACAGAATATGCGTGTTTTGGTTTATATTCTATTGCTAGAAAAACAAATCACTGGCTTGCCTATTTAGTGCTGGAAGCTAATGGAGTTTGGAAATGCTCATTCCATTTATTTTGGTTTATTCCTGATTTTCTCCTACACTCAAATATCCCTGAGGGAAAGCTTATTGGAGTACAAAAACTGTTTATGGACCAACATTTCACAATCATAAGCCTATTTGGTAACTTTTATGTCCAGAACCTGTTCTATGTTACTGTGTTTTCCAGTTACATACTTTCTGAACAAAGTCTGTCGCTAAAACTATTTGGTATTACTTTGTCTTTCTTTTAAGCTGACCTTCCTTATCACTAACTTTTATTTTAGCAGCTCAATTCACAGCATTGCCGTCTTATGTCATGTTGCATCTCTGTTGTGGGTGTCCTTTCCTTACTTTCTTTTTCTTCAAAATTAAAGTAAAATCCAATTAATTTCTGGGAGGTTTTTTTTTTAAAAAGATCTACAGTGATCCCTCGTTTTTCGCGGTTAATGGGGACCAGAACCTTCCGCGAAAACTGAAAAACCGCGAAGTAGGATTCGCACCGGAAACTTGAGTTGGTGGACATCGTTTAAAGCAAGCACTAAGGGGCGTTTGCCTCCTACCGATGCATTTTTCCCCCTGTATTTTTGAAAAACCCGCGAAGCACTGAAGCCGCGAAACATGAAGCCGCGAAAAACGAGGGATCACTGTATTTCTCTTGTAGGAATCACCAACCCCCTTCATTGTTTATAATTTTTCTTTAGTTTTCTGAGTTAATATAGCTAAGAGGAAAATAGCACACACTTAAGATTTTACAGTTACTTTAAAAAAGAATTATTTTATTAAATAGCTGAAAATGGGCTTTTAAAATATTTACCTTTCCCAGCACAAATATATTCATAATCCTATCTATATGACACATAGAAACTTTCCTTGGCAAGGGTTCTGAGTGTTCTCCAACCTATCCTTCCACTTACAGCTTCCAATTCCCTCTCTCCTCAGCCCCTCCTCCTTCCAAATTGGGAAGAGGTACCTTACAACAGGGGTCTCCAACCTTTGCAACTTTAAGTCTGAAGGACTTAAAGCTGGCTGGAGAAGTCTGGGAGCTGAAGTCCTTCAGACTTAAAGTTGCAAAGGTTGGAGACCCCTGCCTTACAATACTTTGATTGATAGTTCCAGTTCTCACATATTTACCCTACTTACGCAAACTTAGCATCAGTCACAACTGAATGGTATATGTATGTCTTGAAAGTATTTTTTTTTTACAATTTATCAGGATCCGCACAGGGATCATAGTTGATAGTAATAGCTTTCAGTGTTGGTAATACATCTGCATTTGTATCAAAACCTGATATCGTTAGGAACTTTGCTTCTGTTCGCTGGGTTTACAATGTATTTTTTTTCTCCTTTTAGTGGCTAGAGCATCACCTGAAACTGCTCAAGAAACCCATGACATTTCTACCTACAAGAACCTGCAGCATCATGAATATCAACCATTCACTTTTGTGGATTTTGATGTGTTGTTGTCAAAATTCAGGCTGCCTCAGCCATCTTCTGGGAGGCTTTCTCCAAGACACTGAACTAATTGTGGGAAACAAATAAATCCTGACAAAATATTATGCTTGTGGGCATTATAAATTAATGCTAGCATTAATTGCTCAGTTATTGCCGATTGTATGACAGATTAGTTCTAATAATTAAATGATAACTTGGTAATTCCCTTAGTTCAGGGGTCTGCAAAGTTGGCTCTTTTAAGACGTAGCTGGCTGGGGGATTCTGGGAGTTGAAGTCCACCCGTCTTAAAAGAGCCACCTTTGCAGACCCCTGCCTTAGTTCATGCTACTGTTCAGTGTCATAGCACTCCTGATAAATATCTATATAATCCTGGTTCATAAACTTAATGCAGAGTACAAATTAATTCATAATAATACTAATTTAATTTATAACCCGCTCTCTCTCCCCGAAGGGACTTGAGGCGGGGCACAGGAATTTTAAAATACATATAAAATCACAAACATAGTACAATATTAAAATAAAATTAAACTAGCCCTGCGCTAAAATCCCATATTAAAACTAAAAATTAGTCGTTAAAAACCCTAAAACAGTTGATTACCCCAGGCCGGCCAAGCAGAAAAAGTGTGTTTTTAATTTTTGACGGAAGGAGCGGAGGTCCGTAGTTGTTCTAATTTCAGGGGGAAGGTCGTTCCAGAGGGTCGGGCCCGCCACAGAGAAGGCCCTTCCCCTGGGCGTCGCCCGCTGGCACAGCCTAGTGGACAGCACCCGGAGAAGTCCCTCTCTGTGGGGTATTGGTATTGAATACTGGTATTGGTATTCAATTGGTATTCAATTGGTATTGAATACTGATTAAGTATTTTTAATTAGATTATGGGGAGTGTATTTGTTTTGCTAAAGATGCAATTTTAGAAGCCTAGTACCACTTGCTGAATGATTTTATCTCATCCTAAAGTAATATATAATTGTTTGTTTATTCAATAATGAATAATGTTATTGTAAAAGATATAAAAGTAATTGACTTTATGTTTGTAAAGACCTGATTCTGAGTATGGATGAAGGAGGATGGGTTGCCTGTGCTAATGTAAAGGGAATTGGCATGTAAACACTATTCCCTTCATTTCTATATGAGATTTAACTTGATATAGAAAATTGTTTTGAAGATGAATATTAAATTAAAGGCTTGAAGAGGAGATTATTGACAACAACCTGTTCTTTCCAAAATTTTCAACAAAAGCTTGAAAAATTTGCAAAAGCTTGAAAACAGCTGAAGAGGCATTTCTAGGAAGAGTTGTTTTGTTTTTCACATTCAGGTAGAAATGAATAAAAAAAGAAGAAATCCGTTTCTGCAATTATTTGATATATTAAAAAAGAAGAATATATCTACATTTGTCTCTTAGCAGTGCTGATATACCTCCTTAATACAACATCACGCCCTAATTTTTCAACTCCTCACTTCTAATAAACTTAATTCTGGGCTCTTGAGATTAATTTTCAAACATGCTTCATTACTAGTTTTTTAAAAATAGTTTTCTCTACAGCAAAAAAAAATGTGCTTTGCTTTATGTGAGATAAGCATGATTTTAGAGCTGTGTTTATGCTGAAGTCTTAGTTCTGAGGGGAGTTTTTTGTGCTTAATTTCATGTTTGAAATAACTGCAATAGTAATAATTGTAATTAGTACAAATTTAAGAGCCTTTTTATAATTGAGTTACTATTACTAACTTTAAAAAATGCTAATTAGTTTCAACTTTAATACATAGTTAAATTGAACTTCTGCTGTTGTTTTGTGTTTTGTATTCATCAGTTTTTAAACTTCTGAACATCTGGGTCAAATCAGAGCTTTGAGATAAAGATAGTTAATTGCTGCTGTTAAGATCTAAACTCTGAATTATCTAGCAGTTAAACTTTATTTATTTATTTATTTATTCATATTTGTATACCGCCCTATCTCCCCGAAGGGACTCAGGGCAGTGCACAGAAATATAAAAGCAATACATACAAAACAATTTAAAATAAATTAAATACGGGTCTGTGCTAAAAATTTTGTTAAAAACATCCGAATCAGTTAAGACTATACCCATTAAAACTATGCCAGGCCGGCCACTTAAGTGATTTAAGTAAGAAAAACATTGCCAAGAAGTGTAGAGCATAGAAATATTTTCCCCAGAAATTCTTAAGAACAAGACCTGGAAAAATGGTCAGGACCGTCCACAATCTTCAACACAGGTTGTCCTCAACTCACAGCCATTTGTTTAGTGACTGAATTTACAACAGCACTCGGGGAAAAAATGATGATTGTTTTTCACACAACCATTGCAGTATCCCCATGGTCATGTGGTCAAAATTCAGACAATTAGTAACTGGCATGTTTTTATGATAACTGCACTGTCCCAGTGTTATGTGATCATCTTTTGCGACCTTCTGACAAGCAATTTTTAATAATTTAGTTTTAATTATTTATAATTTGTTATATGTATATGTTCTTAAATTCCTGTACACCGCCCCGAGTCTCTTCGGAGAGAGGGGGCGGTCAATAAATCCAAATAAATAAATAAATAAATCTATATAAATAAAAATGTAAAATAGTTTGTACGAATCCACTAATCTCAAAAACTACTGGGCCGATTTAAACGAAACTTTCAGACAACGTAGCCAAGGACTTCCGATAATAGAATAGCTAATCATTTTGTGCCTAGCACACGTGTGTTGTGTACAAATTACACACACAAAAATGTACTCACTAAAATGTGATTTAACATCCCTGTAGCCACGCCCATCAAACTGCTTTTCAACTGTGAGTGTTGGAAAAGGCCTCATACGGCGGCCTCTTGGGGCCAAAAAGGCACAGAGGATAGCAAACTCCCAGGTGGCCCATAGAGGGGGGGGGGGGAGAAATTCTGCTCAGGACTGTTCTCTGAGGTAAAAAAAAACGGAGGCAGGCAGCTGCTTTAAACTGTTTAATACGGACTGAACCAAACTGTAACAAAGAATCACCCATCTGACAGCAAATACAGTTTAATAAAAGAGGGACTAGGGAAGACATGATAGCAGCCTTCCAATATCTCAGAGGGTGCCCCAAAGAAGAGGGAGTCAAGCTATTCACCAAGGCACCTGAGGGCAGAACAAGAAGCAATGGGTGGAAACTAATCAAGGAGAGAAGCAACCTAGAACTGAGGGCAAATTTCATGGCAGTGAGAACTATTAACCAGTGGAACATCTTGCCACCAGAAGTTATGGATGCCCCAACACTGGATGTGTTTTCAAGAAGAGACTGGAAAACCATTTGTCTGAAACGGCATTGGGTCTCCTGCTTGAGCAGCGGGGTTGGACTAGATGACCTCCAAGGTCCCTTCCAACTCTGCTATTGTATTATTGTATTACAGTAGATAGGGGAATAGAGAGACAGGGAGAAATACAGTTTAATAAAAGAAGGACTAGGGAAGACATGATAGCAGCCTTCCAATATCTCAGGGGTTGCCCCAAAGAAGAGGGAGTCAAGCTATTCACCAAGGCACCTGAGGGCAGAACAAGAAGCAATGGGTGGAAACTAATCAAGGAGAGAAGCAACCTAGAACTGAGGGCAAATTTCATGGCAGTGAGAACTATTAACCAGTGGAACATCTTGCCACCAGAAGTTATGGATGCCCCAACACTGGATGTGTTTTCAAGAAGAGACTGGAAAACCATTTGTCTGAAACGGCATTGGGTCTCCTGCTTGAGCAGCGGGGTTGGACTAGATGACCTCCAAGGTCCCTTCCAACTCTGCTATTGTATTATTGTATTACAGTAGATAGGGGAATAGAGAGACAGGGAGAAATACAGTTTAATAAAAGAAGGACTAGGGAAGACATGATAGCAGCCTTCCAATATCTCAGGGGTTGCCCCAAAGAAGAGGGAGTCAAGCTATTCACCAAGGCACCTGAGGGCAGAACAAGAAGCAATGGGTGGAAACTAATCAAGGAGAGAAGCAACCTAGAACTGAGGGCAAATTTCCTGGCAGTGAGAACTATTAACCAGTGGAACATCTTGCCACCAGAAGTTATGGATGCCCCAACACTGAAGTGAGAAGAGACTGGAAAACCATTTGTCTGAAACGACATAGGGTCTCCTGCTTGAGCAGCGGGGTTGGACTAGATGACCTCCAAGGTCCCTTCCAACTCTGCTATTGTATTATTGTATTACAGTAGGTAGGTAGATAGGGGAATAGAGAGACAGGGAGAAATACAGTTTAATAAAAGAGGGACTAGGGGAGACAGGATAGCAGCCTTCCAATATCTCAGGGGTTGCCACAAAGAAGAGGGAGTCAAGCTATTCTCCAAGGCACCTGAGGGCAGGACAAGAAGCAATGGGTGGAAACTAATCAAGGAGAGAAGCAACTTAGAACTGAGGAGAAATTTCCTGACAGAAACAGCTTGCCTCCAGAAGTTGTGAATGCCCCAACACTGGAAGTCTTCAAGAAGATGTTGGATAGCCATTAGTCTGAAATGGTATAGGGCAGTGATGGCTAACCTTTTTTGGCTCACGTGCCAATAGCAGGGGGAGTGCAGGGGCGATGTGCACAGGTGTGTCACATCCATAATGCTATGTGCATGACCGCCTGCATTTGGCATGCTTTTTACATCATCCCCAGGCTCCAGAGGGTTTATAGGAGCCTGGGGAGGGTGAAAACAGCCTTCCCCCACCTCCAGAGGACAAAAAATGGCCTCAAAAGAAGGCCTAAATCAGCTGGCCAGGGCACACATACAAACTGAAGCTGACAGGGCAATGCCTCGAGTGGCCTAAGAAATGGTTCCATGTGCCACCTGTGGCACCCGTGCCATAGGTTCGCCATCATGGGTATAGGGCTTCCTGCCTAGCAGGGAGTTGGACTAGATGACCCCCAAGGGATAGATAGAGAGGCAGAAATAAGGTAGGTATGTAGGTAGGTATGTAGGTAGGTATGTAGGTAGGTAGGTGGATAGATGGATAGATGGATAGATAGATAGATAGATAGATAGATAGATAGATAGATAGATAGATAGATAGATAGATAGATAGATAGATAGATAGATAGATAGATAGATAGAAAGAAAGAAAGAAAGAAAGAAAGAAAGAAAGAAAGAGACAGTAGGTAGGTAGGTAGGTAGGTAGGTAGGTAGGTAGGTAGGTAGGTAGGTAGGTAGAGGGAGAAAGGAAGAAATATAGTAGGTAGGTAGGTAGGTACATAGGTAGGGGGATGGATAGATAGATAGGGAGAAATACAGTAGATAGGTAGGTAGAGGGATAGACAGGGAGAAATACCATAGGTAGGCAGGTAGGTGGATAGGGGGATAGATAGAGAGGGAGAAATACAGTAGGTAGGTAGGTGGAGGGAGAAAGCAAGAAATACAATAGGCAGGTAAGTAGAGGGATAGACAGAGAGGGAGAAATACGGTAGGTAGGTAGGTGTATAGATAGCGAGAAATACGGTAGGTAGGTAGGTAGAGGGATAGAGGGGGGAAATACAGTAGGTAGGTAGGTAGATAGAGGGAAAAAGAAAGAAATACAGTAGGTAGGTAGGTAGAGGTATAGAGAGAGGGAGAAATACAGTAGGTAGGTAGGTAGAGGGATAGAGGGGGGAAATACAGTAGGTAGGTAGGTAGATAGAGGGAAAAAGAGAAATACAGTAGGTAGGTAGGTAGAGGGATAGACAGAGAGGGAGAAATACAGTAGGTAGGCAGGTATGTAGATAGGGGGATAGATAGAGAGGGAGAAATATAGTAGGTAGGTAGGTAGGTAGGTAGGTAGGTAGGTAGGTAGGTAGGTAGAGGGATAGAGAGGGGGAAATACAATAGGTAGGTAGGTAGGTAGGTAGGTAGGTAGGTAGGTAGGTAGGTAGGTAGAGGGAGAAAGAAAGAAATACAGTAGGTAGGTAGGTAGAGGGATAGATAGAGAGAGAGAGAGAGAGAGAGAGAAATACAGTAGGTAGGTAGGTTGGGGCTTATATGGTGGTTGGGTGTATGTGTGCAGGTGTAGATCTACACACAGATTGGTTGGCCATTTAACCAGACTGGGCCACAGCAACGCGTGGCCGGGTATAGCTAGTAAATAAATAAAGTCAATAGGGAAATCAGATTCACTTTTCAACCATGTTACTAAGTTAACAATTGCAATGATTCACTTAACAACTGTGGCAAGAATAGTCATAAAATGGGGCAAACCTCACTTAACAACTGACTTGCTTAGCAGCAGAAATGTTGGGCTCAATTATGTCAAGGACTACCTATAGTCAAAGAATAGGTCAGTCCTTATGAGAACCTAAGGAAGACTTTTGGAAGATATGCCTGTTTTGTTTAATTCTATCCCATTTCTTTGAATTAAAACCAGCAAATACAAAGCATTACCAATTCATATCCCCCATTATTATTAATTATGTATGGACAAGAGTGTACTTAGTATTGAATATTTTAATTTCTGTTTAGTTCCATCTGGGGAAAAACTAATACACTAATACGCAAAAGATAATGCCAGGTTTCCAAGTGTGTTTCACAGGTATATTTTTGGGAGAGATTGAATATTCACATTATCTAATTTTAATAAATGTACTTAATAAATGTACTACATCTAATTATACTAAGTATACTACATTTAGACTTCAGCAAGGCATTTGACAAGGTGGACCACAATCTACTTCTTGGTAAGCTAGAAAAAAATGAGATAGATAGTATCACCATCAAATAGATTTGTAACTGGGTGACAAAACATACTCAACAGGTAGTCCTTAATGGTACTAGGTCTACATGGAGTGAAGTAAGCAGTGAGGTACTACAAGGTTTCATCTTAGGCCCAGAACTCTTCAATATCTTCATAAACGACGTAGATGAGGAAATAGAAGGGAATCTTATTAAATTTGCAGATGATACTAAGCTGGCAGGAATAGCCAACACCCTAGATGATAGGCTCAAGATCCAGATGGATCTTGACAGACTTGAACATTGCCCTAACTAACAAAATGAAATTCAATGTAGAGAAAAATAAACTCTTACACTTAAGCAAGAAAAACCCAAAGTACGGATATAGATTGGGAGAAACCAAGCTTAATAGCAATAACCGTGCAAGGGAGCTTGGAGTCTTAGTGGACAACCAATTAAATATGAGCCAATATTTATTTATTTATTTATTTATTTATAAAATTTATATAACCGCACCCTCTCCCGAAGGGACCCGGGGCGGTGCACAGGAAGTTTAAAACAAACACAATACAAAATATAAATAATTAATATTGAATTAAATAGATTATCCCTGTGCTAAAATGTAAATAGTTAAAACATAATCCCTTAAAAACCCAATTAAAACAATTTATAATACAGACTGAAGGCTAGATAAATAACTTAGGCCAAACCGGCCTGATGGAACAGGAGTGTCTTTAATTTCTGGCAGAAGGTGCGGAGGTCCGTGGTTGTTCTGAGGTCGGGGGGTAGGTCGTTCCAGAGGGTTGGGCCCACCACAGAGAAGGCCCTTCCCCTGGGCGTCACCCGCTGGCATTGCCTAGTGGACGGCACCCGGAGAAATCCCTCTCTGTGGGAGCGAATCGGCCGCAGGGATGTATGAGGTAGGATGCGGTCTCGCAATAGTGTGCAGCGGCAGCCAAAAAAGCCAATGCAATCCTAAATTAGCCCCCCTCTCTCCCTTTTCTCTCTGCACTGAACTCTCTCCTCCATCTGGTGAATGGTGAAATCAAGGAAGATTCTGCCCGGAGACAGATGAGAGAATTCGCATTAGTCCTCCGGGGCTTCGTCAGTTCCTGGGAAAACGCAATTCGCTGGTTGTAGCCTGCGTTTCTCTGCACATCCGGGGGTTCTCAGGTGTCATCTGAAGCCCCATTCTGGGCTCGGCAGTTTTTCTGCGATCCCTTCGCTTTGCGGAGAGAAGGAAGCAGCGTGGAGTTGGACTGCCTGAACCAAAGGGGTCCACGGGACTTGATTTTTGAGCAGTACCAATCCATTCCACTCTTTCCTTTCCCTTTCTGTCCTATCTTCCTTTCCCTTCTCTTTTCCTTTCTTTTCTCCTTTCCTTCTTTTGCATTTACTTTCCTTTTTCCTTTCCTTTCTCCTTTTCCATTTCTTTCCTTTCATTCCCCCTTCCTTCCTTCCTTCCTTCCTTCCTTCCTTCCTTCCTTCCTTCCTTCCTTCCTTCCTTCCTTCCTTCCTTCCTTCCTTCCTTCCTTCCTTCCTGGGGATCTGAGGAAGACGGAGGGAACCCTTTTCCTCCTTGCCCCTCTCCCCAACATCTGCTCTGATGGCAATTATGGCTAAAAAAATAATAATTCAGGTGCTCAGGCATGAAAATGTGCCACTCAAACGCGATACTTTTCCGCACACACTGAAAAAAAATTAGAGGGAATATTGCATGGGTCCTCAAATTATGGCCCAGGGGATGGATGCGGCCCACCGAATCCATTAATCCAGCCCGCACAGGACCATGAGACTGCCCTACCCACATCACCCCGCCTACCCTTTGGCAGAGCACTGGACTTCATGAGCCCCACAGGCTGGAACTGAAAGGTAAGACCAATTTTGGCCTGCAGAGACATTCTGGAGGTGGAGGAGGTGAAAAATGAGGCACACAGATGTCCCAGGAGGCCCCAAACTAGGCCATTTTCATCTGTTTTTTGCCAAAAACTGGACTGTTTCCCCCCATTTTTTGCCTGTAGAGATGTTCTGGAGGTAGGGGAAGTGAAAAATGATTCCATGGATTAAATTAAAATATTCTCAACTATCGGCCCATCTGAAACTGAAAAATAAAGGTAAAAATGGGAAAAAATCATATATACAATATAATGCAATACAATAGCAGAATTGTATATCTCTTCAGAGAACCTGTTGGGATGTCAACATTTTAGTCAAAAATTTCTGGCCTCAGGCAAATTGGAAATAAATTAACTACCGTATTTTTTGGAGTATAAGACACACCTTTTTGCCTCAAAAAGGTTGAAAATATGGGTGCGTCTTATACACTGAATACAGCACCTTTTGCCTCCCAAAGCCCCGCCCCTTCACCAAAATGGCCATGCATAGCCTTATGGAGGTTTTTAGAGAGCTCCGGGGACCGGAGATGGCAAAAATGAGCAAAAAACGGTCTATTTTTTGCCTCCCCCTCCAGCCCCCAGCAGCACTCTATAAGCTTCCTAAAGGTTATGCATGCAATTTTTTGACAAAAAATGGCCCTGTTTTAGTGAAAAATGGGGTGGTTTTTGCTGTTTTTTGCCCAACCCCCCAGCACTCTGCAAGCCCCTAAAGGCTATTCATGCCTTTTTTTCCCTTTTTTGGGAAAAAAAGGGGAGATTTTCAGAGTGCAAAAACTTTTTCCCCACCCTTTCGGAAAGCTCTTTAGTTAGAATGATTGATGAGAATTAAATGGATCAAGTGCTGTGCCAGCAGAAACAAAGTCTTAGGTTTATTTTATTCAATTTATATCCCTCCCTTCTCCAAAAAGGACCCAGGTGCTGCATATTGTCAGCGATTTCCTTCTCCAGCACATGGATAAATACACCTGGAAACATCTACCTACCTACCTATTCTCTCTCTCTCCCTACCTACCTACTGTATATCTATCTATCTATCTATCTATCTATCTATCTATCTATCTATCTATCTATCTATCTATCTATCTATCTACCTACTTTCTCTCCCTATCTACCTACTGTATTTCTCTCTCTCTATTTCTCTCTCTCTCTATCCCTTTATCTACCTAACTATCTAACTACTCACTCTCCCTACCTACCTACTGTATTTCTCTCTCTTTCTCTCTCTCTATCCCTCTATCTACCTACCTACTTTTTTTTTTAGAAAATTGGCCTCTTCAAAACCTTGGTGCATCTTCTACTCCCAAAAATACGGTATATATGTGAAAAATTTATGGAATTTAGAACGAATTCAATATGAAGAAGGGAGATTTATTGCATGTTTTCAGACTGAATTTTACAATAATTGCTCCCATTCATGACCAAATGACATCAAAGTTCTCCATTTTTATTTTTGTTCCCCAACACTTCCTGAATTGGAGCTCAACAATTTATAATTGAATGAAAACAATTCTAAAAGTTGAATTTCAATCTGTTTTTACTAAATATTACTAAGCCTTGCATTCATACAAAGTATACAAAAGTAGCTCATATTTGGCAACAGCTATAGGGATATTCTGTGCTTTCTATTGGGAAATATGTACAGTTCCTTCTGCAGAGGAATAGCCAATTAAAATTGGGAATACACCTTCTCAAACTATGTATTGAAAAAAATACAAATATCTCCCAAAAGGTTTAACTTAGAAACACTTATAATTTATAATTCAATATATAAACTCATAACTGAAATTTGGAGTTCTTTGAACAAAGTTGTTCTAACTTTCAATAAATGTTAAATAAGAGTAGATCTTCAATATCTTGGATAGAAATTACTGTAATTCCTAATCTCTTTATTTATACTGTGCCAATTATTGCTGTTGGGAGGAGGAAAGGAAGGAAGGACATGGATGTTTACAACAAACTCTAAAAATGATATACTCATTTACAACTGATTAAAGAAATATTGAAAAAAACATTATTATGAATTTTCTTTGTTTATGGGCAGGATGTGTCTTTTCAAAACTTTCTTTTTTATTTTTCCCAAAAATACTTAGTAACTTAATACAAATATTAAAACAATTAAGAAATAAACTAATTGGAGTAGTAGATCCATTGTAGCCAACCTGTGGAAGTCAGTTCCATGAAATCTAGCCATCGTAAGAATCATGTTGTTAAAAATGAATGCTTGAATTTTCTTGTTCGTTTTTCCTTCTCATAATCTTTTCCTTTTGGATTTATGTTTCTAGATTGTATGTTCGTCTGTTTTTATTCAATAACTGTTCTAGGTGCCTTCAATAATAAGTGCTGAGGAATATATCAAGAATTTATATATATCAAGAATCAGGAATATATCAAGAATATACTGCATTCAGTTTTGGTCCCCACGATGTAGAAAAGATGTGGAGACTCTAGAAAGAGTGCAGAGAAGAGCAACCAAAAGGATTAGGGGACTGGAGACTAAAACATATGAAGAACGATTGCAGGAACTGGGTATGTCTAGTTTAGTAAAAAGAAGGACTAGGGGAGACATGATAGCAGTGTTCCAATATCTCAGGGGTTGCTACAAAGAAGAGGGAGTCAAACTATTCTCCAAAGCACCTGAGGGCAGAACAAGAAGCAATGGGTGGAAACTAATCAAGGAGAGAAGCAACTTAGAACTGAGGAGAAATTTCCTGACGATTGGGACAATTAATCAGTGGAACAGCTTGCCTCCAGAAGTTGTGAATGCCCAAACACTGCAAGTCTTCAAGAAGATGTTGGATAGCCATTTGTCTGAAATGGTATAGGGTTTCCTGCCTAGGCAGGGAGTTGGACTAGATGACCTCCAAGGTCCCTTCCAACTCTGCTATTGTATAATTTCGTTATTCTACATCTAAATTTAGTTAAACCTTTTTTAAATCAAATGCGGCAATGTATTTAGATCTATACTACAAACTATAGAGCTATATAAAATAGAAATTTCTTTAGCTTTTCAGAAGTTCTAATCTGTAATATCTGGTTGTGTCTTCAAAAAAGAGTTTGCATTTATATAGCTGATCAGAAGCAGGCGACTACCCAGATCACTGGTAGGAAAAATGATACCATGCATGATCTGGAGAGGAAAAGTTATACCTCTATTGTTAAAGCTTGAACTACCAGTATATGCTATAAGGGAGTTCTTTGTTTTTGTAGGCAAGTAGTAGAAAAAAGGAATGGAACAATGGGATGAGCCATAGCTGAGGCAAAGACTTTCCATTCCAGAGACCTCCTTTTAAAGCAGTCCCTCTTTTTTATCCAAAATTTTAAAAAACGTATCTCTTGAAAAAAAATTCCTAAAAAACACATGAACCTTAGAGATAATAGAGAATGGCAGCTGGAGCTCCAACTGAAATCAGCAGGAAGTCAGTTAATATGGATATGATCAAAAGGATAGAATTCATCAT
Source organism: Rhabdophis nuchalis (assembly GCA_039707465.1). NCBI lineage: Eukaryota > Metazoa > Chordata > Lepidosauria > Squamata > Natricidae > Rhabdophis > Rhabdophis nuchalis. The sequence goes on from CM077649.1 coordinate 10,598,421, forward strand.
GAAGCTATTGCTAACATCATGAACAAGCCTAAACATTTCATGTATTCCAATATTCACAAGGTAAAATTTCTTTTTTTTAAAATAATTTTTATTTATTTATTTTTAATTTTAAACACCACATAAAAATCCTCCTTTTTACATACTTTTTGAGAGTGTATCAGTTGGTTACAAAATATTTTTATGCAGCTCTTCCACGATCATCTAAGATTCATATTATTTCATGTATTTTAGTTCAAATATGTTTATACATATTCCCCTCATCATACCTCCATTCTTATTTGACTATAATTGTTTACACATCCTTCATAGTAAAACCAATATCCCAAAAACTTAGAAATACACCACATACTGGCATCTCATTTACCAATTCTAATATCCTCCAATAACACTGTTCCTTGTAGCCTGTTCTAACCAAGCATCAATAATATTTAGTAACAGAGAATTTCTAATCTTCTTTTTCAAGTCACAATTTAAAATTTACATCCCGTTTTCCCATGTTATTACCCATACCTATACATACATTGTTATCATTATTTCTCCTTTATTTAACTATGTCTATTATCATGATTTCTTTTTTGTTAATCTTTATTATTATTATTATTATTATTATTATTATTATTATTATTATTATTATTATTATTATTATTATTATTATTTTGATTTGTATACCGCCCTCTGTCCCATAGGGACTCAGGGCGGTGCACAGGAATAATAAAGGATAAAATACATATAAATACAGTCAATAGATAAATTTAACCTGTGTTAAAATAATAAGAAACCCTATTAAAATACAATTACCCATCATCCTTTCATAAGTGCCATTCAATTTTCATATCTAATTACTAGTTATACTAATACATGTGTATACGTTACTACCATTTTCAGTTGTTTGTTTAACCATGTCCATTGTCACTAAATTTTCCTAAGTTCAACTAATTTTAACTTAAATATTTCCATCTATCAACCTGTATCTTTCCAATAGTAAAGCAGTCTCATATCCTCTGCCCTTTGTGGCATGAATCCTCCAGATATTTCCTTAGTCAAATTTGTATGGACTTCTCTGTGCAACTCGTTCTTTGTTAGATCTTTCCTGTACTTTCCATGCCCCTTGTCTTCTTCGTTAATCAGCTTGTCTTTGATTGTCAGAGTTGTTGTCAATAGTGTTAATAATAAATTTTCTTTCTTTGATGTCCTAAGTTCTTTTATTCTTTCTTCTTCTGTATCTTGCGATCTAAGATGGAGTTCCCATCCGTCTGGTTTTACATGGTAAAATTTCTGAACATGAATTAGGAATCCTTTGACATCGATATTGCTGATCATTCTTACTAACTCATGAACTACTGGTATATAATTTTAACGCTTGAAATTTTATAATCGGAACTACTTTTTGGCAGCTTTGCTTTCTTTACATGAGCAATTAGTCATCCAAAATATGCTATGATTGGATATATGCCAACATTGCAATGTGCTATTTGTCACAGAAGATTATATTATTGGAACAAGTGAAACTAACATTGCAGCACTAATTGTGTGAGAAACACATGCTTAGAAATCCCTTAATTTACATTCAGCAAACTGATTTGTTAAATCAGAATTGGTTAAGGCAAAAACAAACAAAACACATTATGCCCGGGACCTTCAGGAGACTTTCCTGAAGGCTCTGGAGGACTAAAAACGACCCTATGAGCAAACCAGAAGTCACTTCCTGTTTGCTCATAGGGTCGTTTTTAGTCCTCCGGAGCCTTCAGGGACCTTCAAGAGGCTTCCCTGAAGGCTCCGGAGGACTAAAAACAGCCCTGAAGGTCCCTGAAGCCTCCTGAAAGTTGCTGAAGGCTCCGGAGGGCTTCTGAGGGGGGGGAAGGCGCTTATAAAGCCTCGGGACCTAGCTATCTGCGGGATCGGATCCTGCCTCATACATCCTCACGGCCGATTCGCTCCCACAGAGAGGGACTTCTCCGGGTGCCGTCCACTAGGCTCTGTCAGCGGGCGACGCCCAGGGGAAGGGCTCTCTCTGTGGCGGGCCCAGCCCTCTGGAAAGACCTTCCCCCCGACATTAGAACAACCACGGACTTCCGCTCCTTCCGTCTGAAATTAAAAACTCATTTTTTCCGTTTGGCCGGCCTTGGGTAGCCTCTCTCTACAGGGTATAGCTGTTTTAATTGGGTATTTTAGCATTTTAAGGGATTTTAGCACAGGCCCAGATTTAATTTGTTCTTAATTATATTTGTATATTTATTGTATTGTGGTTTTAGTTTTCCCTGTGCACCGCTCCGAGTCCCTACGGGGAGAGGAGCGGTCTATAAATTAAATTATTCTATTCTATTATTCTCTGGAGCCTGGGGAGGGCAGAAAAAGCATGTAAAAAATAGGGGGCAGAGTGCCTGTTATGTGTGCATGCACGCTGGGGGTGTCGTGCATTGAATTATGGGTGCGGCATGCCCACGCACGATGCCCCTGCGTTCTCCCCACTTATGGCATGTGAGCCAAAAAATGTTCGCCATCACTGCATTAAGCTATAGCATACAATGTTTTCAGAAAGTATTCTGATCCTCTTCATTTTTGTCAATTTTGTTATGCTGCAGCCTGATTCTACAGCTGTTGAAATTTATTTTTTTTCTCATTAATCTACAGAATTTTAGAAATGTCTGTAAATTTATTAAAAAGAAAAACCTGAAATTTACATTGGCATAACTATTCAGACCCTTTGCAACAGCACTTGATAGGGTATGTAGCTCAGGTGCCTCCCATTTCTCTTGATTGTTGCTGACATGTTTCTACATCTTTTTTTTTTATATTGAAAAAGTTTTATTGGTTTTTACAATTTTCCAAAGGGGGTAGGGAATACAGAAACATTTTAAGAACTTTCGCGTCGGAATCATTGGCCCTTCCAGGGCTTCATAATAAAATATTGTAAAAACATTTTTCCAAAAATACTACAAGGTGAAAATAAGTACATGTTTCCTAAATTCTCAATTCTATGCTAGCAGTCGTGTGCAAACATCCAGATATAAAGGTTATAAAATCAATAATAATAATAAAAAGCAAAATTATTTTTTCGATCTAAGTCTCTTGGCAATTGTATCTTCTTTTTCTCCTCCCTGGCCCCCAGCGGGTGGGGCCATGGCCCCCTCCATCCCCCCTGGATCTTCCCCCAGGATAGAGGAATGTTTTTTAAGAAAGGCTTCCGCCTCAGCAACTGTTTTAATCCTTACTCTTCCTTCATCCCAGAACACCAGCATCCCTTCCGGCATCGCCCACTTAAACCAGGTCCCGTGGTCAAACAATTTTTTAGATAAGAAGGAATACTTCCTCCTCATCTCTCTAATCTTTTTTGGGATCTGCTTCAAGATGACGACTTCCCTTTGTTGGTAAATTAACGCCCCCCCTCTCTGCGCCTTCAAAATTCCCTCTCTGGTTGACCTTCTGACAAATTTAATATATATATCTCTGGGTACTTCATTTATCCTGGCATATGTCGAATTTATTCTGTAGACTAGGTCGATGTCCCCCCTGATCTCATCTTTAGGTTTATGTAAATAGTCTGCTAAAATTGTACTCATGATTAGATTAGATTAGATTAGATTAGATTTTTCTATACCGCGTCCTCTCCCCAGGGGGACTCGAAGCGATGCACAGGGAAAATTAAAACAACATAAAATATATACATAAATAAATACAATAAAAACAGATTAAATCAACTGTCCCTGCACTAAAATCCCCATTTTTAAAATTAACATTCCCTAACCCCTGAGGTAGAGACTAACCTAGGCCGGCCAAGCAGAAGAAGTGAGTTTTTAATTTCTGACGGAAGGAGCGGAGGTCCGTGGTTGTTCTAATGTCGGGGGGTAGGTCGTTCCAGAGGGCTGGGCCCACCACAGAGAAGGCCCTTCCCCTGGGCGTCGCCCGCTGACAAAGTCTAGTGGACGGCACCCGGAGAAGTCCCTCTCTGTGGAAGCGAATCGGCCGGGAGGATGTATGGGGCAGAATCCGATCCCGCAGATAGCTAGGTCCCGAGCCATGGAGCGCTTTAAAGATGAGAACTAGAGATCAGGAAGACATTCACCAGGTTCTTCAGAAATA